>JALGBA010001447.1:1200000-1800000 GCA_023970755.1 Azemiops feae
TCATCAGATAATGAGACTAAAACACCTGCTTCGGTATCACAGGTGAGATGCATTGGTAAAGTTGTCCAAGATGCTTAATTCCAATATCTGAAGCCAATAGGTACAAAATGTAGGAAAGGAAAACAACTTGAAACATTTCCAGTAAATGCCTGGAAATCTGCCATATATGAATTATTGGGCAAATACTAACTGCCAACTATTCCTGTGGAATCTAAAGAGCTGTAAGAATCATTTAGTGCAGGGGTAGGCAACCTTGGCTCTTTTATGACTCGTGGACTTCAACGCCCAGAATTCCTGAGCCAGCATAGCTGGCTCATAGCTGGCTCAGGAATTCTGGGAGTTGAAATCCACGAGTCATAAAAGAGCCAAGGTTGCCTACCCCTGACTTAGTGTCAACTAGGTTCTCACTTTGGTATGACAGATTGAAATTGGAATATAAAGTAACTTAACATGATCTTCTGTAAATTTCACTAGACTTTAAGATTACAGACAACGCCCACAAAGATTTTTTTTTCTTCACTTGTTGCTGAACAAAGATTCCACCCTTAATGCAGTTTTTGGGCTGAGAATTTACTAGATTGTCTTTTACCCTTTTCCATTAGTGGAAAAGGTATACCGTCTTTCAGTTCAATTCTGATAAAAAAAAATTGATTATCTGATTTTAATGAAGCCACGTCACAGAATGTAACTTGATTCGTACAAACTGCACAAATGTTAAATCTAAAACATTAAGAAATGTTAGGACTTCTCCAGCATTGAATAAAATACATCCACTGCCTTAAGTGTATTTTAATGTAAAATACAATTTTAATGTGCCTTTATCATTTTAAAAGAATGCCAAGGTCCTACACATTTTTAATAAATAATTTTGAAAATGATCTCCATCTAGATACATTCATCCAGCAGACTAACATATCAAACAGGGGAAGGAAGTGTGTGGCTCTCCAATTTGTTGCTTAATAATTCAAAATAGTGACATGATTTTTAATCTACTGTAAATTCATTAGAGAGAAAATATAATTGATGGATATATTCCAAGAAGGATTACCAGTAGCGTACAGTAAGTGTTAGGTGATCCAGAAGGTTGCAGTAGTCAGTAAAATGAATTCTGCCAAGGGTTCCAATAGTCCAGGCATGTCAAACTGCCGGCCTACAGGCCGGATGCGTCACACCGAAACCGCACCCACCCCATTGCCGGCAATGGGGGAAAAGTCACGATACATCACGCGACATCACATGACGTCGCGAGTTTGACATGCCTGCAATAGGCCCTGGTTTGTTTGCCTTCCAATAGCATCTCCCTCCCACGTCCATCCCTCACCTTCACAACTGCAGCTTCCATAACAGGGAACCACAAAGCCCTACCATTGTGCTGTTCCGAGTTTGTTTGAAATACTGTTACAGTATTGATAGTTAAGCAAAGGGGCAACTGTGCATGAAGCATAGCCAATTATGTATTACATCCTGATTTATTTATTTATTTATTTATTTAAAAAATCCTTACTATTTATTATTTCATAATGTCTGTATCCTTCGGTTATTTATTCATAACATAAACCCTTCACCTAATGAAAGATTGAAATAGAAACAGTTAATTCAGGATCGCTCTTAAATATCAGTTCTGTTCAGCATTCTTTGCTATGTAAGTGTATACAATTCTGTTGTTACCCTGTGAACTGCTCGAAGCATTTGAAAATTCTGTCGGTATATACACATAAAACATACACACAAAAGAGTTATATGTTTTGTTTATTTTTTTATATTGCTCTGTATTTAAAAATAAAGTTCAGGGAAAAGAAGCTGACATAGCTTCAGAACAATTTAACCTGCTTCCCAAGCCTTCTCAAGATCTATTACGCCAGAATGTCTCAGTCAGGTTCAGGAACTCTTGACATACCATTTCTCTAATCTCTTAATAATAGTTTTAAAATTATCTCAAAAAAATTCCTCAGGCCTTCAAAGCACCAGCGAAAAATGCAGCATCAAGTCCATTAAAGAAAGCAGTTTCTGCTTCTGTTCCATCAAAATCCACCCAGAAGGCCCCCGCTACCAGCTTATCAAAACCACCGCCTCCTTCAAAAGAAGCTCAGAGCTCAGACAGCAGTGACTCATCATCTGAGAGTGACAATGAGACTCCGCCAGTTCCCATAAGTCAGAAGGTTGGTGTTTTTCCTCGAAACTCTAGGAACGTTGGTCTTCTTTTTTGCATGAGCTAGCTCGCCATTGTAAGATGATTTGCTTATTTTTTTAAGAAGACATTTACATTCCTCCAGGGTAGCATTTCTGGATAGTGTAAAAAAAGAAAACCCAATATGAACAATAAACAGCTAATTCAGGATCACTTTTAAACACCAGTTTTATTTGGTAACTCGTTACTAGGCATGTACAGCATATACAGTATAATTCTATTCTTACCCTGGAACTGCTTGAAGCATTTGGAAAATTCTGTAAGTATATACACACAAAGTAGTTATATTTTTATTGATTTAAATTGTGATAATGCTCTGTACTTATAAATAAAGTTCAGGGGAAAGACGTTGATATCATTTAGAAAAACCATTTAACCTATTTTCCAAGCCTTCATTTTGATTTATTACACCAGAGTGTCATATTCAAGTTCATAAACTGATGTATACCCTTTTTCTAATCTCTAACCGTAGTTAAAATTATCTCAAAAAAATTCCTCAGGCCTTCAAAGCACCAGCGAAAAATGCAGCATCAAGTCCATCAAAGAAGGCAGTTTCTGCTTCTGTTCCATCAAAATCCATCCAGAAGGCCCCCGTGACCAGCTTATCAAAACCACCGCCTCCTTCAAAAAAAGCTCAGAGCTCAGACAGCAGTGACTCATCATCTGAGAGTGACAATGAGACTCCGCCAGTTCCCATAAGTCAGAAGGTTGGTGTTTTTCCTCAAAACTCTAGGAATGTTGGTCTTCGTTTTTGCATGAGCTAGCTAGCCATTGTAAGATGATTTGCTTTTCTTTTTAAAAAGACATTTACATTCCTCCAGGGTAGCATTTCTAGATGGTGTAAAAAAAGAAAACCCAATATGAACAATAAACAGCTAATTCAGGATCACTTTTAAATACCAGTTTTATTTGGTAACTCGTTACTAGGCATGTACAGTATATACCAGTGATGGTGAACCTTTTAGAGACCGAGTGCCCAAACTGCAACCCAAAACCCACTTATGTATCATCGGGTGCCAGGCGGGCGTGACCCATTGGGTGGTGTGGCATGGCTGCAGTGGTAACAGCAGACTGGGTGGGACTAAAAAGTTCAATCAATCAATTCCAACTTTGCGAGATCTTTTTTTTTTTTTCCCACGAGAAGTTGAAATTGATTGACTGAACCTTTTTTTTTTTTTTTTTTGGCACATGGCAGCGGAGGCCTAAAGCGAAAAGGTTTTATAAAACCCAGCTGAAGGCCTAGGACTGGGGCAACAGTGCGCGTGCCCACAGAGAGGGCTCTGCGTGCCACCTGTGGCACGCGTGCCAGAGGTTCGCCAGCACGGGTATATACAGTATAATTCTATTCTTACCCTGGAACTGCTTGAAGCATTTGGAAAATTCTGTAAGTATATACACACAAAGTAGTTATATTTTTATTGATTTAAATTGTGATAATGCTCTGTACTTATAAATATCGTTAAGAGAACAATTTAACCTATTTTCCAAGCCTTCATTTTGATTTATTACACCAGAGTGTCATATTCAAGTTCATAAACTGATGTATACCCTTTTTCTAATCTCTAACCGTAGTTAAAATTATCTCAAAAAAATTCCTCAGGCCTTCAAAGCACCAGAGAAAAATGCAGCATCAGGTCCATTAAAGAAGGCAGTTTCTGCTTCTGTTCCATCAAAATCCATCCAGAAGGGCCCCGCTACCAGCTTATCAAAACCACCGCCTCCTTCAAAAAAAGCTCAGAGCTCAGACAGCAGTGACTCATCATCTGAGAGTGACAATGAGACTCTGCCAGTTCCCATAAGTCAGAAGGTTGGTGTTTTTCCTCAAAACTCTAGGAACGTTGGTCTTCATTTTTGCATGAGCTAGCTAGCCATTGTAAGATGATTTGCTTATTTTTTAATAAGATATTTACAGCCTGCTAAGATGGCATCTTTGGATAGTGTAAAAAAACATGAACATTAACATTGTTAAACATTAACGTTAAAAAAAATTAACCTGCTAAAATACACTAACAAGTCAAAAACGTCATCATTAAGATAAAATGGTCATCCCCTCTTTCCACAACTAGCTATCGGAATCATCAGGCTTTGAGTGATTTCCTAAAAATAAAAAAAAAAGAGTGAAGCAAACTTCTGGAGTGCATATTCCATGAATGTGACCAAAAAATGGCAGCCTTCTGGTCCATGGGCCTTTTATCTCTCATGGAAGTGACCTTAAGAGGCTTCCTCTAGAGCAGAGGTTGCTGGCTCAGGAATTCTGGGAGTTGAAGTCTACAAGTCATTAAAGGGCTGTCATCCCCCATCTCTGCTCTAGATCAGGGATGTCAAAACTCAATTTCATTGAGGGCCACATCAGGGTTGTGGGGTGGGGGTGGCCAGCTCAACGTCGCTTGTGTCGGGCACCTGTGGTGGCCCTGGCGGGGCTGGGGGGGATCGTCTCCAGCCGAGGAAGGCGAGACCAGGGCGAGCTCCTTATCCACCAGAGGAGCCTTGTTGTCTCTCTCAGGCCATGCGGAGGACCCCCAAGGATGCAGGCTGCTCGGAGCCCTGGGCAGTGGAGGGCAAGCACCCAGTCCAGCCTTTCCCAAGGGGGCGCCCAGCTGCGCTTACTTCCTCCTCAAGGCTGCTGCTGATTGGCTCGCTCTCCTTGACCAAGTTCCTGATGGTGTGTGTGGGAGGCAAAATGTGTGGGTCAGAGGGAGGCCCACTCCTTCTCCCCACGAGGAGACCAGCTTTGTAACCAAAGCATCCTCAGCGATAGGACAGGAGACCACCAGGAGAGGTCAGGAAGAGGGGACAAGGATGGTGAAAGGGCAGCAGGGCTGCTTGTTGCCAAGTGCTAAGGCAGGACTTCCCTCAGATCCTCCCTCCCTCTCATTATAATCTTGCTTCCTTCCTTCCTTCCTTCCCTCCCCCCTTCTTTTTCCTTCCCTCTTCATTCTCCTTTCCTTCTTCTTCCTTCCCGTCTTTCCTTCTTTTTGTTTGTCTTTCTCCTTTCCTGTCCCCTCCTAGATGCTCAAATGCAAAAGGGGAAACATTTCTCGATGCCTCCTTGCCTTGTGATCAAATGCCACTTTTGCTAGTAGTCTGTGGCCACTTAAAAGACTGAGAACAAACCATGCTTGCATTTAGTGGGGGTGTCCACAGACAACAGTACAGCAAAACTGTCAAAATGGTGGCTGTGGTAGTTGATCAGAGCTCCTCTGTTTTTTATGTGCAACAGCTTTAGCATTTAGGAACAGGTAAATTAGTTTCTTTTCTATTAATACATAATCCTTAAAAGGGCTTTCCTGTAGGGAAATGGTCTATTTCAGACTGGAAATTTAGCAAAGGAAAATATTTTTTCCCACTCTGCTTTGTCCTATTTTCCCCATTGGAAATGTCTGTTTGCAACACACAAGTAGGGGATACTTTCCTAAGAGTTCACAATTCAAGAACACCAGTGTTAACTTGGATTGCCAACAAAGTCCTGTCTGTGACAAAACCGAACACAAAATTGCTTTCTCCTTTGAGCCCAAGTCTCAATGGATCCAGGATTGAAGCAGAACTGCGTGAACTGGGGCATCTCCAAACAAGTTGCCTCTCCTTCCTTCCTTCCTTCCTTCCTTCCTTCCTTCCTTCCTTCCTTCCTTCCTTCCTTCCTTCCTTCCTTCCTTCCTTCCTTCACTGTCTCCTTTTTTCCATCTGCTTCCTTGCTTCCTTCCTTCCTCCCCTGCTTCTCATTCCCATCTCTTTCCTTCCTTCATGCTCAGGAAGGAACAATGGGAGGGGGAGAGATTGCCAGCACTGCCGGTGGCCATGCTGCCAACGGCCATCGCTATCCCATGCCGGCGGGGCCGGTCCTGGTGAAAGGGAAGCCTCGTGGCTGCGAGGCTAGGTCAGCGAGGGGGCCATGGAGGTGCTGGTGGGAGGGGGGATGGCGCTGATCTACAACCTGGTTGCATCCATCAAAGCCAGAATGCGCTCAGCCTTAGATCCACGGGGCAGCCCTGGAACCAGCAAGGAGCCGCCCCGCCTCCTCTGCTCCGCCCTCTGGGTATGTGCATAGAAGGCAGCCAGCGCCAGCGTCCTGAGTCAGCCTGCAGGGCAAGACAGCCAGCTGGGACGCCGGACTCCGCCTGCTCGCTGCCTCCTGCGCATGCACCCAGGGGACGGGGTAGGGGTGCCCATCGCTGCTTCCAGGGCTGCCCCGTGGATCTAAGGCTGAGCGTGTTCTGGCTTTGATGGCTGGCACCAGGTTGCAGATCAGCGTCCGGTCACCCTGGGCTGGGCCGAGGTGCTGTGCTTTGCTGTAGTTCCATGGGCCAGATGCAACCGGATGCAGCCCGCGGGCCTTGTGTTTGACATGTCTGCTCTAGATGATCAGACAGAATAATTTTGCACACAATGGTCCTTTCTTTGCCAGTGTGTGTACCCCATGTCTTAAAGCAATATAGTTCTAGCTCTCTCCATTGGCGTCTCGGAAGCCTAGTATAAGGTACACCTATTATCTGCGCCCATCTTTCATCTGTAAAATTTGGTCTCTGCTTTGCCTCTTGCTGCACCTTCCTGACTTTTCCCTCCATCGAGATAAGTCTGTCATTTTCCATAGCACTGCTTTTGTACACTTCTCAGTAGAAGGTGAATGGTTATGTTCCTTTTTGAATGTTTAATGTGCACCTCCTTTGGTTGCTCCTCTGTGAGCGCCATGGGAGTCGGCAGAGCCAGATCTTCAAACCCCTTTGAAAGGCCAGGAGAAAATATGTATTATGAATGAAAGATTTGTGAAAAGCAGGCACCTACGTTATCCAACATATACGTTCAGCTAGCACAATTAGGTTAGTTACATTGATTTGGAAAGAAATAGGCCAAAAATGACAAAATTGTGCATATCAGCTGACTAGTAATAACAGGAACATCCAAATTACTGAGATTGAAGACTTACAAAGGCGGAAGAAAGAAAGGCCCATTTCAATAACTCCTTTCCCTTTTTTAGAGAACATGCCTCTTCTCGCCAGCGATTGTCAGGTGTGTTTTGCACCGTATTTTACACCGTCTTACAATATTCATTGTTGTCACACAGAGGAATAAGAAAGAAAGAACTGATGTTAGGGACCTAGCAGCCTCGGTATTGCCCTGTTTAGAGATGAAAGCTGCTCAGAAAATTATTTCTTTTCTTGCCTCGTTTTTTGTTATTCTCCCCAGAGTTCTTAAAAATACAGCAGACCAGATGCTGAGTTTCTTGAAAAGACGGCTTTGATTTAGCTTCCTTGGCAGGCTTTGAAGTCTGGTGTAATTCAGCAACTGTAGCTTGTACCGCTCACCGCTGTGTGGCTTCCTTCTATGGCAATTGAATGGCTGGTTGTCTTTTGTAAAAGTAGTGCTTTATTCCCCTTCTACTTTCCAAAATAAACTCTACTGCAAATACATCTCCATGAGGCTGTAATATTTATACCGTGGGCATCATCCACCTTTGGTACTAGCAAGACCAAAGGATTTCAGGTCGGATATTTGTTGTGCCTCATTCAAGAAGCAGTTGATCTGACAAATTTAAATGCAAATTTAAATGTTATTCATTTGTTTATAAAATTTATTGGTTGCCCATGTTACCACAAAGTAACTCTGGGCAGCTTACAATCTTAACAAAGCAAAAACTATACAAAGCTAAAAGACATAAATAAAATACTATGAAATGTATTTTATTGTAAATAAAATGGTACCCAAAAAAATCTGATATTTAAATTCTTAAGGTAAGTCCGGCAGGCAGATTAAGTTTTGGTATCTGTTTCAGGCTACACAGGTGATCCTCGGGTTACAACTCTAATTGGGACCAGAATTTCTATCCCTAAGCAAAGCGGTCATTAAGCAAAGCCTCACACTTAGCCAGTTGTGGTCATTGCTCTCTTTAATGCTGGGAATACATCTTTTCGATTCTGTTAGAAATTGAAGAGGGAAGGAAAGGTGCATGAAAAATCAGTGAATTTTACATGTTTGTCTACCTGTTTTTTCCTTGAGGGGCAGAGATTACCAACTCCACACCCTTCTGTGAGCACCAGACAAAATCAGGCCAATCAGCCTGGGATCCTACCCAAAGCTGCACCAGGTGCTTTGAAGGAGAAGGAAGCACAGAATG
Organism: Azemiops feae; assembly: GCA_023970755.1. Classification (NCBI taxonomy): domain Eukaryota; kingdom Metazoa; phylum Chordata; class Lepidosauria; order Squamata; family Viperidae; genus Azemiops; species Azemiops feae. The sequence goes on from JALGBA010001447.1 coordinate 1,208,298, forward strand.
AAAGCAGCAGCAGCAGCGGCTCGTCTGACAGCGAGGATGAAGCTGACCTTACAACAAGCAAACTGCCAGCTCCACCTGGTAAGAAGACTCCAGCCCTGTTGATGCTCATGGAAGGAACCTTTTATTTTCAGTGGCTCTACTAATTTCTTTGCTTAGCAGCTTGACAGGGAAAGGACACAAAATAACAAGGAGATGCACAAAATGCATTCTGAAGTGCCAACACTCGGAGCTGATGCCAGTTATTTCAAAGCTGACACAAGAGATGTGTTAGCATCTTCAATTTTGCCTTTAGCCTATAGTTTCAGGGCGCCTCACCAATTAGCTGATGCTCCCTTTATTTTGAAGGAAACTGGATGTTCTTGTCCTTTGTAGTGTTGCCAAACCCAGATTAATTTCTGAATGATGAGTTTTTCTAAAGATGGAAGAAAACCAGTAATAAACTGGTTCTTGATTCTGGGTTATTCATAACTGAAAGCAATTGATACATCTTAATCTGGTTAATTTTAATGGTTCTTGTTCTTATGAAGAAGCCCTAGCAAGGCCAAGCATAGCTGTTTTGTGCTTTAAACCATCACATTCTTTCAATAATTAATGGTGTCAGATAATGGAGCATGGTGGATCTTGTTAATTGAACAGTATTATAAATAAGAATTTGCTAATTGGCTTATGTTTTTGGCTTATTTTCCTCCATCATTTGTAGGCAGTATTTTCATCTGTTAGAGTGAAAGGGTACAGATTTTTTTCAGCTTTATTAAAGATACGTTTCTACTTCTATTTGCAACTTTCTCAACCATATCATACATAGATTTTGAACAAAACTTCCCTTTGTTAATATAAACTCCTTCAGAAATATTTTTAACTAAGTATTCTCATTGTTAGTTCTCTGTGCAAATTCTTCTTTCAAACCTGTGCCCTGTTTTACAAACACCTGAAAACATAGATTCTTGTGTAGTTTTGCCTAAAGAAATAGAGATAAGCAAATTGTGTTAAGTGTTTCCATCAGTGCTACAGCAGTTGACAGATCTCATAAATTTGTTCTCGCAGTAATCTGTGAAAAATCTGTTTTACAGCTGTAACGAGTGTTGAGTTGTTAATAACTATGAGATGATATCACCTGGTGCTTTAAAACAATTGACTGAGGAATTCAAAACATCTTTAGAATAGTTTTTTAAAGGAGTCAGATTTTCCTGGAGCTTAAAGTCTATCATCTCTTCACCAGTTCCTTGGTGTAGTAGGTTTGGCACACAACTTTAGAACTGCAGCAGTTTTTAGTGGTGTGTATTTTGAAAATTTAAACTAAAGGCATCTTCCTGCAGTTAGCTTTTTTTATTTTTATTGTGCTGTGTACAGTTAGTCCTTGACTTGCAACCCAAAATTGAGCCCACAATTTCCGTTGCTAAGCAAGACAGTTGTAAAATGTATCCCGTTTTTTTACAACACTTTTGCTGCAGTTATTAAATGAATCATTGCCACTGTTAAGTGAATCAGATTATTAAGCGAATTTGGCTTCTCCCATTGACCGCTTGTTGGAAGGTTAAAAGAGGTGACCATATGATCCCAGGACAGGGCACCTTTCATAAATAAATGCCAGTTGCCAAGCACTGAAATTTTGATCATGTGACCATAAAGATGCTGCAACAGTCGTAAATATGAAAACAGTCATAAGTTACTTTTTTCAGTGCCATCTGAACCATCACTAAACAAATGGTGGACCACCTCAGTTTGCTTATTTAAAAAAGTTGCAGCATCCATAGTCAGCCCCACTGTTCCTGTGACTGTCATAACCAGGTAACTGCTAATGAGATGTAAATTTCAATGCTACAATTAGAAATTGCACATGGTTCTCCTAGCCTTTTTGTCCCAAAGCTGGCTTGGGGGGAAAAATCAGCATGACTGGTTTTGTTTTGTTTTCAGTATCAGGAAATTGTGGATAGTTTCACATAATAATTTTTGAAGGACACAATGGCTGTTCCTAAGGTGTGTTTGGTTTTGGGGGGTAGGGCGGAGGGATGTCTCTTATTCTTTTTTTTATTGGTTTTCTTCATTTATAACATAAAATGTGAAAATACAAAAGCAAATAGTAGGGGACAACAGTAGAAAAAGTGAAAACAAAAAAGGTGTGAAGAAGGGGAGGGGAAGAAACAAAAGGCATTGGCTTCCGACTCTCTCTGTTACAATAAAATCAGACATTAAAATCAAATCTCATCTATTTTACATTTCTATAGTAGTATGCCCTAGCCAGGGGTAGGCAACCTTGGCTCTTTTATGACTCGTGGACTTCAACTCCCAGAATTCCTGAGCCAGCATGGCTCAGCATGGAAACCTCTCCCTTTCTCCTCAGCATGGCTGGCTCAGGAATTCTGGGAGTTGAAGTCCACGAGTCATAAAAGAGCCAAGGTTGCCTACCCCTGCGCCTAGCCATTTCTGTATCGGCAAATCGGTCTAATCAGTCAAACCCAAAATCATGATATCATTTTTTTCCACCTCAAGCACAAAGTCCAGAAGTGGTTTCCAAGTAGAAACAAAAGTGCTTATGTTCTTTTCTTTTATCAGCACAGTCAATTTGGCCATCTCTGCTAATCCCATCAGCTTTTGTAACCATTCGTCCATGGTAGGAATCGAGGCATCCTTCCACTTTTGTGCATAGAGCAGTCTTGCTGCCGTCACCATATATAAAATCAGAGTTCCAATTTATTTTTCCAGTTCTCTTTCCATTAGACCCAGAAGGAAAGTTGCTGGTTTAATCTTTATGTTCAATTTAAGAATTTTCTGCATTAATATATGAATCCTACTTCAATATTTTTTTGCCTTATCACATGTTCACCATAAATGATAAAAAGTCCCTTCTTTACATTTATTTGAAATACCTTCATACATTCTAGATAACTTGTCTGGCGTTAAATGCGTACCAGCGATACATCATTTTGTAAACATTGTCTTTTAGGTTATAATTTTATGTGAATTTTAAGCCTTTTATCCACATATTCTCCCCTTGTTGGGAGAATTGGGAGCCTCTTCAAGATTGTGTCTTCCCTCTCCATCCAATTAACCTTTTTTCTGATACAGGTAGTCCTCAACTTACAACAGTTCATTTAGTAACCGTTTGAAGTTACAACGGCACTGAAAAAAGTGACTTGTGACTTATGATCACATGATCAAAATTTGGACACATGGCAACTGACTCGTGTTTATGACTGTTGCAGCATTCCAGGGTCATGTGAACACCTTTTGTAACCTTCTGACAAGCAAAGTCATTGGAGAAACCAGATTCACTTAATGACCCTGTTACTAACTTAACAACTGCTGTGATTCACTTAACAACTGTGACAAGAAAGATCGTAAAATGGGGCAAAATTCACTTAACAAATGTTTTGCTTACCAACAAAAAAAGGTGGTTGGATGTTGAGGACCTGTACATATTTAAGTATACTTCTAAACTGCCTATGATATAAAAATGTATTTCAAAAAGGCAATTCATAACATGCCAACAAAATGCAGATATTAGAATGTATCACATCTTGAAATCATATTGCTTGAACTGTCTCATCAAACACTTAAGAGAAAACCACTGAGAATCGACGCATCTTCAGGGCTCTTGGCGAAAGCAAAGACGAGGAAGGAGTGAGGGTGTGTGTTCTAATTATACAACCTTTTACTCGTATTTAAAACTGGCCGAGTTATCACTTTTCTCTCTCTCGATTGCTTTCAGCCCCCAAAGCAACTCGTGCAGTTCAAAGTGTAGGTACGGTGAAGCCCCAGCCTCCAAAGGGATCCCAGCAGAAGGCCCAGCAGAGCGAAGATAGCAGTGAAGATTCAAGTGATGACTCTGACTCCGAGGAAGATAGAGTGGTCACTCAGGTAACCATAGAGAAATCTGTGGAAGAGGAAACACTGTGCTCTGTCATTTTTTTTTTCATTTTTTTTTCATTTTTTTACAAAACCCACTGGAGCGGTCTTGGCGGTTTTTTAGGCTGTGAACGTTCAGGCACTGTTGTTTGTAATTGGCTGTTTTAGCAGTGAGGAGAACAAGGGGCTGAAAGGGCACTTCTACCTCAGGAATGAAGCTGTGAATGAATAACGATATAGATAGAGTATTTGGCTAATTTCATTATTGCATCATCATTGTACAAAAGTGGGTGATCAAAAATGTGATGTAAGAACATTAAAAATACCACAATACCACAATTACCACTCGATACCACAATTGCCTTCTTTTCATTTTTTTCCCCAGCTACAAAGTACTACTTAAATACTTTGCTTTGCTTTAAACATTTACAGTTCCTTACACCTGAGCCATTTTTTCCAATTTTTTTAACCAATTTCTCTCTTTTCTTTACACTGACTTAAGCTTGCCTTGCTGGGTAATATGTTGTATGTGAGGAAGCCATTCCTATTTAAATTTGGTTAGATTTCTCTTATGAATATATACAGTAAATTTCTCAGTTTTTGTTTGCTTGTGCTTCTTGATCCTGTATGTTCCATGATTATTTTTTTTCTGTGTTATCAAAATGACATGGTCTTGCTTTATGTGTATTTCTTATATCAAAAATATAAGCTTTATATATTTGGAGCTTGTCAAAAATTGTTCCTTTTTTAAGTAAATTGAGTCAATTTACATTTAATGAAATTAATAATATTTTGGATTCAGGGATTTTTTCCCCCTGTTTAATGCTGCACTTCTTCCAAATTTCTCCTTTTTTTGTCTGAACAATAGAACGTTGTTTTGTCCATTGAATCTTTCATATAAGGAGGAAACCTCTGTGATTGTTCCAATAATTGCTGTTTTCAAAAAGACTTCCAATACAAATAGAATTTTCCATCTAATTCAGGGGTGTCCGACCTTGGAAACTGTTAAGACTTGTGGACTTCAACTCCCAGAATACCCCAGCCAGCCATTTGGGAGTTGGTCCACAAGTCTTGCAGTTGCCAAGGTTGGACAACCCTGATCTAATTAGTTGGATTCCTAGAGCTCCTATAAGAAATGTGAATTGTCTCCTTTAACATTCTAGGGGAGATACCTTAAAATATTTGAAATAGTTTCCTTTCTATAATTAAAGGTATCTCAGGGCCAGGTTCTAAGATACGGGTAGATCAGATCCTATTAAAAGTTGTACCCACAGAATCAGCAATTTCTCTGCTAACCTGATTCTTCCTCAGTTCTCTCCTTAGCCTGTACCAATCCAACATGGGGGCTAAAAGCTAGGAATACTCCTCTAGCCAAGGAGTTCTGCATCCCATCAAAGTAAATGCTTTACAAAGTGGCTGATTCTGCAAGGAGGTCTGTGATGTCATTGTGGGCAATAGCTGGGCAAGAGAAGGTTTAACTAGGCATACTTGAAGAGTCAAATTGCACAAGGACTGTTTCCCATCGCTGGAAGCACCTTTGGCATATAGTTTTATGCTCCATGTTTTCTTTCTCCTAACTCCTGTTACATTTTCCACCTCAGTGTCTTCTTGACTAAGTCCTTGGCTCTTCCCACAGCACTTTTTAAGACATTGTGTTTTCTGCTTGCAGAATGACTGACCCAGCTTACATCTCCTCTTCAGCCTTCAGTAAGCTGTTGTGTGCACATTCTTGGTTTTGTTTCCCAACTCTACTCCTGCCTCTCTACCACCTGCCTGCCCTTGTATTCTCCTCATGCCTTCCCTTGGCCACCTGTGGCCATTTCTCCAGACAAGCTCTTCTGGTGTCTTCACAAGGCTTGCTACAAACACACTGCTCCAACTGTCCATATCAGCCTTCTCCTCGTGCCTCTCTAGGGAGCAATCCCACCTCTGCGTGTTCTACCAAGCCCTATCCTCAGTGTGTGTTTCCTCCCTAGAACCTCTACAAGCCTTGCATACAGTCACTCACACTCCATCTACATCTTGCCATAGTTGCCTTCTCTGGGAAACATGCTGTTTTAGAATAGCATCTAAATTATGAGGTACTTTTCTTCTTTGTGTAAACATGGAATTTGTCCTGAAAATCTATTTGTTATCTGGAAAATCGCCACCTATTTTTAGATAGTCTTGGATCAAATTTTTAAAGTGGCTTTCAAGATCTTCTTTTCCAAAATCTTCTGGGATGCCGCTGACTCTTACATGTCATTCTGTTTGCTGAAATTTTAATGTGTTCATTCTTTTCATTTCTTGGGCTTTTCAATCGGTCTTTCAAATTTCCTTGTTTTGTAATTTATTGTGCACTGGTTTGAACGTTCTCCGTGATGTTTATCACGTCTGTCTTTAAATCAGCATTCATATCTTCCACCATATTCATGATCTTCTGTTGTAATTGTGAATGTCTCATTCACTTCTGACATTTTTCTAATTAGTTTCTTAAACATTTTATTGACATCTTCCTCCCTTCCCTTCTTTTTCTTCTATTTCGACATTGTTTCCTTTCCCTTTTTCTCTTTGTAAGTAGTAAAAAATATTTCCCATAAGCTTTGTTTTCTTATTCTGCTCCACTCTCACAATTCTTTATGAGTCACAAGCATTCACAGAAGCAGTTGGTTAAAACCTGAAACTTGGCCCTTTTGACAAATGGTGTTAATAATTCAAATCAGATCCAACTGCTAAGGGAGCTGAATGGAATCCATTTTTCAAATACTTTCAGATCCAGAGCTCATCTTTACTGAAGTTTTTCTTGTGTAAGAGAAGAGTTTGCCTCACACACTGTTTCTCGTTGCTGCAATCAGATCTTCCCTCCCTCTTTTCTCTCCCTCCACTTCAGCGTGGGAGCTGTAAGGAAAAGTTAACAAAATTGTTATAATTATAAAATCCAGTGCTGGGAAATAGTTGGGATGGTAAGAACCAGTACAAAGGAATGATGAAGAGAATTAAAAATCCAGTGGTTAGTTCTTTTAGAATTTCTTTAAATCCTTCCACTAGAACAAAAAAGGATGAGGGAGGTTAGCAGCATCAGTGGTCAGTTTTGAAAAATATCATCTGTGTGGTGCTACATGATGAAAATGTGACCTGTGGGACACAAGAATCCTCCAGCCATGGTTTCTTAGCTTAGCTCCATCCCTTTAATGCATAGCAATTAATACAGATACCACAAATTTCAGGGCAGAAGACAGAAAATCTCCCAGCAACAAACTGCCGCCCACCCACTCCCCATCCCCAAGACTCTTGCTTGAGAAAATGGAATGGATTGGAACAGTGAGGTCATGTTACCTGATTGCCATTACTAGTGTTTCTCAACCTCAGAAACTTTTAAGATGTGTAGATTTCAATTCCCAGAATTTCCCAGCCAGGAATTTTTTCTCAGTTTCTGGGCTGAGGGGGGCGTTGTGGGTAAAGTGGTACTGAGAGCAGAAGCAGCAGCAAGTTTAGAATTGTAATCTAGAAGTGATACCTTGGCTGTCCAAGTAATGTCTGCAGATGGGTAGAGTGTATTCCTGTCCAATAATTATTCCATATTTGCAGAGCTGGTGACTCAGGTTCTAAATTCCAGAATTGGCTTCTTAATAGAGTTCTTGAGCAGAACTGCCACTTGCTGCAGTTGCTCTCAAAACAAGTGGGGTGAGAGGACCAGAATAAAATCATTGCAGGAAAATTGCCTAGAGAGTTCTTGATAGTTGAATGGGGGGAGGGGGGAGGGGTTTATATGCTGTCTAATCTGTGTGTGTGTGTGTGAGAGAGAGAGAGAGAGAGAGAGAGAACAGTGCTTTGTTGCTTATGAAGCATATTTTTAAAAAATGTTGGATATATAAATTTATATGTTGTTGCCCAGGTGATGAATATGAAGGGTGAATGGGAACACACATCCTCCACACACAAAAATCTAGTGTTTAGAATTGATCAGGAGAAGTAAATTTGAGAGGCCATGTTGTGTGACAATTAAAAAAAAAGAGGAGACAGGATTGAAGCTAGAAATATAACATTAGACTCTAAAAACAGTCCAATGCATGTTTACTTTGAAATAAGCCCCATTGAGTTTAATGAGCATGCCATCTGGGGAGAGCAATTGCAGTTGGTGATTATTTGCTACTGATTGTGAACACCTTAAAAATATGAAGTGGGTGCTTGACAGAACTCTCAGTTGCATGGAGTTCAGGAAGAGGCAATAGGTTTGTAGTCTGAGCATCTCTTATTTCTTTGTTTCAACACAGTAAGATGACTATATATACTCAGGGCTGTATTAGGTTTTTGGCTTTGGATTTTTGACAGTGATGTGGATCTGAAATAACATGCAAATTCTATTCCATTACTTAAATGTACTTTTGTAATTCCGAATCGCTGGAGATTTGGAAAGTCTCAGCAAAGAAGATATGGGCAGCTGGAAGCATTTGTATAGAATTAGATGTGCTCTAAACCAAAAACACCATGTATACAGTAGATGGAAGCCCATCTGTGCACACTCGCTTAATGTTCGCAGTTTCTCCTGTCTTTGATGATGGAAACAAGAGAAATTCTGCAGAGCACTCTTCTTTTATAGCTCTTGGGAAATGTTGGTCTTCAGACTGGAAGATTCTTTTTGTTGAAAAGAAGAAAAGACCGAATTGATGATTTATGCATTGGATTAAAAAGGGTCGGGAGAAGAAAAGGAAAGAATAAGACGGCAATTAATCAATAGAAATCATAATTCTATGTTTTCTTTTTTCATTTCGTGTTTTTCTCTCTTTTTTTTTCTTGTTTTAATTTTTATACTTCTATTGTATTGGGAAAATTCTACTATTTTTTAAAATGTTAGTGTTTGAAAGTTCAGCTCTGCAGCTTCTCCCAGATGGATCCTGAAATTTCCCCCAGTACTTCATTTTGTTCCACTTATTTTCATCACCTTAAGAGGTTAGAATCTGATTTTTTTAAAAAAGAAAAAGAAAGAAAGAAAAGAAAGAAAGAAAGAAAGAAAGAAAGAAAGAAAGAAAGAAAGAAAGAAAGAAAGAAAGAAAGAAAGAAAGTGACAGTCAGCTTTTTCTCTAGAGTGCTATAATTTGTTCTCAGTATAGTTCCAATATAGCAGCCCAATGCCAAACAGCAAAAGAAGTAAATAAAATAAAAATGTACTACCCTTAAGAATAGTAGACTGTAGCTAAAAGACCAAAGAAAATAATTCTATAGCTCTGTTGATAGCACACAACCTGTATCTGTTGACAAACACAGTCACATTACCAACTGCCTTGCCTTTCCCCTAAATCAGGGGTAGGCAACCTTGGCTCTTTTATGACTCGTGGACTTCAACTCCCAGAATTCCTGAGCCAGCATGGAAACCTCTCCCTTTCTCCTCAGCATCGCTGGCTCAGGAATTCTGGGAGTTGAAGTCCACGAGTCATAAAAGAGCCAAGGTTGCCTACCCCTGCCCTAGATGAATCCCTTTAACACTCTGTATAGTAGATTGGATTACATTTCACAGCTCCAGGAAGACAATAAAGTCACCACAAGGCCCTTCGAATAACCTTGCCCTCAGGGCAAAACAAAGACTCTTCCCTCACAAAGGGTTCCCATATTTTGAGCTGAAATCCCCATTCCTACCCCCTTTCTCCTGGTATCTCTCCACCTGACAGCAAGCGACAAAAGGCGCAGAATTCAGAAAGCCCCTCTCTTAACACCAATCTTGTTTGTGCTAAAGGGAACGTATCTTTTTTTTTTTTTTGCACGTTTTAAAAATAGCCCCGAGATTGCTGACACTAAGTCCTAATCAGCATCCTAAATATTTATAACTCAACCACACAACACACCCCCACACCTTTTTGCTATTCTTTCAGGTGAATTAGGGAGACGCTTGGAAAGTATAGGGCAGAGCAAGGCAGATGAAGTAGCAAAGTTAGTTTTTCTCCACACACCTTTTCTTTTAATAAAAGGAAGATTGGCTGAAACAAGATAGCGAGCTACTTAGTGGTTGTGGGGCCTCCTGCAATGAAGGTTTCCGGAAACATATAAACGAAATTTGTTGGCATCTTGGAAACCAAGCAACTATAAATGTGTAGGCACACGGGGGGTATTTTTTGTTTCAGAAAAGAAAATGAAAGTTGACATTTGCAGATTGAACACCATCTTGGAAGCTAATGTAGAAACAGATTACAGCTTTTATAAGATGCCTTAAGTGCATTGACACCGGGACAAGTGAGGGAATGCCTGCTCACATTCCTGCCCGCCCATGTTTTAGGCCATTTTCTGCTTCTGCAAAGCTACCACCAGATAGGAGCTGTAACAAGCAGCCTAGGTATTGAGTGCTGCCACAACCTAATTCCTACACTTACCAAGCCTCTAGAAAACAATTGAAACAACTAGTGATAGTGGTCAGGCAACTGATGGATGATATGTTATCAAGTCAGTATCAACTCTTAGCAGCCACATAGATCTTCCCCGTGACAATCTGTCCCTAACTTGTGTCAGGTCTTCGAACAATGTGCCCATTGCCACTGTAACTGAGTCCATCCACATTGCTGCAGGTCACCTTCACTTTCCTTACACCTTGCCCAGCATTAGATCCTGTTCCTAAGAGCTAGGTCTTCACATAATATACCCAAAGTAAGATAATTTGAGCCTGGTCACTTATGCTCAAGTGAGAACTCTGAGTTGATTTTGTTCAGTGATCCATTTGTTTGTTTTCTTGGCTGTCTGCAGTTTTCTCGGAAGTCTTCTCTAACACCAAACTCCAAAAGCACCACTATTCTTCCTATTCTGGAAAAATTCTTATTTTTCAAAATCCAACTTTTGCTTCCATCGAGTATCACAGGGAATACTAAGGTTTGCGTGACTCTAATCTTTGTAGAGATAGCTACGCACAACATTTTGATATCTTTTCCAAGATTTTCATGGCTGCTCTACCAAGTGCTAGTCTATGGCGTATTTCTTGACGGCTCCTTTATTGGTTGATCCTACAAGGTGGAATATCTTCAATATCTTTGTTGCCAATTCGAAGGTGGCTATTCTCCATGTTCAGGCAACTGAATTACTGATTTAATTCCTTTGAATCAGGAATTGCTCTGTGCTCACCACAGTCTAATTCTGCAATATTTTATTTCCATAGAAACCAGCAGGTAAACCTGCTCCCAGTCCTGTGAAAAGCGTGACCGCAAAGAATGCAGGGCTCACATCAAGCAAACCTCAGCCAGCAGGGAAAGCGGGGACAACCTCAACAAAAGCAGGAACTGTCCCTGTTCCAAAAATCTCCAAGAGCTCAGAGAGCAGCAGCTCTGATTCTTCAGATGGCAAAGAAGCTGAGAAGCCAGCAAAGCAGGTAAAAGGAGAGGTCATTCCGCACTCAAGAAGCCATTCTTCAAGAAGGTTTTTTTCTCAAGGTAGATGAGATACTATAAGTAAAGCCACGCAGATCAGGCTAATCTGGCAGGTTCTCTTATTAGAACCAGGGTGGTATCAACATCTGACATTGGTGGAGCTGGCAATCTAGTGGTTCATTTTTTTTTCTGCAGTGCAGACAATGTAGAAATTCTTCATGTAACGGCTAATTGCATTAAAGATAAAGCAGTTTTATCTTCAAGGATATTTTGTGTCTGCATTGAACTTCTGTGAAACAAATCAGCAATAGGAACTGAGGCATCCTGAGCAGGTTTGCATAGTCTATAATTGATGGCAATTCAGTATTGATCTAGTTTCAGGCACAAATGTCTGTTATTTCTGAGAAAATACACATTTTAAAATGCATTTCCGGATATGTGGTTTGTTTTTTTCCCCCTCTACAGCCCCCTATTCACCCCTTTTTTAAGCAGATGACTGCTAAAGTGGCCATTCCCTCAGGAAAGGGCGTGCAGACCAACTTAAATGCATCCGGTGCTGCTTCCAACAAATCCCAGAGTTCTGCCACAAAAGCAACAGGGAAGGAAGAACAAATTCCCTCCCAAAAGGCTAAACTGAGCCAGGGACAGGCTCTGGCTGCTAAGTCCTCTGGAATCCCCATACGTAAGGAGAGCTCCTCAGACAGCTCCTCGGACAGCAGTGAGGAAGAAGCAGAAGCTTCGACAACAGCCAAGCCTCCGGCCCAGCCTGGTAAGAGAGGCCAGATTCCATCGGGGGTGGGGTGGCAGGAGGGTCTCTTCAGAAACACTGGAAGTTTCGAGACCCGGTGAAGAGTAGATATTGGAAGCACAGCTTGTTATGCAGATAAGATGGCATTACCCACACAATGCAGCTTGCTCCTAAAATAAAAAATGTTGCCCACTTGAGGCATGTTTATGTGAAAATCACACCTCCACACTTGCTTTTTAGTTTTTTGTTTGTTTTTTTTAAATCGCTGAGCTCCTGAATTTTTTTCTTTCTTTCCTTGAAGTGTTCCTCCACTTCAGCCTCCCCCAGTCTTGGGATATTTTCAGTGTAAACAGTTTGGGCATAACAGTTTATCATTTTGTGTGTGTGTTAAATTTGGATTGCTAACAAAGATTTCTTCTTCCCATATTTGGGCCGACCGGGTGCATCATAAAAAACAATATATATATATAAAATAATAAAAGGCGTACAGAAAAAAAAGAAAAAGGAAAAAATGAATATAAAAAGGTAGCTTCTGATCTTCATCACAAGTACAAACTTAATAATTCATCATCCCCTATAATATATGCAAGTATCTCTTCTTCACATAACCCATCCCTTAGGCATACACAAATACATAAATCATTAACATTTCAGTCGTAGTGTCAGCAAGAAGTCCATAAAGGGATCCCAGATTTATGTCTTATTTTAACCTTGGTCAGTGTCCTTTAAAAGGTTCTGCAGTTGAGAGCATGATGGTTCCCTTCGTCTCCCAGCACTCAATCTTAGGGAAAATCACTGTCTTTTGGTTTTCTTATGAAGAGCAGTCATCTTCTATCTTCTCTTTAACCAGAGAGGTTCCATGAGTCCGGTCTACTCACCGACCCTTGGGTCTTAGCTGCAATTGTCATCTCCACTCATTCACAAATGTCTTCGCTCGCCATTCCTCACCCAGAAGCCCACCGGTTCCTCAGACAAGAGTCCCACAACAGTTCAAGTATCTGAATATTTAAATCACCAGCATCAACAAGTCTGGTTCAGACTAACATTTCAATTCTCCATTGTTGATATTTGTTACGTTAATTATTCTCTTGAAAGACATGACAGTGTGGTTGAAATAGGAACTCTGGAAGTAACTATTGATTTGGGAGAATCTGAACAGGAGAATTGCCTGTGGTAGTTTCAGAACTGCTGCAAAGACCTCTTTCATTGCATAAGATATAAAGGTACCAATTTCCATCTCATGAACTTTCAAGAAACCTTTATAATAAGCAAAGCTAAAAATGTTAGAGTCACACTAGGTAACTGGACAATGAACATAAACCTTAATTTGACTTGATCTTCCCAGTTCCCACACTCTATGTCATAGCAGCTTTTCAGTTTTTCAAGGACTCTGAGGTCACTGTTTGCTTTTTGCAGCCACCCAGCAGAAACAAGAGGCAAAAAAAGAGTCAGAGAGCTCATCTGAGGAGTCCAGTGATGAAGAACAAGAAGCTTCTCAGGTATTTTTTCATTATCTCGTGTATAGGTTCACTTAGCGTCGTTGGATATTTTGTCTTGCCTTACAGAGAGGGAAGGAGGGAGCAAGCAAGGAAACTAGGCACCTGAAGATGGAGGAAGTAGTCATTAGGAAAGAGTATGATCCAAGTTGTCAGGAAGATCTGTTATGCTGGTGGCTCCAAACATGGACAACCAGTGGGCTTGAGATTCAGGTGAACATCCTGGCTGTTGTGAGTCCGTGCCAGCCAGTGGACCCAGCAGCTGAGTCCGGGGAATCAGAGGAGGAGGAGGAGGGGTTTGGAGAGCCAGCAGAGTCAGAGAGAGACTCTGATGAGTTACAAGACTCACAATCTGCCGAAGAGCCTGGCCCCTCCAATCGTGTTCCGGATGAAACTCAGCTGTGTGGAGAGGACGAGTCAGACCTTGAGGATTCACAGCTGGTAGACATTATTGATGCTCGTAGACGCAGGCAATTAACTAGAGCAGGTCAGCAGCAGTCAATACGACAACTCCAGGGGAGGAGGAGAAGGCTTTGAGAAGCCACGCCTTGGGACTGCTTTATAAAAAGGGAAGGTGTGGGCGGTGCTGGTTGCTGAAGGCAACCGTTTGTAAAGAACTTCCAGGGATCATGGTCCGTTTGTTTTACCGGTGAATTTCTTGTTTAACTCCTGCTCTGTTTTGCTTTTGTAACCACTTATCTGTTGGGAAGGTTTTTTGTGTTTTTGTTTTGGAGAAAAACTTAATCAGGACTGTTCTTGAAATAAAAAAGAGGTTGGTTTTTCCAGCCTACTGTTAAAGAGGGGCTGTTCTTGTGACGCAACAAGGACGGACGTAGGCTGGAACAGAACACTGGCCCAGTGGAGAAGGTCAGGATTTTGTACTAGTATTGCTATTGGGAAAGGAATATGAAAAAGTAGCCAGACATCAGTCCTGGAAGAAGACAGCCCTGAAGGATGGATGGATGGAGAGCCAAGTGTGACAGCAGAGCCAAGAGCAGGGTTTCTTTCCTTTCCTGCCAGGTTTCATCCCAGAGCAAACAAACATCAAGGAAAGGGCAACTTGCAAGGAAGAATGTCAGAGCAGCCAGAAAGGAGTTGAGGTGGATTCCTGGCAGTGAAAAAAAACCTGGCAGGAAAGGAAAGAGCTGAGAGACACAAAGATCAAGGAGTGGCTTAAGTAGGCTGAAATTGAGGCCTCGCAGGGCCTAGAAAACACAGCCCCAGTCTAATAATAGGAAACACTAAAAGCGATGGGACTGATATCGGTAGCACTAAGAGAGAACTGACAAACTAGAATAGGATGCACAGAAAGGAAGTCTAAAGGAAGGAAAATAGTGTAAGGGATATTTAGGCTCGACAGATAGGTGGATAAGAAAGAATGGAGGTAATCAGAACTTAACTAAAGCAGAATAGTGTAGTAATAATAATAATAATAGTAGAAAATAAGACAGAAATTCTAGAAGACCGGAGAATGGCCGTAAAGGACAGGAGGAAGGGCTGCTGCCAAGACAGCAGTCGGATAAAAGTGGCCTGAGCCTGAGCCAGGAAAAGCATCTTGGGCAAGCTTCTCCCTGGTTCACATGGGAAACTCTGAAAGACTCTGTTCCTATAGAGTCTACTTGGTAAAGCTGACAAAAATAAAAAATTAAAACAGAGCTAATTAAGGACAATAGGATAGAGTTCTAAGAAAGGTCTTAGAACGGTTAGATGAAAGATAAACTTATTGTAAATAAAAAAGTGACAGATAGTCTTTCTTTTATGGTAAAATCACCTTTCCCATGCGAGTCGACAAGTGTGCTTGTCTGCATAATCCATGAACCTACAATTTGCCTCTGAACAAAGTCAGAACTTCCATAGTTAGCATGTTGATAGCATGCTTTCTGAACTTATACTAATCATTTAATGAAAATGAAAAATACAGAGCATTAAATAGCTACAGGGAGAACTGTACTGTGCATACAGCAGCAGTTTTCAGTTGCAATTTAAGCCACGCCTTAGCTATACAAGTTGTCTTTATGAGCAATGTGTGGGTACCAGCTGTAGATCTGTGACACGTTAGACTTGCATGCAATTATGGGACTGTAGCAATCGCGGACAACCTCCCATATGCCTATTTAAGAGGGAGAGAACAGAGAAGCAAATTTATCCTGCAGGTCATAAATCCATATAACATATAAATACTTCCCCTCCTTTTCTAGAAAATGGAAGCATTTAACAGCTCCCCACCTCTGTTTGCCTTTTTTGAACAATTGTGCTGGCAGCCTACACACTTTTTCATGGCTTAGCCCACACATTAGAAATCTAATGAGCTTGTGAAGGGGTTGCCTTCACGAGCTCATTAGAAGAAGAAAGCAAAAGTTTTGAAGGAACTTGCACTTGCATGGCCATATGTGCGTGGCTTGAGCCTTGTGTTGTGTGTCTTTTTTTTTTCCAAGACCTTAAGTTCGACAGCCCTCTCCCTTCAATTTGTAGCCAGAATGTTGCCCCCTAAACTCATGTATCCAAGTAGCTTATTGGGGGGGAGGCACATTTAGAAATGATACAGGGGAACATGAGTCCCACGGGAATGAAAACTGACTAAATTTAGACTGCCTCCCCCCTATTACAACCACCCAACCCACCAGGACAGGAAGGCAAGGCATATTACAGGCTCAATCAATTAGGGCTTGTCATCTGATGAGACCACAAAAAGGGCCCAAACATCTCAGCGTTCTCAAAACACTTAGGCCAGGGGTCTCCAACCAGGCCAAGGGAGAGGCAGGCCGGCGTGCACATATGTCGGCCGAATTCTTGTGCAGCCCAGTTCCCCTCCCTTCCTCCCAGCCGGACCGCCAAGCTGCAAAGGTTGGGGACCACTGACCTAGGTGAACTCTTATTGGCTGAAGAGGGACTGGTCATGGGGGGAGGGCTAGGATACGGGGAAACTTTCTGTATCTTTTGAACACAGGAAATTTAGTTTTAGCCTGACTCTACTGCAACTAACATCTTTTAGTAAAAGAATCTATCACTTCCCACCAAATGGAGTCGAGGGTCTTTCTTTCCTAAGAAATTGGACTGGGGCAGGTCTGACAGATGGCGCCTTCTTTAGGGAACAACATTCCCCCCAAGGTAAGATTGGCCCCCACCCTGCTTCTTTTCCAAAAGGCCCTAGAAGTGGCTAGGTCAGTGGACCTGGGGACCGCAAATGGAAATGGAGCTGATTGAGTGGCTAATCTAATTGTGCTGTTGCTATCATGAAGGATGCAGTAGAGTTTTTAAATGGTTTTATTATATGATAGATCTTTTACATGTCTGAGTTGGGCGGCTATATACATTTGTTTAATAAATAATACATCTAAAACAGCCTTCCTTATCCAGACTCTTTCATACATTACCGAGAGTGGAGCTCTTCCCCAAATTCCAGCCAGGATAATGGACATCAGACTGGGAAGGCAACAATAAAAGTTTAGTTCTCTGGCAGATCTTTGTTTCTTGCCATCTCTCTCTCTCTCACACACACACACACACACGCACACAAACACACAACACATACTATTTGCTCCAGTCTTTATGAATTAAGCATTCAGAATGACAAGCTGAAATTCCTTTTCAGAGGAACAAGTTGAAAAATACTTCTTCACATTTCAGGTGTCAGCACTGCTACGAAGTTGTAAAAAGTATTGAACTAAACTGATACTGATAGGTTTTGCTAATTGAAGGGACTCAAGATATATCGCTCTGTTAATTGCCCTGGCTATTAATCATATGTGCCTACATTATTTCTTTCTCTTTTCTCCCCTCCTAAGTCTCTTTTAACAGGGCTGTCAGGTCCCCACAAGGTCCAGGCATCCACTGTGGCAGCAACTCCTCTGCTATCCAAACAGGGTTCTGGGAAAGTGAGTAGCCTGACTGTCAGTGCTGCTCAAGCAAAGTCTTCTGGGAAGCCGGCTCCTGCTGATGATAGCACATCATCGACTGACAGCTCTTCAAGCGATAGCGAAAGTGAGGAAACAGGGTTGGTTTTGAAGGAACCATTGGTACAGAAGACTAAAAGAAAGGCAGTTTTTAGGAATTATCTGTGTAATCCTGAACGATTAAATTCAGGAACTATCCATATAGTCCCAACCCTCCACAGATTCATTTTCCAGAGGCAAATGGTCTCTTAAATCTCCCCTTTTTTTCAAATCCAAAGTTATACAGTTATTTCCACTGGGTGAAGATTTTCTGGATCAAGAAAGATCCTGCTACATTTGTTTTTCTCCAAAGCTCAGTATATTTTGAAGGATTCTCTGAGATTTGTCCTGTGCAGAGAAATTGAATGGTTGAAAAATGGTTGAAAATTTGTGATCTTATTATATAATGGGCTTGGTGATTCTTTCTAAATGAAGATAAATTTTCTGTAATTGGGTTGCCTGGATGATGATGATGATGATGATGATGATGATGATGATGATGATCATCATCATCATCATCATCATCATCATTGATGTATTATTTTTATTTATTTGTATCCCACCTTTATTATTTTCACAAATAATTCAAGGTGGTGAAAACATTCAACACACTTTCCTCTTCCTATTTTCCCCACAACAACAATGCTGTGAGATGAGTTGGGCTGAGAGAGAGTGATTGGCCCAAAGTCACCCACCTGGCTTTCATGGATGGGGAGGCAGGTCTCACGGTCTCCTGCTTTCTAGCCTGCTGCCTTAACCACTAGACCAAACTGCCTGGTGGCTATGGAGCATCTGAGACTGGGGAATGTATAATTCTTAATGTAATGCAACATTTTTCAAATTGTTAGTCTAAATTTTAAACCAAAATTCTGAGATAAAGCTCTTTTATTATGTAGGAAAACATTGTCCTGATAAAATTTGTTTTTCTTTTAATTGGACAGATTAGAATAGAAATACATCTAGCTAGGTATAACTGTAAAACGCAGTTCTGTAAATTAGAAAGTATCTGTCTTTCCTAAAAGTTAATTAGGCCAAGCCTTTCCCCAGGTTTTCTTCCAAATGTGTCACATCTGCAACTTCTGGAATTCCCAGGTGGCCTTAACAAGTGCTTTAGATTGTTTTCCTTGAACAGAACCTAGAGCAGGGGTAGGCAACCTTGCCTCTTTTATGACTTGTGGACTTCAATACCCAGAATTCCTGAACCAGCCATGCTGACTCAGAAATTCTGGGAGTTGAAGTCCACAAAGTCTACACATCTTAAAGATGCTAAGGATGAGAAATACTGTCCTAAAAAATTCCTCAGTTGCCCAATACTGTACTTTTATTGCTGAACTTATTTAATTCAGTGTTGAGCTTAGATGGTGTTGTATGAGGCAACTGGCTGTCCAGATTGTGTTATAATTACATTTCTGAAAGTCCAAATCAATGTGACAAGGTTCCAAGTTGCATAACATTGAGATACAAAAGATATCTCATACCTGCACTAAAATGTCTAAGACACATGTGGGCAACTTCCAGTCAATAAACATAGTTTATTTCCTTTCTTCAATTTGGGGGTTTGGCTTTGAGGTGATGAAGGAGTTAGGGGTGTGATGGGGTGGGGTTAAATTTGGGACCATTGAGAAGTGTTTAGAATAATGTTTCCCTACTCAAAATGATCATTAACCCACTAAAGATCTAATGCATCTATCTTGAGCCTCTGTTCTTTTTCTTTAATGCCTAGTGCTCAAAATCACCAATTTGCCACCAAGTATTGGTGCAGCCATTTATGGACAAGGAAGATCTGGAAAAATTAATCCAGGGGAGCTATATTCCTCCATAGGGCAAGGCTATCCATCCCTGATCTAGTTCTATGATGGGTATCCTAAACGAAGGTGTAGGATGGCTCATGTAGTCCAAATTCATTTGGCCATCTTTAAATGGCTCATCCTAGTATCTAAAATGAGAATTTTGATTCTGCTGACCACATCACCAGGTTCATTCATGTCTGAAGAAAAGGAAAAATTCTGCCCTTCAGTCAAATGATTAAAATAAGGGCCTCCCTCACTGGGAGACTTTGGTTTCCATCTACTGGATACCCTTCAAAATATGCCAAACTATTTTTCTACTGTGTGCTCAAAGAAGGCCTGAAGGGAATAAGGTTTTGCAGATTAGTCCCAGGAATGCTTGCAGATAGAATAGTTACCATATTTATATGTCAGATTTCCCTTTCCTTTGCCGCCTGCTTAAATTATTCCCTAGCTTGTAAATGAAGGTGGCTGTGAAAGCTTGACAAACCCCCCCCCCCAATCCAAAGATCTAGACTATGCAAAAGGAGAAAGATCAATGGGCTGCCTGAAAGTGTTGTTGAAATGGGTCCCTTTTTGGTTTTCTAGCAGCACTGGGGAAGCATGTTAATGCTGAGCTGAATTCTTCCTGTTTCTGGGACCATTTGACTTACCAACAATGAAGAGTCTTGTGACAGCTTAAAAGCTAATCATCAAAAGGCTAACCGTTTGGAACGTGAAGCTTAACAGATACTTTTACATGTGGCATATTTGAACATGTGCATAGGTGCACTGCAGAAATCTTCTCCTTAAGATAACATTGACTTGATTCCCTCTTTAAAAAAAAAATAAAAAAAAATAAAATCCGATCCCATACTTCCCGGCCATTAGCCAAGTTGCCTGGTAATTTTAAGACAAACATATCCGGAAAGCGCTAAGTGGGAAAATGGCATTTAAAATAATTGTACAACCAGAAGACAGAATCCTGTAGCTGAGAATTTCCTGGAGCAAGAAGAAATGGGAATATAGCCATGACTTGAGTAAACCCTTGGATTGTAGCATGCTCAGTCAGCAGCTATGAAGCATGGGGAAGCTTTTATAGCTTATGAACACAGGCCATTTCTTTAAATATCATTTATTCGTAGTAATTCATATATTTTGATGCTGAGTTGGAATAATTTACCCACAAATTGGCAATGCTAGTCTATAGGGATCAGGTTCTTAATAGTGGCTTAATTGTAAAAAAAAAATTCTTTTCTACAGAGATCACCTCGTTGCCTTCTTCTGGAAAGGAAGCAGCCGCTGCTAAGGGAAAGGGGCCAGGGAAACGAGGACCGAAGAGCACCAGCTCCAAGCCGCGCCCAGCAAAGAAAGCTGCCGCAAAGGCTCAGAGCAATGGCCAAGCCCAAGAGACATCTGCGGCACCGTTGCCAGAATCACTTGCTCCATCGTTCAAAGCTCTCCCTGGGAACAAGGAACAAGGAACCCAAGAAGATGCCCGGGCTAACCCTGTGGCAAAGGCCAAGACATCCAAAACTGGAAAGAAAGAGAAGCCATCCAAGAAACGGAAACTGGCCGATGGGGACACTGGCCCTGAGGTTTCAAAGGGCAAGAAGCTTAAAATGCAGAGCGAGGAAGAGAAGCCGGTAAAGAAGAAGAAGAAGAAGAAGAAATCCAAGTCTTCAGACAGCATCAAATCAACAAAGAAAAAAGACAGCAAAGAAAAGAAGTCTGATAAAAGTGAGAACCCCATCCCTACTCCTCCAACAAAGCTGGGTGCTAATTACTGTTCCTGGCCCTTTTTTTTTTCTTCACTATTTAGTGTGTTCTGCTGCCCCCATGTGGTAAAGAGGTATTGCTTACCAATAAGCAGTTGTTACCAATTCATTTGTGTTGGTAAAGGGCAGGGGTCTTCAAACTTGGCCCTTTTATGACTTGGAGTTGAAGTCCACAAATCATAAAAGGGCCAAGTTTGAAGACCCCTGGTAAAGGGAGTAGTGGGGAAAGGTTTATTCAGTATATGCAACCAGTGGTGGGATTCAGCCAGTTCGCACCACTTCGGCAGAACCGGTAGCTAATTTTTTGTTGCCCGGGCCAAGAATGGACTTCCGGAAGCGGCATCCACACAGAGAACCGGTTGTTCACATATTTGAATCCCACCACTGTATGCAATCCTAGCACTCTGATGTCCCCACCTTATATTTGTGGAAAGAAGCTATCCTAGCATGCCTCTTGGTTGCAATCCAAAGAAAAACAATTAAGTGAAAAGGATAGGCAAGAAGGCTTTTCAGAAGGTATATTTAGGTCTGTTTTTTAACATTCTTCTGCTTCCTGTTTTGTTTTTTTTCCAGCCACTTCCTTCCTCATTGTATGGGCTTACTCTGCTTTAACTACTACTCTTTTTCTATGATGCCCTCAGTCCTTTTTGAGCCCCAGGATCTGAACTGATTGCAAATTATCTGATCCCACCCTGATCCTCAGGGTCCTCTTCCTTTTTGTTCTGTCCAGGATTGGTCCAGAACATTTGGATGTACCACTTAATAGTTTTCCTTAAAGTGTGATGTTACACTGACCTACTTTGTGATTGCTCTGTAATGTCCCTTATTTGTATCATAGGCACTTTTGTGTGAGCACATGCCTTCAAGGCAATTCAAGTAGTTGGCCTAGTGTCTGCAGTGTTCTTGGCAAAGTGTCCCAGAAGTGGTGTGCCATTGCCTGCTTCTTGGGACTGAGAGAAAGTGACTGGCCCAAGGTCACCCAGCTGGCTTTGTGCCTAAGACAGAACTAGAACTCTCCTGGTTTCTATCCTGGTGCCTTAACCCTATACCAGACATGTCAAACTCGCGACGTCACATGACGTCGCGCAACGTATCGGGACGGTTTTGCCATTGCCAGCAATGGAGTGGGCGTGGCTTCCGGATGACACGTCCGGCCCACGGACCGGCAGTTTGACACCCCTGCCCTATACCAAACTGGCTCTCCTATTTTAGAGGTGTTTTTTTTTAAATAGAAGAACAAGAGTTTAAATCAACACAGAACTAAAGTTAAAATCAAGCTTAACCAGCTGCTTTACTTTATCCCCACATGAATTAGCCCACCAGATTAGTTTTCCTCTGGCACCATCCCAAACAAGTAGTCCTTTGGTTTTGGATTTGCTCAAAACCCCTGAATAAAATGTCCCTCAGTGTTCCCAGCTGGAGCAGTGCTTTTGGTAGAACGCTTCTACTTTATGAAGTGGAGGTATTATAGCCCTTCCCTGTATTTCAGAAGAAAAGCACATGCTGGCCTGGGTGCAAAATACAACCCTCCTGTGTTTAACCTGTTTTGATATATGATTCCCAATGATTTCTTTCTGATTTTCTGGCTAGAACAGATGGAGGAGCCTAGCTAGGATATGTCTTAGGAAATGGCTTCCATTTGCTGCATGGCTTTAAAAGTGAAATGGAGGCAGCTTTCCCACTCAGGCATACATATGCTGACATTTTTCACAGATAGAGCAGTAAAGGATGCTTCAGATACAAAGGCTGCTAAATGGTCATATTCAGCGGTAGCTGAATAAATCATGAATATCATTGTAGATGAGTCAGTCTTAAGAAGGCTGCATTTAGAGAGCTGCTACAAACACTAAGAGAGAGGGAGTTGCTGGAGCACCATTAATCTTGCTATTCAAAGAGCAGCTCGTCGTTCCTGCTGAGACATTAGAGTTTCCTGCCGAATTCCCAAACAGAAATGGTCACAGGCCTCCTCTAGCAATTGGAGAACAAGAAGGAGAGAGGCTCTTGTATGGAAACTTCAATTTTTTGCTGATCTTATCCTCTCTATTGAGAGAGGAAGAAAAAAAATCTCCACGCTCTGCTTCACTTGACTAATGTGCACAAGAATAGACTATAATGCTTTAGAAATGCACATGTAAAAAAAGGGGGTAGAACCTATTTATCATGTATAAAAATCACCCAGCTATTCTACTCTGTGCACATATTGTCCGCTTTTAGATTTTCTGGTTTTTATCCTATTTTTGCCAGGGTCTCCTGTGAATCTGAGTAAACAGATAGAATATATTTATATAGATATAAACATATAAAAAGACCGAATGCAGAAGTAGCATTGACGTTTGGTGCTTGTTTCATTGACTGTACTTCAGAAGCAAAGTGACCCAACATGCAAATAATTGTTATCTTAGATTTAGTAACTGTTGTGCCCTTTTTGTAATTGGCAATGTGTCTCTAACATTTTTGTGTGAGAATTCTGGCTTATTTCTCCATGGCATATTGCTCATTCCATAATCCTACACAACATTTCCATGGGGTTTAGATCTGGACTTTGGCTTGACCATTCCAAAATATTGAATTTATCCTCCTCCTTCCATTATATTGTAAACTTCCTTGTAAGTTTATACCTTTGGGATCATTGCTTTGATTTATGAATTTCAGCTTCAACTAACAGAATAGTTAGGTGATTATCCTGTAAAATTCATACATCCTTCAATGATGGCAAATCATCCAGGTCCTGAGACAAAAAAAAACACCTGCCAACACATGACATTGCCATCTCCATATTTAATAGTTGGTATGAGGTTCTTATTTTGGAAAATGATGTTTGGTTTCCTATGTACCCATTTTTGCTTCATCTGTTGATAGAACATTTCTGTGGAAGACAAAGTATATTTTGGCTAATTTGAGGTGAACCCATCATTGTTCTTTCTCAGCAGTGGCTTTGACTTGTTACTCTCCAGTTAATCCCATTTTTACCACTGTTTTTTTGATGGAGTCATCAACATTGACTTCAGTCAAGATAACAGGGATCTGGAAAATCATAGAGGTTCTTCTGCAATTCTTTATGACTCCCTGGATGAATTTATGCTGCACTGTTGTGATGACAACAAGGTAACTCATCTTGGGAAGAGTCACTATTGTCCCAGATCTCCAATTCAAGATTAAGTCTCTGGTGAAGCCTTAATGGATTTGTAACCGTTCTCAGACTGATAGGTTTTGACTTTTTTTTAAATGGAAGTCTTCAGAAATTTCTTTTGAGTAGGGCACGACATGCCCCTAAAACCTGTGTAGTAAGAATACCAAGAGTGTCATAGTTTGCGATTTATATTGGGCAGGGCTATCTCAAATTAATCTTGATTGTGTAATGATGCACTCATACAACTGACCAAGTTGCTTTGAATTGTTTTTACTGGGAATGAGGAATTACTTTTTCACATTGGAAAATGTTGGGTGCTTGTTTATGGAACAAATATGATACCACTCTTTGGTGTTATGCGTTCACTCAGACTCTATATATCAGTAGGTAACATTCAGTGATGAAGGTATGCAAATCTCTTAGAGGGAACATTTTTTTTCAAAGCATTTTCTGTGTGTTACAGTTCAATATAGCTTATATATATATACTTAATATTTTTGCCCTCTGATTTGAACTGTTTTGGGCGTATGTTTCTAATTGAAAGCAGACTGAGCCACAAGTTTTGTTGTAGTTGTCTACCAGCTAAGATAACAGAGAGATGGTATATTTCATATTTCAAGTACATTCTGTACGTATACTTAATTGCATTGCTGACTGTCACATTGGCTAGCAATGCAAGGCAGCCATGCTCAACAAAATTATGCCTCTTCTGGTAGATTCTTCCTACCTGTTGAGAAAGTTGTTTGCTTTTTCTGTTAGAAGTTGCCTCGAAGCCATAGAGATGAATACTGTTTTTCCACAGCATGTCTTACCGTCCTCAGTTGACATGGTACAAACTTGTCAGTCAACAGATCTGAAGTTGGGAAAAGCTCCTTTAGATCTAACTCGTCCACAGCTCTCATTTGGGACCCACGTTCTTAAGCAAATATCGCTCATAATGGGGGGGGGCGCGAGGGAGAATGTCTTCTAGATGAGCTCTCATTTTTAGAAATCCCCAAACTAGACGTATCTCTGTGCTTAATTTTGACCTGTATTTGATCAAGGCTTTTAGGATATGGCTCATATACTTAAAATGCTGTTGTTAAAAATTGTACTAAAACGCCAAGATATATAAGCCTGGCAAACCTTCCTCTGCTAGCTACTGCCACTTAAGTAGTGCCCCTTCTTACCTGGTGGCTTCTAATTTGAAAGGCTAATTACAAGTGCCACATTCAGTTTCTCCACTACTCTTTTGTGGCCCTTTGTCCAAGCTAACATTACTATGTCTTTCAAGGAGATTCTAGTCTAAATCAGCAGTATTGGTCTCTCCTGTCAATGAACTCTCTGAAAAACTCACTGACCTTAAAAGTCAGAATACATCTGTAGAAGTGGGAACCTAAACATCAGTTAACAAGGTTCTTTTTCTCTCCAGAGTCCTTTTTCTACTCCCCTAGCACTCACTCACTCTCTCTCTCTCTCTCTCTCGCTCTCTCGCTCTCTCGCTACTTTTGGAGGCTTCCACCTTTCATTGCCTGTATCATGATTTATAAAATGTCTGTCCATCACTCGGGGGAGGGGAGGACTTCATTGCTACAGCAGTCATAGCAACCTGCCTTTGACCATGCTGGCAAGGACTTTAGGGAACTAGGTTCAACATGTTCAGAGGGTGACAGTTTAGGAAAGGGTGGATTAGGATTTTTGGTCAGGATTTTTAAAGTAACAGCCATACTGTCTTTTTTCCATTATTTGAAGTCACGTTCTAGAATGAGTGTATAATACATAGTGAACTCAACTACAAATATATTGCCAAATTAGATTATAGATGCTGAAAATATTAAATTATCAGAGGAGCACCATCTTATTTCCATTAATGGAGCAATCTGTAGTTATTACCTTAAAACTAGGAAAAGAGGCAGGGAGCTGCAAATGGTCAGCTGGTGAATGCTCTGCATTAGTCTTAATTTATGTGTCCAGATAGTGAAGCACATTTGGTTTCACCCTGGCTATGCATAATAATAACAACAACAACAACAATAAAATTGGAAGGGACCTTGGAGGTCATCTAGTCCAGCCCCCTGCTCAGGCAGGAAACCCTATAGCATTTCAGACAAATGGCTGTCCAGTCTCTTCTTAAAAACTTCAAGTGTTGGAGCATTCACAGCTTCTGGAGGCAGGTTGTTCCACTGATTAATTGTTCTGTCAGGAAATTTCCCCTTAGTTCTAGGTTGCTTCTCTCTTTGGTTAGTTTCCATCCGTTGCTTCTTGTCCTGCCTTCAGGTGCTTTGGAGAATAGCTTGACCACATGGTGTTATGTTTGGGTTTTAACAACTCTCTTAGTCAGATTCAGAGTTGAACAAATGGTGTAGATTGTTGTTGGGTTTTTCTGTGTGGTGCCATGTATGTGAAGCTTGAACACTGACATGGTACAAGCCAACCTTAAGAGTTATCTTTGTGTCCAAGAAACACTTGGGAATTAGCCTCCTAGGAAGTCATAGAAAATAACATGGCTGCAGCCAAATTTACAAATGTGCCCATCTGTTTAGGAAAAAAAGGAAGGGACAATGGTGGTAATAGCATCCTAATGTCAAAAGGGACCGATAAGGAGCATTATCACCAATTAGCCTTCTGGCAAATGGCTATTTTATAACCCCGATTCCCCAGAGCAGCTGTTCTTCTGGTATTATCCCAGACTTGCTCTCAACATTCCAGATATGCCGGAATAAAGTTGCAGTGTGAGTAGCATTTATTCCCATCCCCACCCCGGCCCAGTGCTTGTCCCTGTCAGCAAGCAATCACTAAAAGTTCCTTGTGGGCTGTCTTCAGTTGCTTAATCCTGTCAAATTTTCTTGCCATTCCTTATTCTACCCCTTATTTTGCTATCCTAGTTAGTGAGAAAATAAATACCTGAGACCTCATGCCTGGATTAAATCAGCAACAACACAGTGAAACCTCATTTGAATGGTCCATTTGAGGAGAAGGTTTTGAAGTACATTACTGAGGCAGTTTATAAGCAAATGGTATAAATTGCTCTGTAATGATTAAATGAAGGAAAATTAATTTAACCGCCTCATCTGGAATATTCATTTGCAGTGCATTTATCCCTTATTGGAAGTGGGGGGGGGGAATCTCTGAATGCCAAGTAGTTCCATTGTTCTTGAAGTCTGCTAAATGCGGATCTATTCAAATCAAGATATCTTTGCATATAATATTAGCACACAAAAAAAAAATCCAAATGCAATAAATAGGAGATTCTGGTGTAAATCTGGATGTTTGCAGAAAAACAACTGACAGTCCTAGATTTTTCTAGCACAGCCTCAGCACACATTCATAATATGCAAGTTCTTAACATGTTGTAGTAATCATTTCCTTAAATGGCTTTGGAATCCAAGAAATAAAAGTATCTTGGGGGATTTGGTACAACTGGTCCTGCACTTAAAATCATTCAAAACTGGGAATGTGCTTTTATGTGGCCCCAGAATGTTTTTTTTAAAGACGTAATCTGAATTGTTTACCCTGTACTGTTAAATGTCTTACAGAGAAAAAGAAGAGAAAAAATGTGGAGAGACCTGATGCAGATGGGTCACAGAAGAAAAAGAAGAAAAAGAAGGTAGGAAAAAATATTCTTGTTTTGAATTGTTTTGTGTGGTATATGTGTCTGGTACAAATTAAACTTGTCTGGTGTTTAAATTAAGTTTGGTAATTTGATTGATCCTTAATCGTCAACCAATACAGGATTGAGCTGAAGGAAAATCACCCCACCATTAATTGGTTTAGTTACAGTCCTGAGCAGGTACATATTGAATAAATCAGTAGACTTTGAGTAATTGTTCTCGCCATTCTGTATTTATCTGACTCAGGGACATATATTTACTTCACTGTGTATATAGAGCTATCTCTAGACTCATGACATTTTTTTTATGCTCCAAAATTGTTTTCAGAGCAGAGGTGCACAATTTGAGGCCATATGTGGCCCCCAGAAAACTCCCTAGATTGTTATTAATGTGATGGAAGAGGAAAATTATTAAATGGAAGAGTAATTATCTTATGTACAAAAACAGTGCTTCTAGGAGACTTCTTTAGGGAAGAAGTACTTTAGCCCAGATAGTGGGTTGGGTAATATATCAAAGGTGGGTTATAGAAAAACATCCCTCATTTGGAAATACAAATAATTACATAAATGACTCTCCTAATATAATCTAAAAGGCTTACTTCTTCCAGAGTTAAGGATTGGAAGGGATTAAACCAAATCAGACAGGAAGTAATAGATTTTGTTGTTGTTTTTGTTATTTAAGAGGTCAAGAATTCTTTAATATGAAACATTCCATCTGTTCTCTTGCACGCAAGTTGAATAGGGCAAATTACTCTTGTTCAGCTTGTTTTGCTTAGCTTTTATCTACCCTCCAGAACCTTCAGAATGTATTTACTCAAAGATAGTCTGATCTTTCCCCATAAATGTATCTTTCTTTAACACAAATGAAAGCCAAAATCTGCTTTTGAAACTGAGTTCTTTTCCATTGAAGAATTGAGAAGACTCTGGGTGAGGTTTTTTTTTTCCCCAGCACAGTCTGTATTTCTTAGCACATTATTATCTCTCTGTGTTATGTGTGAAAAGAACAAATTGAAATCATTTGCTTTGTGATTCTTTCAGAAAATGGATAACCTTGAAAAAGAGGCCTGAACAGTAAGTATGCTGAGCGACCCCTGCAAATTATATGTTAGATGAGTACTCCTTAGTCTATTGCCCTTCAGATGATAACTGCCATCATCCTTGATTCTTTCCTGTGCTGAGTCGGAACAAGAGGAGCTGTAGGTATGTTAAGAGGTTATAGACTAGGAAAGGCAGTTAGGTGAAACTGGGTTCAAAGGGGGTGAATGGGAAAGAAATAGTTTTTCTTCCAGAATTTAACAATGATTTCCACTAGTTTGCCAGCAGCGCTTGGAAGAAAAAAATTAGAAATTGAACTCTTGCACAATAATTTTTCAAGTTGTAATAAACTCAGGAAATCAGATAACAGAATAACAGAGTTGGAAGGGACTTTGGAGGTCTTCTAGTCCAATCCTCTGCTCAGGCAGGAAACCCTATACCATTTCAGACAAGTGGTTGTCCAATCTCTTCTTAAAAACTTCCAGTGTTGGAGCACACATAACTTCTCAAGGCAAGTTGTTCCCCTGATTAATTGTTCTAACTGTCAGAAAATGTCTCCTTAGTTCTAAGTTGCTTCTCTCTTTGGTTAGTTTCCATCCGTTGCTTCTTGTCCTGCCTTCAGGCGCTTTGGAGAATAGCTTGACTCCCTCTTCCTTGTGGCAGCCCCTGAGATATTAGAACACTGCTATCATGTCCCCCCTCATCCTTGTGAGAGGTGGGAATGTATTTAATATGCGGTGGAAGGGCTAAGGAGCAAAGATAAAAAGTAAGATGGGATCAGGATTTTCATTTTGTTCTAAATTTGTTTGAAACAAATCAACCTATTGTAGAGCCACACAAATGTTTTCTGTTGTTTCCCACCTCTAAATATCAAGGAATTGCATAACTAAAATTTGTCACAATCAAGGGGGTTTCTGGGAGAGAAACAAAGAGATTGGGAGCCATGCATATCCTGGAGGTATGTCTTCAAAATTAAGCAGGGAAATCATTTGATGGGAAATCATTACAATAATAGGGAGTCACTCTGGCTCAGGGTTGTATTGTGGAGTCCTTGCTATTCTTTGGGCTTGGTTGTTTGCTTGCAGACATTTCATTATCCAAGTAGATAACATCAGTGCCAGTGAATGTGGAGTTTGGTCCCTATTAATATAGAGCACCTTAGCTGCCAGTTTTGGTGGGGTGTGGTTTTCTCCTTGGTAGTTCCTTGATTAGGGTATTGTTTCCTGCTTGATTGTTTACCTGGTGTTAATCCCTGATTATCTGGATAGTGGCTGCTGTGGAGAGGATGTGTTCCGATATTTTTATATCTTTCTTAGATTGTTTATTGTCTTCATTAAATGGTGTGTAAATACAGTTTATTTCCATTGATGGTTGATTTGTCTGAATGCCAGGCTTCCAGGAATTCTCTAGCATTTTTTGACTTGACTTGGCCTAGGATGCTCTCAGTTTCCCAATTGAAACTATGGTTGAGTCTGTCCAGGTGTTGTGAAATTAAGGAGTTTTTATTGTGTTCCTGAATGTGCTCTGCTTCTCCTGCCTGTCTGCCCTACAAAGTGACTGTTGTATTTAAGATATTTGGAGGGCTTTAACCGGTTTGTGTTGGCCAGACTGGGCAGTCATCCAGGCTAGGAAGGCAGACAAAAATAATCCAAAAGAAGGCAATGGCTTACTTTCTTATTCATTCCCCAAAGAATAGCATGTACACATGTATATGAAAGCACCTTGAGTCAAAATTGATTGAAAGGAGAAGAAAGCAACGGCAAATTACTCCTGTGATGCTGTCAGAAAATCTGCATGTTTGTAATTATCGGAGTTGAGCTGAAATTGATCTCAGTTTTACTTTATCTATATTAGTTATTATGTTTACTGATTTATGGTTGTAATGTAGTGGGGTTTTAATTAATTTAACCAATGTCTTAGCATCATAGACATCGTGTTCACATTAGATATTTATAAATTACATCTCTTTTCCGTCTGATGACCTCCAGGTATTTTTGACTTCTAATGTCCCATAATGCTTATCCATCACAGCCTATTAGAGCTTTGGTCCCATATTTGGAGGGCACTGGGCTGCTGTAAGTTGCATTACTGAAATTCTCTGTACTCAGATCACCATAGCTTTGAACTTGAGAACCTACTGATTTCATCAAGTTCTACCTCTGCTACTTTTAGCTTTTCTTTCAAGATTTTCTGGTACCTTCCATTTTAGATAACTTCAATCAGAGATGAAAAAGAGAAGTTGTCTTTTCTGGATTTGCTGAATATCCAAATCTATTTGAAACTCTTCTTTTAACCACCTTACTTTTGAGAAGACCTGACCAAACTTTTTTCTTTCAGCCCAACAGGATTGCCAAATTCTAAAGTAGAGCAATTAAAGGTGTGTTTTTTTAATAAAAAAAAATAATAATTATAGGAATCCCACTTACGTTCTCCCACTTCACCACCACGGTGCTTTTCCTAATTTTGTCTTTTGTCTCCTCTCTGCAGTGGCTTTGTAATTCAACGTGAAGAATGGTAGTACATTCATCAGCAAGGAATTATTCATTTATATTTTTTAAACAACAAAACCAAATGTCAGAGATTGAATTTAATTTATAACTATTTTTACTGATGACTTTTAAAGCTAAGAAACTGTGCTTCAAGTGACCTGGATATGGGCTCGGTAGAAGGATACAACTTGTACCATTGAGCAAAGTGATCTGGATGTCGGAAGAGATTTCAGAAGAGGCATGTGTCAGAGACAAAAAAAGTTCATTTTGTTTACTGAAGAATTTTTAAATTGCTGTTTCTCCTTCCTCTCTTCCCTTTCCTTGACACTTAAGAGTTATATTTTTAAAGTAACACCTCATCCTTTCCCTCCTGCTAATTTTTTTAAAATCTACTTTTTATTTTCATTTTTAGGAAGGGACATCCCTTGTCTCTCTTTATGTCCAGCATGTACAAAAAATTGTGTTGTCTCTGGATTGGCTTTCTGTCTCATCCTTCCTCTTTTTATTAATAAAAGATAAAAGATTTTGACTGGAAAAAGCAGATTTGTGTGTGTAAAACCTAAAAAAGAGTACAGTCTTTCCGCCACACCTGCACATTGCTGATGATTTGGCAAGCCCCTGAACTCATACTGAATATGCTCATGCATTTATGTTTGCCTTTTTAATTTTGAGACAAGTCAGGTTCCCAGGCCTCAAATGTTCATAGGAAAGTTTATGGAATCTCTCTCTGTATTCCTCTGATTTGGTTAATATTTAGTGGGACTTAAGAGTCCTTTTTGTATTAGTCCTAGATATGGAAATGGTTCTTAATCATCCAATCACCTCCAGAGTGCCTCTCCCGCTCTACCTCCCTATAGATTTCCAACCTCATACTTTCTACAAGTGTCTTAAAAATGCCTGAAGAGTGGAATACTGGAAGCAAAGTGGTATCTGTTCAAAAGCAGCCAGGTTATGAATGAAGAGCATCTACATTCTGCACGAGAAGCAACTAGATTCTGCAATTTCTATAAAGTAATGCCTGTGTGGGTTTTTTCATACCCAACTCTTCTGTTTTTTCAATCCTGTCCTGTACTAGGGAGTGATGCTTGACGGCATTGCAGCAATTTTGGTAGGAAATTCCAACCTGACTGTTCCAGGTAAAGGAGGCTACTCCTTTGCAGTCTAGCCAAGAAACTCACTGAAATGTTAAGGTTCTTCCCGCCCCACTAGATCATGACAACACAGAACTTTGTGATGTTGGGGAAGTTATAATTATTTGTCCTTGAAAACCGTTTCTATTATTTTGGATTCCTTTTAACGTTTAGATACAAAAGATGTAAAGAAGCAGCATTCTACCTGCTTCTTCTGTGCATGTCTCAGCTGACATTATATTGTCCTGAAGGAGGGAAACCCGAGAGAAAAGACAATTAATGCTTCTGTCAAAAAGCTACTTGCGTCATTGTAGGAAAGAAAAAGACTTGTAGTAAATAAACCTTTCCTGGAAGAGCTGGAGGATTACAGATGGGTCTCAGATGTAGGGTTTTTGCATACAGTGATTTAGAAAGGGATGACACAACTAAAGATCCACATAGATCTCACCTTTTTAAAAAAAAAATTGTGAAGTAAGATTGAAAATGTCTTGATTTGTCACCTGTGCCAGGAACCGAATTAAGAGAATGGAAGGGGATAGTTCTTTCAGTTCCTTTCAGTCGTGTAGGGGGAGTCTGTTCTGCAATGATTCTGGTCCTTTCTGTTGGGTTACATCCTCCATTCTGTGGTGCTGAAGGGCTAGTGTTTGGCACCTTGGTAAAAGCCCATGATATCCCATGGAGTTTCAAATGCCCTGTGCTGTTTAATATCTACTTAAGTCCACAGGGTAAGCCATCCAGACAAGGGCGGCATATAAATTTAATAAATCATGAAACGTTTTGGAGATACCTGCTCTAATTCTAGGGAAGCAGTTGATAGATCTGCACTAGTTCCCAGTGCCTCTTTGGCATGTCCAGAAAATGGCTTGGGAGAGGTCATCTCTTTTGTTAGGAACTTAGTATGAATAGCCAGAGGAAAACTTTCATGAAATATGCCCAATTTTTCGAAGGACATTTGTTGGGCATGCAGGAGAGGACTTGCTGCTGTGCTTGCAATCATCTCCCTCCAAGCTTCTTCAACCAAGTCTTGAAGCATGGAAAATTGCTTTATGCTACAAATTTCATTTTTTCCATGTTAACACTGACATGTTGGCTAGTACCCATTTGCTTCATTCCTCCAAGACAGGGATGTCAAACTGCCGGCCCGCGGGCCAGACGTGTCACCAGGAAACCGCGCCCATCCCATTGCAGCAATGGGGGGGGGGAAGCTCCGATATGTCACGTGACCCCACGAGTTTGACATGTCTGCTCCAAGAGATCCACTAGCCATCACGATCAGTTATGCTGAAAAAGTAGTTATAGCGGCTTAACCCACTTGTGTACGGTTTGCCAAGTTTTTTTCCCCCAGTAGCGTTCTTTGTTCATACAATGCCCTAAATCACAAACTAACTGCATAGGCAAAAATGGCAGATGTTTGGTTTATGGTTTAATGCAGGGATCTCCAACCCCCGGTCTGAAGACTGGTACCGCTCATGGCCCATTGGGAACCAGATCATGCAAGTGGCAGGTGAGCACTCAAAACCATCCCCTCTTCTCTCCTCCCCCCCCCCCCCCGCTGCCACTGCCAGTCCACGGAGCAGGAAAGGTTGGGGACAGCTGGTTTAATGTATTAGGCTACCAGAGGCAATACTGTATGTTGTTACAAAATAGAAAAACAATAATACAAAAGGGGAAACAGGAGTTTGGAACAGGTTCTTCACATAAGTATTTTTAAGTAAGCCAAGTGTTTGTTTTGATCCTTTAATTACTCCATCCACACCTGCATAACTATGCAGTGGCATGTTGCATCCACTGGATCTGACCAAAGTATATTAAACCCATCTCTATACATTGCACCTTGTGGCGGTCAACCTAATGTGGATGTCAGCAAAACAGGTGACTGGCAAGGTTCACTTTCTCTTAAGAATTTAACCATGGCCTCAATCCTTTGCACTGTTACTATGGAAGGAAGCCCACTAAAATGGTTGCAACTTGCTTCTGAAGGTCATGCATGGGATGTTCTGTGTAAGCCATTCTTTATATAGATCCCCTTCTCTGAAGTCTGCAGTGGCCCAAAAGAAAGGCAGCATCCCCATCACGCTTGCCTTCTGATTGCACAGGCAAATGAGCATGTCAGGAATAATAGCATCATTAGCAATTACTGAGCAAAATACCGCAGCATCTTCTTTCCGCAACTGCAGTTTTTCAAAGGAGAGGATATTCAGGCAGCCTGTGCGTTGCTAGAATATGAAAGGGTCAATCATCCACTTCAGCAGAAGAGTGCTTCATTAGTTGGTTACTTTTTTTATTTTGCAGAAGCTTATAATTAAAATCATCTTAGTTTGTTATCAGTGATTATATATTCAGTGTATATCATTAACAGAACATAGACTAGGATTGGTGTATAAACTTGAGAGCCTATCAATTAGAAGTATGTTTTAAAAACTGCTTATCTAACTTGCTCAATAACAATTCTAAAGATTCTTACATTAAAGATACTACTAAAGAAGGCATGCATACACACAGATCAAAGTTTAATACTCTACTAAGCTTTTCTTGGGGGGAAAATAAGCTACCTATGCCACCCAGTTAGAAAGGTTGGCCTTTCTGGAGTAAGGATGTCTCCTTCCGTGTAAAGCATATTCCCCATCCTAGCATCTATCAAATGTATTGTGTAACTGCAACCTTCAAAATCCCTAGAGCAGTGTTTCTCAACCTTAGCAATTCTTAAGATGTGTGGACTTCAATTCATTGGCTCAGTTGAACCCAACCATCTTAGATTGCCAAGGTTAAGAAACATTGTCCTACATGCTGGCCCAGAGTTCTGACCTTGGTAATCTCAATGCATCTGGTGGGGATCTGTTCAGGAATTTTTTTTTAGTGGTTTTGTTCTAATCATATAAACAGTAAATAAATGATATGAATAGGTGGGCTTTGTAAAATCAGGAGAGGCAATCTGAGGGAAATAAATCTTGCAAAGAAAGCATTTTGGAGAAATGTCATCTTTGCCATGTTTTAAATTCCTATTTGATGGCAAATGGAACTATGGGACAGGATTGATGAAATATTTGCAGCGAATGAACTTCTCAACTGATTAACCATTAAAATCTGGTGGGGGGAACATGATTATACAGGGAAACATCTAAATTTCTTGCTCGTGTGTTAAAGTCTTGGATAAGCATAAGTCACTTTTCTAAAAGAATAATTCTGCACTCAGTAATAATTAAGCTACTTTTTACTCTTCCCTCCTTTCCATTTAAGGATAATTCTTAAACTGATAAATCTAAAAGCGGTTGCTACTACAGTAATTCAGGAAATCCAACATCCAAGCAGAGCAAAAGTGAAACAAGCTGAAGATAATTTGGCTTTCTTAGGCTGATGAGCTGGCCTCCTTGTTTCATATTTTCTAAAGAGAAAAAAGAAAAAAGAAAGGTGAATGATAACCATATAGTTCCAGAAACAAAACTATTAGTTTTTTAGAGATCTTAGTCAAGCTTGGTCTCTCTAAAGTGGGAAAGTCCATGTCATATTTTCAAGATACAAACCAATCATGTATGTTTTAATCATACCCTATGGATTACTGTAGCATTATTAACTTACCCATGTACTGCCACAAACTCCTTTTATTCAGACCTTTCTCCCTGCAAGTTATTCTAAACAACATTTCTTTAATGCACAGCTGTAAATATTTAAGGTGCCATTACAATAAATTTGATCAAACCAATTCAAGGAAGTTGCTCATTTAGCTTTTATATCCATACATGTGTTCTTCACACATGCATATATCTAAAAAAAACTTTTTTTTTTGTTAACGGCATTATGAAGCGTAAAGACATTTATATGTTCTGCAATCTAGCTGGACCTGCATCTAAAGCATGGAATCTGTGAAACCTACACATCCAGCAGTATATTAGGTCAAGATATTTTTTTCCTTTTCTTCAGAATAACATTTGAACTGCAGTTCTTTATTGCATGGTAGATATTTGTAGCTAATGTAAGCTACAAGTCGCTATTATTAGCATTTCTGAATCGGAGGTGGATAGCATTAGCTGGGAAATAAGGAGTATGTTAAGGAGCTATGGAGCTTATGTCCTTTACAGTATCTCCAGATAGGTGGGATTTCAACACAGTTCCTACCCAGCAAGCCAAAGAGTGTGCAAATAGAACATCCAGCCATCCAGAGTATTAAGTTGGGAGAGGCTGCCGTGGCAATCTGTGGGGAGGCATTTGGGGAAGCAGGATACTGCCCTAGAGAGGCCTCTGGTCAGATTGAATAGGATTCTTCTCAAGTCACCTGAAGAGAGCCATCAGTTTTGATCTCCAGA
Source organism: Azemiops feae (assembly GCA_023970755.1). Lineage (NCBI taxonomy): Eukaryota > Metazoa > Chordata > Lepidosauria > Squamata > Viperidae > Azemiops > Azemiops feae. Next base: position 1,244,860 of record JALGBA010001447.1, read on the forward strand.
AAAGGTCACATTCTCAGGATCCAATATGCCTGCAAAGATAAAATATTCGCACATTTAAAGAGCTGAAAAATCTATTTCTTAATTTGAAAGAATTAATTAGTGCAACGTTTATTACCTCCTTGGGGGGTTTTTGTTTCAGGGCTGTGTTGAGTAGGGTGGACTGGTTCAGTGTGACCAGCTATTCCTATAAATATATATATAAATATATGTATGTATATATATGTGTGAAATGGTATACAAAGTAAAAAGCAATACAAATTTCAAGAAAAAGAAAAGAAATACAAGAAAAAAGACAGAAAAGAAAAAAGATATAAAGAAGTGGCTTCTGATCTTTACAGCAGTTATAAATGCGTTTATATTTTGTCCTCCATCTCTATAGTTCTGTCATTGCTTCCTCCTTTCCATAGTCTTATCTTTTCTAATCCCTTAAATCACAAGTTACTTTTTTCCATTTTCAGCAAAAACAAAACAAAACAATAAAGGGTATCTAGTCACTGATAAATGTAGTTGTCTTTTCCCTAACCAAATTCCTACCTCTGTAAATGTTGTCATCTTTACCAACATTCCTTTATTGTGTGTATTTCAGAATCTTCAGCTATTCTTTTTCCGGGAACTATGCAACTGACACACTGTTTAACCCTGGGATAAAGCTGTCCTGGTTTTACAAAAAGCCACCTATTCTTCTAGAAGCAAAATGACTCTAATTGAAAAATCTGGACCATTAATGCATGAAGATTAGCTTTTTCCTGATCAGGATGCACCTATACTTCTAGATTAGCTTGTCTATGAACAAGCAGCCCCTCCCTTTGGTCTAGATCAGGCATGTCCAATCTGCGGCCCACATGCAGCCCACATGCAGTAAGGCGGCCCCACAATCGTAAACTTTTAACATTATTATGTGATTTCTAGCTATATTTTTCATGACTCAATTACACGGTACTTGAGTATGGATTATGTAGGCAACAATGGAACGCTGTGTAGAGCAGTGTTAACTTCACCTCCCGTGCCCACCACACAGTCAAATAGAAATAGAATGCAATAACAAATATGTGTGTGATAATATGACGTGTGTGCCTGTGAAGACAGGTGTTTATTAATATTAATAAAAAAAACAATTCTAAGTTTTTTGTTGGGAAGCAGACATGTAAGTTTGCTTATTTAATTATTGCACTTGGGCTTGCTGTATTAGTTTAATAAGTTAAAATAGCTTTTTAGCAGCTGTGGTAGAATAAGTGCAAAAATTAATTAAATAGTTCTTTGCTCATGATATTGATATAATTAGATATGCCATTGCTAATACTAAAAAAATAAATGGTTGCTTATTTTTTTATGCGAGCACGGCTTCAACATCCTCTCAAAAGAAAAGAAAATCCTAAAAAAGGAAAATTGTGGATTAAGAGTGCTCAATGAAAAATGGAGAGTTGAATACTTTTTTGTCAAGACAAATAATAAGGTACTATGCTTAATTTGTAAAGAATCGTGTTAGATCCAGCTAACTCCAGAGGGGGGGGAAGGTTCCCCTCTCAAAGATGTGCCAGGAGGGAGGGTGTTAGGGTTTGGCACCAACCAAGGCCACAGGGCGGGGAGGGGGAGTGACAGTTGTCATTCAAGAGTCCTTTGGCTTTCAGGGACCATGTTCCCCAAGTTTCCAGATGGGAGACCATGTTTCTGAGACGAGGCTCACCGGATCAAATGGGAGCGTTGCTGCAATACCAGCCTCCCTGGTGCGTAGCAACCTCCCTGCTTCAGCTGCTGGAGGCCAATCTGCTTCCAGGTGCAATTCAGGATGTTGGATATTACCTTTAAAGCCATCTAAAGCAGGGGTGTCAAACTGCCGGCCCGCAGGCCGGATGCATCATGCCGAAATTGCGCCCACCCCATTGCCGGCAATGGGAAAAAAGTCACGATACGTCGCGACACGTCACGTAACATTGTGAGTTTGACACCCCTGATCTAAAGCATGAATCTGGGATATCTGTGGAACCATCTTTTCCCAGTGGAATTGGCCTGTCCCACTCAAGGGGCCTACTGTGGATCCCATCAGCCAAGGAATTTTGACTGGTGGGATCCAGGAGAAGGGCCTTTTCTGCCATGGCCCCGTCCTTTGGAATATCTTGCACAGGAAGTAAGATCTGCCTTCTCTTTTTTAGCCTTCAGAAAACACCTTAAAACTTGGCTAAGGTGTCCTGAAGGAAAAGCTGTTGGCTGGAGGTGATTGGTGCATTAACAGAGAAGGCACTCCCATTTCTTCATTCCAAACCTATGGACTTTTAGTTTAATTTTTTTGTAATTTTAATCTGCTTTTATATTTATAATTGTCTGGATATTTGTATATTTTATCGCACAGTAAGCAACTCAGAGTCGCTTCAGACTACAAGATGGGCGGCAAACAAATTTAATATTCATAACCATAGCCATCATATGAGTAACTCTCCCCCTTGATAGCAGAAAAAAGCTCTTTACCATCACAGTCTGGACGTCCAAGGATTGAAGAGCCCTCAATCTTTGTGCCATTTTTGTAGACACACCAGCAATAGCCACTGCTGGAAAGGCACTGCATAGGCAGATAGTTCCCCTTTTCATCACAATGGGCACAGAATCTTCCTGGATGGACACCCTTAACACACTCTTCCTTCTGGCACTTGGTTTTCCCTTTTAAAAAAAAAAAAAAAAAAGGGAGAACCAAGGAAATTTAACATTTAGAGCTGACTGCCAGTACTCTCGTTGTCCTTTTAAAGCACATGTAAATCACAATAACCACATCCGTTGCCTTCAGAAGAGAGCATATGATGATACGGAGTGTATGGCTGTCAGTGCAGGCTGTGGTGTCAACTCCCCTCAGCCTCGCCCAGCAAGGACAATAACAGAGTAACAAAGTTGGAAGGGACCTTGGAGGTCTTCTATCTAGGCAACCTTGGCTCTTTTATGACTCGTGGACTTCAACTCCCAGAATTCCTGAGCCAACATGGCTGGCTCAGGAATTCTGGGAGTTGAAGTCCACGAGTCAAAAGAGCCAAGGTTGCCTACCCCTGATCTAATTCAATCTCCTGCTCAAGCAAGAAACCCTATACTATTTCAGACAAATGGTTGTCCACTCTCCTTTTAAAAACCTCCAGTGTTGGAGAATGGCCAGGAATGGATGGAGTTGTCAAATATCCAGGATATTTGATCCTGGACGGATCAGAGTTAATGATTGCAGTAGTTTATAATAGATTAGAAGTCATTGTGGACTTTCAGTGCGTTAATTACAATAGATTGTTAACAGAGGGCTTTGAAGTTTAGCTTTGCTGTTGGCTGTTATCTATTTCTTATAGTGGATAGATGGTAGTTCAAACTGATTTGGTAAACAGTTGTAAAAGTTCATAAACTGTGGGTCTGTTTTCAAGGGGGGGGAACTATTATGGTTGAAATATACTTATCAGTATTCAAGTGGGGGGGACAATTCATGGGTATGGGGTTTTTTATGCCCATTTTTTGTCTTAGTTTACAATTTTGCCTTGTTCTTGTTTTCTTTTTTCTTTTAGCGTTTGTATTTTAAGTTTGGATGTAAAATAAAAACAATTATGAGAGTGAGGAGTGGTGGGAGTTGTACTTCAGCTATGTCAGAAGAAGTGCAGTTCTCCAATGCTGATAAAATTAAATATGACAAATTTATATATTGAGCATAATTCAGAAATGAAGTGTTTCTCAGAATGTGGCACAACTACACTCCAGAAAACCAGTCTCTCAGGGAGAAGCACTCAGTACAGTTTGACCCAGGATGGTGGGGCTTTTGCATACACAACACACATTTCAAGGGAAAGGGAGCACCCAAGTCTTCTGTATAGCCCTTGCACCACCCATAAGCAGTCTGGAAGCTCCAAGCAAAGTTTTAACATATGGCTTGGCTGACTGTGTCAGTTGCTCCTTAATCATCAAAACAGGTTGTTCCATTGTAGCTACACCAAGGAAAAGGGAAGGGTAAGGAAATAATGCTTTTTGTAACAATATGCCACTTTAATTAGGACAGCTATTTCGTTGGGATGGCTCCCAGGGAAACCATTTAGCCTAATGAGAGCAAACGCTAATGAGTAGTTTAATGGAGGTAGTATTAATATAAATTCCGCTAATGGGGGCAGTGGCTGGTGACTGCTGGGTGGCTAATTGATATGAAAATCTCAGCCATGGGGGTTTGATTTCAAAAACTGCAGAAGTCACAGAAGGAAGAATTCTTTTTAAATACAAGATTGGTGCTCAAGTTTGTTACATAAAGTTACTGAACTTACTGAAGCGTTTTTGAATCATTTACGGAGGGAGTTGCTAAAATGCCTAAGATGGTCCCATGGGTTTTAAATTATACTGAAGAGGCTCTTAATTTGCACCTCTGGTCTTCCTTCCTCACAGATGCAACTTCTAGCTTGTAACTGAAGTATTAAATGAATCACTTATTGCCAGGTGTGAGAGAGAGAGAGGACGAGAGGGAGGGGGGAGGGAGGGTGGGGGGGGAGGAGAGAGAGAGAGAGACAGAGAGAGAGAGAGCACATTCTTCAGTTTTGTGACCTCCAGTGCTTTCTCTTCTATTTCCATCTGGGCTTTACAGTATGAAAAGCTCATCAATCACCAGGTTCAATAAGTTAACAGGTACAGGTGGTCCTCAACTTGCAACCTTTGCTTGTCAGAAGGCCACAAAAGGAGATCACGCGGCCCCAGGACAAACTGGTCATAAGTCACTTTTTTTCAGTGCCATTGTAACTTTGAATGGTCACTAAATGAACTGTCATAAGTCAAAGACTATGGACATTTTGTCCATTGCCTCTTCTTTGTAGAAAGGCAAGGAGCTACAGATACAATGGATTCCCAAGTCAGGCATCCTGTAGTAGCAAAACAATCAGTACTGCACAAATAGCTTGTTCCAAAAGCCATGCTACTTCTGTATTAATTGATCCAGAAAGACACCCTGCCCCCACCAAATGATGTCCAATGTGTTGAAAGCAGTCCCTTCAATGGGTGACGGAACACCTGGCAAAGAAGAAGGGATGACAAGAGACAGGAATGGCTTGGCTGCTGCTTTTCACGCTAAGATCCTTCTTGTTCTCTTGCTCACTGAGATCAGCCCTAATCTGCTACTGGCATGGAGCATCACTCTTGATACATATAGACACCCAATAAAGATGGACATTTTCTTCCCAGCTTAAGACTTTGGTCAATTTACATCAAGAGGGGCTTTGAATATTTTACACAATGAGTTATACCCAAATGGCACCTCCTTCAGAAATTCCCCTGGACATGTTGCTCTCAGAAATATATTGTTGCAGGGCCAAAGAAAAGTGGCTTATTTTATGCAAAAAGGAACTGAAGGGCACAGAATATAATTTTACAGCTGGCAACAAGACTACTGAATTCAAGCAACATTTGCATGAAGAGAGGAGCAATACCCTTGGCATCAATTAAAAACACATTTGCATTTAGAAAAGCCTTCTAGGCAGAGCATTACCTTTGAGTGAGGGGCTTGCCTTGGCTTGTTTGAGAATGGAACCAAACTTTCATCTAGTTCCCACAAATTAGTCTGATCAGGAAGGGAGTTTTTCCTCTTCCCACTCTCCATCCCAGCTAGTTTGGAGGATGGGAGGACCATGTAGGATGGAGAGAAGGAATTCGTGGAAATGACAAAATTCCCTTTGCAACAGAACAAGAGATTTCCATTTACAAGATGGGGCCTTTGAATTCTTTCATAGAACATGGGGCTTCTCTCCAAACAAAGCAGTAACTGCTGAGTTCTTCCCCTAAAGGTCTCCTCTGCCCAGTGGTGTCCGATTCTAGGGGGTGGTGCTCATCTCTGTTTCTTAGACAAGGGAGCCAGTGTTGTCTAAAGACATTTCTGGGGTCATGTGGCCAGCACGACTATACACCGAGGTGCATGGAACACTGTTACCTTCCTATCAAAGTGGTGTCTATTTATGTACTTGTATTTACATGCTTTCATACTGCTCGGTGGGCAGAAACTGGAGCAAGTAACGGAAGCTCACCCTGTTGTGCAACTCTCGGGTCTCAAATCCAGGATGTCAGCTTTCCAGCTAACAAGCTGAGTGTCTTTAACCACTGAGCCATCGCACCCCCAATCCCATTCTTCCCTTATGAACCCTGATAATATGTACATGCACATTACAGTGTGCCCTGATGTGCCCATGCTATGCACTTCCTTGACCTCATCATCCAATATTGCTGGTCAGACGCGCATATTTTGAGTATTTTTTTTAAACCAAAGGCATCTTCCTGCAATTGGCTTTCTTCATTATTATAACGCTAGGTACTGGAAGTCCTCAACTTACGACCACAATCCGAGCCCAAAATTTCTGTTGCTAAGCAAGGCAGTTGTTAAGTGAATTGTGCCTCATTTTATGACCCTTTTGCCACAATTAAGTGAATCACTGCAGTTCTTAAGTGAATCATGAGGTCATTAAATGAATCTGGCTTTTCCCATTGACTTTGCTTGTTAGAAGCCAACTGAGGTGGTCACAAATGGTGATCATCCGACCCCAAGACAGGGCAACCATCATAAACACAGGCTAGTTGCCAAGTGCCCAAATTCTGATCACATGACCATAGGGATGCTGCAACAGTTGTACCTGTGAAAAACGGTCATAAGTCACTTTCCTCAGGGCTTTTGTAACTTCAAATGGTCACTAAATGAATGGTTATAAGTCGAAGACTACCTGTGTTGTACTGTACTGATGCCAAAACAACTAGACACAAGGAAAGTATTTTCCCCCATGCCATCACTCTGCTAAACAACTAATTCCCACAACACTGTCAAACTACCTACTGTAGTAGGGCTGTATTACTATTATCCTTCTCATCTTTTCTATTACCTATTTCCTCATCCTTTTATGACTATAACTTTGTTGCTTGTATCTTACGGTTTATATTAAATGTTTTATTTTATTTAGTATCCTAGTATGAAGCTTCCTCCTTCCGTTATATATTCAAGATGGACAGTATTTAATATTTATTTGTTATGTATATATAGGGGTGTTATGTATATGTAGGGGTGTGGGTCTATACATATGTTGTATATAGTATGTTTATAGTATGTGTGTCATGTATGTGTTTCACTTTGAGAGCGGGCAACTAAATTTCATTTTTGATATGTGCCGTTGTGCCCACAGTAAAAAAATGACAATAAAGGTTATCTTTCCTTATCTTACCTTATCTTACCTTATCTTACCTTATCTTACCTTACCTTATTTATGTTGATGGCTTATTTAGTATCCTATGACTATCACTAAGTGTTGTATCTTATGATTTCTGATGAATGTATCTTATGATTATGATTTATCACTTGTTGCTTTTATGCACACTGAGAGCTTATGCACCGGAGACAAATTCCTTGTGTGTCCAATCACACTTGACCAATAAAGAATTCTACTCTATTCTATAAGTAAAGCTTCATAGATGGGATGTAGGGAGACAAATTCTATCCTGACCCTTCTGCATATACCTTAGTATTTAACTTTCCCCACAAAGCTTGACAGCATCGCAATACTTGGAACTGCCTTCTAGAATATTGTTTGCTGTTCCTATTCATTTCCTACACCTTTTTAGGGTGATAAGCACAAGTAAAATATAACATTTTGATCTGCTCTGAGTTGAATGTTGAATTCATCGTTTGGTTGCAAGAATTTCCTTAATTCATGCTTAAAAGTTGTTTGTTTCCTTCAAGTCTAGCATACATACCTTCTGTATCCTGTTTTTGGGCCATTTGGAAGATCAGCCACTTGTGCATCCAGGTTTCAAACTCCTGCAAACAGACCAGATATCATCACTGAAGGTTAATTATATTAAATTAAGGCCACTATAGTTCTGCCCCTCTTTGTTAAGCCCTTGGGGAATAATCCGTATCTTCTAAAGAGGGCTGTTGAAGATCCATAGGAAGCTGCAGATGCTTCTCATGTAGGTAGAGAGGAAGGTAGAAATGCAGAGCCTTTCTGGTGGAACTATACGTGAACCTCGCAGTGATAGTAGAAATCAGAATAAGGCAGTCCAGCATCTTGATAAGAATGAGAGAATCACAGAAGAGGGATGGGGGATCAGGAGAGAAAATCAGGGACATCTAAGGAGGAGGAACAGGACTCCAGAAACAACAGAGACTTACTTTCCAGTCATTGTAAGCCATGCGGATCTTCAGTTGCCCCATATTTTCCAGGAAGTTGCTTTTTAATTCAGGAAAAGTTCTGGTTGGGTTTTCTCGCTAAAGAAAGAAACATATTTACAGAAAAGATACAAGGGCCGTTGTTCAAGAGCACCAAGGCCAGGGTCATATGCTGATTATTCTTTTCATTTCATTTTGGCTTATTATGTGGCTAGGCCTTTGCAGCTTGGTCAAGAAACTATGTTTAATACATGGTTTAGGATTATGCATAAATTCACATTATGCTAAACTATGATTTGTTTAACTATGGCATATTGAAACAACTGGTGTCAGTTTCATGCAACATGTTTAGCCCAAATGAAGCATCGTGTGTGATGACTTTGTATGAACCAGGCTGATTACTAGGCTTAAGTTTATATATTATGAGCAACTTGGTTTCAGCTATCTAATGAAGTGCCATAATATGTAAGATCATCTAGTCATGATGACTAGTTTTGCATGTTTGAACTGGATCACCTCTGCATTCTTCTGAACGGTAATTTAAATAGAAAAGGAGTTGATGGGATAGGTTACTGGCATCCCTACCCCATAGTTTTCCTCCCTCCAATTTCCTTCTTAAATTCTCTTCCTTGTAAAGAATAAGGAAGCTGACCTTGATGGAGACATGCAGGTGCTACCTAGACAAAAGAAGCTGATTTTTTTTTTTCAGTTCAGAAACAGATGACATTAGAAACTGGTTTAGGCAGACACCTCCCTAATTCGTTGAATTATAGGAAGAAGGAGAAGGTATAGCACAATGAGATTGTTGCAAGAGACTGTTATTACATCCAATGTCAGAGTTTCAGAAGGCTAAAGCTACTGTAGAGTTTATTTCCTAGCCTGGTCTACCTAATGAGGCTGACAATTTGTCTCAGTAGGATTCCAAAAATCTGAATGCAATTCTTATCAAGAGAAAAGCAGATAGGTCAAAGAGGTTTTGAAACATCCATTTCACTCATCTAGTATAACTAACATCGAGTATATGTGAGTTCATAGGCTGGGGAGTGGCCCTAAAACACACAGATCAAGCAAGAAGGGAACTTGAAATAAAAAGTACAGCTCTCTTCACACAGTTAAAGTGAAAGCACTTAGCAAGAGGAGCTCTCTGGCCAGCAGTTACATAACTGACTGAAAAACCAGCACAGAATTACAGGTGCGCTTTGTTGCTTGAAGAAACAAACTGCTAATCAACTTAACCGGTGCAAACTGCTGCACCAAAAGTTCCAGCTTGATATGCTGTGCTTTCACCGGCAGCTTCCTTAGATCTTGGCAGAAACTACTGCTAGGTTCTGTAAGTTTTACTAAAGAAGGAACTTCCCACTCCCATTTTTCTCGGAGTTTGAGTTCCTCCACAGATTTTATGCATCTGCAGTCAAGGATCATTGCTGATTCTCATGTAGGGGAAAAAACATCCATCAGTCAACTTCGCTGCTTGAAAAGTGGATTAACAAGATTTACAAAAGTATTGAAGTCTCAGATCTGATTCTAACTAAGAAGAAGGGCAAAGTTTCTGCTGAGAATAGCTTAATGGTTGAGTTTAGACGCCAGTCTGAAGAGCTGCCCCATAACTTTCTAATATCCCTTTTCTCTCCCTTGCTCTCAGTCTCTATGGCAGCCATCTTTCTCTCTGTCTTTTCTTCCTCCTTCTGTGGTAGGCAAAGTTCACCTACTCTTTCTAGGCCGGGGGCCTTCAAACTTTGCCCTTTTATGACTTGTGGACTTCAACTCCCAGAATTCCTCAGCCAGGCACGCTGGCTGAGGAATTCTGGGAGTTGAAGTCCACAAGTCATAAAAGGGCCAAGTTTGAAGACCCCTGTTCTAGGCATTAGAATCGTTCTCTTACAAAATCTTTTACAATTAAGCTAGGGGACATACAGGTAGTGCTCAACTTATAACCATTTGTTTAGTGACCATTCAAAGTTGCAACGCCACTGAAAAAAGTGACTTATTACTATTTTTCACACTTACAACCATTGCAGCATCCCCATGGTCATGTGATGAAAATTTGGATGCTTGGCAACTGGCATGTATTCATGACGGTTGCAGTGTCCCGGGCGTCATGTGATCCCCTTTTGCAAATTTCTGACAAGCAAAATCAGTGGGGAAGCCAGGTTCACTTAACAATCAGTAACTTAACTGCAGTGATTCACTTAACAACTGTGGCAAGAAAGGTCATAAGAAAGGTCACAAAACTCACTTTAACAGCTGTCTTGCTTAGCAATGGAAATTTGGGACTCGGTTATGGTCGTAAATCGAGAACTGCCTGTATGCATTCTTACAACCCCAATCATTTAGCCAATCTATACGATCTGGGGGCACTAGAGTTAAAATTTGGGTCTCAAATAAGCAACCTAGCCTTCCTTCTCTTTCTAAATCCTGCCTGCTCTCCTGCTGTCACAATCTTACTAGGGATGGAGATACCATCTTGCACAGTTTCTCCACCAGGACAATCCATTTTTTGACAACTTTGGCAGGCCTATCCGGAACACAGTTTGCAGGAAGGTGACCTTGCCATTGTCTTCTTGCATTTAAGGCTACATACTGCATGCTTCTCCCCTAATGCCTAATGCTGGGTGGAAGGTAGGAGCCATAGACTTGAGAGGAGCTTGAACACAACGGTGTGTGGTGCAGTGTGTGTGTGTGCCTTTTCCCTCAAATTTTCATGCATCACTGAATGCAGATTTGTTGGACTATCCACAATCAAGACACAATGCTTTGTCAAAAATGCAAAAGTAACAACACGAGACCCTTACCAGGAGCAGACGTTTGACTTGATCCTCAGTGCTGTTAGTCAGCTTGTTTTCCATCAGCAAAAACTGGAAAAGAAAATAGGGATTTAGAGAAGGAAAAGTGAAAATTAGAAGGAGCTCCCATTTCCCTGGAATTATAGTACGTAGGTGGCATGTCTATTCTTGTGATCATAAGGGAGGGAGGCACCAAGGTCACTTAAACATAACTGTGCCTTGTTTTGTGTGTATCATCTCTAAATACACTTGTGCATAGATTTCTAAACGATTCTAAATTGTGTGCAATTTAGTTTGCAAATGCCATGAAAGTTTGTGCAAAAACGTTTCGCCTTGAGAACACTACATAACCCTTGGTTGAGGTGCTGAGAAAGGTGAACTTTTAAAACTAGCCAGTTTTTCAGAATTTGCAGAACTGCCCACTGAAGTAGCTCAAGATGATGGGAATTCAACACACATAGACAACAAAAAGTCATGGAAAGGAGCAGTGGCCTTCACTGTCTGTCCTATTTACCTCTGGTTCATTCAGGGCCAAAGGCATCACATTAGCTATTGCCATCTTTGGACCTGACCGGACATCTGTGGGAAGAAAGAAAACTGTTAAATACAGACAAAAAGAGATAAACACAAGAGCATTCACAAGAGCCTTCTACCCTTATAGGTGTGTCAAACCAGGGACATAAGAATTTGAGTCCCTGGCTATAATTCAGACAAATCTCTGAAGCATGTTTACTTTTGTGCATGTGTGAGTGTGCCCAGAAGAAATTTTGGCTTGCTTTCTTTGAGTCAGAAACTCTTGTCCTTCATACTCAACCACAGATTTACTTTCAAAATCCCTTTTCCTACCGGATGGCTTTTTCCAAGCAAGATTAAATAAAGAGATCATGATGAGCCTGTGCAACTGCAAACAAGATGTCACAAGTAAACCTTGTCTGAGAGTCATCTATCATCTTTGTGCTCTGCAGCTAAAAGTGAAAGGAGGGGGGGGATAGGTGACTAACTTTTAGAGATGCTGCCGATCAGGGAGTCCAGTTTCAGTTGCTGGGTGTTCTTGGTCAGTTTGTTGATCTGGTTGTCATGTTGATACACAAAGTAGACAGTCACAGCCTGGCCGGCGAGGAGCAAGACCCCCAGGAGAGAAAAGACAGTGTAGGCAGTCCCACGGCTACAAGAACCTCTGCCAAATATAAGAGGTGTGTGTCAGTACTCATCCAGTCATCCTAATGTCTGTCCCTCCCTCTCTAACCCGACGTCCTATACTGAAACATCTGCATTGAAGTGGTGATGAATGCACATCTGCAGGATTCTGTTAGAGATACACTTTGCTTAGACCAGTGGTGGCGAACCTATGGCATGCGTGCCAGAAGCGGCACTCAGAGCCTTCTCTGTGGGCACACGCACCGTTGCCCCAGCCCCGCCTCCTCCCACAGCCCTCTCCTCACCAGCAGCCCCCCCGGAGGAGAGTCGCCCCCGGGCGCGACCCACGTGAAGCAGCGCAGCCAAGGACATGGTAGCCGGGCAGCGGGGACAAGACTCCGCCCTTGTGCCCCGTCGCGCGCAGATGATGCTGTGGGGCATGGGTGGAGGGCGTGGCTGCCATGGCACTGCTCGGCTGCCTGGGTGATCTGTGGCGGGCCGTGTAGGTGGTGGGTGGCCCAGCAGGCAGGACGGAGCGGGGATGGGGTTGGGGGGGCGGTTTTGGGGCACTCAGTCTCTAAAAGGTTCGCCATCACTGGCTTAGACATTTCTTCCATGCAAACCTCTGCCTGCTGCGGTAATTACCAGGTTAGTTGAGATACCAAGAAGACTCCCCCTTGTGATTTCATTAAAATTAGAAAGAACTATAAAGAGCAAATGAAGTCATTACAGATAGTCCTCGATTTACAACAGTTCGTTTAGTGACCGTTCAAAATTACAATGTCATTGAATAAAGTAACATGACTATTTTTCACATTTATGACCGTTGTTGCATCCCTATGATCAAAATTCAGACGCTTGGCAATGGACTCATATTGATGAGGGCTACAATGTCCTGGGATCACGTGATCTCCTTTTGTGACCTTCTGACAAGCAGAGTCAATGGGGAAGCCAGGTTCACTAACAACCGTGTCATTAATTTAACAAATGCAGGGATTCACTGAACAATTCTGGCAGGAAAGGTAATAAAATGGGGCAAAATTCACTTAACAAATGACTCACTTAGCAACATAAATTTTGGACACAATTGTTGTCATAAGTTGAGGACTACCTGTATCTTTTTCCTTTTCCCTAATGGAAATCCCTCCCTTTGGAAGTTGCCAAATGTAGCATAGCATATAGAGGCCCTTAAGTATATACTCCACCACCACCACCCACCTGAGCTGAAAGTGGGATAGAAGGGAACTGAAAGTGGGATAGAAGAGAAAAAAGCTCATCCACCCCACTTGCTCCTTAAAAAAAATATGAGATCTGCTAGTTGTACCTCTTGGTATCTTTAACAAGTGGTTTTAAAACCTTAGAACCCTGTAATTTCTCAAAGGAAGTTAGTAAATGACCAATAATGTAGATATCCCATTACAATGGACGACTTGACAATAGCTATCTTTAGATTGTTCTTAAAATAAAGGTAGGAAATCATGGACTAAAGTGAGAGGGCCCCTCCCCAAATTTTCTCCCTCTTTTGCAACTCCCCTGCCTTGTAACCCAAGATAAAGATATGGTTTATATATATATATATAACACAGACCAAACTGGATACGGTATAATAGGCTTCAAATTTAAAAAAATTATACATGGGCAATTAAAAAAAAAAAAAGAAAAGTCCCCTACCAAATTATAGAAAATCCCCTATCTTCCCCTCCCAAAGCTCACAAAATGACCTGGTCCAAAAACAAAATTGGGAAATTCCCAAGAGACCTTTATCTGATCCATTAATTTGGATCTGTCACTTGGAAGATAGAAGTTGAAAGTGAAAGAGAAGAAATATTTCCCTGCGCAACATAAGAGTATAACAAATCAAAGTTTTTGTTCTGGCCACTTCTCTTGTATAGGTGCACTTTATGACTGTTTCAGGAAGGTCCACAGTGTGTGTGCTCAAAAACAATCAAGATGTGCGACATGTAAAAAAACAGGTAGAGTTTTGAACAATCAGGCTACTTATATATTGACTGATTATAGAGGCAATTACAGGTTAGAGAAGAAGGACTTTTGAAAAGTCACCAGTTTTTTTAAAGATGGATATGTTGGGCAACACTATCCTAAAAGAGGCTTTTCCATGTGCCAAGTTTTATATGCAGGTATAAGCAACAAAGAACGACTTTCAGTATGGTTTCCTTCAACTGTATGCAGAACTAGCATGTTAATCTTGTAAAATATTATATCTGCTTGCTGCTAGAGTGGTTGTGTCTTCTCCAGACAATTCTGGAAAAGAGGCAAAAACTGAAATACATTAACTGACATGACGGACATGACAACTGGGGGAAAGTCCTTCTGGCAGGTTAAAGAATTCCACTTATGATCATCTAAATAATTAGCATAAAACTACACCGCCTGATTGCTCAAGATTTATTTCTGTCAATATCAGTAAGTTTTAAAAGATGAAAAAGTCCTCAGTTGACTACATTCTCGTTGACTGCATTCGTGCACAATACTTGGCAGCATTACCGATGTGATTCGCTTTCTTCCAGAATGTTCTTTCAACTTCCTGATTTAGAAATGCCAGGCAGTTCCCCCACCTAAGTACCACCCAGGATAGACCCTCCTTCTGAGATCTTCTGAGATCACATAGTGTTGGATAGATATTGCCATTCACCGAGTGTCCTGATATACTCTGGGCAGTCTTCCATTTTAAAATAACTTAAAAGTGGATTCAAAAGCAGAATATACTGGGGTGTTGCCTTGGGGGGAAAAAAAACCCTCTAGGGTTTAGCATTTTAGTTGCACGTTATACCAATATGCACTCAGTAGGAACTAGAAAGTGTGCTCCTAACTGAAGTATAGATGAGAGGTTTTTGAACACATTTCACCCTAGCAACAGCTAATCATCTGGAATCTATTAAATGATTGGCTTTGATTATTGGATGTCTTATAGCGTCCGTAGCCAGCTTTACAGCGCTATAATTCCCTAAAAATGGTCTCCATTAATAAGGATTACTTTTCCCCATACAGCATCTGATGACATAAGATACAACTTTTGGCACAGTAAAAAATATAAATGTGGTGTGGGAATATGAGAACCCAAATTCACATTTCTGCTGATTTATGAAGCTCTGAACATTTTGCAGGAGTATTATAAAAGTAACACAGTAGACTTTTAGCTTTTCTTAAAGAAGCGGTAATGAATTTGGGGGAGCAAAAATGAAAGCAATATTGTCCTTTTTTGTAAAATAAAATGTATGAAGTAGTTCTATAGGGCAGAATAAATAATGATGAAAAAGCAAACAGGACAATTGGTGGCTACAAGTATGTTTTAAAAATGAGACTTTTAATGCAACAAAACAAGTGAATATTTTTTTACCGCTTAGAAAGGAAGAAAAAGGAGAGGAAGAGAGAATTGAGTTGTATTTTCAAAGCACCATTGTAAAACAAAATGGAAAATGGTCAAGTACCAGAGAAAATTTATAACTCTTTGCCAGTGATTAAAAAATAGCTCCAATACTTATTTAGCACATAACTTAATATATTGTTAAACTGATAACACATACTGTGGCCTCCATACAACCTGACTGGTTTTCTTAAGCACCAGGCACTGTGTCTCAACTTTTTGGTGAGCTTGAGAGATGTGCCCTTGATTGATTGTGCTAATGAAGCAAGCCAGGCATGAAAAGATTCAGGGATAAGAAATATATCTAACCTTGAACAAGGTTTATAATCTTGTGCTAAGTCAAAATATGGTTGGTTTGAAACTTAGCATATAGTGTGAACCCAGCCATTGTGATTTATAAAACATAGTTTATGATGTGGCATGAGTGTAAAGCCAATTCAATAAATCATAGTTTAACAAAAAATAAAAATAATCTAAGCAATATAATCCTACATATGTTTATTCACACAACCCCATGGATACAAATGGGCTTATTTCCATGTAAATTTTCATAATGCTACAGCTTCAGTGCTTCCCATGACTCCTTTTTCTTCCATTTTGAAAATCCATATAATCCATATCGTGACTTTTGCCACCAGATTCCCTCCAGTTGGAACAGACTATCTCCCATTTAGCATAATGACCAGCATGTGAGAGGGGATGCTTGGAATTGTAAACCAACCCATGTGGAGGGCATCATAGACTGAGGGTCAATTTAAATGCTTGTCTTAATTCCTTCTAGTATCAGCATTGATGTTTCTGGACACAATGGAGGTGTTGCAGAAGGACCAGCCAATTACCATCTCTCTCACCTACATCAAATGTCCCCTATTTTTCAATACAACGGAGAGTGCAATACTGGAAACTCAAAACTCAGCCCAAGGAAATAAAGGAGTGGTAGCTACAAATACCTTGCTTGTGGTCCTGCAGAACCAGATGGTGGGAGAAGAATATGTTCATCCTCCATGGTCTTAATTGCCTCAGTTCTGCTGAGTTCTGGCAATGGACTTGATGACTGGAAAATGGGAACTTTTAAAAAGTTTGCTGGGCTTTTCAAGTGCTTCTTAAAAGGCAAATGAAGGAAGTGAAAGTTGAAAGTACTAGGTAACTGGAAATACCCTTCGATACTCTGCCCACTTTATTATCATGAAGTAATCTAATTGGGCATTTTTATTCTAGATTTAATTTCTAAGAGATCTCATTGGGTACTCAAATGACATCACCTGTTGGCAGGTAGCCTGTGGCTGTTCTTTGTTTCATCCAACACTTAGCATGCAATCTCTTTCTCAAACCGGCTTTTACCATAGTTAATGATTTTGTAGCTACTTCACCAAAGAATAAATGCTACTGGGAACAAAGAATTGTGAGATGTTAGGAGCTCTGTACAGATACATAGACATTCCTTTAAATTCAGGTCAAATAACAGACTGAATAAATTGTAGTTCATGTTCACAGCTTTTGTTCATGTTGATGTTGTCTCCCTATTCCAGCTATTTTAACTCTCTCCATACACAAAATGGTGTCTCTTCCTGAGAGTACTTTTGCATGCGTTTTAATGAATGACAACTGACAGGAATCTAGCATCTAGTTCATGATCCATTCCATCCCTCAATGAAAAAGCTTTTGTAGGTAAAATTCTCACAGAAACTTCAGCCCCAGAACAGGATGTGGAATTCTGAACTTTGGAGAGTCTTATCCTCAACTAGTTCTTGTTGGAAAATGATTGAGGGCAATTTCCAGTTTAGTTTGCAAATTCCTAGTCAATTCTTACATCCAGATCAGAGCAAGAATACACCACTCAGTTCAGAATCTGTCTCTGTACCTACATCATTTTATTATTTATTAAGTATCAGGGAATATCAAAACATTAACTGGCAAAAAACAATTAAAGGGCAGGGAAAATCAAGAAAAAAGACATTAAGAGGCAAGAATTTACATTATCTATACATTATCTACCAAACGGATCACTCCAAAGAATTTTTCAGAACCACTGAATCAATATATTAAACAATTAGCAAGGACATCCAAAAAGGAGTCATCTTTGGTTATTCCAGCTATAACTCTTTTTTGTACATAATGGCAGTGGAATAGAGATGGGAAGTAGGATATTAGTTGATAACTCCTTCATTTTGCATTGTGGAAATAACTGTTTTCTGGATAGGGATAATGCAGTATTTCTCAATTTGAGATTAAGAAACATTGGAATTATATGCCCAACAGTTCTTATAGGCCCCTTAGCAGTGCTAAAACAAATAGCAGTATGGCCGTTATTTCATTTATTTTAAAATAATTTTTTGAGATAGATCAGAGGCCGAGTTTTGTCAGGCAGAAATTTAAATTTAGGCTACAATTTGTAATAGACTAAGATACAAAGAAATGATCTGAGAATCTGGACAGTTTCCTAATTTGTAGTATCATATTATAAGATAAAATCCAGCATCACGAGTAGATTTTGCTGGTCGGTTGGGCTTTCCACTCATCTTCTCTCCTTTGAAGCCCTTTTTAATCTAAAATCTACTTTAGAGGAGTCCTAATCCTCAGCAGCAGGGTTTAAATAATCAAATCATGATTAAAATCTGCTTTTTCCCAAACAGCCAGGAGCAATAGGGAATACTTTTGCTAGGGAATACTTTCCCAATGGCTACCTGATCTGCACATTCAGTTGTGAGATGAGGCCAGAATATTCCCCTACTAAAAGTATCAGAAAACCAAGAGGTCCCTGGGAAAGACAGGGACAAAGGAGATGAACACATGCTCCCATGGTTTAGTTAGTATTGTATACACGTTCTGTAGCTTTCATACATCACAGCAAGTTACTCAATCCTTTGTGGCAGGTTTTCCACCAATGCTCAACACCTTGAAGAAGACCTGGGGGTAACCGATGGGCTGCTTCTGAGCAAAATGGACCTTACTAAGAGTAACTTTTTACAGTTCAGCATATAAACTTCACAAATGTGGGCTTCTTCCATTCAGACCTTAAAAGGGCATGTCTCCAAATCAAATACTATATATTTCCTGGTGTTCTAAGGAAATACTCATATAGTTTAGATTTATGGGTCCCAGTATCATTCTTGAGGATGGTTCTGGTTCTCTTCTTGTGGCCTTTTTAAGTCAAAAGATTGAGCCAGAGTAGTGAGAGGTTGGGAGCTCTTTCCAGGAACTTTTTAGCTTTTTTTTTTAAAATGTTGTTTGTATCCCACCCTTATGTTGGTCTATGACTGTTAACTCAACATTAAGAAAACCAAGATCATGGCATCCGGCCCTCTCAATTCCTGGCAAATAGATGGGGAAGAAATGGAGGTAGTGACGGATTTTATCTTCCTGGGCTCCAAGGACTGCAGCCAAGAAATTAAAAGATGCTCCTGGGGAGGAAAGCTATGGCAAATCTAGACAGCATACTAAAAAGCAGAGACATCACCCTGCCAACAAAAGTACGTATAGTCAAGGCCATGGTTTTCCAATTTGCAATGTATGGCTGTGAAAGTTGGACCATAAGAAAGGCTGAGCGCAAAAGAATTGAGGCTTTTGAACTATGGTACTGGAGAAGACACCTGCGAGTCCCCTGGACTGCAAGGCGATCAAACCGGTCAGTCCTAGAGGAGATCAACCCTGACTGCTCTTTAGAAGGCCAGATCCTGAAGTTGAAACTCAAGTACTTTGGCCACCTAATGAGAAGGAAGGACTCACTGGAGAAGAGCCTAATGCTGGGAAAGATTGAGGGCAATAGAAGAAGGGGACGACAGAGAATGAGGTGGCTGGATGGAGTCACTGAAGCAGGAGGTGTGAGCTTAAATGGACTCCAGAAGATGGTAGAGGACAGGAAGGCCTGGAGAAACGTTGTCCATGGGGTCGCGATGGGTCGGACACGACTTCGCAACTAACAACAACATGACTGTTAATAAAGATTTGATTGATATGCATGCAGTTTTCTCTTTAACAACAGAGAAGTGGTTTTACCACCTTCTTCTTCCCAGTTTATT
The DNA here is from genome assembly GCA_023970755.1 of Azemiops feae. Classification (NCBI taxonomy): domain Eukaryota; kingdom Metazoa; phylum Chordata; class Lepidosauria; order Squamata; family Viperidae; genus Azemiops; species Azemiops feae. The sequence continues at coordinate 1,264,312 of JALGBA010001447.1, forward strand.
TTACAGGGCTGGGATTTACTGATGGCCTCTCATCCAAATACTAACTAGGCCCAACCCAGCTTTTTTTTCCAAAAGCGGTGGTTAGATAGTACTGCCACCTAGTGATTGTATTAAGGGAAAATGTCTTATTAAAGAGAATATTAAACGTCTTATTAAAGAGAAATTTATTGAAGAGTATGGACCATGAGGTATGTCTTGCTACCTCCAAGAGGTAGGAAATGCAGGCTTTTCTTCACTACCTGCTACTGATTAAATTAATACTAAAATAGAATTTTATTAGCAATAGTGGCAATAGCCAATACCAATTCCCTATTGAGGTTAATCTCAGCATCTCAATAGACATTGTGCTGGTTTCAGTTAGAAAACACTTAGATCAGCTGATTTTGGAGACGGTAAAAGGAGAATTCATTTACAGAGCAACCACAGAACATTTAGAACAAAACCATGATAGCATGCTTTGCGAGCAATATGCTATATTCTCAAAAGCTTTATGTAATTACAACATTCTGTTGAGAATGAGTGTCTGCTTAGTAGCACTAAGCACTACTAAGAAGTCACTTTTCCATTAACAAGCATGCACACAAAAAGAGGAAATCTTTTTTTCAAGATGCCATTTTTCACAGAATGAGAGTACGAAGAAATCATGGGGATTGCTTCTCTAAACTATTTTCAGAAGGGGAAGCTGTCACAGGTTTCTTTAAGTATATTCAAGCCAGTGGGCTCCAAAACACCAAAGCCAACACAACATAGCTCCCTCGGCAACACATACACAAACATTCACAGGCTAGAATTCACTGCTCACTTACCCCACTCTTCCCAAGTGGTACTACATCTCCTACTACTGCTTCTCTCAATTACTGCTCCTTGCAAGTCCTACTACTGGAGAACAGTAACTCTATCTGCTTTACGTTTATTTCTACACAGTCACCACCAACAGTCTCTCCACACAGCTTTTTATAGCCAACGGTGCTATGGTGGCTGGGGAGAGGGCTTAAAAAGGCAGGTCAACAGCTGCACAGGTGCTGTCCATCTTCTAGGCAGCCTCCCAGAAGCAAAATAGTTTACATGATTTCTCCAAAAGGCAAAGATGGAACCAAAAGATGGTAGCTGGGGCAAACTGGGGCAAATGGTTTTTATGGCACACATCTCACTGCCAGAAAAGAAGTAGAGACTGAAAGGTATGAATTTTCATTTAAGGTTGTATCCAGTTAAAAAAATAACTTCTATTGTGAAGTATATATTAGATTTAAGCAGTTAATGTATCTGTTTTTCAATGAGATTCAGCCCCATTCCTGCTGTTTTAGCAGTTTAGATTTAAAAGATCTATGAAATGCAGTGATTAATTAAAAAAAACTATCACTTTTTTTTGGAAGTTTCATCTATTTTCTGTCCATCAGAAGAAGAAAAAAAGGTTTCAAAATGGTGCGAGATTCCATATCTAGACTGGAGCTGATTTGCCTACCGTCAGCAAAGGGCTAGATGTTGAAAATGAAAATTCAGCTCATTTTCCCATTCTGGTTATCTCCCAGTTGTACTAAGCTATAATTTATACCCCAACAGTATAAACTTGAAATATCTTGGAATTTATATAAAGTTAAGCATTGAACAAAAATCTAGTAATCAATTAAATAATCCTGCTGTGGAGATGATCTAAGAGCACCAGGCCTGATGGTCAGTTAAAAAAAAGAAAAAAAAATCTCATGGACAGGGTTTTTTATGGTGAAACTTAACAGTACAATAGCCTAAATTAATGAGTGCAGCAACAAGCAAGGAAACTTTGACTATCTATACAGGGTACTGCACATTCCATGACAGAATTGGGTCACCATATGGACCACCAGCATGGGTAAATGTTTCTTGCACAGAAATTCTATGGCTGCTTTCCCTCCAATTTTAAACCATTTCTGCAACACCGTTGCATGCTTATTATGTCAGTCAATTCCACTGCAGAAAAAGATATTTCTGAGTGGTCTTTGAATATTGTTGCCCAATCAAATACATGCCTAGTTTTCCAACGAAATTAAAAGATAAAAACTAAAACTTTTATCAGGAATGAGGATTAAAGAAATTTGAGGCTAACTGCTGCTTTTCAAAAGAAACCTTTTGAGAGAACTTTAGAAATTCAATGCACAGGCCAATTTTGTATAGCAGCCTTTCAGATTGGAGTCCGAGCTCATTTGAGGAAGCAGTCATCCAGGAAGACAAAGAGCTCGATCTATAGGAGGAATGCAGCCATTCTCTCTCTACTTTTAGCTACCAACATTATGCATTACCTCCAAACTCAACTGATACGAGTCTTCGTTTGCAACAGTTTTATTGCTTTCGGGCAGTGGTGGTGAACCTATGGCATGGGTGCCAGAGGCGGCACTCAAAGCCCTCTCTGTGGGCACGCGTGCCATGCCCAAGATGGCAACCGTCCCTCTTCAACCAGCCACCTGCTAACTCGCGGAGGTCCCACGTGGCCAGATGCATCCCAGCACCCATGTGCGGGGGCCGATGGTGTCAGGCAGCAGCCGCCCTGGCCCCTGCCTCGCCTTGCCCTGTGACAATGGCACCTCCGCCCTATCTCGCCTTGCCTCGCCTCATCCTGCAGGATGAACCTCCTGCCTACCGCCCCACCTGCCAGAGACCCCCTGGATCTCCCCCAACCCTGCCCGGCCCCACAGGTGTCCCCACGAGCAACATCGAGGTGATTACACCCACCTTGGCCGCACCCACCTAGCCTGCCATGACCATCACACCCACGCCCACCCAGTGGGCCATGCCCACCCGGCACTAAATAAGTGGGTTTTGGGTTGCAGTTTGGGCACTTGGTCTCTAAAAGGTTCGCCATCACTGTTTTAGGGTTTTATTTCGCACTAAGCAGCTTCATAGTAAAAAAAAACTTTTAAGTGACAAGGAATACACTAAAAAGCCTGTGGGAGCTATTAGGAGGCAAAAAACAAACAAACCTCCATACAGAAAGGATGTTTTTCATGTCAATAATTATTGAGAGTTTAATGGCAAGTCAAAGATACACTTTGCAGAACAGCAGTGGTGACTAAATTTATAGAACAGAAAAACAATGAGAGCAGATTTATTGGAAAGCTTTAATGATGAAATACAACAGCCACTATTTTACAGACGACGACCACGGCGACCGCCCTTTCTGCGAGTGCTGTCTGAAGGAATGGGGGTAACATCCTCTGTGGAGAGAAAAACGTTCATTTTTGATTATTTTCACTCTTTCCGTATACGAGCCCTCAAAAATCACAGAGGAGTAACATGGAAAATGATACTGAGGGCAACATTCAGAACGTAACACTAACATCACAAAGTTTCGTTGAGACAGATCATACTTCCCAATTTTAAGTTTCTGAAATTTCAGGATGTGAAAGTCCAAGATAAGGCAAGTCTGTGCAAGCTTTAAGAAACAGCTACTAGGAAAAGCTAAGTCTATGCACAAAAGAAAAAAAATATTTTATTTCCAATGTGAAGGAGACTCATTTTGTTTCAGAATTTCTGTTGAACTTTTTTTTTTGAATGAGTTGCAGATTGTGAGAACTGAAGCCCGCAATATTTTGGTTGTTCCAGGTTTGGGCTGAAACAAAGTTTAAGAGTGATTCTTTCTGCATGGTCTGAGCTCCAAACTACTCTCTCAAGTCTTCCCAGCAAGTGATCCGCTGAAGTCCTTGTTTCCAGCATAATATATCCAACCAGCACTTCCAGTAAAGCCCTGATCTTTCCAGAATCATCTTATGGCTCTCTCCCCTTCGCTGCCACCAGAATTATTGACTTCAAGCACAGCATATCCTCCTTGTCTAATCCCCACCCTCAATCTTCCAATATCTTTCTTTCCCCCATTCCAGTATCTTTTAAGCTTTTCCCCATCACATCTCCTCTCCCTCCCCCCACACCCCATATGCCACGTTTTGGCTTGTGCTTAAACCAAACAAGTTTTGGCCTGGACACTCTGGCTGTACTGTGCTGGGACAATTTGTAATGCTGTTGTCTGAAAGATTCAGCTGCAAGCACTATCATGTTGTAACTCAATTCTCTCTACTTGAAGGCCCTAATTGCATGGGTCATTTTTTTCCTCATGTCTCATTTCAGTATAGATCAAATAATTTTATCTAGCAAGAACTTTGCAAACTATCTAATGCAAAGTTGTCTGTTAGGATAAAGTAATGGGATAAAGCAGCAGGTATATTTTCTATAAAAATGATTGCAGGAGGCACATTGTTGAAAATATCCTTCAACAGAAACCTACCAATGCGCCCAATCTTCATGCCAGACCGAGCCAAAGCCCGGAGAGCTGACTGAGCTCCAGGTCCAGGAGTTTTTGTTCTGCAAAGGAAGTAAAACATACATTAATAAAAACTGAAACTTGTCTTTATTGACTTTAGGATTTATTTCATTTGGAAGAACGGAGTAGTATTAGGGGCAGCATCAGTGCAGCATTTTTTTTTCTTGTCAATTTAGAGCAGTGAGGAAAATGACTTCAAGCTTTCTAGTTAATTATTCTTAGTAGCAGAGTTCCAAACTAGATCGATGGTTAATCTGATATAGCATGGCCTTTTTTTTGCTAAAAGAGCTGCCATAAATTGTAAAGCTAAGATAAAATCAAAAGAAAGGAAAACCACTGAAAAGTTCTTCAGAACACCTATTCAGAATGTCTCTAAATGCAGATCTTTTGTAGATTTACTCTGTATTCGGTTTAGTAAAATGTCTGCCCCTTTGTTGCTTGTTTTTGCTAAACCAGTTCGAATTAATTATTAGAACATCTAACCCACTCCAATCTCAACTGAGTGACATCGCAAGAGAAGTTATAGGCAGTCCTCATTTAATGACCAGCAACTAGGACCAGCAACTTGAAAACAAGTGGTTGCCAAGTGAAACTGTTTATTATCTTATTTCAGCTTTCCTTTGCTACGTGAAGGCTGTAAATGGGAGATTGGTTATAAGGTTACTTTTTCATTACCACTGTAATTGCAAATGGCTGCTAAATGAGGCAGTCTCTAAACAAGGACTACCCGTACATAAGAAACCAAAAAAACTAATACAATTATATTCCTATTGGACAGTGCTAACAATTAGCTTGGACCAAAGAGACAGAACTGTTTTCATTTACTTTTGAAAAGCGAAGAAATTAGGGCTGGCCATATTTCTTGAGGGAAGAAAACGCTATAAAGTGGGAGTGCTACAGAGTGCCTATCCTCCTTTCTGTTTGCATCATAAAGACTGGGGACACTTAAGAGACCTTTTGATGAATGGACTGAAATGGATTGGACATATTCAATTTTTGCAAGGTACTACCTTTTTCTTGATGCTACACTGTGTAAAGTAATGACGACTTTGAATTGGTCCCAGAAGCCTGCTCATTACCAGTTCAACAACCTTACAGTAAGTATAATTCTACACTGGCATTAGTGTCCTACAATAGTCTAGTCAATTTTGCAACAGCAGCAGCTCCTAGACTGTCTTCAAAAGGAGCCTCCCAAGAAGTAAACTGTATAATCCAGCACAAATGTCAGGGCACCCTATTGCAAGTAAGGCTGTAACTGGCTGAACTGAAGCTGAGCAAATCCATCCCATTGGTCACACTTTCTATCTGTTGCTTGAGTAGGAGTTAAAATCCAAGTAGACAAGTCACACCTCCTTTGGGGAAGTGTGGTTTTACTCACAGTAATCACTTGGATAATTGTTACTGGGGTGTCCAGATGTTTAATGGCATCTACACACTAGATCTTGATACTAGCTCAGGACTTAAAATAGTATTTCTAGCCCGGATCAAGATAGCAATGTATACCCAATGATGATGCCTCACCATAAATATTTGGACAATCTCTGCTAATGGTTCCACATAAACATGGGATAAAATGCCAAACTCCCAAGGGCTTGAGCACTTGTCACCCACAAGCATCAGCTCTAATTACTCATTCTGGTAGAAGCAGAATTGGTGTCCCAATCCTTGCATTTCCAGAAGAGTACCATGGCCAATGGTTTCAAAGTTGTCTGAGAGATCTAATTGGAACATTCCCTTCCCTCTTTCCCAAGATTCCAACAAATGCAATCCATCAGAACAACCAACACCATTTCTGTCTCATAGGCAAGGTTGAATCCTGACTCAAAAGGATCCAGATAATTCATTTCCTCTAGGATCTTCCTACCACCTTCTCAACAACTTTCCCTAAAAAGAGAATGTCAAAGACCAGGACAAGTTATAAATGGTGGTTTGATCCATGGAAGCCTTCTTTAGGAGAGGAAGCAATTCCACCTGCTCCAAAGTGCATAGCTATGCCATTTCCCTCACGGAAACATTGAACCAGCTGCTCACATGATGCCTGGCTGCCCAAAGGAGCCAAGAATGGCATGGCTCAAGCCAAAATAGTAAACTCAAAACTACAGAAAACTCTATTCCACTGCAGTACAGTGCAGTAAAATTAATAAAACTCCTGTTTTTGTTTTAAAAAAACAAGGATAGAATACAAACAATAATGTAACATCAAACCAGCGAAATATCTGCTATATTACAGATAAATATTTGCATTCAAATTAACAGGACATTCTTCCAAAAGCTGCAGCTCCAAAATATGATTCCACAGGATAATACTTTTCATTTTAAAGTCTCTCAGTAATACAAAATAGTACTAGAGAGGTGTTAAAATGACTTTATTATTTAAATCAAAGAATTCTAAAGTACTGAAAAGTAGTACATGTGAAAATACATGTGCAAGGGAGAGATAAATGAAGCGCTTGCTGCTCCCTTTACCTATTTCCACCCGTAGCCCGCAGTTTGATATGGAGGGCAGTGATTCCCAGCTCCTTGCATCTTTGTGCTACGTCTTGGGCAGCCAGCATAGCGGCATAAGGAGAAGACTCATCCCTGTCGGCCTTCACTTTCATGCCACCAGTTACTCGGCAGATAGTTTCCCTGAGAAAAGAAGAAGTGCATTATAGATGAACTTCATCCCAGCCTTTCCTTCACCAGAGACAAAAAGCGTAACTTCTTTGCTAACTTGTCTTGAAAATACAGTATGAATAAAACAATTCCCAGAGTTAGGGTTAGAGTTTCTGCTTGATTGCAATACCATTATATCTTAGCAGAAACAATAGAGTTTCTATACAAAGAGCTTCCAAGAGTAGATACTTCACCTAGGGTTCAGCTATGCTAATAAAACTCGGCTCCATGAACGTTACAATGCTAAGTATGTATACGCCCAAGTAGACAAGAGTTTCCTTTTAGTTCAGGCTAGGTGAATATTATAGGCCTTTTGACATAAAGTCTTGACATCTATTGCCAAGATCTTCTATTACAATCTTGTCAATAACATTATCTTTTCACAAGTAGAGATACTCACTTGCCAGACAGGTCAGTTACATGGACAAATGTATCGTTGAAGGAAGCGAAGATGTGGCAAACTCCAAACACATTTTCTCCTTCAGCAACCTGTGGTCCCAAACTTATAACCTGCTCTTCCTTCTTTTCCTTACCCTTACGGGGAGCCATTTCTGTATAAAACAACAACAAATTATGGAATAGGCAGAGTATTATAAAATAGTTTGTTGAAGTAGACAAACTATAAAAATCAAAATACCAAGTCGAGGAAAGGAAAAAAACAGCATCGTATATAATAAAGCTGATTCACAACTTCTAATCAGAAATTTATACTTAGCTACAGTGGGGATTATCTCCCATTCTGATCTCCAGTAAAGTAGCAGATACTCTTTCCTGAACTGAGAATACGCTTCCTGTCCTGAGAACTGCATGGGGCACGAATATTGTGGTATCGGCATGGGCAGAGCAACACCATCAAAATCAGTCCACAACTGATATGAGATTTAAATATTTAAATGTGTGCTTAAGGGACCCCCTTTCCCCTTAAATCCATCCAAATTATCCAAAACAGGTCCCAAAATGTTATCCTCAACATAAGCAGTCCACAAATTATTTATTCCTGCAATAAGAGACATCCATTTCAGACATCCATATATAGTTGGCACTTTACATCACACTTCAAGCAACTTGTTGGTGGCTTTAAAAAGGAAGCAAGAGACGATAAGACTTTCAGATTATCCAATCTGAATACAAAATCCAATACAAGAAAGTGTGTTGTCAGAACTACATGCAATGGAACAACATAACACAGAGACATAAAATGTAGGTAATTTAGTTTCTGCTAATTGTTAATTGCTTTAGTTTTTGCTTATCGTTGTTTCTGGATGATAAGCAAGACCTTATCAATCATGTACTGACAATTCATACTCAGTCTACCCCTAACTGAATTCTAAACTTAAGTCCCTTGATCCTCCCTTCTTCCCTTTCTACAGACCAAATAATGGGATTGACTCACTTATGTACCTGAGGAAAATACTGAAGGACTTGCACAGTGTAGCCAAGTCCAAATGTTGGATAAAATATATGTGATGTATTCAACAAGTACTAATAAAATCATAAGATGATCCAGCAATCAAAATCTGGCCCTCTCGATCACAGTAAAGATTGTAGTATTTTATACTGATCTTTCTTCTGAATATTTTGAGATTAATCTGCAACAACTAAACAATTTGTAGTTAACTATTTGCCCACTGATTGGTAGCAGTTCTTTAGGGCTTCAGGCAAGAATTTCCCAGCTCTACCTGGATATCTGGAAGAGTGAATTTGAAATCTTCTGCAGGCAAAGTACCATCAATGAATTATAGCCTCTTCAATATAGAGTATGAATATTTAAATGTTAATGTTCCCTACTTCCCTCTTGTTATTACGTAAGTATATACCTACAAAATTAGAACAATGATTTGGGTATTTCTATACCATTACTTCAATATTTAGTATTTTACTTGTGAATTATGCTACCTTTGTAATTAATTATGCAGTCTAAAAATTAAAGATTTACTAATTTTGGAGGCTACATTCTTACATGAGAATACTAGTCAAATAGAGTTCAGGGGAAAAAAATATTTAAGTTTTAAACAAAAGGGCTGCATTGTGATTAGGGAGGACTTACAATACCAGTTAAAGAACAAGATATTATATATGCAAGAATGTATGGATACCCAAGAATGCATGGATACCCAGATAGCAATCCCATGGAAAATCTAGCAATTTCAATATTTACTACTGTTTTTGCAAATTAAGTTCCCTGATCATATGATTTCTGATAATTTTCATAATTTTCTGATAATCACAAATTTATATGAGAACTTTCCACACCAAACAAGATCAAAAATAAGATATGACTTGGACCATTACCTTTACAATAGGGTATACTGCTATAGTTAAGATTACTTAAAATTCATTGCTTCCTAAAAGACTTAAACTGCCACTTTTGCTGCTAATGTATTACAAATGTAGTAAGATACATGGCATTTCTAAATAAATCAGGACGAGCTTAAATGAAATATCCTACCAGACAGACTTGAATCCCTCTTTTCTGCAAAGCAGAAATAATTCTAGTAATAAACCCACGTGTACAGGCTTACAAATAGTATATCTAGTTACTAAAACCCTCTGGAATCTAGTCAACAATCTTCCCTTCTCAAAACTCCTCTACCCTCAGAGGGAGGGAGAACCGCCAGTGCATTAAAAGGCAGCCTCATAAACATATATTTAAATAGATGGCTTTGGACACACTTTTCAGCCTCAGCTCTTTGCGTACGATAAAAGTAGAGACTATATACGTTTTTGATCTAAAAGATATGTTTCCCAAGGAAATATACGCAGCTTAGAATGAAGTTGGGGGAAAGCCGGCTGATAAGGCCCAAACCGAAAAAAAACAACTATCCCGGGGACCGGGTGATACGAGGTTTCAAGAGGCCGGGCCTCCTTAAAACGATGGGATCGACCACTGGGCCTCGCCCTCCCTTGCCTTCCCCGCTCAGTTAGGGGTGAGGAGCCCACTGACAGCACCAAGGGAAGCGGAGAGGGCCGGAACCGCGAGGATGGAGCTGGATAGAAAAGGGCCCCACCATCCACTTACTCGAGCGTCTCTGCAGGCGGCAGCCAGCACCGGAAAGGATAGAACAACGTCACGAGAGCAGAGGTCACGCTCTACCACCCGGAAATACTTTGCGGAGAGGCCCTACCGGGGGGTCACTCTTTCCCAAAGAGACGTTCTCTTATTGCAGAAAATGAGCACGCAGCTAGGGGAGCGTTTATTGTGCAGAAATGGCGACTGGGGTCTAAAAAAAATTCTTCCATGCTTAGGAGGAAAATAAAACTTGCACACTCGCTTTCGTTAACCGGGCGGAAGCTTTTCCCGCCAGATGTTGGGCGTCTCTTTTGACGTCAGCCGCTAGTATGAGACGCCCAGCCCAAAAGCGTTGATTTGAATAATCGTGTTGCGCCGGCACGCGAAGATGGGGTAGACCGGGTAGGCAACCTCGGCTCTTTTATGACTCATGGACTTCAACTCCCAGAATTCCTGAGCCAGCTATGCTGGTATGGAACCAGCTCTTTGCTGTACAGGGTTCTCTGTTGTGCATTCGTGAGGCAGGAGCGCCATGAGACAGCGGGGGAGAATCCTGTCACCCCGAATTGATGTGGGGTATAAACTTAAGAGATCTATTTGGAGCGACTGCGCTTCATTTTAAAAGAAGTATCTCTTCTGGTGATTTGCCCTGACAGTTCAGAAAATACCAGGCTAAGCAAATCCCTAGCTCAGTGTTAACTCAACCATAATAACTTTTAAGTTGTGCGGACTTCAACTCTCAGAATTCCCCCAGGCATTATTGCCCCCAGCAGCTTGATGGCTGGGGAATTTTGGGACTTGAAGTCCATACATCTTCAAAGTTTTCAAAGTTGAGAAACATTGACCTAGCAAATGAAATGCATAAATTTGGCATTTACATCAAGAAACGTTACAAAGAAACATTACAAAATGTACAGTTGGTTTACCATGTTAACATTTTTATGGTATCAATTATAAAGATCGTAAAACGTAGGTATGGTTCTACAATCAGCTTCTTTTTAAGGACTGATAAAATTCCATCATTTGGATAAGCACTAAATATGGATAAGCACTAAATGTCAGCAAAGAGATACAGAAATAGATTTTTGTAACCTGGATCTGGTGGTCTTTTCCTGGCTCACCCTGCTATTTGAAGGTAATAATACTTAGATTATGGCTTTGCATTGGACATTAATACATTAATATGAATACCTATGGCTAGTTTATTGTAAAATTGAACATAGGTTATGAGAAAGCAAAGTTAAAAATAATATTTAAGAAAGAATTGGAAGAAAACAGTATAATATGAAAGAGGAAAAAATCACTAAAGATAGACATAAATTTGACAAAAATACAGATTTTAATTAACTTTTTAAGCAGAACAAACCATGTTCACATGCAAACCTTGGTTAAGACATTTCAGAGTTTTGCAAAATCTTCTCCCTCACACACACACACATACACACACACAGTTGGAGACTGCGTAATGTCTTTGCACCTATAAGACCACCAAGGCAAATGGTAACAAGGGAAAGAATCTTCATCTGTTTCTTATCTGACCTATTGTTACTCTTCACTTCAAATATAATAAATATCTGTTACCATTTACTGATAGCTAGATTAAGTTCATAATCTGCATCCAAGACAACTTTGTGGTGAATGTTTTATTTTTTACTTGTTTATATTTTTACTTTTTTTTAATGGATCATTCTGCATTCTGCAACTTAAATACTCAGAATTCTTGTAGCACCATGCTTATGTTCAGGAGGACATTATTTAACACAAAACAGATAAATATGTGTTTATTTCTACATTTCATACACAAATGTACATTTTGATCTAAAGATGATAATAGTATCAGGCTATTAAAATTATATAATTTCTTTTAATTTTGACATTTTGATTCCATTTTTAAATAGCTGAAGTTAGACCTAGTTCCTTCAATTATCTCTTCAGCTTAGAAAGGATGAGCGTCAACCTTTTTAAAGCATTTTTGTAAGGGTCCAATCGTCTTGAAAGTTTTTTTTCTGAACTAAATGAGTTTTTAGGTCAGAAGAAACATTTCTAATATTCCTTAACATCTGACACCATTTATTGGGCAATGTATAGTACCCATTTTCTCTAATTAGTAGTAAAGGAGAATACTTATAGCTCAGGGTTGACATGAGGGGTCCTTGGTTCTCTCTGAGCTTGCTTGTTTTCTTGCAGACGTTTCATTACCCAAACTAGGTAACATCATCAGTGCTAATAAGGGGTGCAGTTTGCTGTCAGTTTATATTCTAGTCGTTTGCCTGTCAGTGTTGGTGGGGGTGCTCTTAGAGATTCTTTGGTTGGGCTGTTTACTGTTGGCTTCTTTGGCAGTTCTTGATTGGGGTATTGTTTACTTGATTGTTGGCCTGATGCTAATCCTTGGAATTAATCTCTGCTGATCTGGGTGCTGATTGATGGTGGAGTAGTCCTTGGGTCTTTTTGTTCCTTTTTGGGCTGGGCGATAGTTTCTTTTGCGTAGGCTATAGATGTTGTTAATATCTATGTTGTCTGCTGATGGCTGATTTGTCAGAGTGCCAGGCTTCTAGAAATTCCCTGGTGTTTTGGGACTTGGCTTGGTCTAGGATGGTCACATTTTCCCATTGAAACTATGGTTAAATCTGTCTATATGTTGTGAAATTAAAGAATTTTCATCATGTCTTCTGACTGCTAGTTGATGTTCGTGAATGCATTCTGCCAGTCTTCTGCCTGTTTGTCCTACATAGTGGTTGTTGCAGTCCTTACATTGTATATTGTAGATGACTCCTGTTTTTTCTTCTGGGTTTGTTGGGTCTTTTGGTCTGCTTAGGATGTTTTGAACGGCTTTAGTTGGCTTGTGTGCTATGCTGATTCCATGTGGTTGTAGGAGTCTGTTGGTGGTTTCTAAGATATTCTTGATGTATGCAGTGTAATTCTTTTTAGGGTTTGTGTTGGTTGTGCTGAACTGGGTTGAGTGATAAGGGACTTTTTGATAAAGTTGCTTGGATATCCATTTTGTTGGAATATGTGTAGATGTTCTATTTCCTTTTTCTGCTGTTCCAGGTTGCTGCTGTGTGTATGGGCTCATTTAAATAAAGTCCTTACACAGCTTCTCTTGTGGGAGGTTGGGCTGTTGCTTTGTAGTGGAGCACCTGGTTAGTATGGGTGGTTTTTCTGTAGACTTGTTTTCTAGTTTGCCATTGTGGGCCACCTGCAAAGATCTCCTGGAAACTATAGCTGGTACACAATGCATTAGGCTACATATTAATCAGGCTAACAATATTGCAGGGGTTTGTCTCCAAGTGTAATCCGAAGTGCTGGTGAGGACTTCTAAAATGCCACATAGCTTGGGACCATGGCTTTGTGACCGCCTGCTCAGTTTGCCTGTGCAGAGTGTTTACTGAGTCTCTGCCAGCCCTGAGGTGTGTTAATGTTTTTTCTCCTGCTGAATAATACCCTATCCTCTGATACCGTAGCATCTCTTCTCATATTCAGAAAATCTTAAAATATGGCTTTTTAGATGAGCATTTGGGGACTAAGGTGAGCTATACCCAAATTAAGATGAACCTGGCAATCTGTGTTATTTTATGGTTTTATGATGATACCATTGTACAACTACCATTGTAGTTATGTTAATGTTAGTTGTGTTAATCTGTATCGATATTATAAATTATTAACATATGCAGATGTTTAATACATTTAGATTTTTTTGCAATATACATTATGCTAGAGGCTGATTAGAGTTGTACAATTGAAGTGACATGAAATGCCTTTATTTATTTCAACACTTCAATGCCTCTGGAGTGCAAGAGACTGTGAGGGCATCAGGATTAAACAGTGTACATAACAAATGTTTTCAATGTATGAATTGACATTTAGCTTTTCTAGGTAAACTGCATACTTTCATAAAATTGCAAAAGTGTTCAAGCTATCATTACTTAATAGTTGATTAAAGTTACCAATTACATTATAAACCCAAATTTTATTTTTAAAAATATGGCTAGACATTTAAAAATAAAAAATTACTTCAAAGGGTCAATTATTCATTTAAGGAAAGGTATACCAAATGTGTCTGGTTCTCTTCAGTGCTGGGAAAATAATTCAATTTCTATTGTAACTAGGACCAAGAACTTCCCAAGATTTCAAGGATACCAAATAAGAACTCTCAAGCTGAGCCCATGAGAGTATGTAATCAAGATTGTTTCCATTCCAATACATGATCGCAATTAACAAATAAGCTTAATGGTTTTGTTTAACATTAAAACCACCATCCTCATAAGAAAGATGTTACTTTAACAAGAATATTCTCAGTAGTTCTTCCAACCATTAAAATGTAGCCATTAACTTAGGAATCTCTTTAAAATTTAAAGTGGAATCAACGTAGGCATTGCTATCAAAATAAGTATCAGTCCCGATGCAAAATTCATTTTACACATTAACTCTTCCCCACAAATTTAAGCTTAAGAGAATTTTAATATCCTCTTTTATTTGGGTGATATTGTCTACTGAATTGTATATTTAATACTTTTTGGACAATATATAAAACCTATTTTTCCCTTGAAATTTTCCTGCCAGTCTGTGTAATGGTTTACCTACTACAATTTATGTCAAATGTATTTAGATAGATGTGTTTTCTTTAGTTTCTGGCTTTATTTAGTTGATTTTTGTTTTTTAAAGTCCTGTTTCCCCACTAGTACTTTTTCTCTTTTGTGTCCCACCCTTTCTCTATGTAGTTTAGTATAAACTTCCCTGTCACTGTTTTTCTCATTAAATAGCTATTTTTATATCATAGGTGAGGTTTTAAAAATAGTTTTCATACACTAGTTATATATATGTTAAATATATAATATATCACATATGTGATAATATATTGCCATTTATTTTTTATACAATGCAACAAATAATTATTTTTTTAAGTTTAATAAAATATATGCAAAAATAACAGATGGTATGTTTCAAGCCATTTACAATTTGAAGCACACATTTTGTGCTGTTGTAAATAATTACTTGGTATATGTACCTGTTAACTTTCAGTGGGGCTGTTAGGGTGGTTGATTATCAGGAGAAAATATGTGAAATTTTATAGGCTTTTAATCAACATGTTCTGCATGTAAATTCAAGTCCCTAGTTACAGGGGTAGGCAACCTTGGCTCTTTTATGACTCGTGGACTTCAACTCCCAGAATTCCTGAGCCAGCACAGCTGGCTCAGGAATTCTGGGAGTTGAAGTCCACGAGTCATAAAAGAGCCAAGGTTGCCTACCCCTGCCCTAGTATATCTGTAGAAGATTTATTTATTTAGTTTCTTATTATTTCTACATTAATTTGGTCTAATTTTGTAAACGTTTTCAGAAAATGAAATCACAAATTTGGGGAGTAGGAGGGAAGGGAGGGAGGAGACCTCGTAACTGTTGGACAGATATGGAATAATTGTAGCTGGCTTTCTATTTTAGTTGACCCAAGGAAAGTAACTGTTATAGGAATCAGATGAGGGTCGTCCTTGGTGCTCTCTCAGCTTGGTTGTTTTCTTGCAGATGTTTCATCACCCAAACTAGGTAACATCATTCCATATTGAAGTAGGTTCTTATCTGATTTTTTAAATAAAACTATTCCCTATGAAATGGCATTTGTAAGTTGAATTTGCATTCTGAATACACCCCCGCCCTGTAGACTGGAGCACACTGAATTACACTGTTTTTGCTCCTCTCTTCCATCACACGTAGAGATTGGCTGTATAAGCAGGCTAAAAAAAATAATACTGAAAATGTAAGTCTAAAATGGTATCTCAGGAAAAGTCAGTGGAAATTTTATTAAGCGTGTCCATAGCACTGTCATGACAGGCAGAATCATTTATCATTTCTAACCCCTTAAAAGTGCATACCACATAGTTCACTGAATAGCCCCAAATGTAAGAAACAGAACAATCTGGGGTTTTGGCCAAGAAGTAAACATGTTGTAGCAGAACTATGCAGTCCCTGGCATTTCTTTTAGTATCCTTTTCCCTGTCAAGTATTCAGGGAACATTTTACGTCTCATTTATTTTTCAAGGTAGTGCACTTAATGAGTTTACAAGAGGATGGTTCTGCTGTCTCTCAGTCATCTAGAACAAATCTTTTATTTCCGTGCCTTAGTTATAAGAGACAAACATTTCAAAAGGATTTTTCAACTATAACTGGTCAGCCTGGTGTTTCTTTTAAAAAAAAAAACCAGACTTCAAATTTTATTCTTGTTTCAAAGGCCTGGATGGATTTACACAGGATAGCGTGAAACCATGTTGTAAAAAAAAAATTGCTTTGCGAACCTGAGCAGGGACTCTTTATAGGGCTATCTGAACTACAAAAGTCCAGAAAACATTTAGTTGGTACCAAAGAGCTATCAAAAACTCTAACTCATCTAATTGTCATTGGAAGTTTGTTGCTAGGACTATTATTTTTTCATCCTCTGTTTCATTGATGATTAAGTCATCACATTTTATACAACCTATTTTTGCAGTCATTCTAGAAGCCTGCTGAAAACTCACAATTGATTGAAAATGCTGGAAGGAAAAGGGTTTGTGTGTTAGTATGCCCTGTCAGCCCAGAGAGTCACAGATTTGCTTTTATTGAACTTGGTTAATTTTTGCTATTTATTTAAGTAGTTTGAAGACAAACTATTTTACTTGGTATAGGGTTAATTCTAAATTTTGTTCTCATATTAAAATTAGTGTACTGCAGTGAATTCCTTAATGCAGGATCCTGATTCCTCAGGAGGTTCGAAGCTAGTTTGGATGTTAGTCATAACAGGATTGAATAAATGATATAACTGGCCCTCATACAGTCATTTGTGTTTTAAAATGGTAAACACACTGGGGTGGGGAGTGATGTCACGCTTCAAATCACCTGACCTGTATAGTCACGCCAAACATTATGTTACAATCATGAAATTTACATAATAACTTTAGGATATGCATCTTGTCATTTTACATCATCATGGCTTATGATTGCTGCTCTACTGCTATGTTCCAAAAAGCTTATTTCCCAGTAGAAAGGAACATATATAGTTGCTTTATTATAAAATGTAATGGACGTCTAACTAGGAAATTAATCATCATTTAGTGACTGCCTCATAGCGTCCCTTCACAGTTACAGTGGCGATGAAAAAATAACTTTACAATCAATCCTTTCATTTACAATCTGTAAAATAAAGAAAGCTGAAGTAAGTTTGTAAGCACAGTTGTGTTTTCACTTATGACCGCTTTGCTTAATGACCAAGTTGCTGATCCCAATTGTGATTGCTAAATGGGGATTGCCGGTAGGGCTGTTCCCAACGGAAACACTGAGAAACCATAATTGAGTAACATCTCAATACTAGGATTAACTGTTCAAAGAATTTGGATGCTTCATTTCAAATTAGCCAATAAAGGAGAATATTTGTAGTTCAGGGTTGACATGAGGGGTCCTTTGTGCTCTCTGAGCTTGGTTGTTTTCTTGCAGACGTGTCATTCCCCAAACTGGATAACATACTAGTAATCTATCTCCGATGATGTTACCTAGTTTGGGTAATGAAACATCTGCAAGAAAACAACCAAGCTCAGAGAGCACCAAGGACCCCTCATTTCAAATTAGGTCAGTTTAACTGCAGTCTATTCTCCATTTTTGTAACTGCATCTTAACCATGTTAAGCTTGCTCTGGCCAGAAGCAGTATAGGCAACAAGTAGATAGTACATATAGTATGTTTGCAAAGTTCAGCAGAATTTCTATTTGGGTTTAGTAGTTGAAAGGAAAGAAAGGTGTCCTTTCAATCCCTGCCTCTCTCTTCAAGAAACTCAACAAGCAGTTCACACTTAGGTAAGCAAGTTCACACAATTCTTAGGTAACCCTAATCTTTCTATCAGCCTAAGATAAATATATATCGTCTGCAAAAAAAAAAAAAAACGTGGTTCAGGTAGGTCACGATGAATTTAAATAATACAGTATTTGATTTAGTGCAAATTATAAATTGATATCAGGTTGCATTTAATATGACCCAAAATTCAGTTGATGCATAGCTTGTGTGAGAGTAATTCAGGCTAGAACATGCACAGTTGTAGTTGGGGCTTTAGACATTGATAATATTTGTGTGCACAAAATAGGAGAAAAGGAAGATTCCTTCAGAAGAAAATATTATGAGTCTAACAAAAGAGGCTTCTTATTGCTGAAAACTCACAACCTTTACTGTAGTATTTCATTAATATACATAAAAATTGCTTATTGCCTATTTCTGAGCTAGAACCAATCATCTTTTCCATAGAAATATCACTTTCAATAGTGCACATTCAAATAATGCAACACTTTCATGGGATTCATTAACCGTACTAATAAAATCCTTACCTGAATCTCTCTCTCACCCCCACCCAACTCCAGCCCATCCTGTCAATAGATCCTTCTCCAGTCAAGCCCAACCCAGCCATCGGCACAACAAATTGCAATGTGATTTCTTTCACTTCATCTGTAACATTGTTAGCTTTGTAGCAAATTTGCAACAGCAAATTTCGGCTAACGTGGACTGAAATAGTAACATATTTTAAAATGAAATCCCAGCAAAACAGATTGCGCTAATAACACTTAGAAACCTCTTAGACAGCAGTCTCTGCAGTTAATCTTTCCCACTGGTGCATGTCTTTGAATTAAAGCAATTTCTCTGAAAAAGTAAGTTATGATTGTAATGTGATTAATATCAGATGACATCCCTAGAAGACAACCCCATAACACAACTATAGTCTTTCTGTGAAAATTTACCATGAAATAAAGACTGGTTGTCAAGAAAAATGAAGTTGTATGTAGGGATTTAAATGTATGTAATAATACCCTGAAATGTTTTCTCTTAAGGAATTAATTGATGGTGATTATGTAGAGACATAACATTATTGCAGTGAATAGCACAGTCTTTGACAGAACTGGGACTACTATTTTATATCTTCCTAAGGATGCCACCGCAGGAAAATCTCTGTGCCTCCAGTGCAGTCAATTCTATATTTGCAGATTGAGATGTGTTTGAATATTAGTATTTGAAGATTTTATACCAAGACAACTTAAGAACCTCTTTTTGTCCTGAGAGGTCTTTGGTTAAAGTTGGATCTAGATTCAGTGTCTGAAAAAAAATTGAGCTTGGATGAAAACCTATGCCTGGTGTTGAGGGTTGATGGTAATTAGTTTTAACTGATGGATTCTAAAGAAAACAGTGCTGAGGAAGTCATTGGTCAATTATGACTAGCATCTTTGCCATCTATTGTTGGATGTACATTTTGACTTCAGTTTCCTTATGGAATACAATTAAAATGCTATTTTTATCCTTTTTATATAATTGAAGGGATTTGGCTTATTTTCAGCAACATTTTAATTGCATTTCTTGCACGGCATATATAAAATAAGTTGAGGAAAAGTAATGTTATCCCTTATTTACTTGATAAACTTACACTTTGGGATAATCTCAGTTTGAAAATTTTAGATAACTTTTGTTTAAGGCTTGAGCAAATACAGGTATTAATGCTGTGGATCAGCATCTTGCTAATCCAGTCTTCACATTATTTTCATTACTGTAAAAGGAATCCGTATTGCCCAAAAAAGTAAATGGCAGTGGTACAATAAATTTAAATAATTCTGATTTCATTATTTGATCCCGATGAATTATCTGCATCTAAAACCCATGGAGTATTGTTGATGTAATAATCTGTTTTAATGATTCTACATCTACATTACAATTAATAAACAGCTAAAGAGCATTAGTAAAGGAGATATTAAATATCTGCACAAACTCTGGAATAAAGTATTGGAATACATTGTATAATTAATCATTTTTAATTATTAAGAGTTCTAAGGAATACAGGGCATAATCAGTTAAAATTTTGTTCCTGCTAAAGACCAAGCAAAATATGAAATGTAGTTCTTAAAATTATTTATTGTTCAATACTTTTTAGACAGTGTGACTACCTCATTATAATCTTAAAAAATAAATAAATAATTACTTGGTGTATATGGTGTAATTTTCTATCAGTGTACCAGAGAGACTGATCAGTATTAAATTGTGTGATTAAGACTGTTCACTGTGTGTACATTTAAATACTGGATTTTTATATAAAGACTGCAATTTTTGTTTCTATATGCCAGTGGTGGCGAACCTATGGCACGGGTGCCAGAGGCGGCACTCAGAGCCCTCTCCGTGGGCACGCGTGCTGTCGCCCCAGTCCTAGGCCTTCACCTGGGTTTTATAAAACCTTTTCGCTTTAGGCCTCCGCTGCCGTGTGCAAAAAAAAAAAAAGGTTCAATCAGTCAATTTCAACTTCTTGTGGAAAAAAAAAGATCTTGCAAAGTTGGAATTGATTGATTGAACTTTTTAGTCCCACCCTGTCTGCCGTTACCACCGCAGCCACGCCCACCCAATTGTCCATGCCCACCCAATTGGCCACACCCAGCCAATGGGCCACACCCACCCGACACTCGACGATGCATAAGTGGGTTTTGGGTTGCAGTTTGGGCACTCAGTCTCTAAAAGGTTCGCCATCACTGCTATATGCAATTCTGTTTATTATGCTGGCTCTATGTTAACAAGATAGTATAACCAATCCCTATGGGTTAGCTCTGGGTTTTTCCCAACTTACACTTAATTCCCGGGTAAACATGAACATGCCTGTCACAGCAGCCTTTTTTGTTGTTGTTGTTATGTTTTCATGATCCTGCTTATATCTTGTTCCCAATTAAAGTTTTCCTTTGCTCTTCTGATGTTAAGCTAGTACTTTCTCCTTTAAGCAGGCAACAAGCAGTGGCAGTTTTGCTGCGAGTATAACCTCACACATACACACAGAGAAAGGATGTGAACGCATGGACTTTATGGTATAACTCCTTGTGGATAACTGCATTCCATTTGAACAAATCCATACAATACACTTGTTCCAAATACAAGTAAGTTTTAATATGTCTAAAATGATTGGTCTAGCCATCTGTTAAAACTTGCTTCTTTCCCCAGCCTCTCCCTATCCCATTTCATTCTAAAGACAATGATTGGCAAGATATTTTTCCAATTGGTGGAAAGGGAGAGGACATAGCCAAAGAATACATCAACCCTAGTTCT
The DNA here is from genome assembly GCA_023970755.1 of Azemiops feae. Taxonomy (NCBI): domain Eukaryota; kingdom Metazoa; phylum Chordata; class Lepidosauria; order Squamata; family Viperidae; genus Azemiops; species Azemiops feae. The sequence continues at coordinate 1,285,331 of JALGBA010001447.1, forward strand.
TAATGTGCTTGTACACCATAAATAAGCACAGGACCATTTCTGGCATGGAGTTTGTGACAGGTTAAGGATCATCAATGGAGGAACTAATTCTAGGCTGGTATAATTTTCTGATGGCTCAAGAACTGTACTTTACCTTAGCCTAGACCAGTGGTAGGCAACCTTGGCTCTTTTATGACTCGTGGACTTCAACTCCCAGAATTCCTGAGCCAGCATGCCTCAGGAATTCTGGGAGTTGAAGTCCACGAGTCATAAAAGAGCCAAAGTTGCCTACCCCTGGCCTAGACTAGAGGAAGAGCCCTCCACTTGTGAAGTAATTTATGGTACAATTCCCATTACTGCCACTGGAGGGAGCATGAGAAATTCCCAGATAAAAGAAAATAATACAAAAAATTAAAAAATGCTGGACTGGCATCAATTTATTAATAACAACTTAATAATAATAAATAGGCAATTGCAACAAGAAGCCACAGAACTAGAATTTGTTAACATATTTCTTATAGCTTAGGGTGTGTTTCTGTACAGTGGTACCTTGGTACTCAAATGCTTTGAAACTCATCGAATTTGGTACTCCAATGCATTCTGATGTGAAAATTTTGTCCTGGTATTCATCGTTTGTATGGTATTCAATGCACAAGCTAGAACTTGTCGATGTCGGGTGGCTTGTGACTCACTACATTATTCCTTATAGAAAAAGTTTGGTATTCATCGTTTTTGGTACTAATTGCGCCTCCTGGAACCAATTAACAATGAGTACAGAGTACCACTATATTTTCCCAAATATAAAGTCTGGTTTAGTAGCAGTGGTTCCATTTTCATGATTTCTATGGTAATGGTTCACATCTCAACTATCAAAATGCATTAAATGCATTCTTTACTTTTCAAAGTACCCGCTGAGTTACCCTTATGGTTCCATTACTTTTTTGCACGTGGTCTAGGGAAAAGCACACTGTCCCCAATACTATCAACATACTGTGACCAAGGGGAAAATGGGACAAGGCAGGAGTTGACCATATGATGCGAATCCATGAAAAAGTTGGAGAAACTGTCTGATCCAGCAGTGAATGTGTAAACTGGAATTTAACCTAGGACGTGTGGATTAGAACACAAGTGATCTCATAAGATGGTTGCTGCTTTTCCATTTTAGTTCTCCATCAGCAACCAGGAACTAAGAGTCCATAAAATAGCTGTGGTAAAGAAATCATTAAGAAGCTAAATGATATAAAATATTTCATTACTGTTAACTGAAAGCTGCCGTTGAAATAAGATATATAAAAACAAAACAGATCTTCGCAGGAATTTCCCAGCCCACTAACTAACTCTTCACTGTGCAAGCAGGACTCTGGTTTGAATAGCTTAATTACTGTGACAACCTGTGGAGATATAAGGTGGAATCTGTATTTACATATATTAATGAATTCATATTTCTGTCTATTTGAACGGGTCCATTTCCTACTATCAGAGGTATGCAAAGAAAAGGAGGCAGACAGAAATGAAAATGTCCATCTAATTGATTTGAAATTAATTTAGCAGTTTGAAACTTAAAGCCCACTAATATAATTCAGATTCTAATAGCAAGCCTAAAAATGGGAGTTTCATCCAGCAACAAAAGATATGATTAGATTCCTTGAATTAAATGAAACCTAGAAGCATGGAAACTTGCCCTTTGTTAGTCTGAGAACCAACATTAACTTAAAGATAGTAATAGCCTATTATTATTCAAATTCTAGAAGTTATTTTTATTCTGTATTCAGCTGTATTTGTTTGATGAACAACTATCAAAAGATTCCCCAAACTGGTGCAGATAAAATGGTCAACTCTTTTTGCCCTAATATAGTATTTGGGATAATGAGAATCATAATTCAAACTCTACAAGCTACATTGGCATCAATTTGCTTCCAGTTTGTTTGTTCGTTTGTTTAATGTATATGCTGTTCCAAGGGACTCTGGTGGCTTACAATAGTATAAAAGCATAGATCTAAAAACATTAAAAGCATTAAGATTAACAACAATTAAATACAGTAAAATACTATTTATTCATTAAATGTGCTGCCCATCTCACTGTCCCAAGTGAACCTGTTCCGGGTACAATTCAAGGTGCCGGTGGTTACCTTTAAATTCCTTCATGGCTTGGGACCATCTCTCTCCGATGGTATCCACCCATCCCATTAAATCTGGCAGAAGAGGCATACTGTCTGTGAGGGACTACTATCTGGCAGGATCCAGAACAAAAGCTTTTTCTATTATGGTACCTGCCATCTGAACATCATCCTCCCTGGAGATCAGACTTGCCCAACCCTGCTGGCCTTTCAAAGGCCTCAAAGGCCTAGTTTTGCCATCATGCCTGGAGCCCTGATGGTTTGGGTGAGCCTGTTTCTTGGTGTTGTTAATTGGGGTGATTGTTTAGTGCTATTGTTTGGCTGCTAATTTTATTTTATTTTATTATTGTTTTTATTCTGTTTTTATTGTTAGCTTCTCAGATTCTGGCACCTGAGATGGTGGATATATATATATATATATATATATATATATATATATATATATATATATTCAATAAATAAATAAATAAATACATCATGACCACCATCTTGATTTATTTGACTACACCTCACAGACATCTCTGCCACCTACAATTGGATTGCATTTTATTGTCATTGTTTGCAGTTATTTTAGACCCCTTCATTTGCTACTTCAGTGCCACCTCTGTTGTAGCATTCTGCAGTGGTTTATATTGCACAGCACCGCACAGCAGATCTGGCTTGACTGGGTAAAATAGTCCCTGAGCAAAAGCAACGCCTTGCATTGTCCTTATGATACAATGGTATACTTATCGTGCTTTATGAAGTTCCTGTACGCTGCCCTGAATTAATTATTTTAATTGAAGGATAATTACATTCCCTCTGTCGATCTTCTTTGTCAAAGCAATCAGCATCATGCTTTCTGCCTTGCTACACTACAGTGATTTTATTGGTCTTGCCGTTTCAGTATAGCACAACAGGAAAATATCGGCTTGATTGTCCTGGCAACTGGGTGATAAATTTTTCCCCTGCCATCTAAAAATAAGAAATGCCATGAAAATATATTCATTTATCTTCATGCCTTAAATTGCCGGAGGATGAGTTTTCTATATGCCTCGTGAAAAATACCTTGCTATTAGGTTTAGCCTCATTTCCAAACAGAGCTCTAGGTGGGCCTCTCCCTGATGTTCACCTAGGTATGTGCTTTCTAAGAGCCTTTTCAAATAATACCCTATTCTCCCTACTCCCATGTTTTTAAAATCATTTTCCTTTTTGAAAAGAATTCCAAATTTGTAACTTGTCCAATCTTCTGCAGTATTTTTATTACATTCGTGTGAGGCAGAATAGAAAATTGTATCTATAGGCAGGAGAAGAACCCTCCTGTTCCCCACTGGCAGAGTTTCCAGGCCCTTAAGCACAAATTAGCAGTTCAGCATCCCTACAGGGCATTAGGCAAGGCACACGTCAGAATAAGTAGAGCCAGGCACCGTCATTATAATGTGAATATTTTCCAGAGGGATAAGATATTTTAATGTTGCAACGAAAACAGCAGAAGCTTGTGTCGCCTAGAAGACCAAATTTATTGTGGGAAAGCCTTTTTACAAAGTAGCATTCATGGCGATTTCATTAATTTTTCAGATTGCACACAATTCTTTACTAGCGATGGTGGGGCTTTGTAACCACTTCCATAGAGCAGATGTTTGGGATTCTTTAAGCAAGAAGTGATTTACAAAATGCTTTTTTTAATTGGACTTGGTTCCTCCTACTTCCTTCAGTCCATTAACACCAGCAGGAGCATCCTATAAATCACCCTTTCTGTATGCTTTCTTCCCACACAATTATACATCAGCTAATTTGAAATCTTCCAGCTACAGAGTTTTCTGCCAGCAACCTACATCATCAGAGGGCTAGTAGAGTTCAGATGTTAGCCTAGTTCTTTGATTTCCTGTGGTTAGGGTTGGATCTCAATGTGGGTGGTCCATCTCGCTTAGATTACAAGTATAGGTGAGTGAAGTGGGTTATGAATTCATCCCGGAAGTGCTACATGAGAAAAAGAACCAGATGTACAGGGAAAGCTAGGGTGGGCCGATTACAAACAGAATCAGTATTCAAGAGGATAGAGCCAATCTAAAAGCATATTTGGAAACAGATGTGAGAGGCAAGGAAGCAGCAGTTTTATTTCATCAAATTCAGACTAAAATGGACTAGACTGCCAGTTGAAAGTGGAAATCACAGTGCCTACTAAGAGTGCTAGCTTCAGGATTTGAGGATCTTTAGTAGAAGGTTTCCTTCCCATTAGTCATTCCTTTCACCCTCTTTGTCCATGCGAAAGGAAAGATGCTTGGTGACTTAGATCAGTGGTTCTTAACCTTTTTGAATGAATCGCCCCCTTGAGCCAATGAGGAAGTTGTCATCGCCCCCCTCCCCCAACATAACCTCTCAATCACAACATAGGAAATAATTCTTCAATTTATGCAAACAATTTTTTTTGTTTTCTTTAAAATTGTCATCAGGACATATCGATGCAAATAATTTATTTCCAGTCTTTTTCCCATATCTCAACTATGTGAAAAATTTTGGTGCCACCAGTCACTTTATTCCCAAACTTCGTGATACATGTATTTCATTATTATCTTATTTATTCAAGACACTTAAATGTAATGACCACTGAAAACAAAATTCAATTGCAAGAAAGTGAAATGCCCGAAAAGAAAAACAGTAACATTTAATGATTGAATTACAAGTGAAATTTAAGACACAAAAAGAAATATAAAAAGGGCATAAGAACAAACCGCAATGCAGGAACTAAGAATTTCAAGATGAAAACTCTGAAACTAAATTAAGATTCGAGGAAAGTATATATAGTCACGCACACTGTAAAAAGGATTAAAAAGACACAAAGAAAATATAATATCGAACTGGAGTGCACGCTAAAAAAGTACAATACAAAGAGACACAAAAAATGTTTTACAGAGCACAACAAAAATTCGAAAACGAAGCCGAAAACTCAAACTGGAACGTGAAATCCAATGCAAGCAAATACAACAATAAAAGCTCAGACAATTATTAACAAAAAAAATGTATGTACACAAAAAGCAAAAAAAGAGAACAAAGCTGTACGTTGGAAGGAGATGGAATGAATCCCGATTTTAGGTATTCCGTCGAATATTGGCGACACTTCCTCTTCTCGGCCATGTTGAGAGGTCTTCGAAATGAAAGGCACTACCTGCAAATTAAATTTTCGACTCCACTGGAACACTAGAAAAACACACATGGACGTCGATAAACCTAGTTTCAACAGTTACGTTGACATTACAGCTGACGTCACAGGGGACAACCACTCAGCATGCGATGTTTCAAAAGAAGCACTTCCCCCTTCATCACTGCCCATTCTGGCCAGTGGCGCGCCACTGTATGGGTAGAGGCTGCTGCGCAACGCTCATGAAGATAAGCGATGCGTATTCACATATGTACGGCGTTCTGTACTGAAGCTAGCTGGAGGAACATTTGAAAACACAATTCAGTCCACTAATAGCGAGCGATCTGATGTTTTTGTACGACAAATATACAGCGATTCACTGTACGAAAAAGTCTCAAAAGTGTCCCCAAAACTTCTCGCTCCATCGCCCCATATCACCCCCTTTTCGTTCCGTCGCCCCCGCGTCGCCCCTTTTCGTTCCATCGCCCCCCTGAAAAATGAAATCGCCCCCTGGGGGGCGATATCGCCCAGGTTAAGAACCACTGACTTAGATGAAAGGAGAAGGACCAATTTTGACTGCCCATTTTGCCCAATCCCTCTGTAATTCTGATGAACACAGTTTGATGGAAACACTCATGCCAGCAAAAAACTGGAGGGCAGGCCGAATATCCATCCTCCTTATTCTCCAGCCTTTTCTTGTTCTGTTTATTATTCTAATAATTCATAGGATAAATTGCAGGGGCAGCTATACAGGCATCCTTAACTTACAACAGTTCATTTAATGACCATTCAAAATTACAACTACACTAAAAAAAATAGTGACTTATGACCATTTTTCACATGATTATTGCAACATCCCAGTGGCCACATGATCAAAATTCAGATGCTTGGCAACTGACTCATATTTATGACGTTTGCAGTGCCTTGGGTCATGTGATCAGCATCTGCAACTTTTTGACAAGCCAAGTCAACAGAGAAACCAGATTCACTTAACAACCGTGTTACTAACTTAGCAACTGCAATGATTCACTTAACAACTGTGGCAAGAAAGGTCATAAAATGGGGCAAAATTCACTTAACAAATGTTTCACTTAGCAACAGTCAAGGACTACCTGTATGCTAGTCATCCAATGTTTGCTCCCTTACTCCTCATTTTCACTGTAGGAGCAATTCAGGAATTTCCATCCAATTTGAGGCTATCGAAGAAGCCAAAATACTGCTCAAGTTCTTCCAGGAAGTCAAACTGGAAGAAGTTAAGAGACAAATCACCATTTTATCCCGAAAGCAAAATCCCTTAAAGCTAGCTTCCCTGGCTGAAGACTGATTTCTACCAGGATCCCTCCAATTCTAGTCTAACAGTTATTACACCATTAGACAGTCCTTGCTTTCAGATGGTAATTGGGACTTGGAATTTCATTGCTAAGGGACATGGTCGTCAGGCATGAAGTCACATGATCACACTGATTTATGGTGGCAGTTCTGGCACTTCAAGTTGCCATCCTTAGGTGAATCCTGCATAGTCACAGCGCTCCATGGTCAAGTGATCATCATTTGTGGTTTCCTGCTGACTTCCACTCTGCTTTTGCACTGATGGTCATAAATGGAGATCATGTGACTGTGGGACCTTCAACTTTATAATTGTGAGATAGTTGCCAAGCACTCAAAACTATGATCACATGACGGGATGATTCTGAGATAGTTGTAATTAAGAGGGTCCATCGTAAGGACTCCTCATTCAGCATTATTGTAACTTTGAATAGTCATTTGTCAAGTGAACATTAAACACGGACAATAAGGGGTAATAAGGAGAAATAATTAGAATATCTGTCAACTGCAGAAGTCTTGTTATTGATATGAAAAAAATAAATTGAAGTGTGTTAATTGGTTTTGAGTATATCAGTGTTGCAATATCTCAATGACAAAAAAGAATTCTCAAGCAACCTAGAGAATGAATGTTTAAAAACCAAGTAGCAGCATCTTTAAGAATCACCTTGAAAAGTTTTGATATTAGTTAGAAAAGATAATAGATTCATATTCTCACAATTACAATGTAAGTGTTGTCCTATGTTCAAATATCAGTCACCAGTGCAACCTTACCTTCTTTATTAAGGTTAGTTTAAATCCCAAATGTTCTTGGGCTATCATTGCTGCTTCATCTATGACAATATTATTCCCAAAGATTTAAATCCATAAAGTTAAGATTTCATTTTTTAACATCAATTTTCCCATGCAGGATGGGAAAAGATTAAGATCTTTTTATTTATATTTCTAATCCAGTGTTTTTCAACCTTACAACTTTTAAGATGTGTAGACAATAACTCCCAGAATCCCTAGCCAGCATAACTAGCTGGGGAATTCTGGGAGCTGAAGTTCACACACCTTAAAATTGCTGATGTTAAGAAACATGACTCTAATCTATTATCTCCTTCCTCTGGAGAAGTGCCACTGATTTCTAGGGGATATTCTAGAGGGGTATTCCCCCCTCATATTCCCCCTAGTGTCAATTAAAACAAAAATCATGACAAATGCTTTGCTTTATTGTTGATCTGTTCTTCCTGTGTGGTCCACCAGTGTCCACCAAGAAAAGTTTATGAAAGTGCATACTTTGTTTTGAAATCTGATCTGTTTTTCTCTTTTTCAGTCTTTACAAAGACTGGCCAATGGACCAATTTACGTGTGAACCCTTTTAACAGTTACATTCTTACTGTGTGGGCAGAAGGATGTTTGTAAATGCCAGGCTGAATATTTAGCAAATTCCTGCCCTTACACGAGTCATTAATCAATGGTGAAAATGTTGCTATTTGGCTACTGAACTTTAGCTCCCAGACATGTTATTACTCATACTTTCTTTCTTTCTTGGCATTATTTCTGTGTGAATTCCCCTTTGAAAACTCTCATAAAGGTTTAAATGTATTAAAATGCATAGTTTGTTTTGGAAGCGTTTTAGCTGAACTTGCAAACAATATTAACAGTCTCAACAAAAGTATTCATTTTGCTTTCATGACGACAATTCAGAGTTGAAAATAGCTTCTTGCCAGATTGTAAAAGGATTTCAGGATGTAACATTTAAGAAGAAAAGGGGACCTTTCAAAGTAATGCATGTAGAAAATGTACAAAAATATGAAACTGCCTTAAGTTCATAATAAGAATTTGGTTTCAGATAGTGCTTAATAAATATATAGGTTTCTGCATGTTTATATTTCTTCTTTTCTATGTTACTCATTCAGTTAGGGAATACAGCTAGTTGTTTTGAGTTAAATTATTTTTTTCCCATTGTTAAAGAGAAATTATTCCAGAAAATTCTGAAATAGGCTAGATTCCACAGATTAGAGTCTACTTCATCCTATCAGATGTGGCAGTCCAAAAATCACACTATCTACTTTTCTCTCCAGCATTATATATTCCCATTTGAGTGTCTAATCACAGACTAATGAAACATAGACTGGAAGTGGAGCTGTAGCAATGTCAGAAGATGAGACTGTATAGTATGATCACATTTTTCAAAGAATACTACAAGAACTTCACACAATCTTGGGAGACTCTTTGGTGTGTTTCTGGCACTGCCAAGGAAATATAAGAATCCTGGGAATTCATTAATCATCCCCAAAGTTTTGGGTTGGAGCTACCATAGCCAGGTTGCAAAACCCTGGATGGCCATTAGAGGGTAGGAAAGACTTTGGGTTCTCAGCATCTCCTCACTTTCATCTGGGGGTTGTCCAAACCATTGCAGCCTAGATATGGTAGCCTTAATTATGGTGGCCTTGTTACAGCATGCAGACAGAAGCTAAAAAGCTAGAAATTTCAGGTCAGATAAGGAAAATGGATGTAGTTTGCAGGTCTGAACTGTGTAAGCAAATATGTAGTCACTTCAGACACCAAATTTCAAGAAAAAAACCCCACATATTAAAAAATTATGCTTTTCTGTGGAGATGAGGATGCTGATGACATGTTTTGCCTAGAGTGGTAGTTTCTAGCAGCTAATCTAGGGCCTGAGATGAAAATGGATAGTTTAATGAACAGTGGATACAATAGACTACATGGTATCACCAAGTGGCCTGTGACCTGTCAGCTGACTTTTTTGTACACGGGTATAATATAATGCTTTTTCAAATGCCATAGACCTACGCTGAGAAATAGCCTGACTGACTGATCACAGATATGGGATACGTCTGGGCCTGCAACCTGATCGTTGGCAGCTAAACCTCACCATTCAAAGCATCTGTTTTAGGCTCTGCCCTGCTGTGTCACATGTTAAGGAGAGTGATGGGTGGCTATTCTTCCTGCTACTAGGTGATTTCCATTGTTGTCAGGGAAATCCATTATTTGTTTTCTTTTAACTTTTACACATTAGAACTGTAAGGACAGCACCATCTCCTTGCCTTGTTGACCAAGGCAGAAGAGGGTTTGGCAGTTGTGATAGTTCAGTTGATTCTGGCATACTCTTCTGCCAGCTCAAGGACTGGAAAACAGCGCTTTAATGAAAGCATGGAATTAGAGTATTCTCCTAACTCAGAGATGAGCAATCAGAGGCTGGATGCATCCTTGTCCCTTTTTTGCCACTTATAATCCCTTTCCAACCAATGTGGTGGTATTCTTTTCTGCCAGTTTGAAGTGCAAAGATATAAAACTGTAAAAGAGATTCAACAGTTGTTTTTTTAAAAAAAGATATCCCTTTCCTCTCAAATGCTGTAGTGAAAAAAACAGCCATGGGTGTTACACAATTTTCTCTTGTCTAGTTTGTTTCATCACCCCAACTTGTGAAGACCTTGCTTGTTTCTGGCCACTAGAGTGTTACCCAACTCTGTCCCATAAAATTCAGATTGTATCTAAGCCTCAACACATCTAATGGACCACTTTTTCTTTAACTATCTTTATTAGTTAAGCTCTGTCTTCCTTGCCCTTTCCTTCCTTTATGGTAAGGATGAGACATTTTTGCCTAGATCAAGGGTCAAACTCCAAAAATTAAAAGTGTGGCAAGGAGAAAAACTAAATTTAATTTCATTTTATTAAGTTTAAATCCAATTCATATTAAATATATAATTTTATGAATGTATTGCCTATTTTCCTCCTGGGCATATTAAAAATTACAAGCAACATGGATGAACAACAATGAAAAGCAACATGGCCACTGGTGGCATTATATGAGCATCAATACAAAATTGATAGTGACATTTGAAAACTCTAAAAGGTAGCTTGAGAGATCTGGAGATTTTGTGTTCTCAGTGGTAAGCTTCTATGATATTGATCAGATTGATAAATATGGGAGATTGTGGTAAGACTGGAAAAAGAATGGAAGGGAGAGAGGTTCTGATCAAGAGACAGTGAACAAGTCAGTGGAGAAATGATCTCATAAGCAGCACCTTAGCTCAAGGTAGTAAAAAAATCCTACAAACAAGCATTATTCAAAGAGTCTCTGCCTTAAACAGTGTTTTTTCAAACATAATTTGAACTCAATTTGAATTTGAATTCAACTTATTTTCCAAAGCACCAGAAGGCAAGGCAAGAAAAAATGGATGGAAACTAATCAAGAAGAGAAGCAACCTGGAATTAAGGAGAAACTTCCTAATGATGAGAACAATTAACCAGTGGAACAGCTTGCCTTCAGAAGTTGCGGGTGCTTCATCATTGGAGGTTTTTAAGAAAAGACTGGACTGCCACCTGTCTGAAATGGGGGTCTCCTGCTTGAGCGGGGGGTGGGGGTGGGGTTGGACTAGAAGACTTCCAAGGTCCCTTCCAGCTCTATTCTGATTGATTAATGGCTGGGGAAATCTGGGAGCTGAAGTTCAGACACCTTAAAAATTGCCAAGTTGAAAAACACTGACCTTAATGAACTCAATATAAAAGAAAATGGGAAATTCCTCTGACAAAGATTCTGTATTTACCCTGGACTAGCATTAAAGAGACTTTATTGAAATCTGTGCAGTTCCTGCTTCCTCAAAATTGTCCAGCTGCACGGCGCTCGACAAACATAGACATCCCTAAGGAGGAATCTGTCATTTGTGGTAGCAAGGACATTTGCCATGGAAAAACTGCCATTTGGAATGTAAAGTATGCAGCAAAAAATGTGTGTTTATATCAAAGTGTGGGTGTGTGCAAGGAAATCTTGGTTGCCATAGTTTCCTAAAAATCCCACTGCATGTTTACAAACACATATATATCTGTTTCAGTTTAACAACACTTTCCACTCCAGATATTCTTGCTGCATAATGCATCAATTGGTTCTTGAAGACAGGCAGTGCATCAGAGCGCAGGGGTCTCCAACTCCTAGCACCAGAAGTGTGGCAGGAAAAGCAGCCCACTAGCTTGAGGGTGATAGCATTGAAGCCCCCTCCCATATCGGTAATAAAGTCTCCAGAGTAAAAAATGAAGAGCACCGCAGCATACAACCAAAACATTGATGATGTTACTTAGTTTGGGTAATGAAACATATGCAAGAAAACGACCAATCTCAGAGAGCACCAAGAACCCCCCAAACACATTTATCAAGCTAAAAGGGGGGTGGAGGGGAGCTTCTATTGTGAAACAGAGCCATGGGGACCTGTTCCACCCCAAACTCCCCTGGAAATCTGTATCTCTGAAATACTATTCACAAAATGTAGCAGATTTTTACAACTATAAAGCCACCCAGTTCCCCGTCCCTGCCACAGGTTTGCACTACTGATAGTGAGTCACGGGCAATGGTTCCTAGGCCAACTGCAATGGGGTGGGGGCAGAAGGCAAAAAAAGGCCAAGTCAATATAGTGGACCACAACCATGTCCTTCAAATGCCACCCCATTTTTATTTACATTGCTGCATACATAAAAGTGGGCTGGGGTTTGAACCACTTTCTTGATTTTTTAAAATCCTCCTTGTAGGAAGCTCTTCCTGGCTTTCAGTAATGCCCTTTCGAAGTGCCAGGAGTGGAGCTGTCCCTTGGCTAGCCCATTTGGGTAACTTATGTCCCTGTACAGAGCCATTCCCCCAACCCCAAAGGCAGAGGACTAAGAAGCTGTGGTGGGGAAAGGGACCAGGTCCTGGAGCCCACTTCATCAATTGGCAGTCTAGCCACACCATGCCTGACCCTCCTCACTTAGGAACAGAGCCATAGTCTCAGACCAAGGGAAGATCTACCATGGCCAGCAGAAACTGGCAAGCCACCACCTCCCCCCCCCCTTGCAGGCACCTTGTCCCTGCACTTGCAAGCGAGACGCCTGCCATCGCTTTGACCCACTTCCTCATGACCATTGTTGTGGGCCACAGAAAACTACTAGGAAGCTCATACATGGTATCCCTTTTGTCGTGTATAGTACAATGCTTTGCATCTTTGCTCAAATTTAAACCCTATTCAGTTCAATGGACTTATTGCCAAGTATTTACATGCTCGGGAGTGCCGATTTTCGATGGCAATGTATTTCCATTCAGGGAACTAATGCTCTTCCAAATTACTCTCAGTAGGATTACCAAATTAAAAATCCTAGTATTTCTTGTGAACTCCTCAACATACAATGGTTGATAGACCTTTTCATATCCTGACAAACATCGCCATCCTATGTAGCTAATTAAATGTTTTGTAGCTTTACTTCCCACCTATTTTGATGGCGCATGCTGTTTTTAATCATTTGATCTTTCTTTAGTCGAAGTACATTTTCCTTCCTCTTGCCTGCAAATGAGCTAAATGGCCTTTATAAGCAGTTATCACTTGTCAGCTTTTGAAATGTATTTGTTATTACCAGTTTTATAATACACTTTTTAAGATGAAATTGCTTGTTTAGCAGCTTCTTATTTTACCTGTATTTTAATAGCAACTCTCTTAGGATTCCGACTGCCCAATCCACTGTAGCCTTACTCAAAAATAAGTCCTCCGGCACCAAAGTGGGTTTATTCAGGTACAAAGGATTACAGCATAAATTTGGTATTATATCAATGTTATATACTAGTTTGATGTGTGAGAGATCCACTGATAGTATGCTAAAGTATTTTTGATCAATAATATTTCATTTTTCTTTTGGAAGAAAAATATATATACATTTCTGGCATATAAAACATGCCAGAATCCCTAGGAATAAAGGCATTTTGCCTCCTTTTGCTCTCTTGAATTATTATTTACATTCAAGATAATATTTCTCTACAAGTAAACAACAAAAAAGTGCCCAAAATATATTGTCCTTTTAATTTTTTTTCCTAATATGAATGTTTAAAATGGTTTTCTTCTAGGTAATATGGTTTCTTGAGCTTTTTGTGGAAGTGGGGCTGAGAAAAACAAATCAAAATGAATTACCTTGCAGAATATATTTTTTTTCAGTCAAGATACAAGAATGATTGCATATTGATAGACTGGGAGGAAAAGGAGCTTTGGAAGCTGACCACGATCAGGGTGCAATGGAAACAGCTTAACCATCTGAATTTTAAAAATATTTTAATTAAATAGATCTTTCACTATATGCATGAGAGCTAGATGATTTGTTGAATAGTGGCACAGCACTTACTGTTTCCACGTTAAACATCTGCGGTTCAGTTCTAGGATCTCCAATTAAAGGATTACAAAATCACAATCAAATGCAGTTTTGCTCTCAGATTACCAAGGCAACTAGACTCAACAACTTTATGCTAATATTCTGAGAGGCTGAAATCTTATACATACTTTTCAAGAGATAACTACCACCACACTGAGCTGTACAAGTGTTTAGTTTTGCTCTGCTAATCATCTGTGGTAAATTTATAGTCAGAACGTGACGTTGAAGAGAGAATGAGAATACTCTTACAATTGACAAAGAATATGAGATAAGGAAGTGGATAAGATACTTGAGACTGTGTCCTGGACTCGTGCCTGTGTCCTGGACTTGTGCTCTTTCTGGCTGGTCAAGGCCTTCCAGGAAGTAGCGTGTAGTTGGCTCCAAGTGGTGGTTAATATCTCATCGCGGAAAGGGTGCTGTTGCCTGCCTTGAAATCTGATTTCTCAAGAAGACATCTTTGGGCTTGACACTATTGGATAACTTTTGTCCAGTCTCTAATCTTCCCTTTTTAGGAAGGGTTGTTAAGAGGGTGGTAGGCACTCAGCTCCAGTAGACCCTGGAAGAAGCAAATTATTTGGATCCCTTTTTAGTCAGGTCTCTTATGTCTCCTTTTTAATGTCTCTGTGAAGCCACAAGGTGAGGAGGCTTGAGTGCAGTGTGCTGATGATAGTCAAGTGTACATCTCTGTCCCAGTCCGACAAATAGTGCTATTCAGGTGTGACCCAGTGCCTGGAGGCTTTAAGAATCTGGACAGAGGAATCAGTTCTGACGCAATTGTAGCAAGAAGCAATGGCCCTAATTTTGGGGGTCCCTTGGATCTGGAGAGTTAGTAATTTTAACTTTCAATGGAGTAGCATTCCCTTGAACTGTTGGTGCGCAATTTGGGAATCCTCATGGACTTGCAGCTTCTGCCTGAGGAGCAGGTGGCAGTTGCAGCTAGGAAACATATTAATCTTGCACTCCAATTGCAACCATTCCTGGACTAAGAGGTCCTGTTCAGGATCATTCATGCCCTAACCATTTCCTGACTGGACTACTGCAATGAGTTCTACATAATGCTGCCCTTGAAGACCACCCCAATGCCTTGACTAATTCAGAATGCAATAGTGCATGACGTTTTGGACAACCCATGGTTCACCATGCATCCAGTTTCTTTCTGGGTGCAATTCAAGGTGCTGTTTGTCACCTTTAAATCCATTTGGCATGGAGCCAGGCTATTTGAGGGGCCGCCTCTCCCTGAGGACATCTACCCAACCCAGTAGATTGGATAGAGCAGTGGTGGCAAACCTATGGCATGCGTGCCAGAGGTGGCACTCAGAGCCCTCTCTGTCGGCACGCATGCCACCGCCGCCAGCAGCAGGTCCATCAGGCCGCCACCGCCGCCCAGAGCAGGAGCCCCGCCCAGCACAAAGGAGGCAAAGCGGCTGACTAGCAAGCTCGAGCAGAGGTGGTAGAGTAGAGGTCACCAGCCATTGTCGATTGGTGGACTGGAAGAAAAGGGAGGGGGAAGCATTTTACATGCGTGCATGCACGCACAGGGCTGTGAGCACGTATGCGCTGCAAATGGGGTGGAGCTAATGCGTGCGTGATACTAGCCCTGCCCCATTCTTGCATGGTGCAGCGCCTTGTATCTGCACCCCGCGGCGTGGCGGCGGCCATTTTTGCGCATTGTGGCACGGTGGCCCCTTTTTGCACCCCCGTTTTTTGCGTGCCAGAGGCGGCACTCAGAGGCACCTCCCTGCCCCCCTGAGGGCACCACAATGCTGATGCGGCTCTGGCACTTTGCGATAAATAAGTGGGTTTTGGGTTGCGGTTTGGGCACTCGGTCTCTAAAAGGTTCGCCATCACTGGGATAGAGTGAGCTTGCCTCAGGTCCTCTGTTGGGTGTTGTCAACTGGCAGGACCTTGGAAGCGAGTTTTTTTGTGACTGCACCTACCCTGTAGAATAGCCTCCATTCTGAAAAATGTATTTGTATTCTCGAGATGGGAGTCTTTTTGTGCTGCATATACAGAAGTTTTTAACTTTATATATTTTGTTATTTGTATATTTTGGTTGTGAGCTGCCTATGGTTATTTTATAGAATATGGGTGGCCTTTTTTTTTTTTTGTAATAAACAGATGGCCAAACATTATTCACGACATAATTTTTTTAATAATAATTTTTTTATTTGACACTGGCAATTCACTACTGTATATGATAGATTTCTTTAGTCTGGTGTTATTAGATATGTTGGACTTATAATGATGCTCTCTTGGGGAAGATCATCATCCTTCACAAGCAATGCTGGCTTAAGCAGTGATGGGGAGACTCTAATTTCTCATCACCAAGTTGAGAAAAGCCGCAATTGTCCACTCCAAACTGCAGAGAAGAGCGGCTGTTTCTTTTTATTCAGAGTAACTGAAAATAACCTTCAACTGCTGCCCCCACCTCCAATCTGTCTGGAAGGGACTAGAAAGAGATTGTTCCATCAAAAACGCAAAATGCCCTTTGCCATTCACTTTTCTTTTGGATAAACTTTTGCATTGGTATTTAGGATGTCTGCATTTCTGCTGTAGCTTGACGACGACTTCAGATACCAGTATCTGTTCTGAGTTTGTACATGATTTTACAGTTCTAAAGTGCCTCTGGGCAGGGAGAAATTATGAACTGAGAAAATCTAGGCCTCTCTTTCTAACTCCAATTCCCCTCCAGGCCAAGGAATGAAGAGAATTCTTTGCAGGCTAGAGCAAAGGTTGTCACTAGGGAAAGTCCAATGTGCAGCCGGCGGCAGAAGCTGATCTGCACCTCATCTTCCAACCACAGTGTGAAAAGTGGAAGTTATTTGATGAGCCAGCATTTCCTTCTCAATCCCTTATTAGATGGTGGGGAAATCTTGTAGTTAATTGGCTTCAAAAAATCTGATATGCATAAGAAGACACAAGTGCACCAACTGGAAAAATAAAAGGAATTATTCTAGGAAGGTCTATAGCCAGACCTACCAAGTACACCAAAGCATCCAACCCTTTAGGCATCCCACCAAGTTTGCCTCTGTATCTCTGGATGGGGGGGGGGGAGAAATAATGTTATGGATGTACATCACAGAACGGAACATCAAACAAATGCCTTTGATGGCTAATCACAGGGCTAGAGAATCCTTTCATTGAAATTTGATCACATAACTCTGGATAATTCATCCAAGATTTAGACTGATAAACAAAGACCAGCCCAATAACCGTTCTTCTTTCACAGTAGTAAACAGTTGAGCAGAACTGCAGACCTAGAAAAAATATCTCCTAAAAAAGTCAGAGTGTCTTTCCAGAAACATTCTTTTCTTTTGTCACTGAACTACCAAAAACTTCAGAAGAAGGAAAGCAAAAGGGAATCATTAGACCAATTCACCACATTTTCCCCTTTTGGTCATTGGCCCAAATTAAATGTTAAAAGGCTAGGAAAAATTCCAACCTGGTGTATTTTTGTTATTGAAGTATATGTATATGCTGTCACAAAATCAGACATGCGTAATATGCCCTATCATATAATGTAAAGGTTGCATTTGCAGCTTAGTACTCATATAGAACGTAAAGGCTTTATGCTGCAAATGAAAATGGATGGACCCTATAGTATGCTACTCCTCCTGCAGCTCAGCTTCGTTATTAAGAGAGAAGTATCAGGGCAGCTGATTTTGTATATGCTTAGGAAGACTTGGCCCTTAAGCACTGCTTCATTGTTTTGCTTTGTTTTTTTAAAAAAACCTCCTTTCTTGATGAGAGAAAAGAAGTCTGTACAAGCTTAGATTAGGTGCTAACATTATGATCAAAAGATGATATGGGTAATCATGTTCCGAGGACCAGACTATCACTGACCTATTGCATTTCGCAGTGGCATATTATCTATTTTACTAAAAGGACAGAACAGCAGTTTCTGAAATTGTCAGAATTATCTCATTCTTTAAAAAAGCACATTTCAAAAATGCTATATTTAACATCAGTCCAATATTGGTATCAATATTAATGTCTTGATGTCTGATGTATTGATCGGTATCAATTCTGAAGTCAACACTAATGTCTTTACTACTGATGTCTCAATTGCTGCAAAATATTGCCTATCATTTACTTTCTTAGCTAATATACTGGAATTTTATGCATGTATGTCTCTCTGATTGCCAAACTGCACTAAGGCTAAGCTGAAATGTGAATTGTTCAGTTTAGATTTTTCTATTCTTTCAAAGCTTATTCTACAAATTCAATTGGCAACAATATGGTCTGTAGCAAATAGAACCATACAAGCTGAGGAATATAATAACGCCGCAACAAACTTGGGAGAAACTATCCTTTGGCTAGCATTCTCAGCCATGGCCACACTGGCTGAGGAATTCTGGCAATTGTGTGCTATATATCTGAAGGGTGCTCAAGATGAAGAAGACTGCCCTACATAAAGTAACAACTCCTGCATATTTATTTCATGGCCGTTACTTCCTGCTGGCCATGTAAGGGGAGATATACCAGTGTATAAATTTAATGAATAACTATCTCTGAGTTTGGTGCTTAGCAGCAGCAGTATTCTAATCAAGGCAGGACAGAACTACTACTTATACTTCCCACAATGATCTGAAGTGACACCACACTGGGAATGCTGGAAAAATGAAAATGGTATTCTCAGACCTACCTACTAAGCATGAGAAATTCAGAGAAAGAGAAGTACTGGTGGTTCGGCTAGTACCACAGCAATAATGCTTGATCTTGTGTGTCTAATAAGGAAGAGTAATAATGGATAAGCTGTAAATCCAGGAATTTGAACTGCATGATTGCATTCTACGAGAGGAGACTTTAACAGGTTTCTGTGGAATCTCAGGTTTCTTTCAGACACATATTGAAAACTATTACTTTAAATTGCATTAGGTTTTCGAACAGATTTTTAAAAATATTTTCTTTTAGCTGTATTTTTGTCCTTTTAATGTTGCCATTTACTGTCTTGGTGGCATTTGTTGAAATATTGTAAACAAAGCCATTCATGTATCTCTATAACACAGCAAGTTGTTTTGATCTTCACTTTTTAAATATGTTGTTTGAAACTTCTTACCTGTAGTATAATAAAATCAGATCTTCGAAACCGATCTTTAATATGGGAATACCAACACAGAAAGGTACAGCACGCAAGGAAGGACCCTTTGGCTTACTTTGCTGAAGAAATACGGTAGCAGTTTCTTGAGGTTGGGAAGCCCTTCCTATTATTTTTATTTCCCTTATGAATTTATTCCTAATGCACAATGTTGTCGTACAGAACAGCTTTCCATGAGTACTTATCTGGGTTTTCTGCTAAACCATAATGGGGTTTGTTTGGTCTGACTAACTTCAGCATATGAACCAAGTCTATGGCATGTTCATGTTAGATTATAACTATAACAAATTTTGGTGTAATATGGTATATGAACTCAGCCCACAGCTACAATTCCACCACATGGTTAGCATTTAAAGTAATGCTACCAGGTTATATTACAGTAAATTCTTTGTCGGTCAAACTTTGCTTGTTTAGCTAGTATCCTAAGCATTTTTGTAGTGGATAGTCTGGCCAAATTTTTATTTATAAGTACAAAATTAAACATACTGTATACAACAGCTTTGCTAAGATCAGAATCATCATATGTCACTAAATCTTTCTTACGTTTTTTAGAATGAAAACAAAGCTGGGCAGCAGACAGTGCCTGCTGAAGGAGCAAATTTAATATTTGGTTGCTTTGTCAACTAGCTTTTATGTCAACGGGCCAGATAATGGAAATAACCAAAGGTTAATTTCCCTGTAAGGTAGCACAAGACTCTTGCTAAGATAAGCTAATAAAAAACAAGCAATGGTTAGAGACTGTGGTTAAGGTACTCCTTCTAAATTATAAAGTAGTATCCAACCTATGTTGGGATAGCATGCTAAGCCAAACCACATTATAGCTCAAGTATCCTATGAATTTGGTCAATGTGTCATGCCGTGGCTTAGTGGGAACTGACAGCAGATTTGGGGATTTTTCCGATTTTCCTAGACAACACCAGAACACTCTGTTCTCCTGAATTGAAAAATGTCCTTTTGCTTTTAAAAAGAAGAGCTGCACTATTAGATAGATTTACTGAAGGGATGGCTACTGCAAGTCTCCTCAAACTTAGTTCAGGTCCCTATCCATGGTCATATCCATACAGTTTTGTAACCAAAACATGAAAGTGATTTGCTGTTGTCTTAGTCAGGATGTTTTTCTGACTTCCCAATTTTGGCCTTTCCTGGAAGTTTCCTATTCAATTGTATCTAATCCTATTAAACTTTTTAAGATTAGTCAAAATCATCTTGGCAAGATGGATATTTCCCAGCCAAATGAGGTGTTTTGTTTTTTTTTGCTAAGTGGATTGATGGTGGAACAGCAGGAAAGAGATTACTCATAGCAGTCATTACTGAGAATATTGACATAACAAGATCACATACCGGTAAATTCTTGACTTACAACCATTTGTTTAGCGATGGTTCAAAGTTACAGCACTGAAAAAAAGTTACTTTCAACCAGTCTTTGCACTTATGATTGTCACAGCATTCCCAGCCACGTGATCAAAATTAAGGCACTTGGGAATTGGCATGTATTTTAACAGTTGCAGCATCCTGGGGTCATGTGATTGTCATCTGCGACCTTCCCGGCTGACTTTCAACAAGCCAAGTCAATTGGGGGCGGATTCACTTAATGACCACATGATTCATTTAACAACTGCAGTGATTCGCTCAGCAATTGTGGCAAAAAAGGCCATAAAATCAAGTGGGAGTCACTTAAAACCACCTTGCTTAGCAACAGCAATTCTAGTCCCAACTGTGTTGTAAATCGAGGATTACCTGTACATATATTTGGCTTGCATGCTTAGATTGTTTTACTTCCATTGTGTACAATATAGAAATTAAGTTTATATGAGTTTTCTTGTTTATGTTATTATATCTGGCAAAGCTTTCTGAAACAAATTACACTTCCTGGGGAAAATCACCTCTTATTAATACAGTGTGATAACCAACATCATTTTCTTATATTGTCTGACATATTCTAGAAAGATGACCTTACTTCACTTACTATGTTTCCTGGGGATGACAAGGGTTATTAAGAGAAAAACAGGTTGGGGAAAACTGACTTTTATATATGACTAGGTTCATACATTGCACTAAGCCAGGATTTCTAAGGAATTGTTAAACAAGCCACAATAGTTTGATTAACATATAATGGTTGGGGCTGAGTTAAATATTATATTGTGGATTTTGTTATATGTGAACCAGGCCACTGTGTATTGTCACTGGCTATTTATATGGTTGAAAAGTAGTTCAGTCCACATTCAAAGGAGGGTGAACGCTTTCCTATCCAGTTGACATCAAAGGAACTCAAACTAGCAAATAATATTTTTCAGCTGACTTCCAGCATTGTCACTTGAAACCCACTTGGCATCTGCACTTTCACATTGGGATGATTTTATGGGAGATCTAAAAATGTCTCATTCTACCTTGGAAAATTTTAAAATGTGGATTTGTTCAGTAGGCTGTGACTCACAGAAGTGAAGCATTCAGAGGATAAATCACCATGCCCAAAAGTTAATCTTGTGAAGGCTTCCCTATTTAGCAACTGAATAAAAAAATATTGTGACAAACAGCAGCATTAAATCTCAGTCACTGCTACCCTCCTGGAACTGTCCTGTTACTCTTAAACTCAGGAAGAAACAAAAACAGGAGGGGGGGGGGTGTCACAAAACTAAAACTAAGAAAACCTGAACTTTGTACATTTAAGCAAACAGTCAGCAACCAATGCAGAAGCTTCCAGCCAAGTTCCTGCTTATCTGCTTACAGTATAGTCTAGCTTGTTATCATCAGCTTCTACTTTAGGGGAAAGATTACCTTTATTATCAAGTGGAGTTACTACTTAATTATAAAGCCATTCAGTGTTACTAAATTGTATGTTAAATTCTGAGTGACCACAGTTTCAGCCAAATACTAAATTCTCCTAGAGGTAAAGCCCATTTGCTCAGTGCGTATTCCAGGGCATGCAGTTCTGTTGACACTAATCAAACCTGGTCAAAGAACAGATACAAACTGCCATGTATATCACCATAAATGCCTCTTTCACATGAAGAGCAAATGTAAATGTGACAGATATTCTGAATCAATGCATTTAGATAAGCTATGAGGTTATAGTCCTGAATATGCTTACCTGGAAGCAAAATTCCATCTAACTTATTTTACAAGCTTCAGAATAAAATGTATGAAGAAACCAAGAAGAAATCAAGAAACCAATAAGAAACCAGCCTGGTTGCATATAGATCTCTCTGATAAACTGAACGACAAAAAGGACAAGTACAAAAAATAAAAAGAGACACATAACTAAGGCTGATTATCAGCAGACAGCCAGAACATGCAAAGATGAAGTCAGGAAAGCAAAGGCTCAGAATGAACAAAGACTTGCAACAAAAGTCAAAGATAATAAAAAAAGTTTCTTTCAACATATAAATAAGAAAAAATCAAGGAAACAGTAGGTCCACTTAAGAGAGAAGATGGCAAGGAAGTAACAGGCAGTAGAGAGAAAGCAGAGCTGCTTAACTCATTCTTTGCATCAGTCTTTACACACAAAAAACTATAGCCCAACCTACCAAAAACCTAACTGTAAAAGACAGACTAGAAATAAAAATTAAAATAAGCAAGGAAGATAGACTAGGAATAAAAATTAAAATAAGCAAGAAAATGGTTAGAGACCACCTATCTGATCTTGATTAATATAAATCACCGGGACCTGATGGATTACATCCCAGAGTTCTGAAGGAGTTGGCAGATGTTATCTCAGAACCATTGTACCATTTCTTTCAAAAATTCTGGAACACTGGGAAATTACCTGAGGATTGGCAAAGAACTGATGTGGTTCCCATCTTCAAAAAAGGAAAAAAAAAACAGACCCAGTAAACTACAGACCAATCAACCTAGCATAATACCTGGGAAGATACTGAAAAATATAATAAAAAAACAGATCTGCAAACCAATGGCAAACCAATCTTTTTATTCTTTGACAAAGTGACTACATTAGTAGACCAGCGAAATGCTGTGGACAAGGCATTCAACAAAGTAGACCACAACCTACTCTTGGTAAGCTAAAAATGTGGGATAGATAACATCACCATCAGATGAATTTACTGTAACAGGCTCAAGGAGTCATCCTTATTGGTACTGGAATAATTTAGAGCAATGTTTCTCAAAATTGATAATTTGAAGATGTGTGGACTTCAACTCACTGAATTCTGGGAATTGAAGTCCACACATCTTAAAAGTTGCTATGGCTGAGAAATGCTGATTTAAAGAGAAACCCCTTTGAGCAACTTCTGGTGACTACATAGGCATGTTCTTCCTTCTTTCCATGGCAGTAATATAGTGTTGCCTTCCTTTAGGCAATGTTTTTCCCCACATCCCATTGTAATTTATGACTGATTCAGACCGTTTATTTTATTTTAAAAAATTAGTGTTCACCTACCGTTGCTTTGGTCTTTTGCACATTCTCACGTGCAAATGCATATGTAGTTTATCTTACTATCTCTAAGAAAGCAGTCAGCCGTTGGAGCAGGAGTATTTAAATGCACCATAACCCGTTTTTACGATTTTGGTACGGCTGGAGACCTGCAGACGCTTTAATGAAGCTTGCGATCCTAGGTGCCTTTACGAGCCACTAGTAAGGGGCACCCTAATCAACCGGCTCCTGTGATGCTTGCTTACTCGGAAGTAGGCCCTATTGTGTTTGATGGCTTTTTTCTCCCTGACGCGGATAAGAAATCGTGGCGTCGCGGCTTGGCTTTTGGGATTGCTGGTTACGACACTTTCATCTCTCCCCCCAGCAGATCCACAGAGAACTGACCAGCGAGGGCAGGATTTCTGAACCGCAGCCCCGGCCATCCCCGCAAGATAAATCAAACCCCGTCGTGCGAACGCTAGAACAACCTTGGCCCGAGTGGGTGGGGATTCGGAAGAGGGAGGAAGGGGGCGGATCAGAGCCGAGGAAGGGAGCTAACAGGCGGTCGGTCGCTTCAATTTGAGCTAAGCTGGGACCGGTTCGGGAAGGGTTAACGCGGCGGCAGTTCCTCTCCGGTGCTCCCCGCAGAGCCTGTTATGGCCTTTAAGCAGACGTCGCTAATGCATCCCGCACCAGCCCCCTCTCGGGCTGCCACTGGGGTTTCCTGCTTGTGCGGCAGGCACTGAGCCGAGCGCGGCAGCCTTCCTGCGAGCCAGCTGCCTACGGAGCAGAACCCGGGAACCGACGGAGGCAACGAGCCTTCCTTAGCTGATATACCCTGAGCCCGGGTTCCTCAGGTGCGGCGCTTGCACTCAGCCGGGAGCTTGCAGACAACAGGTACGAGGCGGCGGGAAGGGGCGGCCAGCAGCGAGAGCTGCTGCTCTTGCCGGCTAATGAATGGGCGCGAGGACGCCGGCAGCGTGTGCAGGCCCCACTGGAACTCGAGCGCGAGGGTTCGGAGAGGGGCTGGGGACGGGAGGGGAGGGGAGGGGGATGTCCAGACCTCCATATCTCACCCTCCCCGGACCTAAGGAAGGGGCAGAGAGGGGGAGCTGTGGACAAAAGGAGGGAGGGGGGGAGCTGGCAAGGCTCAGCGCAACCCCAGAATGAGGAGAGGAAGGGCCTCGAGCTGAAGCAGCAGCCTCCTTTCTACCTCCTTGTGATTTAGGATTTGCCTCCCGCTCCCCTTTTAGTCTGCCCCTTCCGTTGTAGCTTTTGGGGAGAGAGGGGGGGGATCCCATAGTTGAAACAGTAAGAGTAGGAGAGGCATTTAATCCTAGGAAGGGTTCTCTCCCCTTCCTCCCTTCTCCCCTTCCTGAGAACTCTTTTTTTTTTAAACAAACAAAAAAACTTTTGTCTCCCACAAAGTCCCATGTGATAATGAGTGGGGTGCTGAGCAAAAGAAGCCATCCCACAGAAGAGTGCGATTCTTGGTGGCTCTTGAAGGGTGGAGAACTTGATTGGCTTTTTTGTTGTTGTTGTTGGGTTCCTTTGATTTTAATTATTTTTTTTAAGATTCTGCAGTTAGGAATAGGTAACTTGCTTCACGCACCCAGTTACTTAGCCCTTTTTTGGCCTTCCCACAATACCCTGGACCACAAGCTGAGCAGTGTTTCTGGATTTGCATAATGTGCTAGACTCAAGGGTAGTTGATATGTAGTTCTCTGTGTGGTTCAAACATAGACACTGTGTTTACTTGGATACCTTGGTTTTTCCCTGTTTGAAAAACCACTTAGGTGAAGATTGCCTTCTTGATGAAACACACATTATCATCCCACCAAATCCAAATTTTCTTAGAATTGGTGAAGTTAAGAAGCACTATTTCCACCAACAGATCTGACAAGGAGAGTCCTTAGCTGCCCAGGCACAGCTTTAAAAATATGAAAACCCAGCATACATAAATATCAATTCGAAATACTTGGTGCTTAGATTGCTTTTCATCTTCAAAGTGCTTTCACACTCATTAGCTGAATCTCTGCATCCCCTGCATGGCGGCTTAACCTGGAATGATTTATGTAGAATATCAAAGGGGGCTCTTTCTAATGCTGTCTTGCGCTTCTGAATCTTGCTTTGTTCTTCCTTGGTAAGCTCATGTCTGAAGCTGCAATTTCTTTATGTCAGGAGAGACTGCACCCCAGTTCTGAAGATTAGGGAAGAAATGGCATAGTGTCTGTGTACACAGGTGATGGAAAATGGCCAGGAATGTTCTCCTCTTTTAGATCAATGATAGTTTAATAGGGATGTTAAAAGAAAGAGGAAACAAGGCAGTTAAACTAATTTCCTTCTACTTTCAAGCAAATAGCTCAATTACAAAATTCCTATACTGTTTGTGAGAAAACAAGATTGAGCGGAGTGACAGTTATATTGTGTTGCTTTTACTGAGTATTAAGCTGTTAGATTTTCCACACAATATTAGCAATACCTCATTGTGACATATAAGTTAATAGCACGCTATGGAAAAAAGATGAGCACATCCTATGGCATTTTGTAGCATGCCAGCTGCCAAACAAGATGCTGATATGCAGTGGCATCACTGATGATAGTGTGGGACAGCATTGGGTGTTTAACTTTATTAAGGTAATTAAGGATTTTTTTTGTCACTGGAGTACAAAATATTTTTGTTAAGAAAAAGTGTATATGGCCACCCAAGTTATTCATGGTGACTTCAGGTGGCTTGCAGAAGTAAAATCCCAAATACAAAATCCAGTAGCCCCTCCCCTCCCCTTCACAACAACAATCAAATCACAAAATATAAAGTGCCTAGTATTGGTCCAGAATGTCCAATCTTGGTAAAATCATTGTTGTGAAAGTGCTTTAATAAAAATGGAATTAATTACACAAACCAGGCATATTGGAGAATGTGTAAGCAGAATATAATGATGAAACATATAAAAAATAAAAGTGATGCTCTTATTAATGCTGGAGACCACTAAGTAAAAAGCAAACAGCTGGAATGAAAATGCCTGATTTTCCACTCATTGTTTGGAAGAATAATTAAAATCTGGAAGCTAATAGTTAGCAGTGAGGTTGTTATAAAGAATCTGAGAGCCAGATTTTTTAAGGGACCAAGCATTTAATTTAGTAAGACATTTTAAATTAAAATTCCTAAGTGTATTTTATAAAATTATATATTTGGTGGGTTACTGCTTTATTATGTATGCATTTTTATAACTTTAAAACGGTGTGCTTGGGTTGATTTGGGAGGAGATAGCAGGAGTCACAAATTAGCAACAGCTGTTATACATATCGTATATATATATATGATATATATACATATATCTTCAAACATCGCAGGAAAAGCTAAGAATTTCTTCAAAAGATGGCATCTGTTGCCTTCTTTCTGTGCTGGCATTTGAGCCTTGGCGAAAGAGCTGTGCCAAATAATCACACTATTTTGCTGCTGCTCTTAAATTATTCTGGGTATTTCAGAGATGCATGATTGAGGAAGCGGGTTGACAATAATGCTTGGCTCTTTCCTCCTAGAAGGAGTTGTTTATAAAACAAAGGAACAATATGGTACCTAGGAAGGATGTATTCCTGTAAAGGCTGCAGTCAAATAATAATGGTCTGGTTTATATTCCACATAAGACTACAGATTGAATACAACTCTAAAGCTAGGGTTACCATATCTTGACTATAAAAATCTAGATTATTAAATAAGAGCAAGGAGATATACGAGATGCAAACTCTTTGCTGCCTTGTACTAGTTGTCTGGATTTTTGCTTAAGATGGCTCAAGTTAAACATTTTTATAAAATGGACATTTTCTAAATGCCACCTTGAAAATCCTGTTGGAAGATGCATGTTACATTTGCAAATATTACAGATACTTGGAGTATTTAGGTTCAAATTGATGGCAGTGAGGAATGGACTTGGTACTATGATGTACAGTAAGACACCTTCACTTTCTTCAGGAAATCTAGACACTGGCTTGGAATTGGAAACTCCACTCACAAGCATTACCCCTCCCCCTTGTAAGTTAGCAGAACTTGTCAGAAGCCCTATGCAGGGGTAGGGAACCTTGACTCTTTTATGACTTGTGGATTTCAACTCCCAGAATTCCTGAGTCAGCATGGGTGGTTCAGGAATTCTGGATATTGAAATCCACAAGTCATAAAAGAGCCAAGGTTTTCTACCCCTGCCCTATAGTTAATACTTACCAGATATTAGCTGCAGAAATTCATATGACCACTAGAGAGCAGCAAAGAGATACAAAAAAGTTTCTTTGCTGCCATCTCATAGTGATCTGGATGGGCATCACAGATCTAGTAGTGTAACTGCATTAAAGCTACAGTACTTGTTTCTCCTTTTCCATATAGTTAGCTGGATGAAAAAGGATGAAAAACACTGTTCCTCCTCAGAAACATCCCTTGGCTGCACAAAGCCCTAATCCCCTTGTGCTTTTCAAGTCATCTTTCAAAAGGAGCTCTCATAGGAGTTATGGACAAGAAAAGGTTGATATATGAGAATTGAATTTAGTATTGAAGATCGCTAGACTAATAGAGTGGTCCTTGTTCTCTAATTTTGATCTGATCAAAGGTTTCAGATAGCTGCCACAAAACAAATAGGTGGAGGGATATAGTTCCAGTATCAAGGTAAAAGGAGTCTCTGTGTCCCTAGTCATAACTGACTTTAGGGGGTGATGTTTATTTCCGTTTCTTTAAGCCATTGAGCCAGCGCTGTCCAAAGATGTTTCTGGGGTCACTTGGCCAGCATGATATCACACGGCAGTGCAAAGCGAATGGCGAAACTCAGAATACTGTTAACTTCTCACTGAAGTGGTACCTATTTATCTATTTGCATTTACATGTTTTCAAACTGCTAGGTTGGCAGGAGCTGAGGACAGTGACAGGCGCTCATTCTGTCACACAATGGTAGGGATTCGAACCGCTGGAGTACAGACCTCTTGGCATTTTTTAAGCCATCGAGACACCGTGCCTCTGTTTCAGGTAGTTGCTACAAAAGAAAGAGTGGTTCCATTAATGCCTAGATGAAAATAGCTTTGGATGAGGATCTTACTCCATGTTGCTGGATAGGAGAGAGGGAAAGAACTTGAAAAAAAATGCATTAATTAAAATAAAGGATTAAAGAAAATCAGCAAATTGCAGATGTGGATTGGCTTGGCAATCTACTCCTTCTCTGTCTGCTATTCTTTGTGTTGTTCTGGCTTGAGCCTTAAACAAAGCACTTTATGATCCCAGCTGGAAGGCCCCTTTTAGCTTCTGAATTTACAGCACAGCTGTAGCATTTAGCCAGTAACAAGCTGATGGTGGCGTTTCTTCGTTTCCCTTTTTTATGGGTATGTTTGCTTGCTCTTTCAGAACTCTGTATTTTTTTAAAAAAATGTTTAATGGTAACTCTAAAATGAGCATTGCTTCATGGGGATATAAATTCACTTTCCAGTTGAGATTGACTCTTCGTGATTTGATGAACATGTCTGTACAGTTTTCTTTTTGCAGCATGGAAGTATTGCCATTACCTTCTTTGAGGATAGTCTTCCCCTGTCCAGGCTAGCTATCTGGAATTTCTGCTACGGTAGCTACCCACCTAAGTACTGACCAGGGCCAGCCTTTCTTAGTTTCCAAGTCCATCCGGGTGCTGCCACCCGGTATTGAAAACTGAATGCTACTCTTGCTTAGACTTCCAATAAAATAAAAATACCGTATATGTATAATAAATTTAAGGCATTATAATACCTTAGTTGACAAAGTATGAATATATTTTGGTATCTGTTTATTTGATATATGGTAAGTATTTTTTTCAAACATGGTGTGGGGAAAGCAGTTGGAGTGCAACTCATGTAGGCAGATACAAAGATACTATACTGCCTTTGGAAGTTCTACATAGATCTCCTTTGGCTGTGATCCATTCATGGGCCCAGCTTTTCTGTATGTTCTTCAAGAACAGAGACACTATTCAAAAATGTAAAAATGTGCAGAGTCCTGATAATCTATTTAGAGCATCATCAGAAAATCACATACTACATTTTACATTTTTGCTTTCTTCCATCAACATAGAATCACAGGGCTTGAAGGGATTTTGAAGGTTTTCTAGTCCAATCTACTGCCCAGGGCAGGCATCTTTATATCACTCCAGACAACGTTTTCCAAAAATTATTCTTTCTGTCTGCTTATTTGAATATTTGGTTAAAGCTCCTGATTTACTCAATATAAAATAGAAATAATCTCATAGTTGATTGATGTGAATGAGGTGGGCAACAATTTACATTGGAAAATTAAGTCAAACAATCTTATACTCAAAAGAAATAAAATAACTTGAATTTAAGGGATTTCTGAATGCCCATGTGTATCACCATGCTACAAAAATATTCTAAAAATGTAGGTTTTGTTGTGGGAGAACCTCCATTTTTATGAATAAAAGTCAAACTGCTGCCATCTAATTGTGCATTGTAGTGTTAGAGTGTGTCCTAATTAAAACTTGTAGGATTAATATTACCTGTGAATCACTTTTATTACATTACAACTTGTAATTATTTAATTGAGTTGGCAGTACTGGACTACAATGATACTGAAAACTTGTGCTTCCAGAGTCTAGCCATCAAAACTTTCTATATCCCAGGAGGTGAATACTATATAGATAGAGGTGTGATGCTTCAGACTATATAATGATTTCAATTCCTGTGATTGGTTATTGCATGTAATACTCTGCAGACATTATTAACCCCAGATACTAATACCTTGGGTGACTAACCTTGCTTTTTAAAATTTTATTTGATGGGATCGCCTGTACATCAGCTAATGAAGGGGTGTAAAAAGAAGTATTCTGTTGAATGAACCTAGAGAAGAGTGTTTATTTTGCAATAGGGATCTTAATATAAATGGAAGGGGAATTGACAGGTGGCAGGTCTCTTTGTTGCTATAATCTAATTCTCATTTTTAGAATGACTTACCTTTTATCTGCATATTGCCTTCTGCCAGATGATTCCTATGCATTTCACTGTATAATGCAAACAATGAGATTAATATACTACAATATAGCAAAATAAATACTTAAACAATAACTTCCGTAATGGAAAGGAAGGCATTATTGGTGAAAGTGCTCTGTCCATCTAATTTCAGATGGGGAGGGTATCTGGAGGAGATCTTCACAGCTGACTCAGTATAGGATAAATTATAGGTAGTCCTGAATTTACAACAGTTTCTTTTAATGACCATTCAAAATTACAACAGCACTGAAAAAAGTGACTTATGACCGTTTCGAACATTTACAATCGTAGGATCCCCTTGATCATGTGATCAAAATTCAGACACTTGGCAACTGATTCATATTTATGACGGGGTCATGTGATCACCTTTTGCAAAGTTTTGACAAGCAAAGTCAACAGGGAAGCCAGTTTCCCTGAGTAGCTCAACAACTGCAATGATTCACTTAACAATTGTGGCAAGAAGAAGTTGTAAAATGGAGCAAGATTTACTTAACATCTATTTCACATAGCAACAGAAATTTTGGGCTCAATTGAGGTCACAAGTTGAGGACTACCTGTATTTTGGCAGCAGCCATTCCTTTAAGTATTGTTATTCCTAAAAGGAGTAGAATATGAATTTGCAAAGATCAGAAACTGGATTCTATTCATTACTCTTCTTTAGGACACGTTGTACATTCTCAATATCTGGCAGTCTAGCAATCATTTTCTGAATGAAGTAGCTTTTAAATAGTCTTCAAGTAATCTCAAATATAACATATTAGAATAGTTGGTGATGTATTTATTGAACTGTGGATTACTATGAAAGATTATCTCTTTCAGAGAAAGCTCTAACAGATGTACTGATCTCATAGTGAAATGTATTCCTTCTGCCTCCAAAGGCAAAATATTGGACTTGGAGTATCTTCTTACCTTACAATGAGACATAATATGGGTTGCTTGGTTTTGCTATATGTATTTTTTGAGAACGATGATTTAGCTTAATATGTAATCCAGCTTGGTTTTGTCAGCACATTATGGATGACAAAATAATAGCATAGTACAATGTAAAATCATTGTAATTGTGGGGAAATACACTCAGTCAAAGAAGGCTAAAGACTTATCAGTTTGAGCAAAATACTTATTTCCAAAACGTCTGTCAAAATTTATAGATTACTGATTTAATCCAGTCCATTTTTGAATTTCAGGTACTGGTGCAGCACTTCCAATCACCTGACTCATATCTAAGGAAAAATAAAGTTGGGTATTCTTGTACTGTAAGCATTTTTATTGTTGAAATATTTATATTTAGATGTTCAAACTGTTCAACCATTATATTTACAAGAATGTTAACAAAATGTAGTACTTTGTTTTGTTTTCCTTTGTCCACCACAATCTTTTATCATGTCATATTTTTAGATTGTTAAGTTTGGGAGAGGGACTGGCTTATTACTGATCTTTGTATAGTAAGCTATGTATAGAGCCTCCTTTCTGCCAAATTACTTGAATATGATCTTTTAATAATAAAGGAAGAAAGGAAAGGATGTGCTCATATGCAGAGAAGAGGCAATAAAAGGTGGCAAGGAGAGAGTGAGCTACTCTCTGAATGGGGATAATACATTCTTAGACACCCTACTTCTTGTTTTGCAGTTTGTAGACTATGCATGCAAATAAACTCATTCTCTCTTTTCTTCTATTCCTTGCTTAAATAACACAAAAAAAAAAAAAAAGGAACTACCCTGGAATATTTATTTCCATGTTGTAAAATGTTTGGGTTTAATTTGAATGACTACTTTGGGACTTCTGTGCTTTAAAGCCCTCTCTAAGCAGTTTAGAGAGCCAGCATATTGCCCCCAACAATCTGGTTCCTCATTTTACTGACCTCGGAAGGATGAAAGGTTGAGTCAACCTTGAGCCAGTCAGGATTGAACTCCTGGCTGTGGAATGCAGAATTAGCCTGCAGTATTGCATTCTAACCACTGCGCCACCATGCCTCATAAACAGCTTATAAACCATGGATAGACCTTTTGTGGTTTGTTTAGCTGTTTCTGCTTGTAATGGAAGTAGACCTAGTTGGAAATAATTGGATTTCATGGACATGCATGCTCACCAGAATTTAATAAGCCAGAATATTTTAAAGATTGGTCATTGGCATTGGGCCATTGTAAGCTATAGTTTACTTTCAATCTCTGATTGTAGGTAACTGTTTTCTTAACTTGAGAGAGAGTGGTAGAAGGAATAATGTGATAAGGTACATGAGCCCAGTGTTTAGTTACTAGGCTGTTGGCTTTGGTGATAACAGATACAGATAGCTAAGCAAGGACTACTTTCATAGATCTAAATTAGATCTTGTTAGGTTTTATATATAGTTATATATATAGTATTTTTAGTAGTCATGAATACTGTGGAAAAATACTAAATCTGAGCTTCACATCTCTGGAAAGTCTTTGAGAAATAGTGCTTGTCATATTTCTGATTCAGATTTCATAACCAATTGTGTTTTGATATATGGATGTTTCATGTTGATTTAGGGGTTGTGCTTCCAACTTCACGTGCAAGGACAGCCTATTTAAACCTTGAGTTTGGAACAAACTAGTTCCACCCTCCCCCTCTTCATATGTAGGAAATTATGACATCTGTAGACCATAATTTACATCCTATTTTTAAAATGGTGGCTTGTACAAATCTTCAATTTCTTATATTTAGATAAATAGCAATTTGCAGTTTGTTCCTGGACATCATTCAGAAATCTTCTCATAACAAATCATGATCTTGATATTTCACCTGAACTGGTTGACAGTATCTTCATAGTACTAAAACTCTGGTACTTTGTACCCTTCACTTGGGTGAAATGCTGCATCATAAGGCAAAGCTTTGTCAACAAAGTATCTCAACTTACAGAATGTTGGAGCTGTTACTATCAAGGGAATGAAATTTGGGGATTATTTGCTGCTTCAGTGTACGGTCAGCTGCATTCACATGATTCTCATTTTCAACAGCTGACAACTTCCCACGAGAAATCCCAAAGGAACTCATGATTGCCCACACTCTTGTGCTCCTTGCCACATTCCCACTGCCAAGGTCTTTGGAGAGTCAGTGGAGAAATGGTCCAATCCCTCTGCACTAGCGTGCCCTGTACTGCCCACTCTTGCAGTCTCTCCTCTACTTGGCAGTAGTCACTTACCTATTTGCTGGGAAAGGGAGGGAGGGAGAGAAGAAGGACAGAAGGAGAAAGGAAGGAAGGAGAAAAGGAACAGGGAGGGAGCCCTTGTTTACTGGAAAGGGAGAGCTCAATAGTGAGAAGGGCAGCATATCAATTTAATGAATAAAAAATGGAAGGACAGAGATAAAGGAAGGGAGGGAAGGGGGAAGGAAGGAAGGAATAGGGAGGGAGAGAAGGAAGAGAGGGAGGGAGGAAGAAAGGAAAGAGGAAGGAGGGAAGGAATAAAGAAGGAAGAAGGACAGAAATATCACTGAAATGATGACCTAACAGGTTTTCTGGAAGTTAGGTTAGCATTGTTTGTGATTAATTTTATGTCAATATTTTATTCCTGGCAGATGCTTCTGCCCCAATAATTTTAATTTGCAAGTGAATCTAAATATTACTAGAAAATCTTCAGAAACCATAAAAATTGTGAATTTGCAGACCAAGGCTTTTATGCAATTAGCTGGCTTATAGTTCCAGTTGCTTCAAACTTTTTCCATTAACTTCTCACTGTCTTTGCAGAGTCTTGGTTACAAATAAGAAAATAAACAATATGATGCTTATGTATTTCAGCAGCTTGGAAAATAAACTATTATATTCCAGATGATTCTGAATTTTCTCCCTTTTTAAAAAGAGGGAGTATTCAGCAGCTGCAATAATAAGTGTGTGGCTTCTGAGCTGCATTGCAAAGGCTTCTTTGAAAAGAAATTAAAAGCAAGGAATAAAAGTGTTCTTTTATTTTTCAGAAGAAATTTATTCAGTGTACTGAATAACAGTGCAATTGTTAGTAATTCTGTAGAAGTGTAGACATTCAGGAAATACCCCAATATCTCAGCCATCCTCTTGCATTCTTTGTAAAAGGCTAACAATCTGTTCATAGTACTGTTTTTGTAATCCATTCTTTAATGATGTCATTTTACTAATTGTTTTTGATTTTTGTGTTTTCTTTGGATCGGTTCATTGCACTGCTTATAATCTAGTCATTATAATGGTACAAATATTTGCAGTGAGGTTCTCCTAATATTTCTGTGCTATACAATCATGTCAATTTTGGACATGATTGGATAGCACAGAAATAATAGACTAGGATGTATATTAGTGTCCTACATAAAACACAACACTAAAACTACCCTATCTCCAACTGAATTAAGGTAATTCATTGGTAACAAATCATAAATAAAAGAAATAAAGTCAGCAGATATTCCCTGATTCTTTCTAGGAATCAAAAATCCTCCTTGATCCAAAATGCTACAATTGAAGGGGTAGCCTCGCTTTTGGGATGGGACACAATGAGGGCCTACTACTGAGAAGGCCTGCCTTC
The DNA here is from genome assembly GCA_023970755.1 of Azemiops feae. NCBI lineage: Eukaryota > Metazoa > Chordata > Lepidosauria > Squamata > Viperidae > Azemiops > Azemiops feae. The sequence goes on from JALGBA010001447.1 coordinate 1,320,009, forward strand.
TGTCCCATGGCCCTTATACTATCTCTTGGAGTGGGGGCACCTTGAGTAGGGCCTCTTTATATCCATAGACCATAAGCAAAAGAGTCAGTGGGATTAATGAATAGTTGAACTCTCATCAAACAGTTTTTAAGCCCTGCCTCAACAGTGGAAATTCCTGTCTGTCTGTCTCTGCAAACCCCTAAAGGAAAGCTGGGGTATAAATCTAACAAATAAAAATGTCTTCCTTTGCCCCAATGTATGGATCTTTTGGGGTATAAGAAGTACTTTGAATTGGGCTTGAAAACATACTGCTAAGTGACTACAAAAAGGGTTTGCCAATCTCTGCCTTGCTGTCAAATAAATCAACCCAGAGTTCTCACTTCAGGCACAAATGACCAGGCTCAAATTATCCTATGTTGGACACATTATGCAAAGACTTAGTTCTCAAGTCTAGAGAAGTCTCTAATGCTGGGAAGGTGGAAGGAAATAGAGGAAAAGGATGTTCAGCAAGAAGATGGATGGACATAATTACAGTGTTGAAGAGTTGTTAGAGACTGGCCGAGACAGGGGGAGGAATCAAATGGAGAATTAGTCTAGAATTCCTACATGGGCACAAGAGGGTGAAGTCTGACCCCCCCCCCCTTGAATATTGTTGAGCCTTATATAACCTGACCCAGGAGCAAACCGCCACTCAGAAAATTCCTGTGTTGTAGGCTTAAGCAATAAAATAGCTAATTGAACTCTTGACATGTGGGTCTGATTGTTCACATCTGACAAGAGTGATTGTAATAGACACTGTTACTAGTAATTCCACACTTAATAGACGGGTAGTAGATAGTCGTTCCCCCCCCCCCATTGTTTAAGATACATAATTTGAAGGAATGGAAGAAATAGGAGTAGGATTCCCAGAAACTAAAGACTGAAAACCATTTAAACTCAGCCAAACTGAAAAACCAGTTAAACTGGTGTTCTTGGATTTAAGCCAGTTACGGTAGTAACTACAGAAATAACTCAAATCCATGCAGATTTTTTTATTTTATTGTCTAAAAGAGCCAGGGTACATTTCCTAAGCAATTCTTTTGCAAGCTCTACAGTAGCTTACATGGTCCTCCAGATGTTCTTAAAGCCACCACTTCTGATATTCCTCACCTTTGAACATATTGGCTAGAACTGATGGGATTTGCAATCCTTGAAAAGCACCATGGGTTCCCTAATCCTGAACTATGATTCTAAGTACCATATCTTCTTCCTTTGCTAGTCTGTCTGGAATCTTAGTTATCCAAGTAAAAATAGTAAAAAATGTTCTCTCTTAACAGCAGTTGTCTAATGCACTAATTAGCTATTTTGTGGGGGGGGGAGTGGCTTTCAACCTAAGGCCCTTTTTTTATATCAATTTGCAACATATGGTACATTTTAGCTTTTTTTCCCCTTATCTGAACAAAGGAAATGGTGGCAGAGTTGTAATCAGGCTGATGCTTAAGCATTATTAGTATTACTACTGCTGCTTCTACTACTCCTACCGTATTCCAGTGTTCCCAAAGTGATGCCTTGTAGATATTATTACTGGTTGTCTCAGCTTATGACCATAATTGAGTCCTGAATTATGGTTATAAGTTGTGGCAGTTGTTAGTGGGTCACCATGTGACCATGCTTGATATTATGACCTTGTTTTAGTCCTTGTTAAGCAAACACTGTGGTCATTAAGCAAAAGGGTCATTAAGCAAGTCCATTTTTCCCAATGGAAGTTTTTGGGGTAGAAAACTGGAAACTGAATGTTTTCAGTTGGTGTTAAAAAAAAATGCTGAAAGTTGCAGTTACATGACTGCAGGATGCTGCAAACAGCCATAAAAGTGAGCGGGTTGCCAAGAATCCAAAAATGCAATCACATGACCATTCAGGGGCAAGTGTGGTCATCATAACTTCAAAAGCAGGTTGTAAATAGCTCTCTGGAGACTTGTCTTAAATTTGAATGGTCATAAAGCAACTGGAATTATTCTTAAGTGAGGACTACCTGTATGTTGAGTGTTTTAACTCCCTAAGTTTCCTGTCAGCATGAGGCTTCAAAAAGTTATAAACCAAATATATCTGAAGGTAACCAGCTGTGGGAATCCAGCTGTTATAATTCAATGACATACATTGTGAATGTTTGTTACATTTTTGGAATCTCTATTTAAGGCTTAACAAACCTGTGACAAGTGATGTTGAATGTGCACTCTTAAAATTATAAAGTTGATACACTAGATCGCAGGAAGGTCTGATTACTCCAGCTGCTTGGCCTCTCTAAGCAGGAGACTGACAGAAAGCTGTGTCTGCTAACTGGAAATACACTACCATCAACTTTTAAGGCATAATTTTTTATAATAGCTATGGATAGACAAATATTTCCCCTTTTAATATGTTTGCCTGCTTGTCCTTCTCTTTGTAATTTGTCACAGACCCAAATTCTACAGTCAAAATAATGTCCTTTGACATTTCCTTGTATAGCTTGTCAGGTCTGACACATATGATAAAGTTTATTTTTTAGATTTTTTTTTTAAAAATGGCATGCTGCAAAACAAAGCACCATCCTCCTCCAGCATCATTTATTTTTTTCAAGAATGTCTCTGGCATCTATATGGGCTCTGTTGCAATTATTAGAAAATAAAACAATATTTTCCAAAATGTGCCGATCCATTCCTGCCTTCAGCAAAAGTTACCTGGGTTACTGGACAACATCTAAGAGGTCATTTACTGGTATCAGTAGGCCTAGCACCAAGCCAAGTCCCTTGCCTTCTACCAAATGGGAGTGCGTTGTTAGAGAACTATTTTACACAAGGTGATGCTGGTTCAGTAGGATGAACAGCTTAGACTTTATTCTCCAAGAATCCAGCATCCACCAGATGCAAAACACTTCATTAGAAATTGGCCAGTGTGTGGTCTACCTTTGCCAACCTTAATTTGGTGTGTGCAATCCTTGGTGAATTCCTGGTTTTAGCCTTGAATGTAGAGTGTGTTTTGACTACTGTGCTACAGGGAGCTGTCCATGTAACTGGATCGGTAATGTTGATGCTATGGTAGTAGGTCATTCTGCTTCTAGTGTAATTGGCTGACACAACATGTTTCCCCACAGACCATCCTGAGACTATATTAAGATTTAGCAGGAAGTGATTTAATGACTGTATTGGCTGTCTTGTTACCTAGGAATTGTTGACCGGTTTCTAGTTCGTATCTTTGCTTTATTCTTTGTCTTGTAGTTTTAGTACTTCTTATCTTTAGATGTCAGCCAATTTCCGCCTGTCTTTTTTTTTTGCACCCTTGCAGCAGTTGCTGTTCTTCTTTTCATATTCTGATAAGTATTTATGTTGGCATGTTTCTGCAAGCCCAGCCCAACTGTCCTTCATATGTATCTATATCTCTTTGGCTCAGCCCGTTTCCTGACTAGAGCCCTGTTTGTCCTTTATCCTTTCCTACTGATTTCTTGGCTTAAAGTGAATGTTGCTATGATTGTTTAGCCATCAAGTACAAAACTGAATTCTATAACTCAGGTGGTAGAAATATACTTAAGAAGGCTTTACTTGTAATGTCAATTAGTGACACACTGTTAATGTACAACTTCTTAATGTATACCATCTATGTATATTGATCTAGATCAGGGGTGACAAACTGCCGGCATCATGCGGAGGCTGCGCCCACCCCAGCTCTGGCAATGCGAAAAAAGTCATGATACGTCGCGACACATCACGTGACGTGGAGAGTTTGACACCCGTGATCTAGATCAATGTAAAACCCTTTGCCTGCTAGTTATGATGATCTTTCTAATTTATTGGGATATGTTTTTTCGGTATGTGCACTAATCTAATAGTGAAAAAGCTAGGGATTTACTTCATTCTAGAAACCTCCTGGATGGACATTGTTATGGAAGCAATATGAATTGTGTACATGTTGTTAAAAATTTATTGCGTGATCTTGTGAGCCAAGTCCATTCTGAAGATACTATTCCTGAGGCAGCTGTTCTCAGCTTGGTATCACTGGCTGCAATTCCATCCTAAAATAGTGGAACTACACAAAACGGGCCAGTGATGAAACCCTTCTTGAAATCAACTGAATGGCCTCAGTTGGAAATAATAAGAGGAGTTATTAAGACTCTCTGCTGGGTGCACATTTTATATTATTAGTCCATGGTAAGTCAGTCATGGTTTGAACTACAGTTGGCTGGACTCATACAATCCTAAACCATAAGTGATGGTTTACAAATCACAGTGGATAGGTTGACACAATAACCTAAACCAAAATCAAATAAAATAAATTGTAGCTAGGCTTATAGTCTCTTTTAGCACATTTATAAGAACCAAAACTAATAAATAGAATGTCAGGATTTATTAAGTTCGGTCAAAATGCTTTTAAATAATCTGATCTTTTTCTACTTTTGGTTCTTTATTTTCTCAAACTTTTTTTTAAAGAGAGTGGTAGATGATACAAGATATAACATATTTTAATGTAGAACTATTTTATTGGTTTTATTATGCTTTTCTACTTTATTGGAACGACATATTTAACATTTAAAACAACTGGGAAAGTACATCATCTGTATAAATATAAACCAGCATTTTAAATGTACACTCTGATAAAGTTACAATTTGGGCAATTTGTTTGTAGAATACCTTGTAAATTAGATACCTCCAAAATAGGTTCAGTTGTAACAATGCAGGGAGATATATATTTACTGCATGGTTTTATTATGTGAATACTGATAAAAAAGCTTGATTTTTATTTAACCGGCGTTACATGTACTACAAAAGACATATGCTTGCTTTTTCTTTCTCATAGAGCATGTTCTTTAGTTTATTTTGAATGAAGATGGGCTGGAAAGAACTTTTTGAACTCTACTTATTAATGTCCCCTCAGAATACTTGGTTGGTTAATCAATAGTTTCTTTTTAAAAAAAATAGCCTTGCAAAATGGTGGATAAATGACTGTTTCCTAATATATTGATAACTATGGCCGTTAATAGCTATGGCTGGGCAGCAAAATCTATGGACCATGGACTTAAGACTACAGGAAAACATTCTAGCACTGAAAAATGGCAAAAATGGAGTCTCAAAGGGCTGGGCTTGAAAAGTTAGATTTCCAGTTATGGAACTGGATGGTATTTTCTATTTCATTTTAATGACTGTATATCCTCTTAAATGCTTATGTAAACATAAAAACTAATTATACATTTAATAATACACAAAATAAAGGCTTACTTGTTTCATCTAGTTTTCCCATTGTTCTCCCTTCAGATGAATTAGCTTACAGCTGTCATCATCTCCAGCCCAGCTCTAGTTGATCTGGAGAGTCATGGGGGCTTGATTTAATCTGTTGAATGTGACAGGCAATATGGTTCTATGACACTTATAAGAACAAAGGATAGCAGGTGAACAGATAGATATGTAGGATTTTGATTATCATAATTCTTTGCTGTGAATTTGAATTTTGGAATTCATGGACAAGGAAGGTTGCCTTGCTCACTTAAGATTGTTAGTATTTAAATCTGGGATTAATATGTTGTTGTTTCACTCATATTTCTTCGTGATCCATAAATAGATATTAACTGGTAAAGTTTCTTTGAGTCCATCAAACATTTTGATAGTTTCTGCAACAGCAGGTGACAATACTTGGCTAAACCTGGCTTGATCTTGAAAATGTGAAGAAGGCCACACTGATTGGTACTTAGATGGAAAACTCGGGAAATTCCAGAGCTGTAGGCAGGATGGGGGGTTTGAAAAACTTGGAAGAAAGTAGCGGAAAGTCATTTCCATACTGTTGCCAAGCAAAGAATGGGCATGTCTGAGTAATCAGCAGCAGTTCAGCTTGACTTATGGGATGGGTCTATTTTTGTCAAAATGTAAGCTAAGAATTTTCTGGAAAAAGCGATCAAGTGTATAGTGGAAACATGACACTTCCCAATATGCACAAGTGGAAGAAAGGAGCAAAGGCATATTCCTGCTAATGGCAAGAACATACAGAATATGTTGTATGTCTCCCTTCAGTTCATCTATAAAGCAAGCACTTGGCTATTCCATTTTTTCCCCTTCAAAATATGCAAATGAGCATAGGTTATTCAATCTACTGTTGTATTCTGAGTATGGAAACCATCTTGCAATTCACAGGTGCTTCTCCGCTTTCTTGCCTTATACACTATGGTGTAACCAATAGAGTTCTGTAATCACTGCTTTAAGTACATCTTACTGTACTTACTCTTTTCTTGTTGTCCTCCATCACGTTTTTGAAATTATCCGCCAGAGAAATTGTACGTTCTGTCAGGCAAATAACTTATTGAGCTGCTTGCTGGTCATATATTTTACAATAAAAATCTCAGCACAGCCTTTTATATTTTGCAAATCATCTTTAATCTCATCCCATGATGTACTGAATTAGTGAGAAGTCAGTCCCATTAGTGGAGTGGAGTTTACTTCCATATAAGTATATTTCAGTGGTATCTAATGAACATACATTTCCTGTTAATTAAGCAACATGAATGACTCATAATTCATTGAACCCAAGGAACAGCAGTTGCCACAGTTTTTTGTTCTCTATCTCTTTGTCCATGGAGCCAATAAGGATGACCTTGTACTCTTGTTCTGTGCCTTCCAGACAGAATTGTTACTTTTGAGCAAGCAGTCTTACTTAGCTCTGTGAATGTGCGTGTAGTGTGTATGTGTGTGCATGTGCGTGTATGAGATAGAAAGAGAAACAGAGAAACAGAGATGGGTCCCTTGTCTCTAAACAGAAATATAGCTGCAGTATTAAAGGGCTTGCATAATAATCAAAAGTTTTAAATTATGCTCCAAAGCTGTGTAATGGCTCTATTTAGCTATCAATCAATATGTTTAAATTACTGTGGTAATACTTATTAATGTGTATTTTAAAATGGTGATATTTGATTTCAAATCCAATTCATCCAGTTTTTATATGCTGCTTACTGTTAATTGCTGATTTTTTTCTGATTTCTTTGTGTAAATTAGAGGTCAAGTTATATATTCCATTTTACTTGTTTAGTTGTTTACTTTTCAAATCTCCTGTTTTGTATAACTGGCTTTGTATAGCCTATTCTAGTGTAAATTCTTTTCCAAATGAGCATGCGGTGGGCTTACTTTGAAAATAATATGTGAAGGATTGCAATCTTAGCATAACAATATATTGTGGACTCTGCATCAAAATGGAAGATAGTGAGCAATAGTCTGTCATACCTGTGTTAAATTTTGCTCTCTGTGTACAATATAAGATATGATATTGTTTTTTTTAAATCTGCCAGCATTTACCAATTAAAGAAAAAGTTGGTTTATTTGCAAAAGCATGTTATGACTTTTACACAATTAAATACCTACTGTTTTCAGATCCAGAGTAATGACATTCTCTTTCCTTTGCTACTCCTGCAAGCATTCATCCTTAAGCAACTTAGTAGTTGAGATACTAGGAGGGCTGAAGTTCGAGCAGAACGTAGTAGTGTCAGTGTCCTGTTTTAATATATGCATGAAATCGTATTATAACAGATGTTTAATTCAAACTCCTAATGTCCTATGCATGTAAACAATGTTTTAATGTAAACAATGATTAGTTTCAGATTGTACCATTCTATACAGGCTATGGGATGATTTCCCATCTCCAAACTGCAGAACAAATACTGCCCATTTTTTGTATTCTGAAACAATATTGCTGTAGGATGCAGGCCTTCTGTTATCTTTGCACGTCAGTGAGATTAAGATGGGGAGGATGGTGTTGTGTCTGTCAGGATGTTTGCATGTGAACCTGCATCCCAAAGGAGTTAAGAGACTGTTCCTGAGAGTGTAATGAAGCTGGTGCCAATGAAAGGCAATCATGTGAAAGAAAGATAGGGGGAAGGGCTTGAAAACCATGGAGGCAATTAAAGCTTCTCTTGCCACCCTCCCCCTTTACTTCGTGGCCTTCTCTTGGCTGTCTCTCATTACTTGTCTGAACAGAGGAAGCGGATCAAGTTATTCTAAAGTTCAGATCAGCTAAGGAGACATCCGAGAGTGGCCTGGGGTTCCAGTGCACAGAATGTTTATGAGACAAGGGCATGGCCGGCTTCTGTATTGCATTGTTCTGCTGCAAAAGTCAGCGACTGTCCTGACAGGGTCTGAAGGGATGAATCAATACCAATGATGCATTTAGCACATGACAGCTGGTTGGCTAGCTTTGGAATGGGTGTCTCACTGTCAGTTGCTGAGTGCAGTTGCAGACTTTTCTTTCAGGGGAGGGGGAGGGGGAGAGGGAGAGATCATTTGAAAATCAAGCAGGGCATTAGAGGGCTTCCTTGAAATACAAGAATTCAGCTTCCCCTTCCCCCAGTGGTGAGTGAAAGGCAGTTTCTAAGAGCTACAGCTGCTTAGATTTCTGAAGATCAGTTCCCTCTTTGTTTTAATGTCCTGTTTCCAAATTCCAGGGTCCCAGTGCTGCAACCTTTGACCTTCTTTTGTATGTATGTATGTCTGATCTACATCAAATAAAATCGGACAAGACATATTCTAAAATTGGACAAGACATATTCTCATCATTTCTTTTTCCTTGTAAGGGTATATTTTTTTTCTCCAGACCTTTAACATTAAGTGACTAGAAGGTTCTTTTGGAATTGAAGACCAATAGTGAATGGGATATAATTAGGCTTGGTAAAGAAAGACCAGAATTTGAAATGTTTAAATAACCTAGAACAAGATGGTAATGAAGTAGTTTCACAAGCTTGTGCTATCTATTATCTCACAACCTAAGGCTTTATGAATAAAGATCTGGTGTTTATCTTCCTCACTTTCTGAAAAAGTGCCCAAAACATATACTGGAAAATGTAAAAATAGGGTCCCCGTGGATTGTGCTTTTGGCCAGTTCTTCTTATTGAGTTCATTTAAGAGATTATATTTCATAATATTTAAGAATTTAAGCATCATGAATCCAGGCTATATAGTTTTGAAGCAATATATTTTATCCGATACTTGTTTGCTATTTCAGTTTGTATCACTGGCACCTTCCTATAGGCATTTCTAAACTGGATGACAAATACGCTCTTAGAATGCGTTTTCTTAATCACTGTCAAAGACCACAGTTTGTCATTTCTCTCTCTATATCAGGGGTAGGCAACCTTGGCTCTTTTATGACTCGTGGACTTCAACCTACCCCTGCTCTATATGGTCAAAATGATTTTGTATATGTTGGGGTAAGATGTATAGAAGTAGTAGCTAGTTCCTATTGTTTATGGGATGTTGTATAATAACAGTTTCTGTTCCTGTTCCTTTTCTATGTTGGAAAGAGTATGTATTTATTAAGGGTAATTTAATGACAAATGTCAAGACTTTTTTAAAAAAAATAAAACCCATTTCATGTTTGGAGGCTTTATAAAATGCGTAGATGTGTTCCAGGTAGTCCTCGACTTATGACCACAGTTGGACCTGGACCTTCTGTTGTAAAGCACTACAGCTATTAAGTGAGTCATCAGATTACTATGCCGAATGTTATGATCTTTTTTGCCATGATTGTTGAGCAAATCCATCTTCTCCCCTTGACTTGGCTTGCAGAAGCTGGCTGGGAATGGTGATCACATGACCTCGGGATGCTGCAACTGTTGTACGTACATGCCGGCTTCCAAGTACCCAAATCACGATCACATGACCATTGGGACAAGGACTACTTTGAATTTTGAATTTTCTGGGCAGTTTTCACATTCTCAGAAAAAATTGCATTCATTTAGTGGATAAGGAAGGAAGGATAGGGATACTCAGTCCCCTATATATCAGCATCTAATGACTTTGTTGGACTCTTTTAGAGAAATAGCTAAATATGTCACTCCTATACATCCAGTAGTCTATCTATGATGCCCACTTCTTTCATCAGCAGTTTGCCTATTGCTGGCCAGTTCCTTTTCTTCTTATGGCCCATGTTTTTCCCCCAAACTGACTCAATGTTCCATGGGCAGTAAATATGCCCAGTTCTCCTTTAAATGTCTTTTGAGGAGGGAGGATGCTTCCCCCCCCCTTTTCCTTTATAGCTTTAGAAATCTTGGGGAAGTCCCAAGTTTGTTAATATTTCTCCCTTGTGCAGAAGTGGTGCAGTTAATCTCTGAAAAATGCATTACCAAAGAAAATAATTGATAATAGTTACCTTTGTTTTGATATACCAAGAAGTTCCTTTAGATGTAATATTTATTGGTATTTTGTAAGCTTTATTATTAAAGCAGCCTCTGTTTTGTAGGTATTGTGCAGCTGTGACTGATGTTTTTGTATTTGTAGAGTAATGAACATTCTCACTTCCAAATTGTAATCGATATTTTAGTTCTCTTGAGTTTAGGAGAATTACTAAAGAGATATTTTCATCTTGGGCTAATTATACTGGGGCTGACATCTAGTTAAATAATTTTTGTCTGAATTGTCATAATTTCTGGTTGGTTATTTTGTTTATTCATTTATTTAATTTGACTTCAGCACTGCCCAACTCCAGCCTGACTCTGGGCAGTTCACAGTATAAAAAAACAAACACAAATACAATAAGACAAATAAAAATGAAGTAAGGGGAAATAAATAAAATGGCAAAGCCAGACATCTAATCTCAAAACATATACAACATATACAAACACATCTAGCAAAGTGTTCCATCCACCCTACCACAAGGCCTGGGAGAACAGCCATGGCTTTAAGGACTTCTGGAACACCATCAGTGTGAGAGCCATTTGGATCTCATTGCAGAGGTCAATGCCGTAACAGAATAGACTTTAGACTTCCTGGGTCTAAAAGATGAGAGTGTTTGATCAGGGAGGCTACATTACACCCACTCTGTCACCTCTTAGCAGCCAGTCTGACTACACAAGAGGTGAGCAAGTCCCACAGAATAACTGGCCCCAATGCCATGTAAGACATAACCAGTACCTTGAAGTGCTGCAGAAGTTTGAAGTATTAAATTAACTTTTAAAAAAATGATACATTGTTGTAAAGGATATCTTAATGGAGTCATTTGGCCTAGTAACTAGTAGTAATTATGTTCCAAAAGAGTTAGGAAATAGGACAGTAGCCACTGGCTCCACCTCCAGCATAATTTGATCTCCCCCTCCCTTTTTTTACTATAGTCTGAAGAAGGAGCATTTTATAAATTTGCATAGCTCATCAGAGTGGTCAAGTTAGAAACCATCCATTCTTTAGGCTTCTGTTCTCTAATCATGGAGAGCAGGTAGGTGGGACTGAGGGAGCCAGTTGGCCCCAACCCTGCTTTCTTATTTCACAGGAAAGCCAGAGATGAATAGTGAAGAACAGAAGAAGTAAGTTAATTTGTCTTCCTTGTGTGGGAAGAAGCAGTGATATATGTGCTACTGTAACTTCTGTTAAAAATATTTTATAATTTTAGAAAACTTTTAACCTGATCACTTGGAGCATCTTAACTAAAATGCCTTAAATTATACTTCAATTATTTTTTCTCTTTAATTTCAAAATAAGTTAATATAATCCTACTTCCTTTCTTTTCTTCTCATGAGAAAATGAGGAAAAAACATTCTCAGCTTGATGAGAACAGTTCCACCTGATCAGTGTAGATACAGTACTTAGTTAAAGATTTTGCTCACGTTGGTAATGGAACTGATGGCAAAAATTGGCTGAAAACAAGGGAAGCAAACAAGGAAAGAGATTCATGCTTGGAAAGGTGCTGTAAATAGCAGGACTGGAAATAATTGTCAGTAATCAGAAAATTTACAAATAGAAGTTTTGTTCAAACATGTTCCACTTTAGAAACTGATTTATTTTTTCCAAAATTGAATAATAACTTTGTGGTTTTCTTTTCCAAGTTGAAGTTGTGTTGACCTGAAATGTGTCCTACCAATGCTTTAAAGAAATAAAGATTATATATTCTTGTCTTCCAATAGAAAATACTTCAGTGCTGTTCAGTCAGTTGCTTAGAGCTCAAGAAGCCAATTTACTCTTTACTCTGCTCTCACTTTTTGTTTTCTTTTTTTAATTGACACTCAACATTCAGAGGCTATTGTAAACATTTTGTCTTTATTGGCGTTTTTGTTTGCTTGTTTGTTTAATATTTCAGATCATTGAAGGATCCTGAGCTTGCCTTCTTGTTTCTTAGTTCTCCTGGCTCAATTTCTTTCTGTGAGCGCTAATAGCAAACTTTAGAGGAAGGAAGGAATGACATGAACATCAATATTCATAGCTAAATCTTGGCACAACTGTATTGGCAAGGTAGGATGCATTCCCCGGGATTTTTGCCAGGCTTTGAAAGGCAAAATCCTAATCCTATTCATTCTGAAAGCATTTGCTTATTCCTGGGCCTTGTTTTCATGTGTTGGGCTAACATGGAATTAGGCTTTAGCTGAGCCAGCAGGAGTATATGGAAGGAGATAAGCAAAGTAGAAGGCAGATGAGACAAAAGGCTAGAGAAACTAAATGCTCTTATTTATATACAGTATAGATAAGGACAATTACAGCCAGTGCAAGGCAAATATACAATTACAGTTTCAGGGGAAAAATCCATATGGTAAAAGTAAATTGGTACAGCAGATAAAACAAGTAATTAACTAATGTTTACATTTCATATGAAATTAATGCCTTCTTAAATATTAGAAGATGCCAACCTAGTCTCTTGAAGGAGTCCCTGTGGATTTTACTCAGCTAGTTTTTGCCAACTATAAGGGGTGGAGCTCATTGCCATTTCAAGGCCATTGACCCAGTGCTGTCCAAAGACATTTCGGCAGTCAAGTAGCCAGCATGATATCACAGAGCACTGTTACCTTCCTACTGACAAGCCCAGCATCTTAACCACTGCGCCACCACACCGAGTCTCCTGAGACAGGAAGTTAAATAATTTTGATGTAGCCGTGGTTAAAATCTTTTTCCTCCACCATTTTTGCTCTGCAGAGCAGGCGCTTTCCATCTGAATGTGAACAGACTAACATGGCAGAAAGACACGACCACATAAGACATCCTGGACCCACATTCTTTATTGCTTGAAAGTCATCAACACTTTACCAAACCTTTCCAGCCACAGATCAATCAGTGGGACTTTGCTTGAGATACTGTCCTGCTTCTAAGTGCCCCCTTCTAAATGCCCCCCAGCATTCTTGCTGCTATTTACTGAATCAATTGCATTTTCCAACACCTGTTCCAAGGTAACTTCAAACTATTGTTCAATGCATTGCAATAATGCAGTGTAGTATTATGACCTGGGTAACCAGAGCACGACTATCCATTGTATGGTTATACTTGATTTTTCTTTCCTTCTGGATTTCTCTTTCAAAATTTTGAAATAAAATGCTAATATTGTGGTTAAATCAGATTTTGCCTAATTTGCCTAATTGTCTAATTCAAAATCATTTTAGAGTTTCAACTGTTAGAAAATGAATATAGTTTAAAACCATGACATTTCAGAGTGATTTATACTAAGATGTTTAATTTGAGTCAATTTAAATTTAACTTCTTAAGCACTAACCGTCTGATATTGGTTCTTGAAATGAATTAAATTGATTTTTTTTGTAAATGACCTTTAGATTCAGAAAGTTTTCTAATGTGACTGCCAAATAACCTGAAACCTATAATGTGATTCACAAATTACAGTAAATTGGCTATCTGTTTATAGCTTGAGAAATAATGACAAACATTCTTTGTCTTTAAGTGATATAAAAATATTTAGTAATTATTCATTTTTCTTATTTATCTTATTTTATTTTAACATTAAACATTAGGAAATAGAAAACAAATGTTATAATAGAAATTTCTTGAGAGTCTTCTTGTCCTAATAAAATACGATTTACTGTGCAATTCCTGTTTCTTCCTTTAAATGGATTTTGTGTAATACCAACACAATCTTTTATCTGTTGCTGTTGTTGTTTACATAAGATTTTAGTCCTGTATTTAGATAGGTATTAATACATTGGTATTATTGAAAAAAAAGTACAGGCTAATTTAAAGGAAAGAATATAGGGACCAAACATTTATGTCCCTAAGTCTTCTGAGCAAATTGAATATGGATGTGATGGAACTTTTATGGAGGACAATGAGAACTTCTGTTGACTTTTTGTGAATTGTTGTCGATTATAGATACATGATTATTTTGCATATCCCATTCTAGAACTTAAGTGATCAGTAACAAAAGGTGATGCAGATACAGTATTTGGTTTCTAAAGATTGTGATTTTTTTGCAACTTCCTGTTGATACTTGTTCTTGTCCCTTGCTGTTGCTGATTAGGCTTCATTAAAATCTTCACCCAGCTAACTAACTATGTTAAGATATTATGTCAGTCACTATGATCTGTGGATGGCTACTGTGATTTCTAAACTATGGTCTGCAGATTAGCACAATGAATCAATCAAGCTATAACATGGCTTGATCAAGAAACCATGCAGAGTGTGTGACCCCAGCCAACAAGTTCAGTTTTCAGCATAGGCTAAGAGAAGTTCACGGATAAAACACTGTGTGTCCAAGGGTAAGGATCACCAACTTTGCTTGCAAACCATTGAAATAGACATTTCCGCTGCCCAGAGCCCCTCTCCAAGGAAGATGTGCAGTTATGAAATATAAATAAATAATTTTATTTGGGAAAGATCTGATTTTTAAATAAATTCTGAAATGTGCTTTTTAAACGAATTAATGTGTTTTCATGTATACATTGTGAACACTGACTTCCCAATGTATCTCATTAGTTTTTTCAAAACCATTTTTTAATTTTCCAAAAGATGTAGCACACTTTTATACATCTGGTATTTATGTCAACATTATTTAAATGTTCTTTTATTTTAATTAAATATGGGGAATGCTGGCTTTATAGAAGACAACAATTGCATTTTTAAAAGAAATATATTTTCTGAAGGAATTAAACCTAATCTTGAAAGATAGATTTGAATTCCAGATGCTTCTGCTAATGATCTTCAATTCTGTACTGCCTTTGTGCAGTTTCATTACTGGCAGCCACATTCTTTTCATGGATTTACTGTATAAATTCACATTTCTGAAAAGAAATATGATTACAACTTCCACAATTTTGAGTTAATAAAGAGATAGCACACTAATGGTCATATTGGCTGGAAGTCCTGGAAGCTCTTATTGTAGGTGTACTAGAAACATTAGACTGGAAAAGGATGTTATAAAGCTGTGGTTTGATGATGACACCATAGTTGTCAGAATGAGTGGTATTAATAATGAGTCCAACAGAAGCTGTCAAGCTGGAAGGAGACTTTCTTATACGTTTTTTTCTTGACTTTTCTTTTTCAGGGAATTTAACTTGAGGTTAAAAAAAAATCTGTTTTTTTTTTAAATCATACACTAAGGTTTGTTTTGGGGTTTTTTGGTGTGTGTGGACAGGGTAAGCCACTTCTCTTGGAATTCATGCATTATTTTGCATTATTTGACTTTTCCAGTTTTTGAAAGTACTTGGTTTGTGCATCATGTTCTTACAGAAAGATCAGGGGTATCCTTCATTTAAGGAATAGAGATAAATTATTGCTGCAGTCTTTCAGTCTGATCTTTTGTAATTGTGAAATTGTATGGAACAATTTAGGGGAGAATATTTTACATATTCTTTGACATGATTGACTGTGATTTTAGAATGGCTTTCTTTTAGGAAAGAAAAATTTACTGAAAAACTGACAGGAAAATGAAATCCCAAAACAGTTTGATTCCCATCTGTCCTGTGTTTTCTGTCATGCCGTCTGCCAGTCAAATACTAAGAACAGAAATATGTAGTTGTTTTAATAGCCTTTTAACTGCTGCTGCTGATAATAATGATTCATTTTTCCCAGTGATATTGAAAAAAAATGATAAATGAGGCTCCATGATACCCTCTCTGCAATGAAATTTGTTTTGCCTCTTTGTACTCTTTGACTTATCTGGAAAGTTCAGTGCTTGGTATACTTAAAAGTAATGTTAATAAGAACCTGAAGTTTGTCCAGAAATATTTCAAATGATGCATCTTGTTTCAATTCTCCATAATTCTCAATTATAGTTTTACCATATATCTCAATTGAAAAAAAGAATCAAATGCACATTTGCATTTGCAATGATTAAAATCTAGTTTTATTTAGAAGCCCAAATATAATTACATTTGAATTAATGGTATAAAAGCTACTTCAGTTACTCCTTGGATTCAGATATTAATAACAGAGTTTGGGAGTTATTCATGCTCCCCTTTTGTATTTGGGTGCAGTGAGTCAACACTTTCAAGATTTGTATGGGGAATTAATTGCAGGTGGCACAAGTGTATTTAAATGACTGTTTTTCTTCTGATGCATACAGAAGACAAGCCTTATGCCATTTTCATAGTTCCTATTGTGTGTACACTGTATATAAAGTGCCAGTGTGACATTCACAATTAACTTACATTATTTCAGATAAAGATAAGCTTTTGAATTGTCCAGGAAGTTGTTGAAGGAGGAGAAAGACTGCATGAGATACAGCTGAGACTTTGAAGAAACAAAAGAAATAGAATATCTGACTCTTGATTTAGATTAAAGTAGGATACAGGAAAACAGAATGCAGTTCAGATGGGCAGGGATTAAGAATTTAAAAAATGGTGTTCTGGTTACTTGGCAGTACAAAAGTGTGCCCGCATGAGCTTGAATGCTTAATATTTTAAAAGATATAAGGTGCCTTTTTAAAAATGAGTTTAAGATATATGTGTTTATTTAGTCAAGCTTGCTGAATAATCATCAATACACTCACAGTGACTTATTCTGATTGTGGGCAGGCACTCTATAAATGCAAGATATTAGACTGTGGGTGAATAATCTTAGGATTTTTACTTGCTCTCATGAATATAATGCTGTTTGAATTAGGTTTTGTCTGTGAGTGTAGCCTTGTATATCCATTCTTCCATGTGGCTGCATGTGCTGATAATGTCTCTTCTGTATTTTGAATTCTTTGTTTAAGCACTACTGGTGAGCTCTTGTTATGGATCAGAGCACCTGCCTCTTGAATGCTTGTTCTAAAGGTATGCAACTCAGATAATGCTTTAGGCTACTTTCAGAGCAAAGTTACCTACTGGAATCTCTGTGTTAAATATAAAACATTCATTCAGCAGTAAACAGCTTAATTTAGTGTTCTTTATTTGTAATACATTATCTCCTAGCCTTTTTTACTCTCCCCATAGCATTCATTCTTCCATTTCTGCACTACTGGATATTTCTTTAAATCTCTATTTTATCTTTTGACCATTTTATTTTCATTTTCTTCTCTCTCTCTCTCTCTCTCTCTCTCTCTCTCTCTCTCTCTCTCTCTCTCTCTCTCTCTCTCTCTCTCTCTCTCTCTCTCTCTCTCTCTGTGTGTGTGTGTGTGTGTACCTTCACAGCTCCCTCTTTGTGGGTAAACTCATTTCCCCCCTCTTTGTACTCCTTTTGCTCTGTTTTGTATTTCTCTCATCTTTGTGCTTTGATGGGTATTTTTTGCAATAGCACCTCAGGCCTCTTTGGCTAGCAATTCATACTACTTAAAGAGCCTTAGACACAAATGGACCATACAGCTGGCAGGCTGATTAAGTTACTGAAAAAGCTGCAGCCAAAATCACAGTGCATTTTTAAATCAAGAAGAGAAGTACTGCATTTGCATTTCTGAGAAAAGGCGTTCAGGTAAGACAACGCCCCTTCTAGCCATCTTCGATAATCCTTAGTTTGCATCCTTTTCCAGAAAGTTATTTTATTCACCCAGCTTAACCAGACAGGAAAGGGAATACGAGTGGCTTGTTAAACCTTGTGCCCTGCAAACCTATCTTACTTGCTGTTACAGGCATATGGATTGATAGGTGATGGGGAAGTAAGCAAGGCCTAGCATGTATGGACACATCCAAAACATAATTTGTCCCTGGGGTCATTGACAAGGGAAGAAACAGATTTATACAGAAAAAGTTGGGAAGAAAATCTAAAGGTTCAGAACCTAATTCTTACTAATAGAGAAGAAGTGATAGAGGGAGTTGAAGTTGCTGGAACTTTAGGCAGGTGTGACCACGTCATATTGGAATTCAATATAATGCAAATACAACCAATAGAACACAATCCAGCCAGTGTCTTAAACTTCAAAACAGCTGATTTTAACAAACAGAGACAGCCTAAGAAAAATACCATGGATGAAAATCCTAAAGGGGAAAAAGCTCAAGAAGCATGGGAAGCGCTGAAAAATATGATCACAAAAGCCCAGTCCAGCACAATACCACTGAAAAAGAAAAACAAGAAATTCAATAAGAAACCAGCAAGGTTACACAAAGATCTCTCTGATAAATTGAAAGACAAAAAGGACAACTACAAAAATGGAAAGAGGGACACATAACTAAGGCAGAGTATAAGCAGATAGCTCAAATCTGCAAAGGTGAAGTCAGGAAAGCAAAGGCTCAGAATGAACAAAGACCTGCAACAAAAGTCAAAGATAATAAAAAAAGTTTCTTTCAACATATAACTAACAAGAAAAAAGTCAAGGAAACAGTAGTCCACTTAAGAGAGAAGATGGCAAGGAATTAACAGGCAGTAGAGAGAAAGCAGAGCTGCTTAACTCATTCTTTGCAACGGTCTTCATGCAAAAAGAAACTATAGCCCAACCTACCAAAAACCTAACTATAAAAGACAGACTAGAAATAAAAATTAAAATAAGCAAGAAAATGGTTAGAGAACACCTATCTGATCTTAATGAATATGAATCACCGGGCTATGATGGATTACATGCCAGAGTTCTGAAGGAGCTGGCAGATGTTATCTCAGAACCATTGTACCATTTCTTTACCTGAGGATTGGCAAAGAGCTGATGTGGTTCTCATCTTCAAAAAAGGAAAAAAAAAACAGATCTAGGAAACTACAGACCAATCAGCTTAATATCAATACCTGGGAAGATACTGAAAAAGATAATCAAAAAGCAGATCTGCGAACCTCTAGAAACAAATTAAGTTGTAACTAAAAGCCAGCATGGGTTTGTTAAAAACAGATCATGCCAAACCAATTTTATTTTATTCTTTGACAAAATGACTGAATTAGTAGGCCAGCGAAATGCTGTAGAGATAGTATACTTAGACTTCAGCAAAGCAGTTGACAAAGTAGACCACAACCTACTTTTTGGAGCTAGAAAAAAGTGGGATAGACAACATCACCACCAGATGGATTTGTAATTGGCTGACTGTGCTCAATGAGTTGTCCTTAATGGTACTATATCTACACGGAGGGAAGTAAGCAGTGGATACCACAAGGTTCTGACTTAGGCCTAATACTCTTCAATATCTTCATAAATGACTTAGAAGAGGGAATAGAAGAACTCATCAAATTTGCAGATGACACTAAGCTGGCAGGAATAGCCAACACTCTAGAAGACAAGCTCATGATCCCAAAAGAGCTTGACAGACTTGAACAATAGGTCCTATCCAAGAACATGAAATTTAATGTGGAGAAAAGTAAGGTTTTACACTTAGGCAGGAAAAATCAAAGGTATAAGTACAGATTAGGTGAAACCTGGCTCAAAAACAGTAACTGTGAGAGGGACCTTGGAGTCCTAGTGGACGATCACTTAAATATGAGCCAGCAGTGTGCAGCAGCCGCCAAAAAAGCTAATACAATCCTTGGTTGTATAAACAGGGATATAGAATCAAAATCACATGAAGTATTAGTACTGCTTTATAAAGCCTTAATAAGACCACACCTGGAATACTGCATCCAATTTTGGTCACCACGTTACAAAAAAGATGTTGAGACTTTGGAAAAAGTGCAAAGAAGAGCAACTAAGATGATTAAAGACCTGGAGATTAAAACATATGAAGAACGTTACAGGATTTGGGTATGGCTAGTCTAGACAAAAGAAGAACTAGGAAGGACATGATAGCAGTATTCCAGTATTTGAGAGGCTGCCAAAAAGAGGAGGGGGTCAACTTATTTTCCAACGCATCAGAGAAACAATGGATAGAAACTAATCAAGGAGAGAAGCAACCTGGAATTAAAGAGAAACTTCCTAACAGTGAGGACAGCTAACCAGTGGAACAGCTTACCGTCAGAAGTTGTGGATGCCTCTTCACTTGAGGTTTTAAAGAAGAGACTGGACAGTCACTTATCTGAAATGGTATAGGTTCTCCTGCTTGAGCAGGGGGTTGGACTAGAAGAACTCCAAGGTCCCTTCCAGCTCTATTCTGATTGATTGAAGGTTTATTATTTTACTGATCCTCTTGTAGTGGTTTACTGATAGTTTTGTGGAATGTCAAGGTTTTGAGAATCTAAATTTTAGGTGCAGCTGCTGCTTGGCACCCTGCCTTATTCTGTTTCCTTTGTATTGTATTGAAGTGCAGATGTATTTTTAAATTAAGACTAAATGAGAGGGCCAATGCTGCACTTGACCTTAAATTCTCTCCTGGTTAGACTAGGCATAATAGCACACAGTTTGTTCTGCTGGATGTTCAGTTTTTTGGGTGGTAGTGGAGGAAAAACACAGATCTCTGGATTTCTCTATATGAGATTAAAGGAAGCTTAGAATTGGTAAGAAAATGAAGGGAAGGTCTATCAAGGTGGGAAAGATGAATTTGCCAGCAGGTTGGATGAGAGCACTGGATCAAATTCCCATTTGTAGTTTGCTGCACACGGTTACTATAACAAGGTGACCATGTATAAGAGCTATTTGGGAAAAGCTAGAGTATAAGCAAAATAAAAAATAACTCTGCCACATTGAGGTAGTAGATTATGTAATAGCTAGTTCAAACAGACTAGCATTTCTATTCATTTTTATAAATCAGCAGGGTGATAAAATAACTTTTAATTTCAGAATAATTGAAAGAATTATTAGAATGAAGATATTATATGAAGATAATATCCAAAGATGGATGGCTAGAATAATTTTTAATTATTCTATTTAATACTTCAATACTTTTAATATTTTTATTATTATAAATGTTTACAGTAATGATAATCAGCATAGTTTGGTTATCTCTTTCAAGAAAAAATGTTTTCCCCCCATCTACAGTAAAAGCAAAAGTTTCTGGAAGGTAAATCTGTTGCAGAAGTAATTAAGCTAAAAATGCAGTTCACAAGACAAACCAGAGCAGCCATCTGCTAAAAATTATTTTCAACAATTTTGCAGACTCTAGCATTTTCATAAGAATTGATGTAACAGCAATGCCATGTTGCATGGATAATCTTATTATAGTAATAAGAAATATTTCCTGAATGTGATGTTTATCAAATATGATCTGGCATTAATACGGAGGGACAAGGATCAGATTTAGATTAAATTTGCTCAAGGAATTTGATTGGAAGCCCTAGGAGGTTAATGTTGAAGACCCAGGTCCCAGACTATTCTATCCACAGATTTGTGAAAATTGTTTGTCATTAGTGCTTGCCTGGAATGTTTGCTGTTCACTGTCTTTGTTCAATGGTGGAAAAGTGGAAGACAGGATGATGACAACCTGCAGCCAGATGAATATACAGGTAGTCCTCAAGTTACGACCACAATTAAGCCCAACATTTATGTTGCTAAGTGAGAAATTTGTTAAGTGAGTTTTGTCCCATTTTACAATTTGTCTTATGACATTTGTTAAGTGAACCACTGCAGTTGTTAAATTACTAACATGGTTCTTAAGTAAATCTGGTTTCCCCATTGACTTTGCTTGTCAGAAGGTCATAGAAGGGGATCACATGACTCCGAGACACTGCAAATGTCATAAATATGAGTCAGTTGTCAAGCATCTGAATGTAAATCACCTGACCCTGGGGATGCTGCAATGGTCATAAGTGTAAAAATGGTCATAAATCACTTTTTCCGGTCACTAAATGAACTGTTGTAAGTTGAGAACTACCTGTACTCAATTGCAAAACCTGAAGGCCCATGCCTAGGGCAGATCTTCCTGGAGAATATCCATCTATATGGTCTTTCAGTGTCAATGCTGACTTGATGGTACATAATCTGTCAAATGGTTTATTTTACACTTGAAACCCTCCACGTACAATCTAGTAAGGATTGCCAAAGTGGCTGGGCTCTAAGGAGATACTCAACTGAAACAAGATTTAGTGAAGGAGAGGACATTTAAATGGAGGGTGGTACGGCAGTGGGGAGATGGAGCTGATCTCTGCTATGGTGCTATCTACAAGTAAAAAACAGTTCAGTTTTTAAGTCTATGCCAGTGATGGTGAACCTTTGAGAGACCGAGTGCCCAAACTGCAACCCAAAACCCACTTATTTATCACCGGATGCCAGGTGGGCGTGGCCCACTGGGTGAGTGTGGCAATGGTGGTCATGGCAGACTGGGTGGGTGTGGCCAAGATGGGCGTGGTCACCTCGATGTTGCTCGTGGGGAGGGATGCCTGTGGGGACGGGCAGGGTTGGGGGAGATCCAGGGGGTCTCTGGCAGGTGGGGCAGTGGGCAGGAGGCTCATCCTGTGGGGTGAGGCGAGGCGAGGCAGGGTGGGGGTGCCATTGTCACAGGGCAAAGTGAGGTGGGCCAGGGCAGCTGCTGCCTGACACCATCAGCCCCTGCACACAGAGGTCAGCGAGTGCATGGGGCCCGACAGTGTCTGTCAGCAGCCACAGCCTGCCGGCCCCTTGACTGGCGCACTCTGGGGCTCCACAGCCCACAGCCAGCAGTTCAGAGAAGCCGCCTCTGAGCTGGACGGCCGGCCGACAGCTGAGGAGGCAATGCAGTAGGTCGTGCCCGGGAAAAGGAGAGCATACGAGGCCAGGAGGGATGGGACGGGGGGAGGGAAACCAGCCGTGCTGGGATGCATCCGGCCACGTGGGACCTTGGCGAGTTAGCAGGCGGCTGGTTGAAGAGGAATGGTTGCCATCTCCGGGGCATGTTGCACGTGCCCACAGAGAGGGCTCTGAGTGCCGCCTCTGGCACGCGTGCCATAGGTTTGCCACCACTGGTCTATGCCTTAGAATTACAACTATGATTTTGCTTCAGTTCCTCTCTAAGCTGTCTTAGTTTAGGTATTTTGAGGGAGCAACAGTCAAAATGGTACAGGGGGGTAGGGGTTGTCATTCCCAGGGTAAGATTAACTGTAGT
Organism: Azemiops feae; assembly: GCA_023970755.1. Classification (NCBI taxonomy): domain Eukaryota; kingdom Metazoa; phylum Chordata; class Lepidosauria; order Squamata; family Viperidae; genus Azemiops; species Azemiops feae. The sequence continues at coordinate 1,342,945 of JALGBA010001447.1, forward strand.
GTTTAAGCACTTACATTCTGTTTTTTGGCTCTAAAATATGTTTTACAAATGTCAGTCCTCAACTAGACTGCAGTGCAAGAAATACATCATTAAGAAACAAGAAAAACAACCTTTTTTTAGCTTCAGAAAATACATCTTTCTTACCATACAAAAAAATTACTAGAATCTAGCAAGACTGAGCTTGTTCAGAGTTTTCTGAATGATTCAACTGGGTTGCATGATATTTTCTAAGCTAATATATTTGAAAGCTCTGGCTAAATGACTTAATCAGAGTTGTGGACATAATGGCCTGGAATTTATTTTTTTCCCCCACAAGAGTGTTCCCTTTAATTCAGCTGTTTGCCTTTCCTATGTCTTTATTAGACAAATGGTATTAGGAGAGAGAAAAAGACCAAGGACCAGAAAGTCATAGCATTTCTTTTGTTAAAACACATGGACTCTTTCTCTGCTCTTTTCCCTGCCTGGATGTTGTTTGTTTTATCCCCTGAACCCTGTGACTACTGTTTGCTAAGCACTTAAGCAGGCTGTGTAATCTATTGCTAAGATGTTCCTTATCTCCGTTTTATAAAACTTCAAAGCCTGCCGGAAGCAATCTTGCTGCTGTGAGGAGAGTGAGAATACTGGTGAAGATGGCATTATTGGCTTCTGTTTATGATCATTAAACTTAGCCAAGATTCTCCCCAAATGAAAATCGGATGTCCCTAGCTGCCGTCTTTTGAAATGGTCTGACTGCACATGCAATTAGCAAGACTGCCTAAATATTGGCCTGAGCTGCTCAGCTAGCATTCCACAAGCAGTGCGTGGTGAAAATGATCACATCTGATTGTGTAAGAATGACCTACTGTCAAGTATTGCTTTTAAATACTTATCTGAATGTGATAGTGTGTGGATTTATATCAAGCAGTGCCTAGTTTAATTGAACTGGTTCTTTTGAGCAGGGAAATCTGCAAGCAGTTGGCTGGAATGATCTTATGTTCATAGATCTGAAATATGAGCTCATCTCTCAAACATAACTGAAACAAAATATAGAAGATTCACAGAATATTGGTTATATGTTGTTGGCTCTAGGAAGAAATATATTTCTTAGGATATTCTATGGATCTTTCTCCTAGGCTGTACACACACTGTTCTTTCAGATTGACCAAAGGGAGGGGGCCTTTATACAGCCCAATTTTGGGAATCCCCTTGGATGCCATCTTGGTATGCCTCTTAATGGCCTAATTATAAGAAAGGCCCTTGATCCTTTTGATTAGCTAAAGACTTGTCTGAAATCTTTCTTGCATTTCCTTCTTGGACTCTAGTACATTTTATAACAATCCCTAGATAGTGCGAACACGTGTTCTTTTCACATATTTAAGAAAGAGGAATAAACTAAGAATTTTAAAGGAGAATTGTTTGCTGATGTGTCTGTTCCATTTTCACACAGATCAATAATGACATGTGATCTCTTTTGCCCGCTGAAAAGAAAAATAAATTCTGAAATCTCATTTGAAGTTTTCTCTTCGCAGTGCCCCAAATTCCCCATTTTTTTTAAAAAATTTTTTTTGTTATCCAGATCTCGGGGGCAAGAAAATCACTGCTTTTTCCCCCCTTCTTCTTGGCTTTCCCGATTGTCTTGGGGCTGTGTAATTTGGCTTTCGATTCTATTGACACAGTGCTGCTGGATTCAACTGCAAACCAGGACGTGGAATGTCAGCAGCCAGGGGAAGAGGGGGAAGACCTGAATTATTTATGAAAAACAACTTACAGGCTTGTGGCCTAGCTGTTAACGATCAGCAGAGAGAGCTCTGAACATGGCTAGGTTGTGGGGGTCTCTATCGCTTGTTCTGTCTGAAAGGATGTTATTGTCTTGCATGGAACAGTGTTTGTGGGGTTTTTTTTTTGTCAACTGCTTATTCAGAAAGTGCAGACACTATGTTATGCAAGAACCAAAGCTGCTTTATGCTTGGAAATGGAATATCAGCAATTGTACCGCCCCCACCCCCTTTTTCCTCTGCTGTCCTAGCTTTGCTTTCACTCCGAAGAGCTGGGAACATGGTGCACAGCTTCTGCATGGGCACAAGGATTGTCAAACTGGTTAGAGAATGGATTCGCCTTGTTAACAATAAGCAGAAAACCTTGTCAGGCTCCAGAGACAGTCAGTTGTGTGTGCAGCAGTTTTTAAAAATAGATTCTAGATTTGGGGAGAGTAATTTTCTTCATGGGTGAAGCAGGTGAGGGACTAGAGGCATTCTGTTCCACTGTAGTTGTGATCCTGGCAGGAAGCCCCATCCCCACATTTAGATAAAACTAATAAATCACTTCTCTTTGGTGTCAGCCTGAATCATTTATTTGAGAAAAAAACTGAAAGGGAGGGTGATGATCACAGCTGGTGATTTAAGAGAAAAGTTTTGTTTCCATTAACTTCATCTAGGCGTTTATTCTTATTATTTAACAAAAGTTAGTGGCACATTATACTCTTGGTTGAACAAGTCTCACGACTATATAACACTTTTTTTTGTTGCTGCCTTTGACATAGTGAACAATATTCTAGCAATTGGTTTTTCTGGAAACAGTTTCTTAAAGCCAATTTAGTGACTGGTGTACCACAGTCCTATATAAAATTTGTACTCCACAACATGTGACCCATTGTGTCATCATTTCAGAGATATTTTTCCTTATCACAGGGGTGAGCAAAACAAAAAACAGTGGGAGAGCCAGCTTTCCTATTTTGTTTTTTTATAGGAAGCTGGTAGAGAGTGCTAGAAATGATGATCACATGACTGTAGCTAAGTACAGCAGTGCTAAAACAGCCACAATTTTGCCAAATTTCAGTGCCATGGAAGTCATGGATTTTGAATGCATTTGATAAGTTAGACCGAGTATGCTGATTAAAAAATTATTGCCTTATAATGCAATGTTTTGCCCAATTGAAGCATATAAACAATCAAACAGACTTGAAATTTTTAGTACCATATAGATAGAGAAACCATACAAATTTAGATTGAAGTTGCTTTAAGAATAGAATAGAGCTGGAAGGGACCTTGGAGGTCTTCTAGTCCAGCCCCCACTCAAGCAGGAGAACCTATACCATCTCAGACAAGTGACTGTCTAGCCTCTTCTTAAAAATCTCCAGTGATGGAGCGCCCACGATTTCTGGAGGCAAGCTGTTCCACTGGTTAATTGTCCTCACTGTCAGGAAGTTTCTCCTTAATTCTAGGTTGCTTCTCTCTTTGTTCAGTTTCCAACCATTGTTTCTTGTCCTGCCCTCTGGTGCTTTGGTGAATAATGTGACCCCCTCTTCTTTGTGGCAGCCCCTCAAGTACTGGAATACTCCTGTCATGTCTCCCTTATTTCTTCTTTTCTTTAGACTAGCCCAGGGGTAGGCAACCTTGGCTCTTTTATGACTCGTGGACTTCAACTCCCAGAATTCCTGAGCCAGCATGGCTGGCTCAGGAATTCTGGGAGTTGAAGTCCACGAGTCATAAAAGAGCCAAGGTTGCCTACCCCTGGACTAGCCAGACCCAAGTCCTGCAGCCATATGTTTTAGTCTCCAGGCCTTTGATCATCTTAGTTGCTCTTCTCTGAATTTTTTCCAAACTCTCAACATCTTTTTTGTGATATGGTGACCAAAATTGGCTGCAGTATTCCAGGTGTGATCTTACTATGGTGTTATAAAGCGGTACTAATACTTCGCGTGATCTTGATTCTATGCCTCTGTTTATACAACCCAGGATTGTATTAGCTTTTTTGGCTGCTGCTGCACAAAGCTGGCTCACGGTCAAGTGATCATCCACTAGGACTCGAAGGTCCCTCTCACAGTTACTGTTTTTAAGCCAGGTCTCGCCCAGTCTCTACTTGTACCTTTGATTTTTCCTGCCTAAATGTAAAACTTTGCTTTTCTCCACATTGAAACTCATTTTGTTGGACAGGGTCCATTGTTCAAGTTTGTCAAGATCTTTTTGGATCCTGAGTTTGTCTTCTGGGGTGTTGGCTATTCCTGCCAGTTTGGTGTCATCTGCAAATTTGATGAGTTCCCCTTCAATTCCCTCATCTAAGTCATTTATGAAGATATTGAAGAGTACTGGACCTAAGACGGAATCTTGTGGTACCCCACTGCTTGCTTCTCTCCATGTGGATGTAGTGCCATTGAGGACTACTCGTTGAGTATGGTTTGCCAGCCAGTTACAGATCCATCTGGTGGTGATGTTGTCTATTCCACCTTTTTCTAGCTTACCAATGAGTAGATTGTGGTCTACCTTATCAAATGCCTTACTGAAGTCTACGTCCACAGTATTTCGCTGGTCTATTAGTTTAGTCACTTTATCGAAGAATGAAATAAGATTGGTTTGGCATGATCTGTTTTTGACAAATCTGTGCTGGCTACTAGTTATAACTTTGTTTGCTTCTAGTTGTTTGCAGATCTGTTTTTTGATCATTTTTTCCAGTATCTTCCCAGGTATTGATGTTAGACTGATTGGTCTGTAGTTTCCTGGGTCTCTCTTTTTCCCTTCCTTGAAGATGGGAACCACATCAGCCCTTTTCCAATCCTCAGGTATTTCCCCAGTGCTCCAGGATTTTTGAACGATATGGTGCAATGGTTCTGAGATAACATCTGCCAGCTCCTTCAGAACTCTGGGATGTAATCTGTCGGGTCCCGGTGATTTATATTCGTCAAGGTCGGATAAGTGTTCTCTTATCATTTTCTTGCTTATTTTATTTTTTGTTTCTAGTTTGTCTTTTGCAGTGGTTTTTTTTGTATGTTGGGCTATAGTTTCTTTTTGTGTGAAGACTGATGCAAAGAATGAGTTAAGCGGTTCTGCTTTCTCTCTACTTGCCTGTTACTGCCTTGCCATCTTCTCTCTTAAGTGGACCTACTATTCCCTTGACTTTTTTCTTGTTATTTATATGTTGAAAGAAACTGAGCCTTTGCTTTCCTGACTTCATCTTTGCATGTTCTGGCTGTCTGCTGATAATCGGCCTTAGTTATGTGACCCCCTTTCCATTTTTTGTATTTGTCCTTTTTGTCTTTCAGTTTGTCAGAGAGATCTTTGTGCAGCTATGCTGGTTTCTTCTTGAATTTCTTGTTTTTTTTCCAGTGGTATTGTGCTGCTCTGGGTTTTTATGATCACATTTTTCAGTGTTTCCCATGCTTCTTGGGTTGTTTTCCCCTTTAGGATTTTCATCCATGGGATCTTTCCTAGGTTCTCTCTGAGTTTGTTAAAGTCAGCTCTTTTGAAGTTTAAGACCCTGGTTGGATTGTTTTCTGTTGCTAGTGTTTGCATTATATTGAATTCCAGTATGACATGGTCACTTTTGCCCAAGGTTCCGGTAACTTCAACTCCCTCTATCACTTCTTCTCTGTTAGTAAGAATTAAGTCTAGTATGGCTTTTCGTCTAGTTCCCTCCTCCACCTTTTGGATGATAAAGTTGTCAGCTAGGTTGGTTAGGAATCTGTTTGATCTCCCGCTCGCTGCAGAATTTGTCTCCCAGTTGATATCTGGATAGTTGAAGTCTCCCATACTGTTACTTTTTTTCCTCTTTTATATTGACCCATATGCATTCTGGAGAAATTTTATCTTTGATCCTGAGCGTTTCTATAGATATGTAGTGTTCTCTTACATACAGTGCAACTCCCCCTCCTCTTTTTGTAGACTGTTTCTTTTAAACAATTTGTATCCATCCATCAGTCCATTCCATTCATGGGTTTCGTCCCACCAGGTTTCTGTAATACCAACTATGTCATACCCTCCCTCGTATACTATTGCTTCTAGTTCACCCTGTTTGTTCCCCAAACTTTGAGCATTTGTATATAAGCATTTAAAGCTTTTATGCTTGTCTGTGGGTATGTTTCCTGCATCTCCTGAATGTTATTTGAGTTCTTCTTTTTTCTCATCACTGCCCACCTCATTGTTTGATTTGTTTTCTTGGGATTTATGATTGGTTTTGGGTTCTAGGGATTCTGAAGATTGGTCACCCTCCCCCCTCAATTTTAGTTTAAAGCCCTCCTGATGAGTTGGGCCAATCTTTTTCAGAGTACATTTTTCCCTGTTTTCATGAGGTGCAGCCAATCCCTTGCCAAGAATCCTTCGCGATGGAAATGCAGTCCATGATCCAGGAAACCAAAGTTTTCTTGGTGACTCCAACCCTTTAGCCAATGGTTTATTTCTAGAATTCTTTCCCCCCTCAGTGGGTGTTGGCCTTTCGTTGGGAGTACTGATGAGAACAGTACTTGTGCTCCTAGCTTCTTAACTTTATTGCCTAGTTGTTTATAGTCTCTCACTATTGTAATCAGGTTCTTTGTTGTGTCATTCATCCCAATATGGAGGAGGAGGAAGGGGTAATAATCTGTAGGCCTAATTATTTTGGTTAGGTTCTCAGCCACATCTTTGATTTTTGCTCCAGGGAGACAACATACCTCCCTGGATTGTGAGTCCGGTCTGCAGATGGATGATTCCGTTCCTTTGAGGATAGAATCTCCTATTACCAACACTCACCTTCTTTTTGGGGGGGCTGCAGTCTGGGGTGGTTTTCTGTTTATCTCTGTTGTATTTGTTTGAAGTGACTTTTTGCTTTAACAAAGTTAACAGGTGGCCATGACTCTTAAGCTCTTGCTTATGATCCAGTACAGTGACTTTCATGAATTCATCAAGCTGTAGCATGTAAAACTATCAGTTTATTTAATTTTATTGTTTTCAACAGGATCTGAACTGCAATGCCAGCTGCAGAAGAGGAAATAACCTTGAATTATTAATACAGGGAGTCCATGATTTACCACAATTCAAAATTATGATGTTGAATGAAGGGACTTAAGACCTATCCCTGAAGTTACCCACTGCAGTGCCCCCGTGGTCACATGAACAAAATTCCGGTGCTTGGCAGTCTGCCTATGCTTAGGACTGACCTCAAGGATGCTGCAGTGCCCCCTGACCTGTCTTCTCCCCCATCTCACCCCACTGGGTTCCCTTGGGCCTACCTCCCAGCTGGCTGGGTCCCCTCAGGCCTTAGGCCTATTTTCTGCCCCACTGGGTCCCAAACCCTCCCCTCCCTTGACACCTCCCTTTATTTATCTTTTAGGAGATCATCTTGGGGAAAGACAACCAGCTGATCTGGCCCATGGGCTTCCTATACAAAGTCCGTGTGGTACCATCCCAGAAGCAAGCATCATTTTGGGAGTGGCCACAATTCTCATGATCCAAGAATTATGATTGCTCCCAAAATGGTGTCTGCTTCCAGGACAGTAACATACAGATGTCATATAGGAAGGCAACAAGATCGAATCTGTTGTTCCACTTTCTGAAGGTGATCTTTGGAAAAGATAAGTGGACCAAGGCATGATGCGGCGGGGGGAGGAGGCCGAAGGATGTGGGACCCAGCAGGGTGGGAAGTGGAGCACAGGGTGTCTTGGGGTTGGGGAGGCTTAGGGCCTGGGAGGCTTAGGGCAGGCTACCTGTGCCCCGGGGGGGGGGGTGCTGCAGTGAGGATCTGGGCCTGCACTAGGCCTCCTCCATCCCCTGAGACACCTCATGCTCCATTTAATGACCCATGTAGTTGCTTAATGACCCCAACAGGGATAGCAGGGATTATGGTCCTTAAGCAAGGAGATCACATGGGAGCCTTGCATAACCACTGCCATGACCAATGACCATAAGCAGGCTCCATTACGTGCATAAGTCGAGGGCCACCTGTAGGCATATATGCAAGGCATACACATAGTCAAGAAAGCCTTATGCCATAATTAATGTTACTTTAAGGAGCTATAAAACATTGTGGTTTTGCTGTGACAGAATAATAGGTTATTTCTTTTGCAAATTCTTAATGCTAATTCAGAATGATTGTCATTATGATGCAAAATATGTAAGGGGTCTTCTCTCTTTCTCTTCCTCCTTATGTTATCTGATCTTCCTTTATGCCAGATACAAAATAAGGTTGCTATGGAGAATTACTCCTTTTTTTCCTTGACACCCTTTGAGGATGAAAATGATCAGTATGCATTGTCTTTATCCCATGACTTAAGAGTCCCCCTAGACTCCTAGATTATATTTTTAAATACCTATTAACATTTATATAGCACTTCAAATCCATGATAGAAATGCAGATTACATTAACAAACTCTTTCTACTTCCACTGTTTTATGTGGGCAGAATGGAAGTCTGGATGCTAAGAAGATCTAAGGCCAATACTAAGTCATCAACTTTTGCCACACATATCTGTAGGCCATTTGCACCTAGTAATGCTTTTTTCCTTAAATGCTTATCGTTTCTCAATTTCTTACAGTGCATCAATAGCATAGTTTTAACAGCTTTTGTTTTAGTTATTTCCAGGAATGATTTACTGTCCTTGATTTAAAAGGCTCTTTGGGAAATAAAAACTTTTAGTTCTTGTTTCTTTTGTGTATCTCTCTTATTCAAGCTTTCTTGGGTTTGGGCCCATGGTGGTATTGAAAAATTCTTTTTTCCAAACCTAAGAAAACAAGTCGCATTTCTTAAACAATTGTCAGTCTCTAAATCTTGTTGGCAGCATGTATCCCATTTCTACGTGGCCATATCATCTGCGAATTTTATATCTGTTCTCTTGCTTGAAGAACATAAAGGAAAGACCTTGAAACCCCCAACCCCATCTATGAATGGATTGTTTTAGAGAGAACCATTTACTACTTAATTTCCCAAATCTTTAGAATTGTGCATAAGTTGATTTAACTCTTAATTGCTTCACAGCTAGCTCAGGAAGTATTAGGTAAGAGTAAAATTGTCATTTTGAAAGAGGGTTAGATAGCTGTTGGTGTTCCATCACACACTAGCTGACATCCTGGTGGATGTCTTGGCAGAGAGTGAGGGTGGAGATATGTATTTATTTTTATTTATTAAATTTGCTAGCCACCCATCTCAACGCAAGGTATGTCCTCATGTGAAGTTGTGGGGAGGATACCCATAAACAACCTTTTGAGTAGACCGCCCTCTTCCTAAGGTTAGGATGACCCTCTGCCTTCTCACAGTTCAAAAAGTAGTGAAAGGTTTGGAGCAGGAGGTGTTACTGAGTTAGAGTCATCTGTGTAGGAGGGATAAAGGAGCAATGCTGTTCGTTTCTTGTCCTGCCTTCAGGTGCTTTGGAGAATAGTTTGACTCCCTCTTCTCTCAGGGGCTGCCACAAAGAAGAGGGAGTCAAGCTATTCTCCAAAGCACCTGAAGGCAGGACAAGAAGCACCAGATGGAAACTAACCAAAGAGAGAAGCAACCTAGAACTAAGGGGAAATTTCCTGACAGTTAGAACAATTAATCAGTGGAACAACCTCCAACACTGGGAGTTTTTAAGAAGAGATTGGACAATCATTTATCTGAAATGGTATAGGGTTTCCTGCCTGAGCAGGGGGTTGGACTAGATGACCTTCAAGGTCCCTTCCAACTTTATTGTTGTTGTTGTTGTTGTTATCATCATATCATCATCTGTGATTATGCTATTTTTTCTGATCTTATTGGTGCATTGTAAGCTGTCTAGAGAAGATGGCATACAAATGCATGTGATTCATTCATTAGCGTGCTGGTTTTTGCACACTGAAACCTATTGTTAAATTAGGAGTCTAAAATTTATCTTTTAAAACAAAGGCTTTTGGTTTTCTGAACCTTGCCGTGATCATTAATGAGGGTTGGGGTTGTTTTTTTTTTTGTTTTTTTTTTGCAGTTTGCAATAATCAAAGGAAAAGCTGTTGTGTATAAAAATAGGCTTTTGCTGGTTTAAGGTTAATATTTTGTATGTAGCGTTCCCCAATACATTCTTATTATTATGTAATTTAAACGGTAGCAAAATGAAACATTTAAAAAAAGGGCAGCAAGCGCTGAAAGGCAGATCTTTCATGACAATGTGAGAAACCTATCACTATATGCTTGCCAGACTTGAGGGAACACATTTTGCTCACATTTCAAGTGATTAGCACATCTCTTATTGTTCTGGGAGGAGGCCCTGCTCTGGGGACAAAGAATAGTGAGGTTTGCGATGCGCTGATTAAATAGTTTTAAATAGTTACTTTTCAGATTCCTTGCTATCCTTCAAGTATTTTTGTTGTTGTTACTTGTTTTGTTTGTTAAATTGTCTTCTAAAAAAATTAGACTCCTGTAAAGGGGAGAAGCAAGAATAACGAGGAAACAAACTATTTGCTCAGCTTTGCTCTCTCCTTTGAAGCCCCTCTAGCAAGTGCGGTCTGTAAATAGGACTGCAGATTGTGTAGGACTGTAGATTGGTATGGAAAGTATTTGTATTTTTAAAAAAAAGTCTGTCACCTTTTCCAATTCCAACATTATTTTTACCTTTGACAAATGGTGGCTAACATACGAGAGCTAGAAAATTATTTCTCTCCTGTCAGTTTTGTTACCAGTCTATTCTTAATGCCCACTTTTTATGGGAATGGCAGGGATTCTGTCATTGTATTTCAAAATAAAAATGTGGACAGAATTAAGAAATTTCAGGAAAAACTGTTTTCTTGCATCAGCGGCTTTGCTTGCCAAGCTCAAGATTGGCATTTCTAGCAGTAGCTGATAACTTGTTCTTCCTTTTTCTCCCTTGCAACATTTCAGACAAGTCCAAATACTGCCAAGTAAGTAGAAGTGTATTTTTAGTGGCTTAGATTCTATTCTATTCTGGTTTCAGTGTTTAGTTTTTCTGTTGGGGACAAGCAGCTGTTTGTTGATGACCATAGAGATTGGCACAGAATGTACAGTTTGTGATATTGACATGGAGCTGATCTTGGAACTTGTTTTCATGTAATCATATTAATATATAATTCCAGTTTTGCTTAAAAACTGGGACAGAGATTTCATAATCTAAATGGTTTATCACCCAAAGGGCTAAATTGAAAGTAATGTTCAAGTCATCTTCACATTAGTATTCACATTTTAAAAGAGTTAATTCCTATGTTATGACATAGTGAAGAAGCAGTGGCTTTAGAAGTTGGAGGAGTTTTCAGACAATCTTAACAGTGAGGATTGCCAGATACTAGGAGAATAGATACTAAAATAATTAAACCTGAAAAAACAGATACTAAAATAATCAAACCTGAAAGTGTGGGGCCAGCTTTAAGCAAAGGCCGAATCGGCAGTGGCCTGGTGCGCCAATGTTTAGTAGCACCAATACGTCCATCTTTCTGAATCATTTTAAAAATGCAAATCTTTGGTATGGCATGACAAGGCACAATCAGGGGTGCCATATATCTTTAAACCAGCACTGTGAATGGGCATATGTACTGTATTAAGAGAGATGATGGAGTAACATTCCTTAAATATTCAATGGAGAAGGATAAATTGGACTTCAGTAAAAATTGTGTATGTCAAAATTGCGTGACATACACATTTTTTTACTGAAGTCCAATTTATCCTCCATTGAATATTTAAGGAATGTTACTCCATCATATCTCTTAATACAGTATATAAAGATTTGCATTTTTAAAATATTTTAAAATATTCCTCCTTAAAGTATTTGTTCACCCAGCTACTCTGTTTTTTTTAAAGCCTGGGTTCCTATTCATATGTTCTGGGAGTAGGACTTCTAGAGTTAATGGGTCATTTAGACCAGGGCTTTTAAACCTGTGGTACACGTACCACTTGTGGTACATTAACGAGTGACAGGTGGTATGCAGCCCTGCCTAGACAAGTATAGTGGGGGAGGGAAAGAGCCAGCACAGGCAAGGACTTACAGTGAGAGAGTCCTCTGGAGCTGCAGAGGCACGAGGGAGGGAGATGGAGAGTGGAAGGATTCTTATGTGCTTGTGTGACTTTGAAGTTCTGGGATTTGTGCAATGTGGGCTTTGTGTTCTTAAGGAGTGTTTGGCAATTTCTATTTGGCTGATGGCTGATGGCTGGTGTTAGCTTCTATTGCTCTGCTATTGTTAGCTGTAAGTTTTGCTGCAAGGGATTTTGAAGTATTTTTCTCCTGAATGGATTTTGCCTGTAGATTCCTTTACTTATGAATGGAGCCATTTGGAGAGGCTGCCTTAGCCGGCAGCCAATACTTACTACATTTTTTTTTCTTCCTTACTTTCCTTTCTAGCCAGTAGCTAATTCTTAAAGGGGAATGTGCCCTTTTAAGCTAGTTCACTCAGCAGTTTGTCTTTTCTGTTTCTGGAGGCTTTTCCTTGTTTGATGAATATATGGAAGAGAAAAAATATGGGGGGGGGGGTTCAAATTCTTCCTTCAGAAGGGGGTGGGCATGAGAAAGAGGGAAAAGGAGGGAGGGAAGTCCTGCCTTAGCACTTGGCCACCAGCAGCCCTGCCATTGACTTTACTTGTCAAAAGGTTGCAAAAGGGGATCACATGACCCTGAGACACTGTGACCATCATAAATATGAATCAGTTGCCAAGCATCCAAATATAAATCACATGACCCTGGGCATGCTGCAATGGTCATAAGTGTGAAAATGGTCATAAGTCATTTCAGTGCAATTGCAACTTTGAACAGGGTTTTTTTTTGGTCATCAAGTTTTTGATACCTTGCTAGGTGGTACTCAAATATTGCCATATCCTAAAAGTGGTACAATCGGTGAAAAGGTTGAAAAGCCCTGATTTAGACCATGGAGTCTAGTCTCCTTCTCAAATTCAGAGATCCAAATTAAAGCATATTTGACAAATGGCTATCCAATCTCTGCTTGAAGTCTCCAGAGAAGTAGGCTTGGCCCCACTGTCAAACTGCTCTTACCTTTTAGAGACTTTTCTTAATGCACAACAAAAATCTGTTACAAAATACTGCTATTCCATATACATACTACTGTTAGGGACAACTCATAATCTGCTTGAAAATTGCTGCTATATCACCCCTGCTCAATCAAGCCGCATTGTAATTGAAGACTTGAAGGTGAAGCAAAAATGGGCCTTCCATTAAAAGTCCTGCGTTGTAATACCTGGTCAAGTTCTATTAAAATATGTATTATCCAGGATTTCTATTAAAATATGTATTATCCTGGATGAAAGTGGCATGTATTTCAAAGACATGGCTGAGAGATGAAGGGAGAGATAATCTCTCCTAGCTCTGTCACTTGGATTCTTTGTGATGTAGCAGGATAGAGGTGTAGAGGGTAGGAAGAAGACAGAGCCATAGTTTGTACGAATTCCTATCTTACTGATCAGAAATTCCATTTAACAGTCTGCTAGTTTTGAGAACTCTTGGGATGATTTGGATTAAACATTGGAAAGGGCACTTTTTCCAGATTGTCTGAAATCCTCTCCAACTTAGAGTGATGCCTGAAGAGAATTTACTTCTGTCTATAATGTTGACTGCATAGAGCAGGCCAGTGATGCTTTTCTGTACTGCTTTTAATTATTTATTTTTTATGCCTATAAAATTGGAGAAAGAGCATACAAAACATACACATAAACGACAACAAAACTGATAGTAAAAAGTAAACGTTTGTGTTTATTCATACCTACATACATACGTACAGTAATTCTTCAGGTTTGAAGAAGACATACTGTTGAGCAATTCATCTGTGGACATGGAAATGGTTTGCAGTCCCAGTCTAGAAGCGCAGAGTCTAGCACAATGGAGGTACTGGAAGTCCATTACTGTAATAATTGTGGGTGTTATCCTGGACACTACTCATGGTTTTCTATCAGTTTTGGGGAGCATGTGTCTTCAAAGCTGGTGGAGTCTTCATAAAACAGGGCTCACTAGTGAGTTCTGTCAGGAGCTGCAGCTTCTAATTCCTTTTACTGGAGGTCACAGGGACATGGGTTTCTTTCATAGCATCTTTGCAGAGCTTGCATGGTTGACCTTGAGGTCTCTTCCCAGACTCCAGCACACACTAGTGCAACAGGCAAGGCATACAGGCAAGGCATACAGTGGTCATCCATTCTGATGACGTGTCCCATCCATTTCATCTGGGCTCTGCTATTCAGGTATTCAGTGCTTGTGGACTCTGCCCTCCAGTTTGTAGACATGGTCTTGCCAATAAATGCCAAGGATGCCCATTCACAGTGCTGGTTTAAGGGTATATGGTACCCTTGATTGTGCCTTGTCATGCCATACCAAAGATTTGCATTTTTAAAATGATTCAGAAAGAGGTACAGTATTGGTGCCTGATAAACATTGGCGCACCAGGCCATTGCTGATTGATTGGTTTGGCACGATCTGTTTTTAACAAACCCATGCTGGCTTTTAGTTATAACTTTTGAATAATTTGTATCCTTCCATCAGTACATTACAGTCATGAGTTTCATCCTACCATGTTTCAGTAATGGCAACTATATCATATTTACCTTCAAGTATTAGTACTAAGTTCACCCTGTTTGTTCCCTAAACTTTGAGCATTCGTGTATAGGCATTTGAGTCCTTTATGGGTCTTGGGTATGTTTCTCCTACTTTGTATCTGAGTTTTCCACCCGTTCCATCACTCTCTATTTAATTATGGTGGTCTTCTTCTTCTTCTTCTTCTTCTTCTTCTTCTTCTTCTTCTTCTTCTTCTTCTTCTTCTTCTTCTTCTTCTTCTTCTTCTTCTTCTTCTTCTTCTTCTTCTTCTTCTTTTCTTCTTCTTCTTCTTTTCTTCTTCTTCTTCTTCTTCTTCTTCTTTTCTCCTTCTTCTTCTTCTTCTTCTTCTTCTTCTTCTTCTTCTTCTTCTTCTTCTTCTTCTTCTTCTTCTTCTTCTTCTTCTTCTTCTTCTTCTTCTTCTTCTTCTTCTTCTTCTTCTTCTTTCTTCTTTCTCTTCTCTTCTCTTCTCTCCTCCTCCTCCTCCTCCTCCTCCTCTTCCCCCTTCCCCCTTCCTTCCTCCTTCCTCCTTCCTCCTTCCTCTTTCCTCTTTCCTCCTTCCTTTTTACTCCATACCTCCTTATATGATTGGTCATCTAGTGTTTTTTCCTTGGAATTAGGTTCTAAATGTCTTGAAGATTGGCCTCCTCCTCCCTCAATTTCAAAACAAAACACCCCATTCCAATACGGATTCAGCCTGGGAGAATAGCCAGATTTTAATAGCTTCCTGAACATCATCCGGATGGGAGCCATGTGGATCTCTGAAGGGGATTATGAAGAGATAGTGATTTCAATTTTTATTTTAATTGTATTGGATTACTACAGTGTCTTATGTTTGATATTTTATTATTGTAAGCCAACTTATGTAAACTTATATATATATAGATAGGCAAAGTATGCATTTAATAATAATTCGACTCTCTCACTGGGATTCCCTTTGACATATGGTCAGTGGTTGACTCAGAAAGAGAAATGGGTGAACTTACACTGAAACAGCTCCATCCACACACACACACCCTGCATTACAAATTGCCTAAGGCAGAGATACACTCAGTATTCCTGGCAAGGCAACAGGAGTTCTCTAACTGAGGAGCAGATGCCACAATGATTCCCAACCCTGCACTTCGCTTTTCAAGCTTCTGAGGTATTCTCAAGAGAGAGATTATTTGATCCAGCACTGCCTTTCCCACAGTTTCTCCTTTAATTTGATTTTTAGGGAATAGAGACACTAAACCAAGCTCCTCCCCACACTGCAGCTTTAGCCAACATACTCTGTTTGTTCTCAAAAGAAACAGTGGTGCTACTACACATATCAGCAGCTATATCCTGTAACTTAATTGTATGCAAGGATGGGAGAAGATTTCCTGTCAAAAGTGAATGAGTAGGTAGCCAAAACAACACTAATGTGCTATTAACACTAATATGCTATGTGTATCACTTTGTGAAGTAGCAGCAATTCAGTTATGGCCAGGGCCTAAGAATCGTAGATGCATTTCCTATGTCCTGAGATTTCAGCACTGGTAATGTTAGCCTAAATAAGTTGGCGATGGCCTTGGTGAATTCACGGCTGATTCTTCTATGGATACCATTCAGTTTTATACTAGAGCCTTGACTATAGTAATCATCTAGAGGGATGGTTGGCAGATCCCTAGAACTAGTGCTGAATAGGAGCAAGGATAAGAAGACCTTGTTTGCTGCACATAGAAAGAGGTGCAAGCAGAATTACAGACATGTCTTTGATTCCTTGCAGCAGGAATAGAACATCTTTCTCCTTTTATATGGACAATCAATACAATCCAAAGTGTTTGTCCCCATCTTTTTTAAGTCCTGCTGCTTCCAAACCTTATACATGGAAGAGACCAGATAGGACATCCCAGGCATCTAGATTCTAGCTTCATCAGTACGAGGGGCGGGGGCGCAAGTCAGTCTAGTTTTTAGGTAAGAAAAGGTCTGCTGAATCAAGCTAAGGGGCATTTTAATACAAAAAAATTGTTTCTCACAGTGGCTGACTAGATTTGCCCAAGGTGCTTACAAACAGAAGGTGGCGACCTGCCTATCTATTGTTGATTCTCTGTGATTGGTATTCCAACATACGCTTCCCTCAGTCCCTTGGAAATAACCATTGATAGACCTGTCATCCATGAATGTATCCAGTCTACTGCTAAGCTCTTCAAGTTGGTGAACTTGAACATTACAACATAATACAGTAGTAAATCCCACAAATTAAATATGCATTAGATAAATCTCAGCTTCAGCTTGCTGATTGGAATATTATAGAGTATTACTTTGAAAATAAATAAAAGATAGTAATCCACATAGTCCTTGATTAACAATGGCAACTTCAGTTGCCGGAACTGCTGTTGCTAAGCAGCAGAGTCACATGCCTGCATACTTTATGATCACTGAACAATGGCAGTTCCAATCCCAATTGCTGTTATTAACCGAGGACTAACTGTAGAGTTACTATTTGACGTTTAGTCAAGAGTAGATCCACTGACCTCTGTATCAAAATCAGCAATTGACAAGGCTATAGCGCTCCAAGGAAACGCTCCAAATCCTTCCTTTGGTGATAAAAATATTACTGTGAAAAAAGTAATTACCTTCATTTCTATGCTTCACAACACCCCCCTCCCCCTTGTGCATTCTTATATAGAAAACCAACCTTTGGGTTTATTTAGATGCTTATTTTTCTTCTTTAATAGGGAATTTTTGAATAGCTTGCATTTCATTTTATGCCAACTTGAATTTAGGCATACTTGAAAAAAAAAATTTGTTTAATATTTTATTTTATTTAAAGAAATGTTAGACATGGATCCAGCCAGACTTGTTGAGAACAATCATCAGCGGAAATTTAAATGCATAGCCGCTTATAGATAAGATAAGATAAGATAACCTTTATTGTCATTTTTATATTGTGGGCACAACGGCACACATCAAAAATGAAATTTAGTTGCCCGCTCTCAGTGAAACACATACATGACACACACCTAAACATACTATGTACAACATATATATAGACCCACATCCCTACATATACATAGCAAATAAATATTAAATACTGTCCATCTTGAATATATAACGCAAGGAGGAAGTTTGAGAGTTTGCAAGGTTAATGCTGTATGGAATGAAACTATGGCTGAATCTGGATGTTCTGCTACGGATACCACGAAGCCTCCTCCCAGAAGGTAACAAGGAAAACAGGTCGTGAAGAGGATGGGTAGTGTCCCAAATAATCTTACGGACCCTGCTCAAACAAAGCTTCTGTGCTATGTCCTGGATGGTAGGGAGGGAACTGCCAATGATCTTTTCAGCCATTCTCACCACTCTCTGCACCGCCTTCCTGTCTGAAGCAGTGATGCTTCCAAACCAGACTGTGATGCTATATGACAGGATGCTCTCGATTTTCCCCTTGTAGAAAGTGGTCAGGACGGGGGAAGGAAGATGTGCTTTTCTCATGCGGCGCAGAAAATGCAGACGCTGCTGTGCCCGCTTCACCAGTTTCTCACTGTTGAGCGACCAAGTCAGCCTACTCGTTAGCTGCACATCCAGGAATTTGATGCTGGTAACCATCTCCACAGGTGAATCATTAATGCACAGAGAAGTGTGGCTGTGCCTGCCTTTTCTGAAATCAACAATGATCTCTTTGGTTTTTCCTGTATTTAAAACTAGGCTGTTTTCTTACACCAGTTCACCAACCCCTCAACCTCCTTGCAGTAAGCTTCCACCTTGTCATCCTGAATAAGGCCCACTACTGTTGTATCATCTGCGAACTTCACAATATGGTTGGTGGCAAACCTAGCACAGCAGTCATGGGTCAACAGGGTGAACAGCAGCGGACTTAAGACGCAGCCCTGAGGAGAACCTGTGCTCAAGAAAATGGTATTAGAGGTATTTGTTCCAACTCGCACATATTGGGGCCTGTTGGTAAGAAAATCCAGAATCCAGTTGCACAAAGGAGTGTTTAAGCCCAAAAGGCCCAGTTTGTCTACTAGATGCTGGAGAATTGATTGTGTTAAATGCCGAACTGAAGTCGACAAACAGCAAACGCACATGAGTATTTCTTTCCTCTAAGTGCTTCAGGCTCAGATGGAGAACAGAAGAAATAGCATCCTCCGTAGAGCGATTTGGTCGGTAGGCAAACTGAAGCGGGTCAAATACTGGCAGGAGGCTAGATACAATAGTGTCCTTTATCAGCTTCTCATAGCATTTCATGATGGTGGATGTCAGTGCAACCGGACGGTAATCATTGAGGCCTGTAATTGTGGACTTTTTTGGCACTGGCAAGATGATGGCCATCTTAAAACACGATGGGACCACTGCCTGCTGCAATGAGAGGTTGAAAATATCTGTGAGAACACAAGCCAGCTCCTCTGCGCATTCCCTGAGGACACGTCCAGGGATGTTATCTGGGCCTGCTGCTTTCCGAATGTTAACTGTCTGCAGTGTTTTCCGGACAGAGGTGACATCAAAGCTTGGCACTTGCTCATCAGGATGGGGCACAGCTTTCCTAGCAGGAGTGCTATTTGATGCCTCAAATCTACCAAAAAATGCTGCTATAGTAATGGTTGATTGCACAGTGTGTGCGTTCATTTGGTGTTAAAATTTCCCATCACCCCCAAACTCTACAGTTTATTTGGCTAATGTCCTTTTTAGAGACTCTGTCCAGTCCTGACCTTAGTAGGAAACATTAAGCATTCTCTACCCCTGGGGATTTTCAAAGGTATATTTCTTGCAGCAGGTTGTCTTCTAGATTGTGTGAGAAGAAGAAGAAAAACTAAAGAAGAAATATTTCCTGAAGCTTAGTGAGTTGGAGGTGACCTGTGTGTGTAGAGAGAATTTGCCTAGAAAGCTATGTTGATTATAATGCTGTTTGTCAGGGATCTCAGATTAGGAGAGGCTGCATTAAGTACAGAGAGTCAGCCTACAGGCAATTGAGCTGGGGCATACCATAGTTGGAAGGTGAGCTTTTCTTGTTTGTATGCCAAATGTGGAGATAATCTCTCCCCAGCCTCCCCCAATCATTTTGCTTCTACTTTGGGAAGCAAAATAACTTTGACTGAATGCTTGGAGGAATTTTATCTATTGTCTTTGAAGCTACAAAGGATAAGAGATTTCCTGGACTTTAATGTTATAATGCAGGTGGATTTTTTAAACTGGTGACAGGTTCCACCCAAGTCTCTGCTTGGCAATGGATAAAGGGATGGCAGTAGAGGGAGAATATCAAAGGATTGATTGGACTCTGTTGTTGGATAATGAGAACCAAGCCAAAAAGAAAATACCTTAAGAGGCAGCCCTGAAGCAGCCCTAAACATACATTAAAATGGTGTTGTATCAAAAAGGTTTTCCCCAGTAGCCTATTAAACTGAACTATTGTGTTGAATTTTTGAGTATAGAAAATTGCACCAGATGCAATTAGATTTTTTTTAAAGCAAAATTTTCTTTTTGTTTTGTGTTTTATTTTGCTTCCTAATTCTGACTTCATTGAAAATAAACATGTCATTCAAATATTTAAGCAATACTTTTTTTACAGCCATAATTGCAATTAAACCTCTGTGTAGGTAAGTTGATTATTTTAAGCCAATACCAAAGGATACCAAAATCAGGATCCTAAGTATTGCGGAAAAAGAGGAGGACCTGAAAAAAATCTTCTAGCAGTAAGGATGTTCCGTGATTTAACTATTATTGTAAAGAATAGTAACAGAAGCCTTTTGGAAGGTATAGGGCTCTGTCTTCTTCTATAGTGTCTCACCCTGCCCCCATATATTGAAAGCTTCCTTACAGTCTGGGGACTCTGGTCTTTGATGTATTTGCTGAAGGATGGATAGTTCCCCCAAAGGACTGAATACTACCAGAGAGCTATTTCCTTTTCACAGAAAGTGATAAAAGTTAAGCAAGTATCCAAAATAGAGTTGACTCAAGGTTGCCCTCCCAATAATTGAAGCTCCAATCTTGTCAGTAGAAGAGGATGAGAGGTTTCTTTTTTTAGTATATAAAAAAAAAAAGTACAAAAATTAAGTTAATAAGTTGGTCATTAATAAATTACTGGTTCTGAGAATAGAAAGCACCTGTTTCCTAGAGATACACAATGCTAGAATTGTATCTCTACAAACGTCACAGGTGTAAGTATACATATGGAAAGATTATTCTACTGCCTCCAGTGTTCCCCCTTGGGATAATATTTTTAAAATCATAATCATGGATAGAGATTTTTCTAGAAATCTGCTTTATCCAGACAAATCATTTATCTGTCTAGCTCTGCATTTCCTATCCCGTCTGATAGTTTGCTGGAGTTGGGGGCTACTTCCAGATAAAAACTTAAGCAATCACGAACCATTGTTTTATCAGGTCCTATCACTTTTTTTGTATCTGTACCTTGCTGTGTTCTATTTGTACAGAAGACAGGTATAGCCAAGTCAGCAGTGTTCCTGCCACACCTTTTCCCACACTCTAAGCACATATATTTATAGCTGATTGTAAATCCCATCAATTGCACCTGCATGAGCCTGATTAATGGAATTACGATCGTGTCCAAATGTTGCCCTGTTAGTTGCCCAGTTAGACAACATCTTCTGGTATAAAGGTTTGGAGCTACTCAGTGTGCCCAGCGATGCAGAATCTTGACTACTCAAGGGCCTGAATTATAGCTCTGCAGAAGACAATCATTTACACTGGCCTTTCATCAATCATGCACTAGGTTCTTTGCCCTCTATCTCTATTATACATCCTGGGAATAAGTAGAGCCAAGGAATCTTCTAAAATGAAGCAGCTGTGCAGCAGTGATTCCTCATTTTTCTGACTCTACACCACCACTAGTAGATGCCCAGGCCAGATGACAAAGCCATGTTTTCAGCCCTTGCAGAAGACCAAAAAAGTTGGGTCCAGTCTGACTTTGAGGGGGGGGGAGTGGGAGGGGGGGGAGGATGTTTTAGAAGGCGAGTGCCTTCTCCTACATCCTGACAGATGACATTCCTTCCCATTGGACCTTGCCTGTAATATAAAAGTAAAAAATTACAGCCAGGCTTGTTTCCTGATAAATTTTAGAAAATGGGAACAAGTTTAATTGATTTCTCCAGAGAATTAAGAGTTCTTTCTTAGTTTCTGACAAAGGGTCTTATTTGATAGCAATCAGTTGGCTTAATTGTTCCTGTTGGTTGGCTGGGGAACTCAAGTGTTAAGAAAAAATAATTCAGGATCCAATCCCCAGGGTCATAGCACAAAGTAGTTCCTTATTTTAGTTATTCCCTAAAATATTTACTTTGCTGAATTATGGATGTACACACCGAAAGAATGAAAGAAAGAGCATATTGAATCCCATAATTAAGTAACTATTTGGAGAGTACAAGGCTAAGATAATACCTTCATTTCAAAAGAGAAGAAAGTTTAAGAAGCAATTCATTAAAGCCTTGTTGATCTCTATAAAAAGAAAGGAAAGGCAGGAACTGTTTCTGAGTCATAAGTGCTGTCCTTCACATTTTTATAAAAAAAGAGAGAGACCAGGACAGCTGGAAAGCACTTTCTTAAAAGGACTTTTTCATGTCAGGAAATTATTCTGCAACTAAAAATACAAGTGAATTGATGGAGCGATATGTAGAATCTGCCCTATACATTCAGTCTTACTGCATATCTATTGTGTATTTTCCTATTCACATGTGCAAATAATTGCAACTCTTATTATTTCATACTTTTTAGATTTACTGAAAATAGGTGCTAGCTGGAAAATGTGGAAAGATTGTAAATGAGTAACACAGTAATTTGGAAATTATATATATTTCACAAAAAAGACATTGCTGTTAACAATTAAACATATTGCTTAGAAGAATTCTCAAGACATGTTTTTGTTCCTAGTCCTACCTGAAAATCCTGATGACCATGAATTAAACCTTTTCTGAGAGCACATGAGATAGATTAGCACCATGTTTAATTATTTTAGTTAATCATCTTAAAATTTCATACTTTAGATCAGGGGTGTGAAACTGCCGGCCCATGGGCCGGATGCATCATGACGAAACCGCGCCCACCCCATTGCCGGCAATGGGAAAAAAGTCGCGATATGTCGCGACACGTCACGTGATGTTGCGAGTTTGACACCCCTGCTTTAGATGATATAGCTGCCATATTCATCTAATAATTGACTAATTACAATCTGGTGGAATTTTCTCTTTTTCTTTTACATCGGTGACTCATCTGCTAAAAATCACCTAATGCTTTTTATTTTCCTAGTATTGTTTTAATGTAGTCTTCTGTGCTGTAGAATAAAGTGTTGATCTCTTTATAGTTTTTCAGACTCACAGAGAAAGTTAGCACTCTGGCCATCACTGCCTAGCTGTAGCTTGAAATGTGGAACAAAACTCATGGAAAGGTGTGTTGTGCTTTGTTGAATTCTGTGGTCAATGGTGGGTGGGA
Source organism: Azemiops feae (assembly GCA_023970755.1). Taxonomy (NCBI): domain Eukaryota; kingdom Metazoa; phylum Chordata; class Lepidosauria; order Squamata; family Viperidae; genus Azemiops; species Azemiops feae. Next base: position 1,365,550 of record JALGBA010001447.1, read on the forward strand.
AGGAGCACTAAATAATAGTGGTATGTTAGCAGAAGGGCAACTGTTGCCCTTGTTTCAGCTTTTTGTGCTGATAAAATTCAAGTCTGCAACACTACTGTACTGAATTAGAGCATGCATATTAGGCATTGACACAAGGTGGTCAAAATCTAAATATGCACGATTGCTTTAGCCAGGATCTACCTTCTTAAATTATGAGTGGAATTTAAGGAGGGGAGATTACTTTTTAAACATCTTTTTGCAGTTGATGTAAGCAATAAAAGCAGGGAGAAGTACTTTATCAGAGAGATTGGAGTCCTGCTACCGCTTGTATTTTCTTTTTACTATTTCTTTTCATCCACACAAATACTGCTACGTCAGACAAATATTTCACCAGTGTTATGGTTCTATAAGAAAATACTACAACAGTTCAGTACTGTGGTCAGTAAAAGGAAGCAGTTGTAATTGTATATGGCTGTTAAGTAGTATGCTTTGCATGAGCGGTTCAGATTAAAGGTAATAACATGCAACCAAAAATGTGTTCAGTTCCTCATGGCTTAGAATTCAATCATATTCAAAGATTCTTTCAGGGAGAATCACAGTCTGGTGGACTTCAAAATATTTTAATTGTTCCAGGTATTGATTCAGACCAGTCTTAGAGGTGTCTTACAGGGCAAGTAGGATAATGCCCCCCTGTTGGTGTGCCCATCCTTCCCTTGATTTCTCCTTAACTGTGCACCATTGGCTTAATGTTTCAGTTCATGTGTGGCATACCAACTGGTGACTCACCCCTCACCAGCCTTCCTGTGCTATTCCGTCCCTTCCCTTAGAGCAGACATGTCAAACTCGTGATGTCACGTGACGTCGCGCAATGTATTGGGACGGCAATGGGGTGGGCGTGGCTTCTGCGTGACACGTCCGGCCTGTGGGTCGGCAGTTTGACACCCCTGCCTTAGAGGCTTTGAGTTGCCCATTGCTGTTACTATTAAAAGATTTGCTGATCATAGTATGTAAGAACTGAATTGAAATTTTACAGTAGTCCAAGAAAACATGCTTCCTATTATTTTTGTCTATTTTTGCCAGATTTCATTTAACAGTTGTATATGACTTGCAGGACTTCCATGTAGCTGGGAGCTTAAAATGGTTGCTGTGTCCTACATCTCTCTATCTCACTTTCAAGCTATCCATGGTGGTTGAAGAAAGTTGGGGTTATCTAGATGTTGGTTTAACTGAAAAATAAAAACAAAAGCATCCTGGAAGAAGGCAGTTATAACAGCAAGCCAATAGAAGTGGAAACCTTTCCCCAAAGAGAAAAAAAACACCCTAAAAGGGCTTATAAGTAATAATGGAAGTCTAATATGCCTTTTCCTCCTCCTCCTCCTCTTTAGATAGTCAAGATTGAGGACTATAGGAACTTGATGTAAGCCTATGCTTAGGTAATTTTGAAGAAGCTGTGAAGGTTATAGCCCACCTAAACAGCTCCCTCTCCCCCCTTTCCATGGGTATCTTTGAGTTACTTGGGTTGAGTTATTTTGTTCTTGACCTTTGAGTCACTAGCTCCTAAAAAGAAATGTGCTAAATTCAAAAGAATGAATCATTTAGCCTCTGACCAAGTGGAATAGAATTTCTCCTTCTTCCATCCTCTGATTTATTTTGTTCCTTTTTTTCCTAATTGGAAGGAAGGAAGAGCAAGGAGATATTTAGGGCGATTGTGATGGAGAGGACTCATTATTAAAACAAAAGTTATCAGTGCCTTGTGCTCCCAGTTGCTTAGGGCTCATTGATGATTAAAGAGGCAGAGATGATATTTCCCTGTCAGTCACTGTTGCTTTTCCTTCCATGCATTGCCATTAAATCTGTTGGCTGTCAGTTCTCTGGATGTAGCCATGGGAACTCTGATGTCACTAATGAGAGCTTGTGACTTTTCTTCCGTGCAGGAAGGAAAGGGGACTAGTGAAGGCAGGAGGTGCCTGGACTGTGCAATGTGAATGATTGAAAATGGCAGAGAACAAAAGAAAACCATCTTATGGCTCCAAGGTGGAATTCTTGATTAAATAGTTTTTCTTGCACTCGCCACCTTCCGTGCGCTGTACATATCACAAGTGTGCATTTTTCCAACAAAAAAAAAAGTGCTGAGGTGTGCTCTGCGGATGAAGAGGGAAAAGGAAATGTAATGGTTAACATCTAGTAAGCACTTTGGGAGATTAAAGGGGCTATTTGGAGCTTTAGCAAAGGAAGTGGTTGAAACTGGCAGTGCTCCTGTCATTCCAAGCGATTGCCTCTGGGAAAATTACTGATTGACAAAGGAAGATGCTGAGCTCAGTGTAGGGGAACAAAATGCTGTTCTGCTCAATGGCTACAAGGAAACATCTTTCTAGGAAGTCCTAAATTTCTTTTTCTTATCTATTCTTGATCTGTGTAAAATCTTTTTTCTGTAGAGATATCATTGTGTATGTGTGTGTTTGTGTGCGTTGTATATGCCTTCAGGTCAGTGTCAACTTCTGGAGACTGCCTGGGCAAGTCCCGGCAGTTTTCTTAGGTTTCGGAAGTGGTTTGCCATTGTCTGCTTCCTAGAGCTGAGACAGAGTAACTGGCCCCAGGTCATCCAGCTGGCTTTGTGGCCAAAGACAGGACTAGAACTTGTGGTCTTCCAATTTCTAGTTTTGTCCTTAGTATCTGCTACAACACCTGGAATGACCTTTATCGTATTAGGTGTGCCTATATACTCATTCATTGTATGTGTTATATGTTCTTCTCTGTTTGAAAAAGAAAGGTGGTTGCGGAAGAAGCCTATTTCATTACTATATCTATGATTTTTGAATTTTACTCCAAGTAGAGAATGGAATAAACTTAAGAAATCAAAGGTATAGTAGTTCTAGCTTATAGCTTGTTTGTATATGAATTATTATCTGTAATCTGTATGTAGGGCCATTATCTCCTTACCTCAGGTAGGGACAAAAATAACTGGATTAAGCTAGGTGTAATCTCATCTCATCTCAGTCAGCTTGCTTTAATAACATTGTTTTAAAAATTATTTTAGGTAATTTGCCTTTGCAGCATGGTATAAGCAAATGGATTTAAGTGCTGAAAAACATCAGAATAGTCAAATTCATGTTTGACCATGAATTTGGTAAGGTAACCAAGGGCTAATTGAACTATAGCCTCGGCTATAGCCATTAGAAAAGCCTCCACTGAATAGCTGGAGACTCATGCTGGCATTTATTAACATCTTTGCTTTCCCTGCTAAGATGTCAAGGTGAGAAAACGGCAGGCCATCAACTGCTGCTCTGCCTCAATTCAAAGGCTGCTGCTGGTGACCTTGATGTCTCTGTTCCAGCTTTCAGCAAGGCTTAACAGCTCCAGCTTGGAAGATGGGAGAGTTGAAGAACGTGCAAAGTACTTGCAAGTGATGAAAGGGATGCCTTTCACTGCAGATAGAACAAATTGTGAACATTTCCTAAAACCTGCATAAGACACAGAGATGGATGTGCGTCCGGTGTATGAGAGCAAAACCCATGAGATAGGGTGCAATTTGACTGGAGATCTTGGGGATCATCATCTTAACTAAGGTTCACTGAATTCTAGTTGAGCTCTTCCTATGCTGCATTGATGGTGATGCTGCCTTTTCCATGGAGGGTCTGGCTCATGATTTTTGGGCTAAATTTCCATCAGAATTGTTGCACCATGTTTTCTTTGCTAGTTTGCGTCAGTACCCTGGCAAGTTAAGATTATTTGCATTTGGACCTAAAGCTTTTCCTGCCTGGCAAACTATGTGGAAAAGTCCAAAGAAGCTACCAGGATTTTTAACCTGATGGAAATTTTTACTGTTAGGTTACATGTAAAAGAGACAAGCAATATTTTGTTTCAGCTTATTTGTTAAGTTTGAATATCATGGTTTTTTTTAGAAACTTGGTTTAAAATATTTGCAGTGCTTGCCTCCAAATTTTATCCTCACTGTAGTTTTATACAGCAGGTTAGTGGAGTGACAATGACTGACTGACCTCAAGTCATCAGTGAGATTCATAGATCTGAATCTAGATGTATTTATTTAATCAATTAATATGCCCTTCAACCCACAAATTATTGCTCTAAGAGGTTAATATAGGTTTGCAAACCAGTGCAACATCAAGATTTAAAAAAAAACACACAAAAACAATGTAACTGTAGCCAGCCTATATTTGTGGAAGTTTCTGCTCCCTACAGACAGACTCATCCACCACCCTGCTCCAGTTGTGGTGGAAGTTTCTGCTCCCTACAGATGGACTCATCCACCACCCTGCTCCAGTTCTTGGGGCAAAAAACCAGTTCTTTTAAGACTTTTAAAAAGCGAATAGATTCAAGGCCATTTGAATCTTGTGGGGTAAGCTGTTCCAGAGGCTGATGCTTCAACAGAGAAGGCATGCCTTCTGGCTCTGCCAGATGATACTTTCCTACAGAGGGGACTTAGAACATCTTACTCATTTGGATCTCTTGGGGTAGGCAAAATCAACTGGAGATTGGCAGTCCTTCATCTAATCCAGCCCTGTACCATAAAGGTGTAACCAGCATCATTAATTGTTCCCAGAAGCCTCCTGGAAAACAGCAACGACACATAACCCTTCTTGTGTATTCTCCTCATCAGAGCAAATGATCACAAATTTGAAACATAAGTCTATCAAAAGACAACCCACACCAACCAAGTGCTCTGTTACCAAAGTAACAAGTCAATCTCCCACAAAAGGAGCTGTGTAAGGAGCTGTGTAAGTACAAAGACACTGCAGCAACCCAGAACACCAGAAAAAGGAAACAGATTGCCTATACAAAATGGGATACCCACGCTTCATGCCTGACCATTCAATTACTGCAGCACAACCAACACAAGCTATGAAAAGGATAACACTGCCACACATCAAAAACAACTTAGAAACAACCAATAGACCATTACAATCATACAGTGTCAAAGTAGCACAGAAACTAAGGTCCTCCAAAACATCGTAAGTAAACGAAAAGACCTAGTTGTCTAAGAAGAACGAACAGGAATGAGATCTACAATATATAGTGTAAAGACTGTAACAGCCACTATGCTAGTTATTAGAGCCAGTTTGGTCTAGTGCAGGGGTAGGCAACCTTGGCTCTTTTACGACTCGTGGACTTCAATTCCCAGAATTCCTGAGCCAGCCATGCTGAGGGGAAAGGGAGAGGCTTCCAAGCTTAGCCATGCTGGCTCAGGAATTCTGGGAGTTGAAGTCCACGAGTCATAAAAGAGCCAAGGTTGCCTACCCCTGGTCTAGTGGTTAAGATACCAGGCTTATAACTGGAAACCAGTTGTAGTCTCTCCTTAGCATAAAAGCCAGCTGGGTGACTTTGGGCCAGTCACTTACTCTCAGTCCAACCTATTTCACAGGGTGGTTTTGGGGAAAATGGAAAGAGTATTAGGTATGCAGGATTCAATTTGAGTCGGTCATTGGGACCAAAGGTTTATTCTTCCAAGCTTTCGGTGTTGTGTTGGAGCCCATCCTCAGGGAACTTCTCTCTCTCCAGAATATTTGCACACATTCTGGAGAGAGAGATGTTCCCTGAGGATGGGCTCCAGCACAAGTCCAAAAGCTTGGAAGAATAAATCTTTGGTCCCAGTGACTGACTCTGATTGGATCCTGCAACATTATCCTGGGACATGTATGTTTGCCTTCATTCATGAGTATTAGGTATGTTTACCATCTTGAGTTATTTATAAAAATAAAGCGAACATCAATGCAGGGATTAATACCAAGTAATTAAGCAGGAAGCAGCACCCTAATCAAGGAACTATATAAGTAGACCTTGATTTACAACTGTTCATTTAGCAACAGTTCGAAGTTAATGCCAGTGCCAAGAAAAGTGACTTACAACTGGTTCTCAAACTTAACGATTGTTCTAGTGACCCTGCCGGTCACATGATCAAAATTCAGGCACTTGGCAACTGTTAATTTACAATGGTTAAAGCATTTTAGGGATTATGTGATCGCCATTTGTGATCTTCCCAGGTGGTTTCCAATAAGCAAAGTCAAGTCAAGGGGGGGAAACCAAATTTGCTTAATGACAGTGGCAAAATTAACAAAATCGGGTGTGACTCACTTAACAATTGGATTTCTTAGCAGTAGAAGTTCTGATCCCAACTGTGGTTGTAAGTTGAGGACTATGTGTACCAAGGAGAAAACCACACCTACTTCAAAACTGGCAGGGCAAGCTACCGTAGCAAACCCCTCACTCACACTGATAATGATGCCTAGTTGGGTAATGAAATGTCTGCAAGCAAACAGAGAGCACCAAGGTCTCCACAGTTCCTGAGCTACATACTGTACATTCCCTGCTATTGAAGAAATGGATTTGTACGTAGGCTCTTCTGTTTATGATTGCCATCTACTTTTTAAGTAGGAGATAAGAGTCGAGTAGTTGGACTGATGGAATTAAGGATGTTCTCCCTTTCTTATGATACTCAGTGTTTTTCACCTTTTAATTTTTTTTTTCAAAGGTACATCGCATCAGATACACGGTAGGCTATTTCTGTTGGCCAGCCAAATTAAAATGTTCTACTAGTAGTACTCATGTATCAGGGATATAAATGTTCTTAACATGCCTAACTGATCTGTCTGATTGTCCAGGCTGTGTAGAGGAAAAGCTGTTGTCCAGCATACTAGAAAAGCACTTTAGATTCAGAGTAGTGTCTTCCTGTGGACTGATGGAGAATCTACCCTAGGGAGCTTTAGCTTGTGGGAAAACGATAATTGTGATTCATTCTTTGTGCTTCAAAAAGTCTGAGTAATGTCTGTTTAAGATTTAATGAAGAGTAGAATACAAGAGTGAACACTTCACAACCACATTTTGGAAATTTTGCCAGATGTCTCAACTTGCAACTGTGAATGGGGGGGGGGGGAAGAGGGGGGCTTTGTCCTCAACTGTAATAATTAAGTGTCACTAAAAAAAATTCAGTAAGGAGAAAATATTGTGGCTATTAAACTTCAACCTTAATGGATAAACTAAACATAATGGTTTAATATACAGTATTTGCATTTAATGAGCCGTAGTTTGGAAATAAAAAATTCTGCAGCTGCAGGGATTGATCTTTTTCAGATCAAAGCAGATATGAAGAAAGTGAAATGTATCCTTTCTTTTCCCACCTACCCCCAAGCACTATTTGCCTTGCAAGGAAATTCATAATCTGTAACAGTGGGGATTTTCTTCCTGATGCTAATATTAAATGCAGTTTTTTTCTAGGATAAGAGCAGAGGCACAGAAGAATATGTTTCATGTCATATACCTGCTGTGCTCTGGATTATTATCAGTCTCAAGCCAAAGATAGATTTAACTTTATGTCTCATTTAGTCCTAAATGGAAATTTAGGATGGATGTTCAACGATCAGCTTTTACCGAATAGAATACTGTGTGGAATTGTTGTGATCTAACATGCTCCACACATTAGGGATACCTCTGCTAGCTGGTACTATTACGTTGTCCATTCTTTGCATCCCTGGAAGCAGGAATGCCAAAAGTTACGTCTGTGGGAAAAGCGATTAAAGAAAATGTGAAGATGCACGTATATGATAATTGACCTAGCTGTGAGCTGATTGGCATTATGGTATGCAAGGCAGAACTGTCACCTGGGTGGGCTAAAAGAGCAGGGCAGTAGGGACCATATATATGTGAACTGCTGCACTTCTCTATATGAGGTAGTTATTTTCTCACTCTTGTTGTCTTTATTTGGCAGTTGAGTTAATTTGCTCCTGGCTCAGCTTGGGTCCTTGGAAATATCACTTCCCAAATATTCTTTTAAGCTTGTTGACTTGAGAAACTAGAAAACTTGCTACACTGAACTGCAGTGAGAGAATAAACCGGGTTTGCCTCTCAAAACTGGGATGGGTAAAATATACATTTTCTGTTTACCTCTCTATGCTTTCCTGAGGCCGTCTTGGGTCAGTGTGTACTTCGAAGGTGTTCTGAGCTACAGGTAAAAGAAGTCAGAAGCGGTGTCCCAACCATTTGCACTGAATAATGTTCTCTTCGTTGGAGAAGTAGCCTTGGAATGGCTCTTTCAGTGGCTGCCTATAGGAGAACATTTGTAATTGTTTCATGTTTTTTGTTCCACGAGTTAAAGCTGGGCTGAGGGCCCCCTCTGGCCTTTCCAAGCATACAAAGCAATGGCAGCATTTCTTACAGTCCTCTATACTGTCAAAAGTATTAAAGGCTTCTTGTGGTGTGTTGGCAAGTGATTGACACTAAGCTGAAGCAGGTGCAGAGAGTGTGGCGGCTACCTCAAAGCTACGTGGGAGTGAGCAGCAAGACTGGGAAAACAAACCATGGGTCTTCTGTAAGACTGTTGCATGTAGGGTTCTCTGAAGGGCAGCTGGCTTTTTTTTTAATTGACACACCGAGATTGAATTGAGGCTGGGGAGGGGGGTTACTGCAATCTTACATTTATAGTTTCTCTATAAACTAGTTGAACGTGGTTGAAGTTAGTCTATTATTCTCTTTCTGCCTTCTGCAGATTAAGGGCTCAGAAAGATCCAGTTTGCATATATATATATATATATATTTGTGCATTTTATCTTCCTTAGCTATTTCTCTGACTCCTTCCTTGTGCTATTTATGTGGGCTTAAATAGCCTGGGAAACTTTTTTTTTTTAAGATGAAAGAATGCAAAGAGTTGAATGCTCTGGAAAGAAAAAAGGGCATTCCTAATCATCCACCCACTGTCATATTCTGCTTTCCCAAAGAATTGGCTTAACCAGTCCAGCTTTTATTATGCAATAGTGGCAAAAGGTTCGCTGCATGGTGCATGATAAGGCATAATAATAATAAAAAGGAAAGAGCACTTATCTATGGGTATAGTGAATTTTCTCCCACTCCAACTGCAAGAGAAGTCAAGTAGATGTGAGGGGCCCATAAATTCTCTGTTTGAAAACAAATGTCTTAAGAGGCAGAGCTTCTGAGCTGGGAGACAAGGCTGTTCTTCCCCACTGCTAACAATTTTTCCCCTTTGCTTCTGTTTGCAGACCCAAGGAATCACCATGTGGTCCCACTTCCTGAGAGCAGTTCCTGAAGGCCAAGGCTGTCAGATTTCCATCCTAACAAAACAGTGACAATGAGCAACTGCTGGTGTTTTTATCTGAGAAAGGAACTTTGAATGGATTTGCCATGGTGACATGAAAAAGGACCAGGATGGATAATGGACTGTCACGGGGGCAATTCCATACGTGTATGGCCTCTTTGTGAAACTATCTCCAGTCTTTCCTGAGCTGAGACCTGGAGGGAGGGAGGGGGGGAAGGGTGGGTGGGGTGGGGAAGGAACCTGAAAACTCTTTTCCAAAGCAAGGATGACTTTAGTAAGGATCCGGAGGAGCTTCCGGCAGGTATCTCCTCAAGTGGTGCTCTTCTTACTCTTTGCCTTCTGCCTGCTCAGTGTTTTTGTCTCAGCATATTATTTATATGGGTGGAAGAGGGGACTGGAACCCTCTGGGGATATCCCCAGCCCAGACTGTGATGAACCGAAGATTGCTCCTTCACGCCTGCTACCGATAAAACCCATCAAAGTGGTAGATTCTTCACGGACTGATCCCTTGGTCCTTGTGTTTGTGGAAAGCCTTTACTCTCAACTGGGACAGGAGATTGTGACCATCTTGGAATCTAGTCGTTTCAAATACCTGACAGAGATCGCTCCGGGGAAGGGAGACATGCCTACGTTGACTGACAAGGACCGAGGGCGCTTCGCACTTATCATCTATGAGAACATCCTGAAGTACGTGAACCTGGATGCCTGGAATCGTGAACTCTTGGACAAGTACTGTGTAGAGTACGGTGTAGGAATCATTGGCTTTTTCAAGGTATTTCAAAGTTGAGAAAGTGTTTACTAAAACAATGAGAAGAGGAGAAGTGATATGCTGACTTCTGGAGATAAGATTTGAGCAACAGTGAAAAGCAGAATAGTATATGTTAGCCTATTCCTATTGCACAGTGAAGTTATCAAAGGGGAACTATGAAATTTCAGGTTGCAGTTCTCTTTCCCGATTTCTTGTGAGAGATGATTCTTTGCTAATATTCCCCAAGGTCTATTTGTGCTTCTCTGCAAAAAGACGGTGAACTGAGTGGCTAAGTATCCTTTATTTTTGACATGCAATGTTGTTTGTTTGTCTTTACATCTCACAGGCAGAGAAATACTTCATACCTGAGATTTTAAGAAGGCCAGAGGCATGCAACACAATATTGTATATCCTAATCAGATACTTAACTGTATCTACAAAATGTCCTGAAATTAGTTTACTTCACATTTTATCCATAAAATTAGATGGTAATACAAAGCTAGTGTGAGAGAGCCCTCTCCTAGCAGATGTCTCCATAGTTGCTGGCCTGAATCATTCCTCTTCTTCGCATGGTTATAATTGCTGGGAAGAGTGGGAAGAGGACACCCAAATTGCTCACTGGCTTGACTAGGGAAGTCACCCCCAGGCAGAGTTAAAGATGGAGAATTTCCAGAACCATGGACCCTAAAAACCCATTGCCATTCAGTTTTGCCAAGGTTGGAATGAAGTCTGTCCTCCTCTATCCAGACCCTCACAATCTCCAGGTACTGGGAAAAGAGCATTACTTGATTAGCCTAGGTAGAGATCTCCAGCTGAGTACCATCAGCATACAGGTGATTTTCCCCAGCTGCTTCATGTGAATTTTAAGTGCAGCCCTGAGGAACCCCAAAGCAGAGGCCTGTAGCTCAACATTTCCTAACACCAACTAGAATCGGCTCTGGAGAAAAGAAGCAACCACTATAACTCTGTGAGGTCCATTCCTAGAAGGACATCATGATCAGTGTTATGAAAGACCACTGAAAGGTTAAGGAGGTACAAGATAAATGTAGTACCCCTATCCTGGGCCCACCAAAGGTTATTGCCAAGCATATCCAATGCCATTTCAGTACTGTGGCTTGGACTGAATCCTGACCAGATAATCTGTTTTTTTTTCTAAAGCCCACTGGAGTTGTAAGCCAACTATCTTCTCGGTAACCTTTCCCCCAAATTTCCAACTAATTTTGTGGTCTAAGATGGAACTAGAACTCACAATTTCCCAGTTTTAGCCTAGTTCTTAATCAGTACTACACTTGATCTTAACTAAACTAAGATCATAATAAAGGTTTTGATCAGTATGCCAAACTGGTTGTCTGGAAGGTGTTTAGGTCACAGGATTTATCCTGGTTGAGTAATATAGGCAAAATCTCTCTCTCTCTCTCTCTCTCCCTCTCCCTCTCCCTCTCCCTCTCCCTCTCAATATGTTTTAGTTCTGTAAGACTTCCATTGAGAGCCATCCATATCTGTCCCCTGAAAAGCCATTTTGGGGAGTAAGAGAGGACATTAATGGACAAGGAGCATACTTTGACCCTAACCTTAGAACAAATTTCTTAGGTCCCTTATTTGATTATGTATTGATATATTTTTTTTCTCTTGCAACATTTTGGATCAAGGGCAGTGCCATTATTTATTTTGCATTAGCTTAATGGCAGAGACATGCAGCCAGATGCTATGAGCAGCTCTGGACTCTGTGAGGAATTAAATGAACCATCATAAATTTAAATCCTGACATTTTATAATTCTCAGAGTGCATGAGCACTGGATTCTTGCTCTCTGCAGCAAATCTTGAAACAAGTAACCTATTCATTTCTTATTAGGTTGCTTGTGTCTGCTCAGAGAAAAATGCCATCTGGAGTTTGAATGCTAGAGAGCAGATCCCCCACCCCCAGGTTTGTTGTTTTGTCATATTCAGTGTCACATGGAAGCGCCTTCAGGATTTCTGTTCTCTGTGCTCTCCTTCCCTTCAATCTGCTGATATTTAAATTAGAGATAAGTAATGACTATAGATTCCATTCTTCCCCTTTTATAACGGGCAGCTCAGACAAGTTTTTTTTTTAATATGGTGACCCTTGTAAAATAATTAGTTTATACAGTTAATTAGCCCAACCCACTGCACAGGGTTGTTGTGAGAAAGGAGACAGAAGTATTCTCTATGCTTGCCACCTTGAGTTATATATAATCTGGATTCTTCTTCTAAAAAAGATTCATGTTAAAATTGGTAATAAAGTGCTCCATATTCCGTTGCAAACTGGATCCTCCGGTTGCTGAAATGCATATACCAATGATAAATCATATGATTTGACTGAAGATGGTAAATGTGTTGACTGTTTTAGGAATGTAATTTATAGCTTAATCAAGACCAAAGTCTCAGTGCTTCTAAAAGAAGGGTCTGGGTGGGGTCATCAGTTCTGGCAATATGGTGGGGGCGATAGTAGCAAAGTCCACATTCTGGATAGAGATGATCATTGGTTTGAAAGAGGGGTAAAAGAGGCCATTTATGTTAACATTGAGCTGCCCTCTCTCAACAGAGGGGGGGGGGATAAGACACCATCTCTCTCCCACCTACAACGTAGTCTTTGCAGCAGTTCAAAGAAGATTCCACCCCCATTTGCACTCTGATACCCTGAGGGCACAGATAAACCCCCAAGTGACCTCAAGAACTCTCAGGGAGCATGCTGACAACCAGATGACTACAAAGAAATATGATCCTTCCACCCCCATCCTATCGGAACTAATTCTTCCATTGCCCCCACGTCCTGCTAGAACCAATGAAGCTTCTTGGATGAGAAGCGAAGCATATTCTTCTTCTTCCTCAGGGGGAAAAAACTCAGTCCAGTTGGCCTTTTGAAAAAGCACCTTTGAGACAACTATGACCTGGATGACTGAGAATATCCACAGACATAAAGTTACAATAGTAAAGTCACCCTCCATGCCTGTAATAACTTTCCCTACCAGTTTATATTGAAAACAAGAATTTAGCTGTGGCTTCTGGGTGCTGCATGAAAGCTTTTGAATGGGGAAGCTATTGAATTACACATCTCTGCTCAAAGTGTTTAGCGTCCTTTGGCCTTTTAGTTTGAGATCGGACATGCTAAGTAACTGGGACACTATGGAGGCGCATTGTGCTTTCTGAAGAGTCCATTGAGCAGAGAAAGATGTTATCTCCTTGATGGTAGGCTGAAATTCTCCTTGCTTGTCATTGTTTTTACTGTTGCCTGACAACTTCCTGTCTGAAGTTGTCATTCAGTTCATGTGATCTCTCTACAGGCGAACGAGAACAGCTTACTGAGTGCTCAGCTGAAAGGTTTCCCTCTTTTTCTCCACTCCAACCTTGCACTGAAGGACTGCAGCATCAATCCCAAATCACCGCTGCTGTACATCACGCGGCCCAGCGAGGTAGAGAAGGGACTTCTTCCAGGGGAGGACTGGACAGTCTTCCAGTCAAACCATTCCACATATGAGCCAGTCCTCCTTGCTAAAACCAAGTCAGCTGAATCCATCCCACACATGAGCATTGATGCTGCACTCCACACCACCGTCGTACAAGACTTGGGACTCCATGATGGCATCCAGAGAGTCCTTTTTGGCAACAACCTCAACTTTTGGCTACACAAACTGGTCTTTGTGGACGCTGTTTCATTCCTGACTGGCAAGAGGCTTTCACTTCCCCTTGACCGTTACATCTTGGTAGACATTGATGATATCTTTGTTGGGAAGGAAGGCACACGAATGAAGGTGGATGATGTCAAGGTAATTGTTCTTAAACCAGCATATTGCTCTTTGTTTTAGGGCTGTGGGTTGATGTGGGGCCTGTTGACCCTTGAGTTCATTTCATTGAATGAAAAGTTTAAATGGGTTTCATTAATGCTCAAATCAGTGACCTAGATCCCAGAATTCTTGCTGCTTGTTCTGTCTGCTAGCATATAGTTTGGATTACAGGTGCCTAAATTGATCTAGCTATAGATGGCTGCACATGCACTATCACAAAACACTTTGCATAAAACAGGAATGTTCTGTATGTGAGATACTAGACAATTTTTGACATCAAAATGCAATTTTCTCTTGAAAGGAATTTGTTTTGAGGAGATTAAGAAAAATAGTATTTTATAAGCAACTGACCAGTAAAACACTGATCTTGGTCCGATGTTAATCACCAAAGGGAGGAGGGAAGGGGGAGATGGGGGAACCTTTGAGCCATATAGCAGACATTGCTAGTTAGAGCAAGATGTTTTTAGAAAGTTTTATTTCATGTCATTTGCTACTTTTAGAAGAGCAGCAAGGAAAAACATAAATCATACAATCTGCCCAGAGTTACCCTGTGGTAAGATGGGCAGATAAAATAAACTTGATAAATAAATATAATAAATTGCCTTTTAAATTACTGGGCGTGCACGAAGCTCCGCTCACGCGAGGAGCAAGCGCTTCACTGGAGGGTGCATGTGCTCGGATGTGAAGCTCTGCTTGTGTGAGTGGACGGCGCTTGCACGTGAAACTCCATTTGCGAGAATGGAGCTTCGTGCGCAAGCACTTTCCTCTCGCACAAGTGGAGCTTCATGCACGAGCACAAGCACCTGCTCACACGCAAAGCTCCATTTGCACAAGTGGAGCATGCACATGCCCACTGCTCGTGCCAATGGAGCTGTGTGCGCATGCGTCCGCCTGCCACTCACACGCCCCCCTTGCCGGGCCGGGCTGCCAAGGTGGAAAGGTTGGGGACTGCTGCTCTAGATAGTCATTTAAGTTTAATAAATGTGTATCCGTCCCAAATTGAAATAACAAGTGTTCCCTAACTAAAGACTCAGTTTGGCAAGATCTAAATGTGCTGAATGAATATTTAACAATTTTTCCTTATACGTCTCTACTTCTAAATAGAATTTATCTAATGGATATCCAACATGGATATGGTTCATAAAAGATATCTCAAGTGAATTTAAATACCTGTTCATATCAGAAAGGCGATATGTGAGTCTGAAGATTGCTTTATTAATAGTGATCTCTGAACTTGGATATTGCAGAATACATCTGTAGTTTACAATATAGCTGTCCTGTAAAACAGGGGTCCCCAACCGGTCTGTGGACTGGTACTGGGCCACGACATGCCAGCAACCGGGCTGTACAAACAAGCAAAGTCCCATTCGCGGGATGCAGGCAGCACACAAAACCACACACCCTCCGGTCTGCGGAAAAACCTCTCTCCACGTAACCGGTCCCTGGTGCCCAAAAGGTTGGGGACCTCTGCTGTAAAAGTAAACTTCTAGTATGCATGTGAATTAATGAAATGCATATATTAACACATGTTAATGAAAAGAAATATCTGAACTAGCATACATTCTTGTTTCACTTTATATGGTAGCGTGGAGCTTGATGTTGCCTAGCTTTTATTTTTTAACTTCTAGGGCAGTATAAAATATTTTTCAATACATAAGAAGCTCCTTCCTCTCACAGCAGGAACTGTAGACTGGCTTGCTATAATACCCCGTATAACATTCAGTCAACTCTAATGTTAATGTTAGCAACAACAGTTCAAGAAGAAGACAAGGATGCTGTTTGCACATTTCGTTCTTGAATATGTTGTTGAATGTTTTTGAAAGTCAATACTCATGCAGCAATCCATGCTATATATGGGCTTTTGGCAAAAAGAATGGGAAATTAAAAAAAATAACAGAATTAACAGAATAATAGAGTTGGAAGTTCTTCTAGTTCAACCCTCGAGCTGGAGACCTAACATTTCAGACAGATGGTTATCCAATCTCTTCTTAAAAACCTCCAGTGATGGAACACCTACAACTTCCGGATGCAGTATTCCAAGTGTGGTCTTACCAAGGCCTTATAAAATGGTACTAACATTTTGTCAACCACCGGCTGAAAAGCCCAACCCGGCAAAACACCAGAGCTATTGCGTTCTCTAATGCAAGGGTCTCCAACCTTGGCAACTTTAAGACTTGTGGACTTCAACTCCCAGAGCTTTGCTGGCTGAGGAATTCTGGGAGTTGAAGTCCACAAGTCTTAAAGTTGCCAAGGTTGGAGACCCCTGCTCTAATGTATATACTTTATTGAGCAATAACAAACTGGTAGGATTAAAGTGAAGCTAGCTCTGAAGAAATGGCGGGAAGCAGTTAATTAAAAGAACGAAACTCTCCCTCCCCTCTCTGACAGTTCAGGTCACATTGTCCAATACATCTTCCAGCAATTATTATGAGAAGAAACTTCAGTTCGCCAAAACAACTCTTCAATCGCTTTGGCCCTCACATTGATGAGGACACCTGTGGATTCAAACCTCTTCCCCTCCCCTTCCTGTTGTCCTGTTGGCAAACTAGAAGCATTCAGCGGTCCTAAAGCCAGTAGGTTTCGTAGCTTGACACACTTCACATGATGGTGATTCTATCGCCCCTGTTAATGCAACCTAGCACTAGCAGTTGCAGGTTATGTAAATCCAGTCTTTTTTTTTTGTAAGCTACTCTCTTAAATTCTCTTTTCTCCATCCTGTAGGCTTTGTTTGATACTCAGAATGAATTACGTACCCACATCCCAAATTTCACCTTCAATCTGGGCTACTCAGGGAAATTTTTCCACACAGGTAAGAATACAATTGACAAAGTTTTCTTACTAGGCTCTCCAAACTTTTATTCTCTGTGACTGGTGAAAATTTACCTAATATAACTTGAATATTTAAGTATCGTAAAGCATTATGGTAACTGTAGGAACCTCCAGATGTAATCTACAACTCCAGGCATCCTTTACTATCTTTTATGATGTCTAAGGCTGTTGAGATGTGTACTTTATAAACCATCTGAAAGGCCACAGGATCTCACCTCTGCATTGAGTTCTGGACATGGAAATGATAGTGTTATATGTCTGCTCTCTCTACTTGGGGAGATCTAAGATTTTGGGGTTAACTTAATCCATGTAGTGTACTCCATTTAATGCTGCTCAGTGTAGAAGCTTTCAGATCGAGTGGTATGATTTTGTGAAGCTCTGCGTTCATTCATGGCTTAAACATTATTTAGCGATGATGGTGCTTTGGTCCTGGCAGGTACAGATGCGGAGGACGAGGGAGATGACCTTCTGCTCTCTTATGTGAAGGAGTTTTGGTGGTTCCCCCACATGTGGAGTCACATGCAGCCTCACCTTTTTCACAATCAATCAGTGTTGGCAGACCAAATGGCCATGAACAAGAAATTTGCCGTGGTAAGATGCTGTCCAGGACTACTGCTGGAGTGAGGGGGGGGGGGTTTAGGGTTTTATGAAAAACAGAGGATCGCTTCACCATGTAGAATTATTAGTTGCTTACTTCTTATCTGGAACATGTGGCTGTAACAAAGTTTATCGTTGCAAAATGAAACAAGAATTGCCAGAACAGTGTTGACAGTACATTAAACCACTAAAATGAGAAAGTCTTTAAATATTATTGATTTGTAACCAGTTGAAATAATTATTTTAGGTAATACAATCTGAAGCATTGCATCAATGAAGAATGGAAGGTTTGACTAACAGAGGTTCCCACATTGTTTCAATTGATGTTGTTCCTAGTAGTTCCCAAATTGTGTGCTGCTATTTTTGTCCTTGTATGTGTCTTCTGTAGCTACTGATCTGCAGCTGCATTTTTTTTTTTTACTTTTCACATATGCTTAAAAACAAATAATGGTTCCTATGACACCATCCCAATATCTGTTTAATGTATGGTTCCAGTAAATAGCATACAATTGCCCACAAGTCTCTGTTTTAAATTTAAATTGGGATTTTTGTTACTGAGTAACTATTCTCTCCAAAATTTAATCTCTCCAGAACCACACTGATGGTTGTGTTGCATGTGAGCTCTCAACATTGCTCCAAAATGCAGTGGTTGCCTGGAATGTTCTTTTTCCTAGTAAGGACATACAGAGACAAATAGTATCTCAAAGTGACTCAGTTCCACGTTAGCATTTTTTTCTAGTTTAGCAGTGATTTGTTCCTAGTGCTCCCCAAATATTTCCTAGTGTACTGTTGTCTTTTTTCCTGTTCTAATTTTAACATTAAGCATATTCATGCTACTCCATCACATCCAGATGCAGATGTGTTGGAATGTGCACCTGTAGCAGCAGAGGGGAAGGATTTGGCCAACTTAGAGCTTTCCCAGAGAGAGGCCCAGATGAAGTGACTGCATAATCCAAAGCTGGAGGGGAGAGTGAGGAAGAGATTCAGGGTAACCGCTCCCTAGAATCTCTCAGGATATATCTAGTAGTTTAGAAAGTTACAGCTTTAATTTGGCAAGAATCTGTCCACTGCAGGTGTGCAAATAAAGGATTGAACTTGATAGGATCTCGCTGTCTTGTCTCTGGGCTTGGGCCTGACATTAGGAGGTGTATGTTAAAGTATTACTATACTGCTTTCAATTGAAAAATACCCTAAACCCAGTTTATTCAATCAGTTTTTAATTCCAGCGCTTTTGCTAGATAATTCCCCACATCTTTCAGCACAGTACTTTACCTGACCTTGTGAAATTACTTTCCTTTTTAAAAAGAGCCTGTAAAATACTTCTTAGGGGTATGAAGTTTTGGAAGTGTTATTCACACTATTACATTAATTAACAAAAGCTCAATTAAAAGGGAGAGGAAAACAAAGCATAATATTGTAATTTTGCAGAAAGCACTTCTTAAGCTACAAATTTTCCTCGGGTTACAATGGCGATTGGGATTGCTGTTGCTAAGTGGTGCAGTTATAAAGCATGATGTCAAGTAACCACGTCACTTGGAGAGAGACAACAATCCCTATTGCTGTTCTTAGCCCAAGAGATGCAGGTCGTTAAATGGGAAGTGATGGCACTCCCAGATAAGGAGCACAGGTTGCTGCGGGGACGGGGGGGGGAGGATTGGTGGGAGGGTACATGAGAGTTGGAGGTGAGGTGAGGCCCAGTGCAAGGCCACACATTAGTACAAGAAAGCCTGGGGGTGGGTGGCATAGTGTGAGTGCAGGAGGGCCAGAGGTAAGGAGTGCAAGCGCAGGAAGATCGTGGAGATGGCTGGCATGGGAGGAGCACAGGAAGACTGGGGGGGATTTACCAGAGCGACTTGCAACTTTTATCACCCGCTTCCCTATTCATGGGGAGTCAGCAAGGAAGGTCGCAAATGGCAATCATGTGACCATGCATGAGCTGGTTGCCAAGTGCCCAGATTGTGATCTTGTGACACGTGGGCACTGTGACACCATAACTTTGAGAACTGATTGTAACTACAACTTGTTCAGCATTGTCGCAGGTTTGAACAGTTGCTGAACAAGTGGTCAGTAAGTGAGGAATACACATAGTGTAATCCAATACTTTGAATTATTGCCTGGCAATTGTTCATATTCTACAGCATTGGTTTTTTTAAACTGCTGCTTATTCAAATGTGTTTTTAACAGTATTTCTTCATTTCCATAAAAGAATTGTTCAGATATGAAGTAGAATATTTTTCAGTTCAGCGAGGTAGAAATTTAATATTTGTTCACTTAACTATCTCCTGAAAAACTGTGAAGCATGATGATTAAAAATCATCAGGCCAGTTCTGTAGAAAACCTGCTTTAAATTGGGCATAAACATGCCTGCAGAAAAACAGGAAACAATAAGACTTATGTAATGCTAGTTACTCAGTCCACTTCCTGGTCTGACTAATTCAGCAAGAGCAAAAAATACACTTTGAAGTATATCTTAAACTAGAATTCCGTTTGGATTGTGTAGACTAAGTTAAATAAAAAGAATGTCTGTTACTTGCAGTGTAATTATTTCATTAAAATTCCTCTATTAGCACTAGAGGATAACAGCTATGTATGCCTTTACTTCTCTTAGGAACATGGTATACCCACAGATATGGGATATGCAGTGGCCCCCCATCATTCAGGGGTGTACCCAGTGCATGTGCAACTTTATGAGGCCTGGAAACAGGTGTGGGGGATCAAAGTAACAAGCACCGAAGAATATCCTCATCTCAAACCAGCCCGCTACCGAAGAGGATTTATTCACAGTGGAATCATGGTCAGTAGAAAACATAAACTATCTATTAACTTCATTAATTCTTTCTGGTAGAGCAATGAAGGCAAAAAGCTTGTTTCCCCCCCAAAATTGTTTTGTAGAACAGTAAAAAAAGGAGTAAACCCTTTATACCACAAATTGGTCAAAGTATAAAGAAGGGGAAAGTTATTATTTTTTCTTTGTTCTTTTTTTTAATAAGCATAAACAATATTAAGTAATAATACAGTGGAATCCTTGTGTTAAGCTTAAGATAGAAATCTGTGAAGCACCAGGGAAATCAAGAGATTCAGGCAGTTCAAATTACTATAAAGATTTATTGCAAGCTTAAGCTCTCTACAAGAATCTGACCAACTAGCAGTCAGGGGAAATGAGCAGGAGATAAGAAAGGCATCCAAGATAGGCTGGACATAGATCTCTTGTGGGTGCACAGAGATTTGTGACTTATGACGCGTTTGACCCCTCCAGGCTCAGCCTGGTCACCTCCTACAAAATCTTTATTATATACCATAACAATCAATTTAATGAATTTTGCAGTTATTTATCAATGCTACAGTCAGCTCTAGATGTAAAAATTAAGCCATTTTATGCTTATTAATATTAACTTTTTAGAAAACATAGTTAATATTGACATACTTTTTTTCTCTATCTTTAAAGGTTTAAATTACCTAAATCATCAGCACTAATCTCTAGTCAATACTGTATAAATACCAAAATATTGTACCATTTGTGTTTCATAATCCTATAATAAAAATATATTAGTAAAAAATAAAAAAATAATGAACCCAAACCATATCAAATAATAAATCTGCTTAAATTTGGATTTCAATATTATGCGTTCCTGATTTCATAAAAAGAATTTGTCTGAGGCCCACAGTTAAAGTTCACAATCATTAGTTATTAGTTTATAAATTAAATATATATATTCATCAACCTACACAGATACTATTTCTGAATACAGTTTAAAGTAGTTTACATGATTTTTTTTTCTTTTAACCCAGCTGTCAGTCAATGACCAAATTAAAAAAAGAGATTTGATCATTCTTGATTGAATTCTTGGACAGAATTTTCCAACAGGCCTTTGTTGTGAGACCCTGTAGAAGGATGCAACAGTAGACTCCTCAAGGAAAGGCAGTTCTCAAAACGTTCGTGTCCCAGGTCATGTAGAATCGTAAAGAATAAAAAAGAATGAAAATTATTTTCTGGAATTATGCCTAAAAGCAAATTGGCAGCCACATGTAACTGGCAACAAAATTAGCTGAATAGGCACCTGTTTCTAACCCTTGATGCAAGATGGACAGCTGTGTGCTACCAAGTTGCTGCTTCTGAGTGCTTCAACAAAGGCACTCTCACGTAGAGTGAATTGCAGTGTGGAAATCAAAGGCTATGGCAGTCGGGACTGATGTAGAACATTCTGTCCTTTACAACTGGTGTGGGCAGTGGGCAGTGGGGGAGCTGCAGTTGGAAAACAACATTTCTGTCAACAGCTTTTAACTGCTTTTCAGAAAAATAAGTACCAGGGCCAGGTTGTGGCCAAGACTTTTACCTAATCAGAAGGAATTACAGAGGTACTCTGGTTTAACGGAGATGTATTTCTTCTAAAAAGTTGGCATTCATCACAAGAACGATTACCATATTGTCTGGATTCATTTTCAACCTTTTTTTTTTTTTAACACATCCCCTTGTCTGTAGCTTCCAAACACATTTTAAGGCAGAGAGACGCTGTTCATTTCTTATGTACGTAGGTACATATTTGCCTATCATGCGATTCCCAAAGCACAACAGAAAGGTAAAAAAAAAAAAATAGCAAGCAAAAGAAATTAAAGGCAGGAGATGAGGCAAAAAAGAACAAATAAGTCTATTTTATAACAATACCATTCACTATACCCCTGAAAACCTTTCTATTACAGGTAGTTCTACATTTAGGCAAGAAAAACCAAATGTACAGGTATAGTATAGGGGGTACCTTGCTCAATAGTAGTAACTGTGAGAGGGACCTCGGAGTTCTAGTGGACAATCACTTAAATATGAGCCAGCAGTGTGCTGCAGCTGCCAAAAAGGCCAACACAGTGCTAGGCTGCATTAACAGAGAGAGAGAATCAAGATCATGTGAAGTATTAATACCACTTTACAATGCCTTGGTAAGGCCACACTTGGAATACTGCATCCAGTTTTGGTCACCACGATGTAAAAAAGATGTTGAGACTCTAGAAAGAGTACAGAGAAGAGCAACAAAAGATGATTAGGGGACTGGAGGCTAAAGCATACGGCTGCTGGAATTGGTATGTCTTAGTTTAATGAAGAGAAGGACGAGGGGGGTCATGATAGCAGTGTTCCAATATCTCAGGGGCTGCCACAAAGAAGAGGGAGTCAAGCTATTTCCAAGGCGCCTGAAGGCAGGACAAGAAGCAACAGATGGAAACTAATCAAGGAGAGAAGCAACCTAGAACTAAGGAGAAACTTCCTGACAGTTAGAACAATTAACCAGTGGAACAACCTGCCTCCAGAAGCGGTGAATGCTCCAACACTGGAAGTTTTTAAGAAGAGACTGGACAGCCATTTGGTTGAAATGGTATAGGGTTTCCTGCCTGAGCAGGGGGTTGGACTTGGACTAGATGACCTCCAAGGTCCCTTCCAACTTTTATTATTATTATTATTATTATTATTATTATTATTATTATTATTATTATTATTATTATTGTTGTTGTTGTTGTTGTTGTTGTTGTTGTTGTTGTTGTTGTTGTTATTATTATTATTATTATTATTATTATTATTATTATTATTATTATTATTATTCCTTGACCTAACCACAATTGAACCCAAGATTTCTTTTGCTAAGTGAGACATTTCATAAGTGAGTTTTGCCCCCTTTTACGACCTTTCTTGCCATAGTTGTTAAGTGAATCACTGCAATTGTTAAATTACTAACATACTTGTTAAGATGTATCTGGCTTCTCCTTTGACTTTGCTTGTTAGGAGGTTGCAAAAAGTGATCGCATGATCCCAGGACACTGCAACTGTATGTGTAATATGAATCCGTTAGCAAGCACCTGACTTTTGATCGCAAGAACAAGGGGATGCTGTAAAGGTTGTAAGTGTGAAAAATGGTCCTAAGTCACTTTTTCAGTGCCTTCGTAACTTCAAACAGTCGTTAAACGAACTGTTGTAAGTCAAGGAATATCTGTACTGAGAATATGAACCAGATGAATATCTTCAGTAAGTTAAGAGCACCAACTTGAAGGTTAGGTTGTTTTTTTTTAATAGATTGAGGCTTCATACAGGTTTAAAACGCTTGTTTGTCCAGAATTACCTCTAGAAAATTGTCTTCATTATGAACAAAGTCATATTTATAGTATGATATTGGCTGATGATTCTGTTTCAGTTAGATCTGAGTTTTGAATAATGCTAATAAATACCTTATGAAAAGCAAAGAAGATAATATTGCATTAAGGAATAGTAGGTAATAAGTACAGGAAGTGGCATGCACTGTAACAAGTCTGTTGATAAAGAAATGGGGGGGGGGTATTCAGGATAATCCAGATTCCAAGAAGTTTGTAACTAAGTTTTAATTAGAAAATGGCATAGTTAAGAGGCGGGCAAGCTTACCTTGTAAGAAGGGAAAAGTATATTTGGAGCCTTTCATATTACTTATTCAAGAAAATTCTATTACAAAACTATTAATACAATCTTGAATTCTGAGTTTTGCATGTTTTTGAGTAGTATATATCTGTTTTAAGAAAATTAACATGTGTTTGAAATTTTATATAATGTCAAGAACATGCTCTGGACATTTTTAATATGGTTTATCTTAAAGGAAGACTTCTATTTAGTTACATGGTCAGTTTCAACTAGAATTTTATAATTGCAACTTGAAAATCATCTGAACTTTTAGGTTAGAGAAAGAGAGACCCCATAATACTTTACAATATTTTAAAAAAATAATAATAGCTGGAGCAGATAATCCTAGGACCTAAGGAATCCTTTACAAATTCCAGGTGCCTGGCCTTTTAAATAATTCCTAGTAAACCTATTAAACAAAAAAGAGCTAATCATTTAGTGAACTTTCCCCAGGGCCTGCCTTGGTTGTTATGATGGACTGCATACTGTTCACGAAAGTTTCTGATGGCCATCAGTGATTGTTTCTTTTTCCTGAGATAGTCTAATCAGCTTGAAAGGAGCAGCTGCTGTGTACTTTGCCTTTGTTCTCTGATTCGTGAAAAAGCATAAAATGAACATAGGAAGAGATTTTTCTCCCTTGGGAAAGAAGGAACTGGAACAAAGTTTGCATCCCAAATGCATGTACCAGATGCAAATTGTACCCTTTGTCTCAGCATGTACATTTAGGTTTTTTTTGGCAAAGCCGGGCTATGATAGGCAGTGGCTTTGCCAAGGCGAAGCAAATGATCTCAGTTATGTGTCTAGTTTTTCCAGTGACCACTGCTACAGTGTTTAATAGGAGCACAGGATAGAACTTCCCTCATAGCTTCCCACTTATCAGGATTCTGCGTAGGGTATCCTAAATTAGGTTAAGGAGGCAAACTGTGCAGACCCAGCACGACAGGACTTATATCAAGCCAAAATAAAAACAGTTTTTCAGCACAGCAGTATTTCAGCACAGCTTATATAATAGAGTGAAACTTAAAAAATCATGCATAAACGGAGAACCTCAGCAGATGAAAGATACCTCAAGAGAGACTTTTTGGTTCTCTTTAAATTAAATAAATAATGATTTTTTTGAAAAAAAAAGAATACGTTTTTGTATTTATGATCAGCCCCAGTGTCAGAGGCTTTTTGTACCCTAATGTTCCCTTTAAAGCATCATGAAGCATAGTTTAGTCTGATTCATTTGACATAAATCAGATACCAGGAAACACTGATTCTCCATTTAGCTTATCTTGCTCCAGTGTGGGGATGGGAATTGGGGCTTAGTTGTTTTCTGGAGCAGATTGGAAATTATTCTTTGCTTTAAAGTTGAGAGGTACTAAAATAGGCAAGCAGTCTGCCTTGGTTTGAGCTGATAGACTTGAAGGTGTGTGTATGTGTGTGTGTGTGAGAGAGAGAGAGAGAGAGAGAGAGGAATAACATAGTTGGAAGGGACTTTGGAGGTCTTCTAGTCCAGGGGTCTTCAAACCTGGCCCTTTTATGACTTGTGCACTTCAACTCCCAGAATTCCTCAGCCAGCATGCTTGGCTGAGGAATTCTGGGAGTTGAAGTCCACAAGTCATAAAAGGGCCAAGTTTGAAGACCCCTGTTCCAATCCAACCCCCTGCTCAGGCAGGAAACTATACTATTTCAGACAAATGGTTCTTCAGTCTCTTCTTAAAAACTTCCAGTGTTGGAGCATCTACAACGTCTGGAAGCAAGTTGTTCCACAGATTAATTGTTCTGTCAGGAAATTTCTCCTTAATTCTAGGTTGCTTCTCTCCTTGAAGGAAGGAAGGAAAAGAAAGAACAGTTATGCACTTATATGAATGACTGTATTTATGTGTGAAAATGTGAACCCCAATATCAGGATCAATTCCACCCATACTAAAGACTTCTCCATCTCCAAAGTCAGTAAAAAGTGAATACAAAACAGTAGGAGGTTTGGTTTTAAAAGCCTTGAAAACAAGACCCCAATATCCAAATAGAAGGAATTAATGCAGGCTTTCTAAATCTGACGGGATGAATTTGTGGGAGATCTGTTGAGCATACCTGTTTCTGCAGAGGGACACTTTAGACCAATATGCTCTCCATGATCCTGCACGTTTTGGGGAAAAACGGTGCAGAGTAAAGTTAAGCAGTATACAATAGTCATAGAAGATGGCAGTGCATAATAAAGCATTATTGGTCACATTATCTGCAACTCATTCTTAGCAAAGTCAGGACAACTTGAACGGCTTATCTGGGATTTGTAAGAAATAGCGCAGTGCATTTTAGATTCTTTCTAATTTGCTACTTGTCTCCCCGCCCCCTCCCCCCTCCCCCGTTTTTTGCTAGGTTCTCCCAAGGCAAACGTGTGGATTATTTACACATACCATATTCTATAATGAATATCCAGGTGGCTCGAGTGAATTGGATAAAATCATCAATGGAGGCGAGCTTTTTCTTACTGTTCTCCTTAATCCCGTAAGTATTATTTCAAGGACCAATGGACTGAATCCTTGCAGCAAAGAAAAGGCGGGATATAAACATGATGATTAAGTTAGATCCATTAGCTACTGAAAGGTTCTGGAGTTGATAAATTCTAGAGCTGAATAACTTTCAGAAAAGTATGTATATGTGTGTGTATAGGTAGGAGAGACTGTGTGTGTGTGTGTGTGTGTGTGTTTGGATGAATGGATAGATAAATATGATTCAGAAATGATTCAGAAGCTGAAAGGGCTTTAGGCATAAGAGTTAAGCAAGAGCCATAAACAGTAATATCATTTCGATAATTCCCTGGTCGAAGTTTATTACATGGTATGGACACAGTGAAATAATACAATTAGGAGTGCTGCCAAGTAAACTTTTTTTTCTGAAATCAACAGAAATTAAAACTGGGAGAAACTGATTGAAGTTGGGAGTAAATTTAGAATAGATGAAAGCACTCTCTGACAAAGCATTTAATCCACTTATGGAATATACAGTAGTGGCCAAAATTGTGGAAACCTTTTGGGAAAAGTGTATTTTTGAGGTTTGATGGCTAATAACACCACTTTGTTTTGGGAGTAGTACCATAAAATTATATATCAATGGAAAGATAAATTAATCAAGAATGTAATGCAACAAAGTTTGTTCAATTATCTGTGCTGTGTTCTATGAAAAGTTATAGCCAAATAACCAGAAAAAGGAAGCACAACTTGCTTAGGTTGATATCAGGTAGCTTTCCTTCATCTGATTGTAGCCAATGAGCATGAGTGTTTAGAGAGCGAATCAGGTGTCATCTTGTTTTGGCGATGAGCCAATCAGATCACAGTAGGATTCAGTTATTGATGTCATGTATTGAAGCTGAGAGGAGGACATTTGTCAGTGTGTTATGTGATCGCTATCAAATTGGTTGGGTTTTTTTGTGTTCTTTCATTTAGTGAGCTTGTAAAATGTAATAAAATTAAAGTAATGATGCAAAGAGTTGACTGGTTGCCCAGAAAGCGATGTAAAATAGTATTATTAAGTGAACAAGGCTACAGTTATAAAGAAATTAGAAGAAAAATTAGTGGAAACTTAACCAAAGATGGCATTTCTACTGTACACTTTTCCCAAAAGGTTTCCACAATTTTGGCCCCTACTGTATTACCACAAGGTGTGCTGATCAGCTTGGATACTTTTTAAAAGGGCAGAAATGGCTCCCAGGTGCACTGTTCTTTGTAGAAAATATGGTAGGTAAATAGTAAAGGAGAATCTTTTTTTCTTAAATTAAAGTGAATTAACAGAAGATATACCGTGTATTGTTGAAAGATAGTTTACTTCTTGTCCTAAATATAAAGATTTTTTTTTCTTCATCATGTCTAGATTTTTAAACTTCTTTAAAAATGTTTGGCTAGTGCAGAGGTCCCCAACCTTTTGGGCACCAGGGACCGGTTCTGTGGAGAGAGGTTTTTCCATGGACAGGAGAGTGCGTGGTTTTGTGTGCTGCCTGCATCTCACAAATGGGGCTTTGCTTGCTTGTGCGGACTGGTTGCTGGCATGCCGCGGCCCGGGGGTTGGGGACCTCTGGGCTAGTGGATTGAAACTTTATGGCCCTTAATGCAGGAAAGCATTTTTGTGGTTTTTAGTTAGTTCATATGCATTTTTTGTTCATCTGCAAATAAATGTTTAGCATTTCACTACAAAAAATCCCTGAATACTATGGTAATTATTCTGATCTATGGTTTCCCCCCCCCCTCTCTTCTTCCCTCCCCTGCACAGATCAGTATCTTTATGACTCACCTCTCCAATTATGGAAATGACCGTCTGGGTTTATACACCTTTAGACATTTGGTCCGATTTCTGAACTCCTGGACTAACTTGAAGTTACAGACGTTGCCACCTGTGCAGCTGGCACAGAAGTATTTCCAGATATTCTCTGAAGAAAAAGACCCCCTTTGGCAGGTGTGCATTAACTGCCTCCCTGGGCCTGCATTGCAAAATTTCCACTGTGTTTTACTGTTTTGTCTCTTCCTTGGTTTGAAAATCTGGACAAGTAGTTGCCTGTTATATAATACTCAGTTCAATTCAGTTAATTGCGGCCATAGACCAGCAGGATACTTAATACTCCCCAGGAAGAGTGGCAGATGTGAAATAACATTCTGTGAAATGTGTAGTGGTTGGGGACTTGCAACAGTATTCGGGAGATTTGCTTCTTTCTATCCGATGAGCAACAAATCTCATCCGGTCACCCCTTTCAGTTGTACATCTGATTAGAAAAAGAGTATTCTGATAATTAGATCTCAATATTGGTCCCCTGGAGAAGGGAGAGCCTGGTTTTGAAAAATGTATTTTTTTTTCTTTTAAGAGGGGTCATAAAAGTCATAAAAAAAACCCTATAGCTTCCCAAGTATGGAGCAGACCCAGCACAGTAGTGAAGTAAAAGATGGTATCTTCCTTCCTTACTTAAAACTTACAACCACAATTGAGCCCAAAATTTCTGTTGCTAAGCAAGGCAGTTGCTAAGTGAATTTTGCCTGATTTTACGGCCTTTTTTACCACAATTGTTAAGTGTCTCCCTGCAGTTGCTAAGCGAATCATGCGGTTGTTAAGCAAATCTGGCTTCTCCCATTGACTTTCCTTGGTGGAAGCCAGCTGGGAAGATTACAATCGGTGATCACATGAGCCCAGGATAGTGCAACAATCGTAAATACAGTTGCCAAGTGCCCAAAATTTGATCACATGGAGATGCTACAACAGTCATAAGGATGAAAAACAACCATAAGCCCCTTTTTTTCCTGTGCTGTTGTAACTTCAAACAGTGACTAAATGAATGGTTGTAAGTCAAGGACTACCTGTACTTGAAATTGCTGGCTTTTGAGAGACCTCTTCAGTAAGAACAGTTGGGCTATAAAAACCCTGTTCCCCTGGATGCCCTGGCTGATTCCCAGCATGTGTTCATGTTTTAGGATCCTTGTGAGGACAAGCGCCACAAGGACATTTGGTCCAAAGAGAAGACCTGTGACCGGTTCCCCAAGCTGCTAATTATTGGTCCTCAGAAGACAGGTATGGTAGTAGGTGATGTCTGCTGTATGCTTAAATATATTATCCCAGGGATTAGATTACAGTATCATTTAAAACCATAATATATGAACTAAGCCACAATTGACTGAGCTTGTAAAATCCACTACTCCAAAACTTAACAAATCATCTCAAGGTGTATTTATTAGAATAAGCAGTTTAATAGTCTTCAACTTATTGTCAGGGTAAGGAGAATTGGCTGTTTCAAGTAATGGTGAGTAAAATTTGTGAGCCATTGAACAGTTATTGTTGGTGCCATTTGTCATTACCCATGGTTCATGGTTCAATATAGGAAACTGGGATAAAATAAATAAAAGAAAAAAAAACCTTATCCTTTTGCCTGAATTTATTTTAGAGAGAGATTTTTTTTTTTCAATAGCAATGTAATTCTTCCTCAGAGTTGGAGAAGCCACTGCCAAAAACATTTAATATAATTGGAAATCTGGTAATATTTAGGCTAAGTCTACAAGGCTGACAGAAATAGGAAACATAGGTTAAAGACTCAGGCTTTACCCAAGAGGCTTTTTTCTTGACTGTGAGATGACAGCTGTTTAAAAGGCCATTTACTCATGTAGTAGGATAAAATATCATGTATGCCGTAATTAAGAAATGCACTGGGGTTAGTATTTTTTTATTGAGGACTGAACATACCGAGTCTGCTTATCCCTAGAAATATCTAGATCTGTGTTTCTCAACCTCAGCAACCTTAAAGTCTGTGGACTTTTAACTCCCAGAATTCTCCATCCAGCATGCTGGCCAGAGAATGCCAGGAACTGAAATCCACACACCTTAACATTGCTGAGGTTGAGAAACAGTGATCAAGAGTGTAAAATTCTGGCAGAAGGTTGGCAGAAAAGCAGTTTTTAGCTCTTTGTCCCCCTGCCCCATTTCTTCTCTTCCTCCTTGAAAGGTACCACTGCCCTCTATCTCTTCCTTGGGATGCACCCTGACCTGAGCAGTAACTATCCCAGCTCGGAGACCTTCGAAGAGATCCAGTTCTTCAATGGACATAATTACCACAAGGGCATTGACTGGTAGGCTTCATTTTGTAGCAACTCTTCTGGTGGGGTGGGTGGATGAGGAGCTGTCCTTCCAGTTATATTTTGGCTCATAATGACACTGCAAAGGAACGAAGGAACAGCTTGTAATTCTTCTAATCTATTTTGCTGGGGTGTTCTGAAAGCCAAACAGATATCTAGCAAGCAAGGGGGAAGCTCCCCTTTGGATTTAGATTTGTGGAAGAAATACACACATTTAGCTTCTAAGGCTTAATTTAATTAATTAATTTTATTTGCCGCCCATCTCATTTCGAAACGGCTCTGGGCAGCTTATAGCAGAAAATATTAAAATCGTTAAAAGTAAATATTCCTAACACAATAAAGTACAAGCAAAGTAAAATCGTAGTTACAAGATGGGGAAGGAGGGAGCTAGATGCACGGGGGGGGGGGAGGGGAGGGGAGGAGGAGGTGGGGGGGGGGAGGTGGGATTGACTCTTAATTAATCAACCACCTCCAGTGTGATATCCCCCATGGGTACCCCAAGCCATCTGGCAGGTCCTAAGGCTCTTGGGGAAGGTCAGAAGGTCTCCCCTCAAGGGGTAAGATATTCCACAGGGCAGGAGCCAGCTTGCTTCTTCTCCTTTGTCAGCCGACCTTCTCTGTAAGCCTGAAACGCAGAATCGCTACACAGGTTTTATCTGATTCCCGCACCAGGTTTCTGCAGTGATGCCTTGTAAACATGTGTTAATTCTACCGGGCTAAGGTGTGAATGAGGAAAACAGGATTTTGTGTTTCATGTCTGTTGTAACGTTTCCCCCTCCTCTCTCTCAAAATGTACTATTCATTCTCCTCTCTGTTCGCTTGGGAGGAACGGTGATCAACAGCTGGTCTGTTGGTCTTGTGTTCATTAGTTCATGCTGCATTTGCCGTCTGCTTAAATCTTTTCCATAAATGTAAATAAATTGCTGTCTGTTAATTCTTTGATCCAGAAGAATGCTTCATTGGTTGTTCAGGCTTAAGTTCTAAAATCAGCTACATTCTAATGACTGTCTTGACTAATACGGTTTGGGGCTGGAAAGAAACCTTTGATGTGTCTTAATCCTTGTTCTGTTTAAAGTGGCATAAACAATTGACATTGAGGAAGAATCTGAAAGTATTTCTGCATTGCTTCACCCAATCTGTTTTTCCCTTTCTGCTGCTGGTTTTTTTTTTTTAAGGTATATGGAGTTTTTCCCCATTCCTTCCAACACTACTTCTGATTTCTATTTTGAGAAGAGTGCCAATTACTTTGATTCAGAAGTCACGCCAAGGCGGGCTGCTGCACTGCTTTCCAAGGCAAAAATAATCACCATCCTCATCAATCCTGCAGATCGGGCCTACTCTTGGTATCAGGTAAGCTGCTCCATGCTGGTGTTGCCTTCTTGACCTAAAGCACTACTCATTAGTGGAAAGGCAACGTAGATATTAAACATAATAGCAGCAGCTCTTACGTCTTTAGAGAAGCTCTTCCTGCCTGCTCACCAGTCTGCAAGGCTCTCTGAAGCAACAATTTCCCTTTACCGTTAGAATTCAGCTTTCTAAATGGTCGTGCCTCAATTTTTTCCTAGATCTCATGTGGCCCTATGAGTTCCCTAATTGCTGCCTGTTTCTCTGCTTGTGTCTTCCTCTCCTTCCTCCACTTTCCTCTTTCTTGTTTCCTCTTTGCTTCTTTGAATGTCTCTTGTTCCTGTTCAGCAGAGGGCTGTCAAAAATTGTTTTTTTCCTTCTTCTTCTTCTTCTTAATAGCATCAACGGGCACATGATGATCCAGTTGCCCTGAAGTACACCTTTCACGAGGTGATTACAGCTGGACCTGAAACCTCTCAGAAGCTTCGGACCTTACAGAACCGTTGCCTAGTACCAGGCTGGTATGCTACCCATATTGAACGCTGGTTGAATAATTTCCATGCCAATCAGGTAAGCAAGTCATGAATCTTTAGTTTTACCTTCTCAAAAAAACAAAATGGAGAGAGGGTTTAATGAAGCCGAACGTTTATATATACAACCGTATATTCAGTGCTCTTTGTTTCTTATGGAAGATGCATATGTTTTCTGGAATGTTGGAATTCACTGTATGTGGATTCCACCTGGCTCTGAAAAGCCTGTAAAGAGATTCCCTGAGAATTGGATGAAACGTTTAGTTCCTTCCAATGGTAATTATTGTTATCCTGTGAGATTAGCTGAGAATAGGGCAGCAAAAAATTCACCATGCTTGTGTTTTATTTTGAAGTGAAGGGAATGAGAGATGCAGCTGTGTACTTTGTCAGCTGGCCAATGTCAGAATGTATTAAAAATTCTATTACTCCAACATTATCTTCCATGGTTTTTATAACATTAAGAAAGAAATCCATTAATAACATAGTGAACATTTCCAAGAAAACTTGCTTCTGGCCACAAAATGCAGATCTCTTTCATGGGTTGATACAGTACTTAAAAAGCAGGCTATTATTCCATCCTGTGACAACTGTAGTCGGTATTGCAACTTAGAGTTAGCATATATGCAGGCTTAAGTTTACAGTCATGGGGATAGTAAGTAGTTCGCCAGAGACAGATAACATTCTATTCATTCATTCATTCATTCATTCATTCATTCATTCATTCATTCATTCATTCAATTAAATTTATATGTTGCCCATCTCACCATCGAGCGACTCTGAGTGGCTTGCAACAGATAAAAAGAAGAATATAAAAATATTAAAACAATTAAAATTAACAGAAGTTGGCTAAACTGGGAACCGGTTACATAAGTAGGATGGAGGTGGGATCTTCTTA
Source organism: Azemiops feae (assembly GCA_023970755.1). Taxonomy (NCBI): domain Eukaryota; kingdom Metazoa; phylum Chordata; class Lepidosauria; order Squamata; family Viperidae; genus Azemiops; species Azemiops feae. The sequence continues at coordinate 1,398,330 of JALGBA010001447.1, forward strand.
GTCCATTAGCCACTTCCAGCATGGGATGCCCCCATCAAGGCTCCAAGCCAGTCTGCAGAACCAGGTTTTGAAGGTCTTTCAGAAAACCAAGAGGTTGGGGATGGATCTCGCCTCCAGAACATCTTTTAAAGATCTCGTGTAGAATAAAGCCAAGCAAGTGAGTCCTACAAATATTCCCAGTTAAAAACATATGCCATGATTGCATTTAGAAAGCAATCTGGCATTTTCTTAGTAATATATTGTGCCACAGAAGCTAGAGTGAAAGAGGAAGGGAAATACTTTTTAAATGATACAGCAGGAGCAAGACGCTGATGGTTGTTCGTGGAGGAGCAGCAGACACACAGCTGTGGAGCAACAGAAATCTCATTCTTCACTTCCCACGAAAGGGAAGAAACCTCAAAATAAATTGCTAGCACCTCTTTGTGCATGAAACAGTTGCTAAGGGAAAAAGAAACGAAGCAGCCTGGATGTTCACATATTTGTTCTGTTATTGCTTCGTTTTGCATACAACCATACGGTAAGGGTGATATATTCAGTGAAACTGTATGGAAGAAAAATCTGGTCATGCAATACAAGGATATCTAAGGCCAACAAGCCAATTTTCCCCTCCAAAAATGAATATATGCTGCCTGATACTCAGGAGCTGGGAGAAACAGGCATTCTGTAGGAGATGACCAGAGTGATCTTGAGGGAGGGGTCAAATGCATCATCAGTCATGAGTCCCTTCATGCCCACAAGAGATCTAAGTCCAGCCCACATTGAATTCCTTATCTACCGCCAAATTGCTTTGACCATTAGTAGTTCAGATTCTTGTAGAGAGCTTAAGCTTGTAATAAATTTTTATACTCATCTGAACTACCTGGATCTCCTGATTTCTCTGGTGCCTGACACATTCCTAACAATGAGAAAGCAGATTGCCTACAAACCCTGCAGGCCTTTATGGTGACAAAACAAGGGACCTATTTTTAGTTATTTGAGGGTCATTGTAGATGAGATGGAAATAAATTAACTCAGATGTTGAATCCAGATTGTGACATAAAAACAGCTTGAGTAGTCCAAAAACCCATGTGGAAGTGCCTTAATAATAAACTAAAGTACAAAACAATTCAAATTGGAAAACTAATGACATAAATAATCTAGCTCGGAGTGTTGGCTGAAGTAACCTCACTGAATTTAGGATTTTACTGAAAATCTTTTGGACAGAAACCAGGAAAGCACATAAAGTTTCTTTGGGGTCTGAAATCTAATCTATAAGCATGGGGTCTCTTGAGTTTCTAGACCCGAGGTGGATAACTATGGCAACTTTACGACCTGTGGACTTCAACTCCCAGAACTCCTGAGCCGGCATGAGCTCATGAATTCTGGGAGTTGAAGTCCACAGGTCTCAAAGGGACCATAATTGCCCATCCCTGATCTAGACACATGGCTGTTGAACTACATTTTTACAAACAGTAACTAGTTTCCAATTCATGATCATTTTGAAGATGAAGCCTAAGTCTTTAAATCTGGTGAGTGATAACTACCATAAATACAGTTATCTGATATATTACTCTGTTAGATTATTTCTATTTTGGGATTCAGCAGGTGGGTTCAGCAAATATAGGAGAATTATTTTTTTATTATTTAGAAGTATTTTTTTCTAAATATTCTTGTTTTATTTTTGCCAAGACAGGAATTCCTTATCCTATCCTTGTGCATTTGATTTCAGCTTCTTAAGTGAAGAGCGATGCTACCTGCCAATTTGAGAATCATTTCCTTCATCTTGCCCACCTTTGATCTAGACACAGGGAGTCGTGGTGGCACAGTGGTTAGAATGCAGTATTGCAGGCTAGCTCTGCCCACTGCCAGGAGTTCGATCCTGACTGGCTCAAGGTTTACTCAGCCTTCCACCCTTCTGAGATCGGTAAAATGAGGACCCCGATTATTGGGGGCAATATACTCATGTTGTAAACCTCTCAGAGAGTGCTGTAAAGCAGAGTGGAGCAGTATATAAGTTTAAGTGCTATTGCTATTGCTATCTTTTAAGCCAGGTAATAATAATAATAAAAAATCAAAATAATTTAAAAAACTCCTGATAGGGGTTGAATGTTGTGATTTACCAATCAGTATGTTACTCAGTTGCAATGAGAATTTTATGCATTTTTAGTACAATTTTCAAACTAGCTGTGTCTCAACTTAATCTTTGTCCAGCCAGCATTTAACTAACTTGCTAATTATAATCTCATGGGGACTTTGTGTTAATATTGTAGACATAGTGTATTTGATTTCAGCAGAGCATTTAACAGTCTGCTAAGAAGATTAACATTAAGTCTGTCTTAGTACACAAATATTACTTATGTTGATTGGAGGCCGTAACTAATAATTGGGTCTGGTGCAAAGCCTTTTATTTTAACACTGAAAAGGATATGCTTGTCATCAATAATAACAAATAGTTTTAATTTAAGTAGCTTGCTAGCACCATCAATTTTGAGCTGTAAAGATGGAAGTGTTCTATCTTATCACTTGAGATGTTCATGTTAAAATATTGTTATTGTGGGAAATGATCTAGTATGATCTTGAAATTTAGATTATTTTTTTAAAGAAGCTTACTGGTTTGTTTCCATCAGGAGGATTTGAATAAATCTGGAAGGTTCTTAAAGGTCCCTTCGGCATAACCCCTGTTCACCCTGTTTATTTTTTCCCTCTCCCTATCTTTTTAGCTGTTATCTCTGGAAGGATGGAGTGTTTGTATATGTACTTCTTTTATTTCTAAATGAATAGTTTGCATATGCTGATGGGCATTACTTATTTTTTTTCAAATGGAGTACCCATTATTAAATTAATCTTAATTGATTATTTTTTTATCCTGGTGTACACTTTTTTGAGTGTGGCTTCTGACAAGTGTGTGTGTGTGTGTGTGTGTGTGTGTGTGTAAGTACATATGAGACGTATAAATATGAGAAAGCAGGTGTGGTATAGAAATTAAGATGTTGGATTGGCACTTAGGAAACCAAGCTCAAGTCCACTCTCAGCTAAGGAAGTTCACTGGGTGATTTTGGATTAGTCACTTTCTGTCAGCCCAGCCTATTTCACAGGGTTGCTGTGGGGTAAACTGGGATGAGAGATAACCAACTTGAACTTTGGGATGGAAGGCAGGAGATAAATTGAACAAATAAATGCGCCCATTTAATTGAGAGAGGGAAGTGTCTAGGATTGACTTTGGCTGAAACTGTCTTAAGTTTATAAGGTTGAAGAAGCTAGGAATTGCACAGAATTTTTATGTGCATTTATAATTTTTATTCTTACTACTCTTCTTTGGTGGGGAGAATCATCTTATACCATACTCCTTTTGGTAAATATAATCAGTTAAATGAATTTTAAGCCACATAGAACAGCTGATATGTTTCTTTATCTTAGGTTTAAGTTAGGAAATATCAGTGTAAGAAAATGACTTTGATTTAGTTAACAAATTTTAGTGGAGGCTGAAAAATAGATGGGCAGGTCATTGAGAGACCGTATGTGTGCCCATTGTGGTACTATAAGTTTAGAAATACTTTGTTCGCTAAGTTAAAGCAGTGTATAGCTTTCTATAGCTATTTGCCCCTCCTGTGCTTTCGAGTCAGGATATAATAGAAATGAAATACAAATTCTCACAGTCTTGCTCTAGAAAAAAAAACCAGAAGTGGATTTATTTATTCTTTTGATTTGCTCTATTACTACCTCTGAGGAGCGAAACTGTCTCTGTTCCTGGTGCTACATATTGCAGTTAGGAAGGTGTATGTTTGTATAAGAGAGGAACCTAACATATATATGTATTTAAAAATGTCTTTCAGATTCTTGTTCTGGATGGCAAGCGACTACGCGCAGAACCAGCCAAAGTAATGGAAACAGTCCAGAAATTTCTGGGAGTGACAAACGTCATAGATTATCATAAAACTCTAGCGTGAGTCCATCGCATATGCTTTCGTTGAATTTAATCTTTGAATATATTTTCAGGATTGGATCCTACTTGCTTGGATCCCTCGCAGTGCGTGCATTTTTTCCTTGTCAACTGAAGAGCTGATTCTGGAGCTGATTTTGGAGCACTGTAGAATTGGCTTTTCATTTTGCAGACATCAAACTGCTCTGAGGTTTTGAAATCCTTCATGGCAAAGGATTATAGTAGACTGTAGTGGTTAGGAATAAGACTGTGTTCTACTCTGGCTTCAGTAGTAATAAAATGCAGAATATTAAATACTGTTTTCTGTAACAAATGCGTAAACATTACATTGAACAATTTGTAATGCATGGATGATTGATTGTCCATAACAGAACACTGCACGTTTTCTTTCAAGTACATATTATATACATATGTATGTAATAGGAATAATAATCTTTTCTATCTTCATTCCTGGTAATGTGTTTCAGGGGTCAGTTTCCCTGTTTACCTTCTTGCAAACCCTTTCACAAGGAGTTTCTTCCCTGGTAGAGTTTAAAGCATGTGGATCTGAATTCCTGCAGAGAAACAAATTATGGGGAGGAAAGGAGAGGAGAGGAGAACCATGCTCACTTCTCCATGTCTCATTATCTTTTGGTGAAGGGAATATATCCAGGGGGAGGTCTACAGGCACATGCACAAATAAAGCAAGTTGTCAGACTACTATTAAGATACATTAGTGTGGAATGTGTCCTTAGAAATCCACAGAAATTATCTTTCTCTTGTTCAGAGCTGTGGAACATTTTATAATCAATAGGTATTAATTCCTTTCCTTCAGAGCATTTGCATTTGTAAACAGTTCTGGCTAGTGCAATTCTTAGTGCATGACTTAAGAACCATTTTTTAATAGAAATGTGTGTGTGTGTGTGTTATCTAAATTTAAGACAAGAAGCCGTTTATACCTAGCTAAAGGACCACCACACAATGCATTTAAAAATCATTGGAATCAACAGATTAGCAGAGAAATGTGAAAGCGTAGGAATTTATTCTTTCCCTTCCACTGCTATTGAATTTTGTAGCAGAGTAATAGTGCAATATGGTCATTCCATATGTCTGATAAAAGGGATCTCATTTTGGTCAGGAAAGTTGGTTTCCATATTTAATTATATGTAATTACTGCATGTATAAAATAAGTAATTCCAGTTACAAAACGGGGATCATTTGGATATCATCTTCTTTGAAATTTGTGATAGGTTTGATCTCAAAAAAGGATTCTGGTGCCAACTATTAGAGGGAGGAAAGACCAAGTGCTTGGGTAAAAGCAAAGGAAGAAAATACCCAGAGATGGATTTAGATGTAAGTATGTAAAATGAGGGTATTTTTCATCCGCTGTTCTTAGAAGACGCTGGCGCAGTTGTGCACTGGATAACCAGCTGATCTGGTTTTGTAAGGACAGGAGCCCCACTAAACCTTTGCTCTGTACTTAGTGAAAGCTTCTTCCTCTCCATGGTGGGATTCCATGCCACTGCAGTAAGGCTATGAATTTATGAAACATATGTGCCCCAGTAACTTAGATTTGTCCCCACGATCATCGTTCACAAACTGCTACAAGATAAGATGTGGCCCTACTTGGGCATTTCTCATGAATCTTTCCCAGATGGGCCCGTTAGACTGTACACATTAGCCTTGCTAGGATGGTTCTTGAATTCTTCCCCTGCTGAAGGGTAACATCTCATCATAGATGAGAGGCAACTGTTTGTATGATGCTTAGAGTAAATAGACCCTGAATTTGAAATTCTGTGGGTATATGGGGAGAAAGAGTACAGGTGGTTAAATCAACACAACATGTTGTCTTTGATCTTTTCTTATATTATCTACCAAAACTTGACCCCCCCCCTTATAGAATAATGCTTTAGAACCATCTTACGTTTTTGCAGTTTCAGGATTATAGCTAAAATTGGGTGTTATTTTCTGTTGAAAAACAAAAAATCCTCCATAATTTAGGAGCTAAATCCAAGTTGAAAACAAATCTATTTTGATTGGGTGCCTGCCCTGATTCTGCTTGAACTTTCACCTACTATCAGTGAGTCCTGAATACAATTGCTAGGAGATGCAACTGTCCTCAACCTCTTGACAAGTAATCTCTATTTTATGCTTTTTTAATATTTGTATGTATGTATACATTTACTTACTTACAGGACTTAGATGGCTGCTTATCTCAAATGACGACTCTAGACTAGGGGGCCACGGCCTATTCGGAAATGGGCTGCACAAGTTGCAGGCCGGCGTGCACGCATGCACGCAGCTCAACTTGCATAAGTGGTGAGCTGACACATGTGCACATGCGTGTGCAGCTCAACTTGCGCAAGTTGAGCCACTTGCATACTGGCCCACCACTCGCACAAGTCGAGCTGCGCGTGCACGTCCGACCCACCGCTCGCGCAGCCCTGTTCCCTCTCCCCCCACAACTGAGCCACCAAGACACAAAGGTTGGGGACCGTTGCTCTAGAGTCTAGACAGTTCACAACAAACCAATAGAAACATGGTTTAAAAACAAAACTACTCTGCTCCCAGGCACCAGACCAATTTTCCCTGCAGCTCAACCCCCATCCTATGCTTGGGGGAAGAGCCAAATTTTCATATCCTGCTGGAAGGACAGGGATCTATCAGATCTCAGATGGGAGGCTGTTCCAAACAGCTGGAATGGCCACCAAGAGGTCCCATCAGATGGCAACAGTTAAGGCAGGGGGCCTGGAGCACAGCCACCCTATATAAACTAGTAGGATGTGCAGATACCCTCAGGTATATATATACTTGCCATATAGCATTTCCCCAGTCTTTGGATTGGATAGTAACTTCCATTTCAGAGCCACCAACATTTTTGTATAGTACAACCACTGAACTCAGAGAAAAAAAGATACAATAGCATTAATATATCGCAGCTTTCAGAGCGGTGAAGTTATCACTGCTGCACTCTGTGTCTTGGGTCCTGTAAGGATAGCCCCAGTTGGCACCAAGAGGAGGAGATGTCTCCTGTGGCGTAATAATTCATGCATTCCCAGGGTTCTCTGTCCCCTCTAGTTTAACATCTTCATCTTATATTTAGTCATAGCATTTAATTACGCTTCTTTGTCCTTTTCTTTCTTCCTCGTACAGTCCAGAGCATCCTTGAGAGATTATTACAGGGACCACAACATAGAGTTATCCAAGCTACTGTATAAAATTGGCCAGACACTGCCAACTTGGCTGCGGGAAGAACTCCAGAACACTAGATAGCCACTTTTTATCTCTTGTATTAAGCAATAGTAGAATGGATCCATGGGGAGGATCTCAAGCCTCTACTCCAAGCCAACAGGACGTGATAAGATGTGAGATATTCAACAGAGAAGAAGCATTTTGAGAAATATCCATTCAAGATGTTTGTGGAGAAGTGAGAAACTTGCCAACATGGTTGCTTGGAAGAAAGCAGCCATCTGAAGAACTACTGGAATTGATGGACAAGCAGTGCCTCAGGGCCAAGCCAGGACTATGACATCCGTTGCTGCCAGATTGCTCAAGACCCCAGCTTTACTGAAAGTATTGAGGTGTGGCCTCCTTGGCTGTAATGCCACTTTTGGGTGAAGAAGATTCCTAAAGATCTGAGTTTTCCTTACACTTTAGTTCCAATATCCGGAATAGTATTACAACAAAATGACTCCTTCTCTTTGGATAGCACACACAGGAGAACCAAGAATTCACCAGGGATCAAGAATAATAGTCCTGCACGTGTATGGGTTTGCAAAAGAACATCATTGATAATAGGAACATGGAGCCAGAGGGAGGCCATGCTCCAAGTATGGACTTAATTATGCAATTTGGGCTCAGACTGAGATAGGACTGAGATAGTGTTCTGGAGCAGAGTTCTTAGTTAAAGCAGATGCTCTGTTTTTATATGGAAGACTTTGGTATTGGCAATATTTAGATTATCCCAGATGGATTTTTTTTCTGTCTTCTTATTTAGAAATATATTGGGAAAGGGATGGGATGACCAAGAATGAACAACATAGTCATCTACAATGTTGGCAAGAAGAATTTGCTCCAAAGAGATATTTTAATTTGTGTCCTTCTTATAGCCCTGTCTCTGGTTTCAACATACAAAATTATATGAGATGTGGTTTAAGATTCAATAATTGAATCCATTTTTTTTTTAAATTTCTGGTGCACATATCCTGCCTGTTTTAAAAGAGGATGACATTCTAGCATCATGTGTAAACTTTGCTCTAATGGTCATCCTAAGTGCAGCTTAAGAGAATTGATCCTCTTGAGTACTGAACAAACAGTATTTTACTAGTTTTCTTTTTGAACATTTTGGAGTGGGATAGGGATACATATTAGAGTTGGTATTCCCAAGTATTAGGTTCTTATTTTCCCACCCTTTTGCTATTGTAGAGAATAGAGAAAAATGGCCCATGGGTTTGGTTGATTTGTCATCACAATGTCTGTTTCTGTTAGAATCATTTTAGGATAAGCCTGTGGCTGTCCATTTTTCAATTATTTCCTCCTGTCCAATGTGTCTTATTGAGCTGTGACTGAGATTTTCCGATAACCCACTTATTCTAGTTTACTAAATTCCTTTGTGTGTATATGTGTATGTATGGAATTTATAAATATGCTGCTAATAGTATTGTGTATTCATGCATGCACACACACATATACACACTTGCCCATTGCTGTCTGTGTTTGGAGCCACATTAACAAGGTAAATAGAACCCATTTTTCCCCATTTGGCTTATTCTGTCCTGCTACGTCCTGCTAGGTATTGGATGTGTCATGGGAAAGGCATGTTAAATTTGCAGTCCAGAGGGCGCTGGGAGAACAGAGGTCATGACAAGAGTCAAAGGCTTTTGAAAAGCCTTTTTAATTCTTCATTGGAGGAATTAAAGACACTGGAGTATGGACTGATCTGACTACTGTTTGATCCAAAGTTGGAGAGTTGTGATAAAAAATTTTTTAAAAAAAAAACCTTGTTAGTATTGCTAATGGAAACATTTACTATAAATCCAATAATAGGGTGTGAAAAAGATTTCCAAACTTTTTCAATTTGGAGATAGGTGGGGTTTTTTCCCCCCTCCACCAGAATATCTTTCTGTTTTGCTTAAAGGTTTCTGGAAAGAATCTAATTATTGGAAGTGATTTGCTAGACCAGTCATCTTGTTCTGGTTTTCATTGACGCTATAATCATACTAGCACCAGGTCTATGAGTGAACATTTGGAGAAAAGGCAGAAGCAAAAAAGCTTTCTACTTAATTTAGATTTTTACTGCCGATAATTGCTGCCAAAGGTTTATAGGCCTCTTCTGGGTCAGAGTCACTCTGTAGAGGACAAAAGTCATTCTCACACCAGTATCAGCAATTCTTCAATTACTGTGTGTGAATTCAATTCTAGTTCTTCTGAAGTCCATCACAATCCAGCTGTAGCTTCCATTGACCCTGTGTGTGAGCACCATCTAGTGGATCATGAAATTTCATAGATTCGTAGAGTAAAATTTGAGTAAAATAGAGTAAAAGCTGCAGAAAACTTTAGGCCACTGAGTGTATAACTGTTTAGTGCAGCAATCTAAACTGAAACATGCCCAGCAGCTGACTGCCTCATCTCTACTTGAAGAAAGATAACCAGTAAAATAATTTCTTCCACTGAAACTCAAATCCCCCTGAATATTAGGAGGTTTTTTTCTCCCTAATAATCAGAATCTGCCTTTCTGTATCTTAATCCATCCTTTTGCATCCTGCAGTCTTGGATTGTAGAGAGCATGTCTCTGTGCGATGTGCTTTCAGATATAGGAAGACTGAGATCAAATTCCCCATAATCTTAATATTATGAATTCTTTCAATCCCTCTTTATAGTTCTTACCATTGTTCTTCTCCTTTTCACCTTCATTATGTTTATTCTCCCTGTTTGTTTAGGCAGCTATGCCAGTAATGAATGTGCATTTGAGACAGAAGCCTGTGTAAAACCAAACCTGGGGAGATGACATTGTCTTGTGGTCTCTTTTAATACAGTATTTTACGTGCAACCTTCCATATGAAAAGATTAGCTGTACTTGAAAGCAAAGTGTGCTGAAGAGTTCCAAGCTTCCCAGTACCCCTAATTAGATGGACATTTTAAGGTAGAATGAACATGGCTGGGGGTGGGCAGGAGGCAGAGTTGCATCTACTGGCCAATTTAGCTTGTCCTTCTGCTGCAAATCATTCAGAGGTCTTGGCTCGCTGAGGGAATTCTGGGAATTGAAATCCACACATCTTGAAACACTGCCATGTTTGTAAAACATGTAGAAGGAGGCTATTGGCAGAAAAGATGCAGTGACAGACTTGGAATGACAAGATCTTAGCATTTGACATCTGCAGCCTTATGAAATAAGACCCAAAAGTCAGACAGGCTGTCCCTTCCAAGCCATTGCATCAAGAAAAAAGGACCGCTGAAGGATGGTAATGAAAAGACCGTATTGGTCCATTTGAGATATGGGTCATTCATCAGAAATATAAGCTTGCTTTGAGAAATTTTGGCTTGGAGCGCACAAAAGGCCCTCTGAATCACTGCCTCCCAGTACAAGGTTGACTTTGCTGTGGCTTCAGATTTCTAAGCAGACTTCAATGCAGAAACCAAAAACAAAACCCTGAAATTATAATCTGCAAAACAATGTATTTTCCTTTGCCTTTTGTGGATGGAATCATCTTCACAACTTAAGAACAAAGGATGCCACCCCCCTTTCACTCCTATTGTTGAGTGCAGTTTCTGTGGGCCTCCTTGGTGCATCAGGATACCTGAATCAAACTACCAAGTTTAAGCATTTGATAATGTGAAAATATAGTCTTGCTTATCTGTATGATGGCCCTCAGGAAGTTGTTTTAAGACAGTCTACAGAGGCAATGGCAGCTGCTACCTAAAGGTTCATTCTCATTGTGAATATTATGATCATCCCTGTCTTAAATAATAAAATGAAGTACAATGTTTAAAGCTTGGCTTCTCAAGATAGCAGTCTACATGCCATGGAATGCTGCCAAAAGCGAGACATTCAAAAAAGAATTAAACTTGGGATGTGTGTAATGAAAGTATTAATTTGTACTGCTCCCAAATGCTGGTGTGATTTAATGTGCACAAGAGAGGAGGAAACATTTGCCTTTTCACTTAGTAAGTTGGTCAGCAATAGTTGGAAAACACCACTCTCTCGGGTAACAAGAGAACTTACTGAAGTCTGAATTTGAAGAAGGACACTTTTGTTTTGTTTTTTTGTTTTTCTTTTGTTAAAAGGAAGAACTCTGGGAATTCCTTTGTCATGTTTGCATGAGATTCTGTATGTTTTCCCATTGGGAAGGGCAAGGGTTATTTTGTCATGGTGGGAGGGAGGAAAGGGGAGGGAATATTTTTAAGAGTCTTTCTCCCGTATTTTTAATCTGTACTTGGACTCATTTTGGGTTCAGAAAACTGTGTCACTAATGTAATGTCCTGGTGAACTAACTGCTAATAAAATGGGGTTGTCTGTTTTTAGTTAATTTTGTGGCTTTTTTTTTTTTTTGGTATATGTGTAGATTTTCTCTGATTCTTTGAAATTGAAACTGAATTTTTTTAAAAAAAAAAAATCCATCAGGATTGAAATAGAGGTAACAAGCTGAAGCTCCCAAACTTGATGTAGTCCCTTGCCAGAACCTTGGGACAACCCCAAAGCTATTCCAATAGTTGCTACTCAATTATATTTTTACAATTTAGATTTTTCTTCCAGCACCTATCTCAAGGTCAGCAAATGTGATTGAGTAACCTCCATCCCCCAAAGATGGCTTAGTTACACTATGATAGAGCTCTATGATCTCTTGTCTAAAATCCTTCTCTTGAGCAAGGACTTGGGTTTGATAGTTACCTATTCATGTTTGGGACTGGACAGACCCCCCCCCACATTAATAATAATAATAATAATAATAATAATAATAATTAATAATAATAATAATAATAATAATAATAATAATAATAATAATAATAATAATAATAATAATAATAATAAAGTTGGAAGGGACCTTGGAGGTCATCGAGTCCAACCCCCTGCTCATTCATCAGACAATGGCTACTTTATTTAAGCATTCACAGGCAACGGTTAATGGTCATCCTCAGTTCCACATTTTCCACCATTACTTGGTCAGTAGTTTGAATCTTTCATAAATTATAGTACGCAGTTGCATCCAAATCATCTTTGTGCAGAACTCAAGTAAACAAAAAGACCAATAATCTTCACGTGATTCTATTGTTAACTGCACTGGTTTTTTTTGGCTGCAGCACACTTCATATTTAAGTGATTGTCCACTTCCCTCTCACAGATACTATTGAGCCATACTATATGTACAGGTTTTTCTTGCCTAAATGTAGAACCTTACTTTTTTCACCAAATTTCTTAGATAGCTCAGATTTGTATCTTAAGCCTTCTGGAGTGTTGGCTATTCAAGAGCTTGGTGTCATCCGCAAATTTGATGAGTTCCCCATCTATCCCCTCGTCCAAATCGTTGATGAAGATGTTGAAGAGCACTGGCCCCATTAAATTCATCTGTACTTTATTTAAGCCCAAACGATGGTATCCTAACATTTTACCATGGCAGTAGTTAATCTTTTAAATATGTACGAGTTGCATAACAGTGCAAACCAAGTAAACAAAAGAAATAATCCTGTTTATTGAACCGGGTTTGGCTGCCATTTACTTGATGCCAAATATGTAAGAACACTAAATTTCTTAGCTCAGTTTTGCTTCCTTGGAATTCAAGATTTCGTGGTTTATTTCACCCTAAAACCACTGGAAAACTTTGCCAGGTGGCAGTGTTTAGCACTGAGATGAAGGCTGGCTTGGCCTATTTGCAGAAAGCCTGGCTAGTACTTGGAGGGAGATTATTGTGCTGCAGACTAAATGAGGAAGCTGAAGAATTCTACCAGAATAAAATAAGGGGCAAACTTTCATGTATTGTTGCCAAGCAGTGACATGAAAACCTCCATAAAGAAACTGGTCTCAAGGTTAAAGCCAAAGGGAATATAATAGCCTAACGATCACCAATCAGTGAAAGAATTATGTAACTCATCTTCGGGATCTGTGCTGCATTTGGTTTTTATTAGGTTTTATTTGACCACTGGTTGGGTTTGACTGCTGGTTTTATTTGACCGCTGGTTTGGAATGTGTGATTCTAAATATATTTGCAGCAGATCATAAACAGGCATTTTGCGAAGACTCTTTACACAAAATAACGATGAATGTAAGCTCTTAAAAAGCTTTGGGGGAAAAAATCATCTGCAGATCAAATTTCAGATGTAAACTGGAAGAAAAAAGAAATGTGATGGCACTAACATCGATGTATTCCCTGATAATAAGGTGTTTTCCCAGAAGGTGGCAGCATCTGCCTAGAAACAACTTGCAATTGGCAGCGAAAATGAAGTTTCTACGTAGTTGTATTTGTCCTAATTTTTTGAAATATGAAAAACTTGATTGAAATAAAGCTGCTTGGCTTTAGCTTTTGTTTGGAGTGTAGAAATTGTTCTGAGTGAAATGATTCCCTGTGTGGCTGCAATGCTTTCAGCCAGATAATTGTAGCAGCCAAGAACACAGAAATTGCACCACTGCACTCTTTCTGTCTCCCTATTGCATTTCGTCAGTATTCAAGTAATGTAGATATTGATACTCTACATACCGACTGACTTTTGTTTGGATCTGAGGCTGCTCTCCAGTGAGGACAATACCGTGAAGGCACCTCACATTCAAAGATCCAAGCAGAATGTTGACTTTCTGCCCGTCCCAAATCATTTGATCAGGAAAGGCAACCAAGCTTATATGTTCTGATGCTGGTTATAGTAACTGGATAGTTGAAGGGCATGAGAAGAATTAGATGGATCTGTGCACGATGATATCAACAGCTACTTGTCCTGGAGAAGAGAACATTCTACCAACCAATATGGAAAAATGTATGGATAGTCTGCAACTTATGTCCACAATTGAGCTCCAACATTTCTGTTGTTAAGTGAGACATTTGTTAAGTGAATTTTGCCCCATTTTATGACCTTTCTTGCCACAGCTGTTAAATGAATCACTGCAGTGGTTAAGTTGGTGACACTGTTGTGAAGTGAATCTTGACTTCCCCATTGACTTTGCTTGTCAGAAGGCCCCACGGCAACCATCACAAATATGACTCAGTTGCCTAGAATCTGAATTTCGACCTTGTGACCATAGGGATGCTGCAACGGTCGTAAATGTGAAAAATAGCCCCTTTTTTCAGTGCTGTTCTAACTTTGAATGGTCACTAAACGAGACTGTAAGTCGAGAACTGTCTGTATTTCTGGTTTTGTAGTGCCTCCTGGCCAGAGGAGAGGGAAATACCTGCTTCCAGGCATCATTGAATGTGTGCCTACTTGTTCTAGCTCAGGCCATCTCTGCTGGAGCATTGATGCTCCACTCCAGGGGTGTCAAACTCAATTTCATTGAGGGCTGCATCAGCATTGCAGTTGCCCTCGGGGGGGGGGCGGGTATGTGTGGCCAGGGTGGGTGCGGCGTACTGGGTGGGTGTGGATGGAGTGGGTGTGGAGTGGCCAGCTCTACATCGTTTTGTGTCAAGGGGGCCTGTGGGGGCCTGGGCAGGAGTGGGACAGATCTGAGGGTCTCTGGCAGAAGGGGGGTGGGACCAGGGCAAGTGCCAAGGCATGGTCCACTGGAGGAGCCTCCCCAGCATGCACCCAGGGGGCAGGGCCGACGCGGCAGGGGCTGATTCCTCGCTGTTTCCAGACGGCCTTGTGGAGCTAAGACTAAATGCGTTTCAGCATAGATGGCCACCACAAAATTGTACATTGGCTCCCGGCCGGCCTGGGCCAGGGCCAAGACAGCGGGGGCCGTTCCCTCACTGTTTCCAGGATGGCTTCTCGGGCCACATGAAACCACTTCGCGGGCCGCATCCGGCCCCCGGGCCTTGTGTTTGACATGTCTGCTCCACTCACACTGGAGATTTCCCAATGTCTTTTTGTTCTTGGATTTAGCAGGTTTTCACTGCTGGAGCCTCACACAAAGATTTGGTCTTTTCATCCCTAGTGGGAATTCAGATGACTTATGTCCCCAATTTATAAAACCTGACATTTTGTATTCAGAGGAAGAAAAATGAAGTGAAAGAGAGACGTTCATCTGACTTGGAAGCAACTGTCACTAATGCAAGCTTGATTGTTTTGCTTTAGTCAGTTTTAGTTCCCAAACTTAATCTAAAGGTTTACATGTGAGCCACGAATTGGATAATAATAAAGAGATATAACGTTATTTGAGGGGAAGACTTAGCATTTGGCTGTCAGAACTGGGCACACACAGGAGCCAAATTATTGCACCTTTGGCAGAAATGGCTTAGAAGCCTGTTTTTGAAAATCAAATTTCATCTAAGAGGTTGTAGAGAACATTTTCCCTCCTATCTGGCTATAAGACGGCTTTTATATTTACATTTTGGGGGTAATTTTTATGGTATTCAATATTCAACAAAATATATACATGCAACTACTTGAAAGGATTCATATTATCTACAAGCTCATTTTCCATCTAAATTTAACCATGAGGTAATAGAAAAAGTTTCATTACAGTGTAACACTTATGGACACTGCATAAGCCCTGATTTAGGGCCTCTTTTAAAGGTCTTGAATTCCACATGCAATCATTGGCAAGGATGCACTTTCTGTGACTTGGTTTCTGCAGAGAGAACAAAATATATTCTTCCACTGCAACAGGGAATATATTGTCAAATCAGCTTGTGGCTGGCTTAAGAACAATTCAGTATCATGAATTTTCTTTACAAAAACATGTCAGTATTGCAGACTGGGCAGTTTATAGCTTGAGGCAAATCCGGCCCTTTGGCTATCCCTGCCCAGCCTCATGAGATCAATTGGAAATTAGAAATCAAATGTAAATTAAGACAGAATATATATCCTTATCAGTTGCATCTAATCAAAACCATATAATGTACTGATTTGTCTAAAGTGATAAAATTAATATTGAACAGAATTAAGTTCAGACTGACTGTTGGTTTGGTCCTCCACAGCAGTCCTAGTTTCACAGGTGGCCCTTGGGAAAATTAATTGCCCACCCCTACAGCAATAAGACCATCCTATGGTAGCAATCTGCCATGTACCACATTGCCATAAAACAATAGTTGAAACTCACAGGATGTCTGGGCAAGTTATACATTCCACCCAAACTACCTGACAGCATGTAGCTGGGGGGAAAATAGAAAGGATAGCACAGTGTACACTTCTTTGAGCTGAAGTAACACTAGGACGGGTAGGCAACCTTGGACTTCAACTCCCAGAATTCCTGAGCCAGCCATGCTGGCTCAGGAATTCTAGGAGTTGAAGTCCACGAGTCATAAAAGAGCCAAGGTTGCCTACCCCTGCACTAGGATGTAAATTTTAACAAATCAACAATGATTGTATATCTAAGGAAAACTTATCACCTTGCTGCCTTAGACTGCTTAATGTAACTGTTCAAAGTTCTGCTTTCTCCAGCTCCCCAATCCTAAGGCCAAAAGACCTCCTATGAAACTGAGAAAAGCAGACAGTACCAATTGGTGATCCTACCTGAGGTCAGTTACCTGTTTTGAGAACTTTGTTGAATGAGTTTGAATTCTGGGGCGAACAGAAGGAGATCTTAAGGAGTCAGTTATATTGGCTCAGTCTGGAGTGTTGCAGGAATAGCCAACACTCCAGAAGATAGGCTTAAGATACAGAAGGATCTTGACAGACTTGAACATTGGGCCTATCTAACAATATGAAATTCAATGGTGAAAAAAGTAAAGTTCCATATTTTAGGCAAGAAAAACCAAATACACAGGTAAAGTTATAGATGGTACCTGGCTCAAACATAGTAACTGTGAGAGGGATCTTGGAGTTCTACTGGACAATCACTTAAATATGAGCCAGCAGTGTGCTGCAGCTACCAAAAAAGCCAATGCAGTCCTAGGTTGCATTAACACAAGGATAGAATCAAGATCGTGTGAAGTGTTAGTACTACTTTATAATGCCTTGGTAAGGACCTCACTTGGAATACTGCATCCAGTTTTGGTCGCCATGATGTAAAAAGATACTGAGATTCCAGAAAGAGTGCAGAGAAGAGCAACAAATATGATTAGGGGACTGGAGGATAAAACATATAAAGAACGATTGCAAGAAATGGGTATGTCTAGTTTAATGAAAAGAAGAACTAGGAGAGCAGTGACATGATAGCAGTTTTCCAATATCTAAGGAGCTGCTACAAAGAAGAGGGGGGGAGGTGTCAACCTATTCTCCAAAGCACCAGAAGGCAGGACAAGAAACAATGGATGGAAACTAATCAAGGAGAGAAGCAACCTGGAACTAAGGAGAAATTTGCCGACAGTTAGAACAATTAAATCAGTGGAAACATTTGCCTCCAGAAGTTGGGAATGCTCCAACAGTGGAAGATTTTAAGAAGAGATTGGACAACCATTTGTCTGAAATGGTATAGTGTTTCTGCCTGGGCAGGGGGTTGGACTAGATGACCTCCAAGGTCCCTCCCAACTCTTATTCTGTTATTCTGTTAATCTTCAAAAGGATGTTAATGATTCCATTGGGACATATCCAATACAAAGAAAAGGTTTTTTTTTTCCAGAAAGAGAAAACACCATGGATAACCTATAGCTAGTGGCTTACCACTAGAGGAGTGGCACTGGATCATTTAAAACCATCTAGGCATTGTGGAAGAGCAGATTGGTTAAAAAAAAACTGCAGGCATCGGCACGGCCTTCCTCCCATTCCATCTAAGACTTTTCCCCAGTGTCAGCGTGGCAGAATTGCCTATGACAGGGGTAGGCAACCTTGGCTCTTTTATGACTCGTGGACTTCAACTCCCAGAATTCCTGAGCCAGCCATGCTGAGGGGAAAGGGAGAGGTTTCCATGCTGAGCCATGCTGGCTCAGGAATTCTGGGAGTTGAAGTCCACGAGTCATAAAAGAGCCAAGGTTGCCTACCCCTGGCCTATGAAATTGCAACCTTGAAACAGGTGTGGGAGGAGAATGGCAGAGATGTGCTCTTTGGGAGTTCTGCAGCCAATAGCAAACATATAAAAAGGAGGTGTTTTCCCTTCAAAGGGAGCGGAGGGGCCCAGAGGAAAAAGAAGAGGCCCGGCAAAGCAAAAAACAACGTGGGAAGGTGCAAATGCATTTACGTGCTGGCTATTAATAGAGAAGAAAAAAAAAAGTAGAAGAAATCCCAGAGAGAGGAATTAAAGACAGAACAGTGTCTGTTAAGAGGGAAACTTTGCTCTGTGGTAGAAATAGTGTATTGTATAATATAGTGTAAAAAAAATCATAATTGTATAACAGCAATAGTAATAGAAATAGAGTAGATGATAATAGCAATAGAAAGTATTAACACATAAAGGTAACCCCCAACTTGCAACAGTTCATTTAGTGACCATTCAAAGTTACAACGGCACTGAAAAAAAGTGACTTATGACTGTTTTTCACACTGTTGCAGCATCCTCCATGATCATGTGATCAAAATTCAGATGCTTGGCAACTGGCTCATATTTATGACGGTTGCAGTGTCCCGAGATCACATGATCCCCTTTTGCAACCTTCTGACAAGCAAACTCAGTGGGGATGCCAGATTCACTTAACAACCACGTTACTAACTTAAGAACTGCTGTGGTGAGAAAAGTTGCAAAATGGGGTAAAATTCATTTAACAAATGTCTCACTTAGCAACAGAAATGTTGAGTTCAATTATAGCTGTAAGTAGAGAACTACCTGTATATGTTTGCATGTTTTATTTTTGTATCTTTTCTTCCAAAATAATACGTCTCCCCACCCTTATAAGGAGATATAAAAATCCAGCTGTCCAGGCTCCAGTGGTTTTGTGGATCTTTTGCCTCTGGGTCATCTAATTAAATACAGTTTAAAAAAGAGCCTATGACAGGCATATCTAGCGATATCATTAGCTCCTGATAGAAATGGATCCTTATCACCGTAACTATGCAATAATAGTCTAAAGTGGCAGCTCAAAGATTTATGGGAAAATCTATAAATGTGTTTGGATACCTAGAAAAGTAGTATTGACTGGCAAAGGAATAGCCTTTGAATTTCAGTCATTTACAGAATTGTGACAGTGCCTTTTGAATGAAGAAGTTTCACGTAGCCAAAATGGAAAGGGTAAAATAGGTAATATTTACTTAGTGAGAAATCAAGCAATGAATGATCGGAACATCACTGTATCAATATTTCTCACAAATAATAATAATAATTATTTTTTGCTCCAGTAGGCTTACAAATACACATCTGATGTTAGAAAAAGGAGAAATAATCTGTTAACATTGGGGGTGATAAAGGAAGGGAGAATATAATTGGATGATTTGAAGACTAGGTGAACATCACTAAAACTGTAGTTTTAAAATCAGCAAAAAATATAAATATAGACAGGAACAGGAAAAGCAGAAGCCAATCTTGAGAGAGGGTTGACAGAAATTCCAACCACAGACTTGTTTTGTTGAAGAAAGATAAGAGGAATAAACTAGAGGATTACCAAGTAAAATAAAGTCATGAATTATTGGCATTCCTTTTGACAAAACACTAGTTTACTGTAAACAGTAATGACAGTAAATCATTTATTATAAACAATGTTATAAAACAGTTTATAGAAGAAGAGAGAAAACATTAAAAAGCAAGGGAACTCTACTGAGCACAGAGCAAAGATAGACGAAGTGAACAAAACTGGAGAAGAGTACATCTAGGAAACAACGCAAAAGGTGATATACATTCAACAATATTAAATATGGAGTTAGCAAAAATATGAGTGGTGAAAAAAAACAGAACAGAGTTTGAAGGGACCTTGGAGATCTTCCAGTCCAACCCCCTGCTCAGGCAGGAAACCTTGTACCATTTCAGACAAATAGTTGTCTAATCTCTTCTTAAAATCTTCAAGTGTTGGAGCACCCACAACTTCTGGAGGCAGGCTGTTCCACTGATTAATTGTTTTCACTGTCAGGAAATTTCTCCTTAGTTTTAGGTTTGGTTCCCTCCTTAGTTCATTTCCATCCATTGTTTCTTGTCTTGCCTTCTGGTGCTTTGGAAAATAGGTTGACCCCCTTCTTCCTTGTGGCAGCCCTTCAAATAAAGGATGAGAATTATGGCAGAGCTCCCTTCAAAGCCTAGGAGAACCATGAAGTTCATAGAGATGGCTAGAAAATGTATTGCTCTCATTAAAGCTCACTTCTAATGCCAGTGCTTTTATTTTTACCATTATTTTTGTGCCATGAAGCAGTGGTGTATTTAGTTTATTTATTTATAAATTTTATTGGCCGCCCATCTTACCATAGGGTAACTCTGGGTGGCTTACAGTTTCATATAAGATAAAACATAAAAAGTTAAAATCAGACATTAAAACCAAGGGCACACGGGGAGGGCGGTGGTGGAGTGGGATTTGTTATTACTCAATCAACCACCTCCATTGCACTGTTCTCCCACTGGGGGCCCAAGCTGACTAGCAAAGCCATGTCTTTAGGCCCTTACAAAAAGATAGGAGGGTTGGGGCCAACCTCACATGGGTGGGGGACAAGATGTTCCAGAGGACAGGAGCAACAGCAGAGAAGGCCCTCATCCTGGACCCCACCAGCCAGAGTAATTGGGCTGACGGGGATTTCCGGTTTGCTGACACGGCTGCCGCGGATGCTGGAAGGCGAGCTCCATCTTCCACATCCAATTTCGCACCGCTGGAGGACCCTGGAAAGGGTCGAAAGTTGCCCTGTAGGGGCGACAAGCAAGGAAGGGACCCCCGCTTGATCACGGGAGGGTGGTAGCCCTTCCGCTCGATCCGGGGCAGCCCTCCAAACCGGCGGACAAAAGACCGGCCATAGAAATATGGCTCGTCACTAGGTGCAGACAGCCAAAGTCAAACTTACCACCAGGCACCTAGAAAGCAGCGCAGATGAGACTGGGTGAGATCTGAACCTCTCTTCAATCCTAATTATTTTTTCTACCTGTATAAGCTGCCCAAAGTATTTTTCCCCCTGTAGAGAGAGGGAAGGGAAATCCTATCCCACCATCTAAAAATAGCGGCGACTGGCTATCTAGGGGAGTTTAAAACGCTGAAAGAATAACCTGATTCTAACTGGATTTCTATCTTTCTAAAATTTGAACTAAAAGATTCCTTACTCTTATTGAAGATTTGGGTTTTTACTTACAATAAAGAAGTAAAATTGGAAAAAGGATTATAAAAATTTTGGACTTAAAAAAAAAACCTAAACGGTATGGGCGACATCTTGTGGCTAAACCTGATATTACAACTTGTTATTGTTTAAAAGAGACTTGGCTTGAAGCCCAGACTATAGATAAGACTTTTTTGCAACTTTAGAAATGATTGCTTTCCTAATCACTGAGGTAGAAAAGACAGGCCCCCAAGGCTCTGTCAAGTGACACTGCTCCAAAGATAGTATCATATGAGGAAATGGGATCCTTTTCAAGTCTATAGAAGGAACATTATGCTCCTGAACAGTCACAATATGTTTAAAGCAGGGATGCAATTGAACTGACAAATAAACCTTCCCAATTCATCCAGCATATCAGTCAACTAATTTGCACTACCCTTTTTTTGTGGAAGATGAGAAGGCAAAGTATGCAGTGGTGACATCTTATAAGCAGCTCTAGCAGGGGAATTATTGATGTTTCATGAGGCTAGAAATGACATGTACATTTATTCCACTTCCTCTAGAAAGGCATTTAACTGGCTACTTAAACATTTCAGCCAATGGTATTTGTTTATTTTGAGCAGCTGCTGAAGAAAACTATTGTTTGAATTAAAATCTAAAGATACTGTGTAGAAACAGTAATCAGAGAAGGACAATTGATAACGAACACCCCCAAGTCTATCAATAGAATCATCTCAATTGGTCTGTTTTGAGCCTGTGGAGATACTATTAAACAATGTGTATACCAATGAATGTATCTGAAGATGGGAGGCTTGACTCAAAGGAAATCATCATTCGGGAATCTTGACTGAGGACTGTGAATTTTTTCCTGATGCAAAACAGATCAAAGATTGCAAACTGCTAGGTATCCTTTAGAATAGGAGACACATCAATGCTATCAGCCAACAAACAAATGAATACCATGTCACCTCCCTGTAGGCATCCTAAATTGCTCAGTCATGTTGTAATGGAAAACAATAAACAAAAATAATTTTATTTTCTATATATCTGAGAGAAACCAGCACAAAACAGTATCTGCCTAGCTTGTTTAGCCAGTAAGCAGAGAAGAATCTGAAGGTTTCTCCCTATGTTGATTTCTTGCATGTTAATGTGAGCATGGATTTTCACCCATAAGCAGGAATCAGGTGAATTGGTAAGTGCATTAACAACATAGGGTGCAAATGTTGGTGTTTGTTATTTCCTTTTAACATAGATGAGCTGATTCTGAGTTCTTATCTGGGTATGACATTTTAAATCACTGTTCTTGTTGATTCTATTTAGGCTTTGAGATACATCTGTTTTTTCTTGTCTTTCACCCTAGGTACTACAGAAAATAAATCCATACCTTCTTTGTGACAAAGCTTCATCTATTGGAAGATGCTATCATGTGTCCCCTTAGCCTTCTCTTCTTTAGGCTTATCATATCCTGTTCTTTTAGCTTTCTTCATAACACTTAGTCTCCAAGTCCAATCAACTTTGTTGTTCTTTGCATTCTTTCCTCAACATCCTTTTTGTATTCCAGATGTGGCCTGACCAGCAGAACAATCACTTCCCATGATGTTGATCACATTGGCTCTTTGGGTAGTTGCAGCACATTGCTAGCTTATGCTTAATTTATGGTTTATCAGGACACTCAGTTCCTTCTCACTAATAATAATACCGAATCAGGTACCATCCAACTTGTACCTGTATATCTCCTTTCTCTTATCTAAATGCAGAACCTTGCTTCTCTTGCCACTGACATATATTTTCTTGGGAAAAGCCCAATGTTTGAATCTATCAAGCTCTGTCTTCTGAGATGTTAGAGATGTCTCCCACCTGTAGCAGCTTTGTGTCATTTGCAAATTTGCTGAGCATCCATTCCCTCTCCTAAGTCATTTATAAAAATGTTGAATACCTCTGGGCCAGGAGAAAATTCTGAGTTTCCCACTGCATATTTTTTTCCATGTAGCTGTAGATCCGTTAGGATCACACTTTGGCACTATTGTTCAATCAACTATACATCCATCCATCCCACATTGTTCCATTTTATCAGGAAGGAGGCTATAATCAACTTTATCAAATGCCTTACTGAAGTCTAGGTAGTTTACACCAACGATATTCCCTTGATTTACTAATCTTGTCATGTTGAGAGAGCAAAATGAAATGATAAGATTAGATTGGCGCAACGTATTTGTTTCTCAGTTTATCACTGAACTCTTTATCCATCAAGCTGAGCTCATTGGCCACCTCCCTTTTTTCTTTGGAAGCGTTTGTGTTCAGGCCTTAATCTCATTTTTTTTCAGAATTTCCCAATCCCTTGAAATGTTTTCAGGATTTCTATCCTTGAAATCTTCCCTACCTTTCCCTAGTTTATAGAAGTCAGCACTCTTGAAATACAGAACATGGCTACCTTCAGTTCTCTATACCTGCAGTATAGTGAAGTCTAGAATCACATGGCCACTCTCTCCCATGCTTCTACAATATCCACTTCTTCAATCATTTCTTTCCTGATTCTTTTTTTTAAAATCATATTTGTATAGCCTCCCATCTCACATAGTAGCTGTTAGAAAGTATTAAGTCAGTACAGCCAATTCTCTAGTTCAGTGGTGGCGAACCTATGGCACGCATGCCAGAGGCGGCACTCAGAGCCCTCTCTGTGGGCACGCGTGCTGCCGCTGCCAGCAGCTTGCGCAGGTCCATTAGGCCACTGCCGCCACCCGAGCAGCAGCCCCACCCAGCACAAAGGAGGTGAAGCAGCTAGCTAGCAAGCTCGAGTAGAGGTGGTAGAGCACGCCCACGCCCAGCAAGCCAAAGGCCACCCCCAAAGGCAGGAAAAGCCGGATCCCCATCGGCACCATGGCCCCCCAGTCCCAGCTAGGATTGTGTGCCTCCCCCCATCTATGCCGGGCCTCCTGCCCACCACCCCACCCGCCAGAGACCCCCTGGATCTCCCCCAACCCTGCCCGGCCCCCACAGGTGTCCCCCCCATGAGCAACATCGAGGTGGCCATGCCCACCCCAGCCACGCCCACCCAGTCTGCCGTGACAACCGCAGCCATGCCCACCCAGTGGGCCACGCCCACCCAGTGGGCCAAGCCCCCATGCCCCCCCTGAGGGCACCACAATGCTGATGCGGCCCTGGCACTTTGTGATAAATAAGTGGGTTTTGCGTTGTGGTTTGGGCACTCGGTCTCTAAAAGGTTCGCCATCACTGCTCTAGTTCCTCTTCTGTTGCTTGGACAATAAAATTGTCTGCAAGGCCGACAAGAACCTGTTGAATTTCTCACCTACAGCAGAGTTTGATTCCTAGTTGATATTAAAGTAATTGAAATCCCCAATTACCACAAAGCTGTGCTTCCAAGATACTTTGACCATCTGATTTGTAAAGATTTCATCTATAACTTCTGGTAGGTTGGATGGCCTATTGTACACACCCGCCACAGTGTAATTATTATTTCTTTTTCCCTTAATATTCTCTACATATGAAGCAAACCTTTTGCTGCATCTGTTTCTTTTGAAATTATAGTCTTATAGCACCATATTTTAATCATGACTTCCAATCCACCAGGTTTCAGTAATACCAACAATGTCAGCAATATCTAACACACACACACACACACACACACACAGAGAGAGAGAGAGAGAGAGAGAGAGAGAGAGAGAGAGAGAGAGAGAGAGAGAGAGAGAGAGAGAGAGAGAGAGAGAGAGAGAGAGAGAGAGTTCATGTTTTCCCTGTTTGGTTCTCATATACTGAGCGTTGGTGTACAAACATCTGAGCCCTTTAGGTTTGCTTGCTGCCTTTCTTGGTGTATGCCTGAGCACTCCATCCAATCAATCACCCAATCAGAATAGAGCTGGAGGTCTTCTAGTCCAACCCCCTGCTCAAGCAGGAGACCCTGGCCTATACCATTTCAGAGAAGTGACTGTCCAGTCTCTTCTTAAAAATCTCCAGTGCTGAAGCACTTAACTTCTGATGGCAAGTTGTTCCACTGGTTAACTGTTCTCACTGTTAGGAAATTTCTCCTTTTATCACTTTGGATAAAAGGAGAACAACCTGGATAAAAGTGGAACAACCTGCCTCCAGAAGCGGTGAATGCTCCAACATCGGAAGTTTTTAAGAACAGACTGGACAGCCATTTGTCCGAAATGGTATAGGGTTTCCTGCCTGAGCAGGGGGTTGGACTAGATGACCTCCAAGGTCCCTTCCAACTTTATTATTATTATTATTATTATTATTATTATTATTATTATTATTATTATTATTATTATTATTATTATTATTATTATTATTATTATTATTATTATTATTATTATTATTATTATTATTATTATTATTATCCCTTTCTTGTGGTGAGGTTTATTGCCTTATTTGACTTATGCAAATTGGATAGCAGTCTTCAAATGTGTGAAAGGTTCTCACAAAAGTAGGAGGACTGTCCTTATTCTATATTGCACCAGAAGGCAGGACCAGAATCAATACATAAAACCACACAAGGAAATAGTTCAAATTAGACATCGGGAGGAACCCCCCAACTGTGTAAGCTGTCAGCCAATGGAACCAGCTGCTGCACAAAGAGATACTGTAAGTCCTTTGTCACTGGAAGTTTTCAAACAGAAGCTGCATATCCATCTATCAGAGATCCTTGAATGGATCCTGCATTGAACAGGTGAGTTGAACTAAATGACCCCTAGGGCCCCTTCCAATTCTGTGAGTCTGTGTCTCTTAATTTTATGTTTGAAGGAAAAACTACCTCTAACCTTTACACATTTAGGAGCAAATTCACTTTTATTGAGGGGAAGGGCAGCTATCCTATCCACAGAAGAAGCTGCTGCTTTGATAAATAAGTGGTCACTTTAATATGGTTGAACCCTGGACTTAATAGGGCTTTTGATTTCATTTTCTTCTATGGTGAAGCTGACATAAAACATCCCCCCTATTTAGATAATTTAGAGCTGGCAGACCAAGTGTATAATGAACTTTATCGGAAAATTGGGCAGAAGTGAGGAAAAGACAGTTGTGATTATGGCATCGTGCCGATTGTAATCTATAATATTTCTGCATTTATGCCATCATTAGTGTTTATTTTTTTTGTTACATAGGGACTGAAAATCTAATTTTAGCAGACCTATCTTTCAGTTTTCATGCTAATATAGCACAGGGTGGATTCGTGAGCTATTTGCAGATCACCCACAAATAGATCTCTCTTGGCAGCAACATTTTAAAAGAGGGAACAGAGTAATGCAAGTTAGAGGTTTCTAATCTTGCAACTCCAAGGAAAGCTTCCCCAAAGTAGCTCCTACTGAGTTAGTGTGTCTTCATATGCCAGATTTGGTTCTTTGTGTTTTCCACAGAACTTCTACTATGCAGCTACCAGGAAGCCATTTGGAGTGTTTTGGTATGTATTCTCCAAAGAGGTCAGATGACAAGGACACAAATAGAGTTTCCAGATCCTGTAACAGGGATACAGTTTCAGCTAATGTGTTTTGGTTTTTTCTTCCCTTGTTTGTTGTGTAACCGATATGCTTCCTCTAATAAATCCCCAGCCTTCTGTTCACAAAGCAGTGGTTTCAATGAGCAACTTGGATTACTTAATTTGTCTTTCTCTGGTCATCTCCAGAACTTAATCTGAAGCGAAATTTACTGTCCAGGTCCTAGAAGCTGCCAATTGGCCAAGGAACATCACTAATGGATGCTGCAACAAAATATCACAATGGGTTCATCCTCTTATCACTTTAACTGCAGCCTGAATGTGCCCCAATACTATTTTTTATATGATATGACCTTTCCTTTATTTCACCCAAACCCATAGCTGAGGAAGCTTAAGATTGTCTTTAGCTGTTCCATTTTTAAAACAATTTCCCATAACTTTTGCTGTGGACACAGTCCAGCACAGATGATGTGATTGATATCACAGTCAGGAACTGGAGTCAGTCCAGGTTCTTGTGATCAGGCTACTGCAGATATGGTCCCTCCCCTCTAGGTGTTGGAGATTGCCCTCCGTGGCCATTTTGACTCGGGCTCTAAAAGAGATGGGTTACCTAAGTCCTGAGAAGTGTGATGTTTAACCAGCACTTTCCAAAGCTCATATCATATTTAAGCTGATTCCTTAAATATTCAGGTTGGGAAGATTGCTAGAGCTCTGTGTAAAAGAGTCTAATTCTACATTTCTGCAGAACATGGATTAAAATTAGACAGAGGCTACACCCTCTAATGTCGCAGGATTAATTTCTGATTGCAGAAAGAAGTGGAAAGATTCCTGAAGAGTTGAGCAATCTCAGGAAAGGAAATAGAGAAAAATGTCTTAATGAAACAAACAAACAAACAAAAAGACAAATAAAGAAATAATGTTCACATAAGTTAAGCTACAGAGGGTTCAAAATGTACTGCTACAAGCAATAATGGGCACTTCTTGCTATGCCTATCCTTACTACACGAGCTGCATTGGTGGCCAGTAGGCTTCTGGGTGCAGTTCAAGGTGCTGGTCATCATCTATAAAGCCCCTTATGGTAGAACAGTGATGGCGAACCTTTTAGAGACCCAGTGCCCAAATTGCAACCCAAAACCCACTTATTTATCACCGGGTGCCAGGTGGGCATGGCCGCAGTGGTCATGGCAGACTGGGTGGGCGTGGCCAGGGTGGTGGGGGCCAGTCTCTCACCATCTCCCGCAGAGAGGGCTCTGAGTGCCATCACTGTGGTAGAAGGTCTGGTTATCTGAAGGACCACCTATCTCCAATTGTTTCTGCTTACCGGGACATTTGGGCAGAGTGGGTGCACTTCAATTCCCCTCAATTAAAGGTTGCCATCTTGAAGAACTGAGGAAGCTGCCCCTGCCCTCCGGGACAGCATCTGCAGAGATATGCATGGTGCTCTCACTCTTGGGCTTCCAGAAAGCCCTGAAGAGCCAGCTTTACTCCCAGGGCTGGGTCACTGTATTTGGGAGGCCCCTCTCACGTTTTGATTGTTAGGATTTCTTTTAGTCTGGGGTGTCATTTCTGTTTTATCAGAGTTTTTGAAACTATTTTAACTGTTTATTTAGGTTTTGCAAAAATTACCAGTATCTACTGCATTGGGTGGACATAACATATGTACTATACATACATACATACGCTGTGGATGACAGATGTCATTTTATACCCAATGATTTTGCAGGCTACCTCACTGTTTGAACTCTCTTACTGTATCAGATTATGGCTGTGGACAGCCCATTTTTCCTGTAGAGAGCATAGGAAATGACCTTGAAGAACAGAGCTGCTACGTAGGCAAAGGTCAGATAAGTAAAAGGATGGGGGGTGGAGGGTAGAGGAGCTTGAGTCTGGACCAAAAAGTAACTTGAGGCAAGATCTCAGACAAACCCCTCCCTAATTCACACAAAGATAAAGGGAGGGAGGGCGAAGCACATTCACATTGCAAGATTATGTTACTATAGTTGTTCCAATAAAAGTACTTTCCCACCTATATAGCTTTGCTTTCTTAGCTTGATCTACCTTGTAGGGCTGATATCAATCATGCAAGTTTTCCCCATGTAATAAACTTGAAAATCTTCAGAGCTGCTTCAGTGTAGCCTTCACTTCAGGATAAATGACCTCATGGGGACCGAACCTTCACATGTTTCTCTGCCCATCAGAAAGACTGAATGTCATATCTATAATTGTGACTTGTGTAAGACGTCTTTGGGCAATTCCATAACATTTCTGCAGCTGAAACAGAACTTATAGCTGCTGCTTTTTGAAAGGGAGCCAGAATTAAAAGGGTTTTGGAGAGTCTCTAATTTAGAGGGTTATTTGCACGATGGTTGAGCTTGTATTTTAGTTATATTGGTTATTTTGGTTTGTGTTGTTGGTTTTATGTTGGCTCCCATATCTGTTGCTTATTGTTTTCCTATGAAGTTTTTATTTTAAATTTATCCTTTATTCGCTACCTAGAGTCAAATGTTTGAGATGGTCAGACATATGGATGGATGGAAGGATGGAAGGAAGGAAGGAAGGAAGGAAGGAAGGAAGGAAGGAAGGAAGGAAGGAGACTGAATTGCTTTTAGCATTGCCTAGTTTTTTTCTGTCCAATGTAGCTTTAAATTAGTAATTTTAAATTAGTAATTAATTTTAATTGCACTAAACCTGCAATACCCTTCTAGCACACATATCATCTAAGTGTTCTCTGGCATGTTTGGTTACAGGTTGCCTTCCAACAACTTTGCTGTTGGTGAGCATTGAATGCAAACAGAAAGGAAGGTCATCATGTCCTAGAATAGATCAATAAAGCTGTGTGGTCAAGGGTCAAATGCTGGGTGCTGGTACTCCTAAGCAGGCTTTATACAGTTGTCTAGGTAGGTACTTCTTCCCCAGGGTGAGAGGAAGTTCTACTTGTTAACTTTAGTTGGAGAGGAGACACTACTACAATTTGGGCTGGAGTTTTGGCTCCAAGTCTTTGCTGCACTACATGGAAGGCAACTGATGGCCCAGAATGAGAGCAATAGAAAACTACTTGTGTTTCTTTCCAAACCATTACAGTGCAGGCTCCACATACATTTCGCTTTCTGATATTTTATCAAGGCTGACAAACAGGTTTTTTTTTTTTTTTTTACCTTTTAATCATAGAAATGTACAACCCTGATAGAACATAGCATGTTCATTGTGGGGGCTGGTAGGAGGAAAGGGGAACTGTGGGCGATACAATTATGGCAATAGAGATGAAGTTCGGGGTCTAATATTACCTAGCTGCACCACTGGAGGGGGAACAAGTATTGTCGACAAGAATAATGGATTTTAAGCAACCAGAAAATTTCTTAAAAAGGAGCATAGTTGGGGACACTATCATAAGCTCTGCATATATGCAGGCACACGTAGCATCCTTACTTTTTTATATTATCTTTTGCTTTCAGGGCTTCATTTTGGCTCCTGAAAAATATAGTTTAAATCATAATGAAAACTCACAATAGAGCCAAAAGCAGAGCAGTTCAAAGAGCAAAAGCAATAATGAAACATTCTGGCGGCTGTGAGCAACAGCAGCTCTACCAGTTTCTGGGTTGTTTTTATTTTTCCCCGACCAGAGAGCTAATCCTCATGGGTAGCAGGAATGCATTACATCTGTTTCTGCCTTGACCCACTGCAGGCTGCAGATGGGGCACATGAAAATACGCTTCCCTTCCAAAATCAAAAGTTGCCTTCACCCCGCCCATCCCCGCATTCGTTCCTGTTTATATGGAAAACAAGGACTGGCTTTGCACTCATTTAACTCTCATGGCTGCTTCCCAAAAATTCTAGACTTGGATTCCTCCCATTCCGAAGAATGGCCCTTGACAGGGGTTTATAGCACCGAAGGGACTGTGCCTTCAAAGATAACTGTTACAGTCTATGATGACTTAATTCGAGCCAGCGGCAGAGGAACCTTTTTTTTTTGCATGGCATTTTTGCAGCTATCCAAAGTCTGCCATGTTCACCCTGGACTGCCGGAGCCCAGAGGTACAAGGAAACTGCTGCTGGCTCCCCTCCCAGTTTAATTTAATCACCGGGATTCTTTGCACAAAACCCTTCGGGTCCTTCTAGACTCTTTTCATGTCCGTTGCTGCAGGATCTGTGAGAGATGGCTGGAGATTAGAAATACCTCCAATTAACTCTGGTCAGAGCTGTCTCCTTTTCGCGACTGATGTCTGAGGTACCGGAACCAGTTTCTGATTAGAGAGGAATGCTGCCAACATAGTCTTCATAACTGTGGAAATCGTATTTCCTCTCTCTCCTTCCCATTGCTATATTTGTTATGGAATTGGGAGGGGGGGGGAAGTTGGAGAAAAATAGCACGATTTCTTAACAAGCTTTCCTCCAAAGGAGAGAAGAGGGAATGGACTGGTTTCTTAGGGGTCTTTGTGCTGTTTTCTCTTCCCTGGGAAGGTCACAGGTCTCGCATTGATTCAGAACATGGGAGGAGCTTTTAATAAAGTTTGCCCAGAACATCAGGCAAACCAGTATCAAGGAACACATGTTTAGAGATATCCCTTAATATGTGTAGATATATGCACCCAAGATATGAAGTAAGGATATGGCATTGCTCCAGTGCTTATCTGCTTGTCTCCTACACTTGTTTCCTGTGCTACTCCTGCATTGCTCTTGTGTTCCAGAAGCTGATATCAAAAATATCCAATCTGGATTATAATGGTTTGATAATGGAGTTGTACTGGTGCTCAATCCAGACTAAAACCACCATAGGCTCTGAATTGTTGTTCTTGGCCTTCTCATCTGTGAAGAGAAAGTGGGCATCACTGGCATGGCCTTGTGTGGGCTGGTCTCCCAGGGCCTGCCAATTCCCTTTGGGAGATTGATCCTTCCTCCATTGTCCTCATAGCTTTCCTTTGCTTTCCTAAATGTTTGCACAGATGCATGGCTTCACGCTCTCTTCCCAGGTACCCTTCTTTGACACCAATGCAAGCCCTTTCTTTTCCCCCTAATTGTATCATTATTGTTCAGATACAACAATGATCAAAGCAAAGAGAATAGGTTGCTTCTTTGATCGTCTGTAAGGCCACCAATACTTTGTAATAAGGAAGGAACAAGAGGGCAGGGAATGTGCCAGGTGTGCTAGCCAGGCAGAAGTGGATCTGTCACTAGTTTGGAAGACAGTGCTGCTCACAAGGGCTCAAGATGACTTCAGACCAAAACCGGCATTCAGACATAAATGGAGGGTGCATTTGCAACAACTTCATTGTTCCTTGGCTTAAGAAGTGGTGGGTGGCACAAACTGGGGAGAAAGCAAAGGAGAAAGTATGGATCCGAGCTAAACATACAAGACATCGGGGTTCCATATTTGGTTTCAACTTTGTTGACGGGCCAAATGATGATAAACCTGCAAGAAAGAAAAGAAAAGAAAAGAAAAGAAAAGAAAAGAAAAGAAAAGAAAAGAAAAGAAAAGAAAAGAGAAAACAGGAAAAAAGAAAGAGATGATAGATAAATAGATAGATGACAGACATAGATAGATAGATAGATAGATAGATAGATAGATAGATAGATAGATAGATAGATAGATAGATAGATAGATAGATAGATAGATAGATAGATAGATAGATAGATAGATAGATAGATAGATAGATAGATAGATAGATAGATAGATAGATAGATAGATAGATAGATAGAAAGAATTGAGAGCTGATGTGTCTGGCAGTATGCCTTATTAAAGAATTGACTGAAGGGGAACTTTTGTCTGCCCCTCTTTGTGCACCAGCTGATAAGCTTTCCATCAGGCACCAGGGGTTGTATAGATTCCCTTGTGATGTGGCCTAAAAGGCCACCAGAATGTAAACTGAACCAGAGGACTGCGGAATGTTATGATGTTACATTCAAATGAAGGTCTTCTTTAGATGAAACGATAGAAGTGAGCTTGACTTTCCACTTCATCCCCAACAGACTGCAGCTGATGGAAAATGCTTGAGGAAATTAAGAATGAGCCTAATGAATACCAGACTGGGTCCTAAAGAGGTTTATTTTAACCTGTCTGTGTGAAAAATGAAGTTCAGTTTAGTTAAAGCTTCATGGAGTCTAAAGAGGGGAGAAAAAAAGAGGATCAGGATGGAATGGTAGTTTTCCTATCTTGCTGCAGATAGAGAATAAAAAATAATCTCACATCCCCAGAAAATACAATTAATATTGCGTTCTGATCTTGGAAAAGGAAGTTAAATGAATTTCACTAAGTGAGCAAGCAAGCAAGCAAACAAACAAGCAAGCAAATAGTAATTAAGTCTGAAAGGAATGGCTCAAGTAATGAAGCTAGAAAAATATCATATAGCTTCCCACCTCATCACCCTCATGCAGATTTTGCTTTCATAATCTTACATTTGAAACACATTTAAATTGGATAGAGCCATTCTTATAGATACATTAGACAAACCAATTCTAGAGGGCATCAAACACTGTCAGAACCCTCTTGTCTTTTGCTGCCATCTAATGGACATCTAAAGTTTTGCAGTCCAGATATAGAAGGCCTTAATAAGGGTTTGGTTTTGTGCAGTTACTTCCAGTAAGAAAATGTGGACTAATATTATTGGACTAGTATTATTATGCTGGCAGCTCAGCTATTCCACTTCAAACACAATTTATATTAAGATTTTAAATTTTATGTTTCAGTATAACATATAGATAAACCCTGGAGTTATCCATCTAGTTCACCACGTACCTGCTGGCATTTCAAATCAGCAAGCTATACCATCTATGTGTTGCCAAAACCAGATCATTTCTAGATGGCAGTTAGGGTTTTCTCTACCTGTAAGACATATATATATATAGCAAAGGTGTGACTCCTTTCCAATCCAAATGATCCCTCTTCAGGTTTGAAAAAAGAAATTTATTTTGGAAATGTTCGATGAAATGCAAAGTTTGACCTTTGCTTTATTTCCCCCAGTACCACTTTTAGTTTATTATTTTATTTCATACACAGTATTTTAGATGGCTTTAATAAGCATGCAATCAATCAGCTGGAGAGTCTGCTCAATGACTGCTTGTCTGTGTTGGAAAGTTGCACAAAGTTACTCTAACACAAAGGCAAGGCTGCTTTGCAGTTCTCTGGAAGTGGGATGGGCCAAGCGGCTTTGAAAATGTAAGAGCTAACTTATTCCAAGCTGTTGCCAACAACAATTTTTGCCTCTGTGGAAAATCCACAGACTAGCAAAATGTTGCCGGCTCAGGGCCAGTAGCTAGAACAATAGCAATGTGTGCTGCTTTCCAACCGGAAGAGAACCAGCCATCCAGAACATGGCCTTTTGACTGTCTCACACCCAACTAAGGAGGAAGAAGTAGAGATTGCCCCAGCTTGTTGCTAATACCATTCAGTTGACATTTCTGTCATCATTCCTATGTAGGTGACACACGTTTTCTAGGTTGTAGTGCCGACTCCTCTGCCCAGGGCTATTACATGCTAAATTCCCAAAAGTTTAACAAAGATGAGCTTTGCTGTGTGCACTTCGCAAATTGGATCTCTGAAACTTATTGTTATGAACAAGAATTGATTTAAAATCCTATATGTGTATCTGATAGCCAGCTACTGAAAAATTACACTCCTGCTGTAAGAACTTCATTGGCTGGCGTACGTTTCCATGTGCAATTCAAGATGCTGGTCATCACCTATAAAGTCCCATGTGGCTGAAGCCTGAGTATCTAAGAGGCCATTTTTTGCAAGTACCTCTAGAATTAAGTTGTGCTAACTGTATATGGAACTATAATATTTTCCCCAACCAGATACCAGATATGTTAGACCTGTGGCCGTTCTAATTTGGGAGAATGTCTAACTCACCCAGAGAAGGCCAACCCAATAATGCCAACCATGAACATCTAATGTCCCCCCCCCCAAAAAAAAAATGGATGTAGGTTATTTCATTGTTTTTCTTCACTTTTCATGTAGATTGTGTTGTTTATCTTAAATCATAGCAGTCAATTACATGCTATCTCTTGCCTTCGACTCTAGGAAAGTCACACACGGAGTCTGCTTTGAGACAAGATTTTGGTTGTGCAATCCTCTTGCTTAATTTATGGAATGCTGCTTTATCATCCCCTAATTATGCCTCTCACATGTTTTCCCACTACTTTTTTTCTCTCATTGTTTTTATCCAAAAAAGGAGAAAGATGAAGTCTTGATTAGTAAGGCGGGGAGCTTACTAAGGGAAGGCATGTTTTTGAAGCCTTCCTTTCAGAAAACTCTTTTTTTTTATTGGAACTTGCTTCTCAAAGGACTCCTCCACATCTGCAATACAAGAGGAATTCTTGGGTTTTAAACTTTAAGGGGTTTAAGTCAAGACAGAGCACTAGCCAAACTCTTGATCCTTGTCATCATCCTATAATGGCAGTAAATTCACCTGACCATATGCCTAGTACACATGCGTTCTCTTCCTCGCAAACCCCAAGACAGGTTGTGTGCAATTGTTGCTGTCTTGGAAGAACATCAGGCTCCCTTGGAACATGGTTTGAAAACCACCAGTTATGAGATTCTTCTTCTTCTTCTTCTTCTTCTTCTTCTTCTTCTTCTTCTTCTTCTTCTTCTTCTTCTTCTTCTTCTTCTTCTTCTTCTTCTTCTTCTTCTTCTTCTTCTTCTTCTTCTTCTTCTTCTTTCTTCTTCTTCTTCTTCTTTCTTCTTCTTCTTCTTCTTCTTCTTCTTCTTCTTCTTCTTCTTATCTTTCTTCTTCTTCTTCTTTCTTCTTCTTCTTCTTCTTCTTCTCTTCTTCTTCTTCTTCTTCTTCTTCTTCTTCTTCTTCTTCTTCTCTTCTTCTTCTTCTTCTTCTTCTTCTTCTTCTTCTTCTTCTTCTTTCTTCTTCTTCTTCTTCTTCTTCTTCTTCTTCTTCTTTTTCTTCTCTCTTCTTCTCCTTCTCCTTCTCCTTCTCCTCTCCTTCTCCTTCTCCTTCTCCTTCTCCTCTCCTCCTCCTCCTCCTCCTCCTCCTCCTCCTCCTCCTCCTCCTCCTCCTCCTCCTCCTCCTCCTCCTCCTTCTTTTTAAAAAAAGTGAAATGGCAGCATGAATGGAAAGGAAGCAAGACATGATTCACAAGATTCTGTTGCTGGAAAGAATTTTAAAATAGAATGGAATGGAATGGAATAACAGAATTGGAAGGGACCTTAGAGGTTTTCTAGTCCAACCCCCTGCTCAGGCAAGAAACCTTATACCATTTCAGACAAATCGTTGTCCAATCTCTTCTTAAAAACTTCCAGTGTTGGAACATTCACAACTTCTGGAGGCAAGGTGTGCCTATTTGTTTTGGAGGGGAGCATCCTAAAAGAACAGTGGTCTCTTTAAGATTTTACAATGAATAGACCAATGAACAGATGGAGAGATAAAACCTAATTGAACATAGAGATTTCAGAAAAGGCAGAGAAACACAAGATCAGGTAATTAACATAAGATGGACCAGAGTGGGAGCAGGAAAATACAAAAAGGAGATCCATCTTCATTGACAATGGTAAGGTTTTTGATAGCATAAATCATGCCAGAATATGGATGTATTATTAATACTTTCAGTGTATTGTTAATAGTTTTATTGCCACAAGGTTATTCTCCTGAGCAAAGTCTGCCTGAATTTGTAGAAAAACATTCAGATAAGGGGAAGGGAATGACTCTAGGATACATATTGCCCTCATATTTGCTTAATTTATAATAGGAAACTATTATTAAAATGGCAGGATTGGAATAGAGGCAACTAGAATCAAACTTGGAGGTCAATACACTCATAATTGCAAATAAACAGAAGATAGTCACCGACAAAGTAGAGGAAAATATAACACTCATTCTGAAAGTAAAAATGGCAAGTGAAATATCTGTGTCCGTGTTAATGTTAATCCTAGGAGAAGACAACGCCAAATTTGGACAAGATAACGAAGACAAGAGCAGTTCAGCAGCAACAAAGATTACAGCAATTAAAGCAGTGGTATTTCCTTACTAAAATATGGCTATGGAATTTGGACACTGCGAAAAAACCAAGAGAAATAAGATAGAGAGCATTAAATTATGGCTCCTTGTTATTAAATGTACTATGAACCGTAGCAAGGATCAACTAATCAGTGCTGGGCTCAATAAATTCTGACTTTAGACAATGATTTTTTCCCCCTAACAATTTTATTAAAGATTATAATACACAAGTAAAGCTACAGAATAAATACATTCATGAAAAAAAGAGAAAAAAAAGGGCAGAAAAAAGAAAAAAATAGAAAAATAGAAAAAGAAATCTTCCCTTTCCTCCCTAGCAAACATAATCAACATTA
The DNA here is from genome assembly GCA_023970755.1 of Azemiops feae. Taxonomy (NCBI): domain Eukaryota; kingdom Metazoa; phylum Chordata; class Lepidosauria; order Squamata; family Viperidae; genus Azemiops; species Azemiops feae. The sequence continues at coordinate 1,435,143 of JALGBA010001447.1, forward strand.
AGGACATATCGCTATTTTTTAAAAGTAAAACCAATTTATTTATTTTTTCATTCCATATCACATCCCAATTAGACAATGATCATTTTGAGAGGTGAAGTGAGCAAATGATGCAGTAAAAAAAACAACAACTGTGCTTGGCCAGGATAAGAGAAGTAGAAAAAGGGGATTAAGTGGATAGATGAGACCAAAGGAATTACTCTAATACCTCTGAAGCGCGAAGGGCTGTTATTGCAACCAGCTCAATATGCCAAGCATTTGCCCCTACAGTCACCAGTGCTCAGACCTGACTGAGTGGTGTGGGAAGTCAGCCCCCCAGAGAAGGAAATATTAAAAAGGGCAGGAAAATATATTTCCTCAAAGGATCTTAAAGAGACAGAAAAGCATGCCCAGTTTTTCTTAATAGCCCCAGGTCTCCCTCCCCCAAGCAGAAACCAGCTCTGTAGAAATGCAGATGGAGGTCCCAGCTAGAAGATCAAGAAGACAAAGACACCTAAAATCTACATACCCCACCCAAACTCTAAGACAGGACATAATAGGATTAACACACAGATACCAAAGGGCACACTCAGACTCAGGTCAAAGTTCATGCCACAGGAACAACTCTCCAAACAAAAGGCTCCAGAGGGTATAAAAACCCACTCCCTACAGGTGCTCCCTCTCTTTTCTGCCAGGGCCATCTTTCTGTCTGGCTCTCCTCACCAATAAACTGCAACCTTCTTCCTAAAGCAGTCGCCATGTTTATTCCCAGCTTGGACTGAACCACGATGAAGAGTTTTCTTTCAACAGTGGTACCTACATTAATTAATTCATGAAATAAAGACAGATGCTAAACCATATGTCAACTCTCACGCTTGTCAATTTCTTCACAATTGCAACACTTATATGTGGAACTGAAGAACTAGTTTATGTAACCAACAGAGAAGAAATAACCTTGCCATTGATACGCATACCAGAGTAACACTTGTATCTGAAAACTATACCGGAACAGCAATGACTCAGAAATTAAAAGGTTCCATTACTCCAACATAAGCGCTATTTTTTTTCCTCTGTAACATGCCTTAGATGCAACTTCTGAACAAAGCCTTTGTCCTGCTTATATAGTTAGTCCTCAATCTTATGACCACAATTGAATTTCCGTTGCTAAGTGAGGCAGCTGCTAAATGAGATGCATCCAATTTTATGACTTTTTTTGGCTACGGTTGTTAAGTGAATCACTGCAGTTGTGAAGTGAATTACATAGTTGTTAAGCAAATCCAGTTTCTCCTATTATTTTGCTTGTTGGAAGCCAGCTGGGAAGGACACAAATGGTAATCACATGACCCTGGAATACTGCAACCATCATAGATACATGCTGGTTACCAAGCATTTGAATGTTGATTGTGTAACCATGGGGATGCTGCTATGGGCATAGGTGCAAGGATTGTTGTAAGCCATTTTTTTCAGTGCTGTAACTTTGAATAGCAATAGCACTTAGACTTATATGCCACTTCACTGTGTTTTTACAACCCTCTCCAAGCAGTTTACAGAGTCAGCACATTGCCCCCAACAATCTGGGTCCTCATTTTACCGACCTCGGAAGGATGGAAGGCTGAGTCAATCTTGAGCTGGTGAGACTCGAACTGCCAAACTGCAGGCAGCCGGCAGTCAGCAGACGTAGCCTGCAGTACTGCATTCTAATCACTCCACAATGGTCACTAAATGAATAGTGGTGCATTGAGGGCTACCTGCAAAATAAATTTAGCCCAAAATGTATGACTGTGATTTCCTTGGAATAGTTATTCTGAGGTTCATTTCCTACTCAAATGTAGCATTTATCTGTTTTAAAAATACTATTAAAATATTTAGCAGACTTTTGGAACTTGAATCCAATGTATCTCTTCTTGAAATATATATATATATAAATCCATAACTAATTGAACTCTTCCTTTCAGTCTTAATGTGTAGAGGTTATCATTTTAAAATCCATTGATAGAACAGAATAGAAATAGAATAAAATAACAGAGTTGGAAGGGACTTTATAGGTCATCTAGTCCAACCAAGCAGGATCCCCTACACCATTTCTGACAGGTGGCAGTCCAGTCTCTTCTTCCAAGCCTTCAGGGATGAAGCACCCACAACTTGTTCCATTGATTGTTTGTTTTCACTGTCAGGAAATTTCTCCTTATTTCAGTGATACAGTGAGGGTCCTGCGGTTTCCTGCCTGTGGCTCCCAGCATTGGAGGTCTAATGCTACCAACAGAATTCAAGTCGTAGATATTCTGTTTTTTCCTCTGTAACGTTTTATTTCCAGGGGAAGGGGAAAACCAAGAAGATTAGAAATGGAGGACAACGTCTTCTGAATTCATAACAATTCTATGAATAAATACAGATGAGCAATGGAGGTTTGGGTATAAAGCTATCTTGTTCCTGGTTTACCTATTAATTAAATGAGTTAAAGCATTTGTACCGCTAATATCCCCATGAAATACTACAGGTAGTCCTCAACTTACAACAGTTCATTTACTGACTGTTCAAAGTTACAATGGCGCTGAAAAAAGTGACCTATGACCATTCTTCACACTTATGACCGTTGCAGCATCGCCATGGTCACGGGATTTACATTCAGACGCTTGACAACTGGTTCATATTTATGACGGTTGCGGTGTCCTGGAGTCATGTGATCCCCTTTTGTGACCTTCTGACAAGCAAAGTCAATGGGGAAAGCCAGAATCACTTGACAACAGTGTTACTAATTTAACAACTGCAATGATTCACTTAATAAATGTGTCAAGAAAAGTCGTAAAATGGGACAAAAAGTCACTTAACAAATTTCTCACTTAGCAACATAAATGCTGGGCACAATTGTGGTCGTATGTTGAGGACTACCTATATATGTAAACAAGGGATCCCAAGCTTTTAAAACTTTAAATACCTCCCCTCCCTCTTCTGTTTCTCCAATCTTCAGTACCAGTTCAAAGAGTTTGGTTTTGTGAACAAAATGAAGAAGGGCAGCAACCATCTACCACACCCACGTCCACACACCCCTCCCCTCTTTAATGCCGTGCCTGGCTCCTCTAGTTCTTTTAAGTGCTTTTCATTTACAAGGATGACTTTTTTACCTTCGTCCTGGCTGGTCCTGTTCTGCAGGTGACAGACCAGATGAATAGTTGTGCAAGGACCAGCTTTCCTACTTGCTTTGCCTTATTGGACTGTCTCTTTGCATTTGGTTGGGATCAGAGGAGAAAACGGGAGGATTATACAAACATTTCCTGATCCTGGAAAGGAAATGGATATCAAATAGTGCCTTTGGGAGGCCGATGGGAGCCGAAGGACAGATTTGTGTTCACTTTGGCAAACCTTTAGCCTCCCTGCAACAGAAGGGCCTTGTGTGCTAAACACAGGGCTGGACAGAAGGGAAGGAGACATCTGGCATTAATGGAGTCAAAGAAATGGCTATTCTCTGGCTGAGAACACCACAGAGTAGAGGTGCAAGGAAAAATAAACATTCCACACAGAACAGTTTTCCATCATATGTGAGATCTATGCATAGGGACTGTATTTTCTTTGGAAGGTTAGCTATATAAACACGGTGGCTCTAAGGGAAAGCTTCTGCTAGGTGAAAGGACTCAAGCGGGGCCACGTGAATTAATCCAGAATAATAGGACAAGACCCTACATACATACAAAAACAGGACTGATGGAAAGTTTTAAAGGTTTCTGGACCACAGGGATCCCACTCTTCCCCCTGCCCAACTTTGAAACCTAGTGTGTTATTCTTGGCACTTTTCTCAGTTTAAGCTCACTCTTTTCAAGCCACCCTGGGTCAGACTCCAACTTGGGAGCAATGTGTGGAATCTGCCTCTAAAGCTTGCTGGAGCTTCAGTTGATCTATCACAGGTTTAATTTCTTGGTCACAAGACTGTGCTTATTTTGCAGGTTCCATAGCTGGTAAATTCCCAGGCTGAAAACAATTGTCTTGGTCTTTTCTCCATCTGTCATGGACTTTGGGATTGCTCAGTCTGAGCCAGGGCCAATCCAAGACATCATGTGTTGAAGCAACGCAACAACTTCTATCCTTTACCCAACTAAATCAAGGTATACAGTACTCAAAGCTAGCCAGATGATTTTGGAACAATGGACACAATATTCCATAAGAACCCCTTTCCATTCTCCATTGTAAAAAATACCACAATAACAGAGTAAACAACTCTACAACTTGCTGCGGTCTCATAACACTCAAAATCTGCTGCGTAAGGCAGTCACCTCACTCTGTCTTATGAGAAGCCAGCCCTGACTCAAGTCAGATGTTTCTTGCTTTGAAGATTAAGGCCCTATAAAACATGGATCTCTGTGAAGGCTGCAGTGAACTCAAGAGAAATGTATGCACTTCATTATACACTATTGCACACTGAACACCCCAAATGTCACATTGGCTTTCAGTCATAACCAAGAAATATTGCTCATTTATATTTGATCAGGTAAATGTAAATAAGGACATCTGACATGGTATCTATTCACCCATTTCTTAATCTATGAGAGCAGGCTGGTTCCTTTTAAAGGATGCTTTAAAAAAATCACCCAAACAAAAGCCGCCTTTATAAGCAGGTTAAACATTAGAAACTTAAAATGCATATACATTTGGTTTCCCAATACTGTATTAAATTTACCCTTGCATTTGAATCTCCATCTCCCGATCATCTGACTCCAGTTTAAAAAACACCTCCGTGTCATCTGAGAACATACACAAATCAGGATATAGTGAGAATAACTATCATATACATTTATAATGCTGTGGAATTCACAGGAGACAGTTTGCTATGATTAAGGCATCAGGCTAGAAGCCAGGAGACGGTGAGTTCCAGATCCACCTAAGGCATAAAGTCAGCTAGATGACCTTGAGCCAGTCACTCTCCCTCACCCTTAGGAAGCAGGCAGTGGCAAACCACTTCCAAAATCTTGCCATGCAAACTGCAGAAAATTGTTCAGGGAGTCACCAGGAGTCAAGAGTGACTTGAAGGTGTGCATGCGTGTGCATGTGTGTACACATCTGGGCATGCACACACACACAGACACTGGAATTTGCAGTGAAACCCCAACCATTTGGCATTTGTCCTTTCTGTCCTGAAAACTATTAGCTGGTCCTGGTCTTCTAGCACCAGTATCCATGTGTGTGTGTGTGTGTGTGTGTGTGTGTGTGTGTGTGTGTGTGTGTGTGTGTGTGTGAGAGAGAGAGAGAGAGAGAGAGAGAAAACCCAGCAGTGTAATGAAAGCCCAATTCTGTTTGTCAGCATATCCTCCCACTCCCTCCCCACCAATGGAATGCAACATATTGATAGTTTTTCCTAGTGGTTCGGCATCCACCATCATTGCAAACTTCTGTTGCTTTCCAAATACCTAATGCAGCAATTAGGCCTTTGAGCTTGTTTTCCTAATCATCCTAACATATTGCTATGATAGGATCCCAGGATCTTAGGTGGGTGGGTGAGTGGAAGCCAGCCAGAAATCTCTTTTGAGAAAAGAAGAGAGCCCCTTCCAGTACCAGGCACCAATATATTTCTAGTTCTGAAGTGACTTTTCTGCCTTGCCATATCATCTCCCTGGCGTGGTGCAGTGTTATGTCAAAAAGATGCACAACTGTCAGCCCTTTTATGATGTCATGTATCATCATAGAATTATGAGTACCAGGATTCTATCTGAAGGTGGAAAACATGTAAGTCACGGGTATCAAACTCACCGCATCATGTGACGTGTCGCAACGTATTGCGGCTTTTTTTGCATTGCCAGAGCTGGGGTGGGCGTGGCCTCCATATGATGCAATCGGTCCGTGGGCCGGCAGTTTGACACCCCTGCTCTAAGTGAAGAGAGTTTTAGGGAAACTCTCATTAGAATGAAACAGCACAGCATAAAGAGGTAGAGAGACAGGAGAGACACATAGACCTAGTTTGTGCAGCGCACTAACTTATAATGTGGTTTGTTTGGGCTAATTATGTTATTGTGTGAATATAAACAGCTGTGGTTCCTTTAATAAGCCACAGTAAAGCAAACTATGTGGTGTATGAAGCTTGCCTCAAAATAAAGATTTGTTATAAGCTGGTTTCTTAAAGAGAAATTTCTGTTTAATGTAACTTCTACCCAGTTCCTCCTAGTTGCAAATACTACTGGAAATAGAGCCTGTGGTACATTCTTTCAGGGGATAGGTTGGAAAGAGAAGATATTTGGATTCAGATTTACTTTCCCCTCACACCTGCCTGAAAGATAATCAAAGGGGGGGGGGTTCATGCATTGATGGAAAATAGGGGAGCAGCGAATGAAGGAGCAAATGCATACTGTAAACATCTGCAGCATTTGTGGTTTTGTGTGGAAGCCATTTGCTAAAACTGAGACTGGGAGAAAATGAAACTGGCCAAGCAGCCAGAAAACTTGGCAAGGCCACACTGGGATAGGCAAGTTCCAGGAACACACTACTTTTTAATTAAGCTGGTGGCATGGTTGTTTGAGTATATAAACCAGAATAAATAGAATTTTTATCTCTTGCTGGAAAATGGATTGTATACAAAAATGCAAAAATACATAACAGAGAAGCGTTAATGTACTCCCATGTAGGGCTATGAAGCAGAATTGGACTCTTGCTGTTCCAGAAGTGTGCCTGACTATGTTTTCCTCTGAGTAAAATCACAAGAATTTCATCCAGGCTTGTGCAACATCCACATCTACTCCAGTTACTATTCCTGTTCTTTCTCTGCTAACTCCTTCCCAGACCTTCTTCCTGGCTGGCTTGTGTGAGTTCTGCGGTCTGAAGCATACAGACCACAGCTGGAATAGAAGAAAATGACGAATCGGCAGCCAGCATAATTCCAGTAAGAACTCAGGAAATGGAAATAGAAGGGGAAACTGACAGCCAGGCCAATTGTCCCCAAATATTTACAGATGGTTACAATATTGATAGTCTACGTATGGGAAAGACATCCTATTTTATGACCCTGAGAAGTAATTGAGTCATATTCTATTTCCAGTTAACACCTATACCTTCTTTATGTTGAAAGCTTTGCTAAATTCTCTTATTTTCCTTTCAAAGTCTACAGTTTAGGTTGCCATGATTCAGTGGCAGTTTGTGCAGGATGAGAATATTAGCATCCCACCTTTAAGTGAATAATAATAATAATAATAATAATAATAATAATAATAATAATAATAATAATAATAATAATAATAATAATAATAATAATTATTATTATTATTATTATTATTATTATTATTATTATTATTATTATTATTATTATTATTATTATTATTATTATTATTATTATTATTATTATTATTATTATTATTAATAATAATAATAATAATAAAGTTGGAAGGGACCTTGGAGGTCATCTAGTCCAACCCCCTGCTCAGGCAGGAAACCCTATACCATTTCAGACAAATGGCTGTCCAGTCTCTTCTTAAAAACTTCCAGTGTTGGAGCATTTCCTAATGTATCTTAGTTACAGTGCTCATTATGGCTACTAGTTTCTATTTTAATTAATTAACTAATTAATATGGCTGGGCATCTCAGAGACATGACTCTGGGCGGCATACAATATAAAACCATTGAAATTTATGGAGCACTATTAAAATCTACACAATCCCCTCACCAGGTAACCTCCAGATGTTTATGGAATAATGCTGGTTGGACATATTGAAGGTTGTAGTTCCAATACATCTGGAAGGCATCATATTACTGAAAGTTGGCTTAATATACTGTACATAAAAGTGGCCACATTGTGGAGGCTAAGGAGACATTTCATTGCCATAAGTAGCAAAAACAGCATTTTCTTCCATTCTTGCTCTTCAGCTACAAGAAGGAAATTTCTGTTTTAGGTGATAGAAAGGAAAAAAGGAAAAAAAACAAAAACCCTCTAGAGCTGCAGCATGGATGTGATCTTTTTTCATTCCCTCCTGGTGTGAGTGCCCCATCATATGTGGAATGAAGACAATAGGCTTCTCTTCTAAGCAGTTATTGTTATTGATATTCTCTCAAATACCAGGATTCTAAACTTTTATAGACCCATGGTTTTGTTATTTGAAGGATTATTTTATGCAGAAGTTTCTTCCTTGGCGAAGGAATATAAATACAAAACAATAAAAGAAGGCACACACTGAAAGGCACAATGACATGAGAGATTTCATAGGGGGAATGAGGGCCATATCAATTCTCACCAGCATCTGTTTTCAATGCAAACGGTAGGCTTTTAAACCAAGAAACCTTCCCTAAAAGTTATCAAGAAGCAACAGAAAGCATCTCATTGTTTAGAAAGAATGGGTAGAACGTCAGGAAGAGTTGACTTCAAACTTAAGCTTCACTTAGAACCAGTTGGAGGAAGACACAGTGGAAGCTCTCTTTCCCTCTCTCCCTCCCTCCCTCCCCCCCTCTCTCTCTCTTCCTCCCCCCCCCCTCTCTCCCTCTCCCTCCCCTCTCTTTTCTGAGCTGGTATGGCAAAACTTTGGGATTTGTTGCTCCGTTTAGGATAGAAGGCAAAGGAAGCCCCAGAAAGCAGCCTGGAAATAGATATTTTGATGGCAGTAGTCTGGTAAGCAATGATTCTATACAATATTGAACCTAATTAAAGGCAGGCATTAGTTCTTATATAACCAAGCATTGTTAAGTCATTTGAATACCTATTCTTTGTCCAAGACCTGTAAATCTTGTCTCTGATCCAGCCAGTTTACTCCAATCTTGCCCATGGGGCCTCTTTAAACTGTGCCAGAAACAAAAGTACTTGTTCTGCCAGCAACACAAAATATGCTGCATTTCGAACAGCATCAATAATTGTTTCTGCTCCATTTTGCAGACTGCCACCCCCCCCAGCTATGCAAATGAGTAGCCTTGCTGTGCTGATTTACAGGTTGTGAACTTCAAAATAGAATCCTTTAGCCTCTGAACACTTTGGAAAATTGTTGGTGCAAATGCAATCAGTTTTTAGCAGGATGATCCATGGCTTTTCCTATGTACTCTTGAACATTGTTCTGTGCTCTTCTAGATTTTTTAAGTAACATTAAAGAAAAACAAGATCCAGAAAAAAAAGCCATGTTTATTTCCAGTTCATTTCAATGGAGAGTTTTATCAATGCTGGCATGGAAACCAGTGGCCTTAATCTGAGTTAAACCTTGACTGCTACAACTTTGTAACCTGTAAGTATCAATTATGTTATGATTGCCTCTAGTGTTATTCCTTAAACACAATTTGTTATGATTGAATAACCTTATAAGTATACTTATTTATTGGTGGTGCTTATTTCATACTTGCTCTGATGCAGCATACTTTGTTTACCCTTCGATGCAAGTTTTCTCTCTGTTTTCAGAAAAAGGACAAACCAGATATATGATGCTGGCAGATGGATGGATGTGATAACAGCCAGCCCAACATTAAGGAGAAGTTGAGGAGATGGCCAGCCCAGTGTTGGAAGAAAAGTCTTCATCATGGTTCAGTCCAAGCCGGGGATAAACAACATGGCGACTGCTTTAGAAAGAAGGTTGCAGTTTATTGAAGAGGAGAGCCAGACAGAAAAATGGCTCTGGCAGAAAAGAGAGCGAACACATGTAGGGAGTGGGTTTTTATACCCGCTGGAGCCTTTTGTTTGTGGAGTTGTTCCTGTGGCATGAACTTTGACCTGAGTCTGAGTGTGCCCTTTGGTATCTGTGTGTTAATCCTATTATGTCCTGTCTTAGAGTTTGGGTGGGGTATGTAGTTTTTAGGTGTCTTTGTCTTCTTGATCTTCTAGCTGGGACCTCCATCTGCATTTCTACAGAGCTGGTTTCTGCTTGGGGGAGGGAGACCTGGGGCTATTAAGAAAAACTGGGCATGCTTTTCTGCCTCTTTAAGATCCTTTGAGGAAATACATTTTCCTGCCCTTTTAATATTTCCTTCTCTGGGGGACTGACTTCCCACACCGGATAAGCTGCTTTAGAGAGAGATATGGTGGATTCCCCATCTCATTTTTTTGAATAGTCTTTGTCAAGGCGGAGCTAAAGGTGGCTGTTGGGAATAAGGTCAGAGCTGGGAATGAGCAGTCAGGAAAAACAACAACCCTAAAACCATGAAGTAAGTTTTGAGAAAGAGGTAGGAACAAAAAGAGCTGGTTGCTTCAGCAACAGGACAAACAGGATGTCATTCCTCCCCAGGCAGGGGTGAGGCCAGTCCAGAGTTTGGGAAGTGAAAATACTTTACAGCTTGAGAAAAAAAAAAGTTCAACCATGGGACGGTTGCCTATAGGCATTTCAGTTTCTGATGAAAGCTTCCCGGATGGAATGGGAGCAGTACATATGTGCACCATCGCCTCAATCTCAAGTGTGGCAGCTCAGTTGCAACCTCCACAAGAGCCAGCAGAAGGATACCCTGCCCGGTGGGAGTGGGTGGGGGAGACATACACAGGGCTTTGCAGTGCTGAATGGGAAGCAGTTCCAGGGGGTGTTTTCAGAAAGCAGGATTTGACTAGTTTTTCACCACTGTTTGCAGGGGAAGAAAGCAAGAAAAGAATGCCTATTTAGGTAGGGACTTTATTGGGAAAAAAACCTGCAGAACAAAAAATCTTGTTTTGACCCTTCTTCCAAAGCACATTATGTGGAGAAGGGCATGTTTCTGTGATTGGATCTGTCTACATGAATGTGCAACACTGAAACATTTTGTTGCATATTTGCTTCGTCCACTTCCATTTCTACCACTAATTACTAGGATTGCTCAGAAGGGTTTGTCATTGCTCTGCTACTTCAAGGCAACCCCCCCTCCTTTTTTTTTTTTTCCTGGTTCTGCTAATAACATAGTGCTTGATTTGACTCTGGATGAATCACTTAAGGCTGCCTTTGTGGTTCATTTTCTCTCGGTTAAACATTTGGTTTAATTATGGTAGGACAGATATTAAACACATGGAAACCAATTCTTGAGCACTGCTTAATTATAAGCTGCTTGATTGTTTCACTTAACTGATGTTTTTGTGTTAGAAACTGTGAGTAGGCAGGAGAGGCTGGCCACTTCCTGTGCTGCTGCTTCTGCCCCTTCAGTTGCTTCATAATGGTAGATTTTCTAGTGATAAATAGAAGAACCTAATTCATCATAAATCTGACAGCCCTGGAATCTTCACCACAGTAATCCCATGCAGTTTTTTCTTTATTTCAAACTTTAATGGGTAGACTCAGATCTCAGAGCATCTTGCTTCTCCAAGGACTCTATTAAGGAGTGTGATGGTATGTGGGAAAGACCCTGGGAGAGTGGACCAAGAGATGCTGCCAGGAAAATGATCAGATAAGAGGCAGCATAGCCTGCAACTGGATAATGGGCTGAGTAAAGGGTTCAGAGAAGACCCTCTCTAGTTTCTCCAGCAGAAAAAGGAGACAGGGAATGGGGGTGGCGAGAAATGTGCTTGCAGGATTCTGTCAATGTAGCTTTACAATAAAGTAGAATTAGCTCATCTGGTTGTGATTCTTATTTGCTTTACACCAGGGGTGGCAAACTGCCGGCCTACAGGCCGGATGCATCATAGCAAAACCGTACCCACCCCATTGCCAGCAATGGCAAAAAAGTCGTGATATGTTGCAACATGTCACGTGACCTTGCGAGTTTGACACCCCTGCTTTACACTGTGAATCTGACGAGTAGTTTCCTAAATCCTGACAAAACACACTGGCTGTCAATAAACACTCTTAGATCCAAATTCATGCTCCATCGAAAGACCATAAAAAAATGAATATTTCTTCAAAGTCCTAAAGTTATCATATGCCTATTCAAGATTAACATATACATTTAATAAATAATTAACTGCTTTTGAGATTTGCTTTCCCTACCAATAATTGTTTTGTCCCAAATGTTAAAAAATTAAGCAAGTAGATTTTCCTTTGTCCAGTATAACTTCAAGTTTGTAAGGTTGGATAGTTTGTGCCCTCAAGTCTTAAGGTAGCTACAAAATCCTTGCAAGTGACTCCAGAGTGGTTTAAAAAACTAGCACTGTATAATAATTTTCTCCACGAAGAAAGGGAAATGATTAAGTAGGTAGTAACCATACTGATGGCATTTAATTATTTTAATTAAATGCTGATTAATATTTAAAATTAAATCAGATACAGTTTTCATCTTGGCCTTGTACACTTTTTAATTATGGGTCCATATTATCAAAGCTGGTTATTGTCCTCAGCTTGGGGGGAAAAGTGCATCATTGTTTATACCCCCTTTCTTTAACTGTCATTTTTACCATCTTTATTAACTCTTGCTTTGCACACAGCATTTTACTGAAAATTTGGAAAGGAATTACATTAATTACTCAACCCACCAAACTGCAGAGTTGGAAGATGGATGAATTCAAACCAGTATTGAATTTGTGCATCAACCCTGCTTAGGGAGTTCTACAGTATCTTCTATTTCCGTAGAAATTATTCACCAAGTGGTAGCATGGAATTGAACAGGTGATGGGTCGATTTCATCAATTCTTGATGAAAGTCAATTCTTTCCATTTTTCTTGAAAAATGTGTGGCAGGCACCGTGATTTTTTTTTTTAATAAAAATTTCTCCTAATACAAGTATTTTTGTTTGCAGTTTTATCTAATGTACCTAATTTTTGGGATATAATTTTCCTAACATGATATATATTTCTAAAGTATATTTCTGAGTATTTGTAGTTTTGTAAAAATTCACACATGCATTTTCATATGCATTGGTCAATTGCATTGTAAAATTTGGAGAATTGTTTTTTTTTTTAAAGATATATATTGGCTTGAATTAAATACATTTTAACCTTATCCTTAGTAGAACAGAGAAACCTTTTATCACCATAAACTGAAGCAAACATAGAAAAACTCTATTAAAACAAATGTACCTTATCTCTTTTGATTTCTTCGGGGAACACAAATCCCATCCCTTTTTCCTCCTACCATGGAAATAAATAAAAAATCAACAAGAAAGGAGAATGTTGACACTAAGATGCTTAAGAGCCATGTAGAGCTATTCTCTGGGACTGATGTTTACAACTGTCTGAAAATCCCCTTCCTCCCTTGACGTCTTAAATTACATTCTGGGCACCAGATGAAACTGTGCACATGGAGTGCACATTCCACTATTATAAACTATTAAGTGGAAGATATCATGTTTTCCTCAGAGCTGACTACCCTAAAGCAATATTGCAAACTTTTCATACTTTAGATTTTTAGACATGAAGGTAAAACGTTCTGCTGTGATAAATAGCTATTGCAATCAACCTAGACAGAGTAATGCTGGTCTCTTTCTCATAACTATCAAAGAAAAAAATGTGACCTTATTTATACTGCCCCTAACCAGGGCTCAAACATGTCCTGGCAACATCTTTTTCTGCTGTGTCCCCATGACATTGTATTTGTCTTCTTCCCCTAGGCAATGAGACAAGCTTCAAGTCTTCTTAGTTGCGCTTAGCTTGAAATGATACTTTCCCTGCTTCTTCTGAGTCCATTCAAGGACATTCCTGAGATGTGCAATGTCTGCAAGACTTTGTCATCCATGACCAAGGGAGGAATATCAAGTGATCTACAGGAAGGCAGACAGATGACTACACTGGGTTGAAACAGAAGCAATAAAGGCAAGATAAGGATTGACAGTGGGGACAGCAAAGTTTATACTGCTGCACTTTTTGTCAACTTCCAGTTTTTTAATTCAGCAATGAAGTACAGCCTGAAGGCCCCCCCCTCTCTCTGAAAGCTCCACTAGCTGTGATTCTGAGATTTTTTTCCTACCCTATTTAAAAAAAAAAAAGAATTATCAGATGTATAAGATTATCCAGCAATAATTGGATAATTATTAGAGCAAGTAACAATATATCAGAAATTAGGACGAAAAACTAGTGCCTGTTTGGGCAGAAAATGTGAAATAATATTATGTTATCATTATCATTCTTGGCCAGGCAAATACTTGGTAAAAGTGGAACCACTGCAGTCTAAGAAAACAATAAATAGGCTTGTTTAGAAATTAGCTGATGCCTCTCTGATCATGAGCGATTGGAGTTATAGTCTAAAGGGACAATTTTTATCCAAGTAAATTAATTCACATGCTGACTTCACCGACTTGAGTTTCTGGCAGGTGGATATGCAAGTCTTTTACTGTTTTTGTTGCTTCAGCAATAATCCACTCTGACTAGGGCTTTCCTGAGTCCTAGTTCAAAGAGCTGAAGTTGACTCATGGTTCCAGTTCTTCGGCTCTGACCTGCCGTAATGGGATTCGTTGAAAGTTAAAGAGCAATGAAAAATAATGCATTTTTCTATAGGATTATATAATGTATACATAGGAAAGAAAAAGAACTCTCTCTCTCTTCTCTTCTTCTCACACCACACCTTTCAGCATCTCTCTCTTCCCATTCCACCTGCCATTTCCTTGCATTGAAGTGAACCATATGCTCCTTGCATACGAAGCTATTGTTGCTCCCAGGGCTGCTTATTGAAACCACGTGCTGAAATGGGCACTGGGCCTGGAGTCACGCATGTTCATTAACTCTGAGAGGCCTTGCAGCAAAGGAGAGAACAGCCTATGCAGAAGGGTCCATCAGCAAAACTAAGAAGCTGTCCGAGAGTCAGGAAGCCCTAATTCTGCCAAGTGATGGGTTATATTCGCAATGATTTGCCTTTCTAGATCTGATCTAAATACAGTCACAGTGGTCCATTAGTCCAACATAAGTCCATGCCTTTGGTTCCATGTAATCATTGACTTTCAACCTTACAAGGTAGTCGCCCCCAAGAAACATACACAGAAGTACTGGATTTACCTTTATTGTAAGATTACAGCAATGTAATCTTGCAAGTCTGAAAGCACACCTCTCTCACTACACCAAAGAAACTAAGTCCTTTCTGAGATATTTGCCACCTCCCATTCCTTCTTCAGACTCTGCTACCTCATGTTTCACCATTGTCTGGTTTGCAGTCCTTCCTCCTGTCTCCCAAGGTCATTCCCACATACCATTACACTGACATAGAGAAAAACCACTTTACCATTCTGAATGTGGATTACATTGGATACCCTTAAAATGTAATATAGAATATTAAGATTTGGAGGGAGGTGTTTGGAGGAGCACCAATTTTCTTTTGTGAGTGTGTGGTTGTGTGTCTGTGTGTGGTTTGTTTTTTTGCTTTTTTTTGCTGTTTTTTTTTCTGTTCATGTAACTAACATCTTTGGAGCCAGATATGAGATGGGCAGCAAATAAATTTCATAAAAAATATAAAATAATAAAATAAAAAAATAATAAAAAATAAAATAAAATAAAAAATAATAAAATCTTCACCACTATAGTTTCTGATTACCTGCATCCAGCTCATTGCTACTATTTTCTGGGGGGAAGAGGGTGAAAGAATGTGTTGTGATTCTGATGGATGAAACCCATCAAAAGAACTTTGAGGCAAAATTCTTCCTTAAAGAACATTTATTCGGGAAACAAAGTATTGGCACTACATAGCTGAACCCCAAAACTAAATTCCCTTCCCCCAGATACAAAGTAACAAAGTACAATTCCCACCTCCAATAAACTGTCATAAAGCACATTCCCCAATTAGCTTAAAGCGCGGGCTTTCTCCTCAGCTCTTCAGCCCGCCAATTTGTTATCAGCTTGTCCTTGGGTTCCTACAGCAGCGTTATTATTATGGCTAGCTGAGCTTACATCCCAACCGCCCCCCCTGCTGCACTTGATTTCTAAAAGCAAGAAAAAGCATGTTAAAGGAGAAGAGAAAATGGCTGCATTTTCATCAGTTGTCAGAGCGGGAACATCCAATGTTAGCAGCGTTGACATCGGGGAAAGAAAACAAATATTTTCGAACTCCATACATATCACAAAAAATTTTTTTAAAGAAAAGTTCTACAATAAATCTTGCTGGGAGTGATCAGCAGAAAAAGGACAAGGGGCCGCCCTAGTACCCTTGGCTGGGCACTATAAAGGATGACACTAGATCAGGGCTTTTCAATCTTTTCACCCATTGTACCACTTTTAGGATATGGCAATATCCGAGTACCACCAGTCACTTAGCAAGGTGTCAAAAACTTGATGACCAAAAAAAAAAAAAAGGAAAAAATGTCCCTCAGACAATGTCCCTTAGACAATGTCTCACAGCCTGCCTTTTAAGGGCATTCTTTATACAATTGCAGAAGTACAATTGATGAAGTACAGGTAGTCCTCAACTTACAACAGTTTGCTTAGTGACTGTTTGAAGTTACAATGGCACTGAAAAAAGGGCCCCCCAAGCCACAGCCGAGCAAGACACCTGCCTGCCCACCCAGCGGCGCTCTTCCTCCTGTCCGAGGTTTTCATTGTTGTGAGCATTTCTGTTGAGGATTGGCAGTGGGGGTGGGGTGGGGGTTGTTTGGATTTTATTCCCCCCCCCGTCTGCTGGGTGGTTGCAGCAGGTTTTGGTCACATGACCCTGGGACACTGTGATCGTCATAAATATGAATCAGTTGCCAAGCATCTGAATGTAAATCACAAGACCCTGGAGATGCTGCAACATTCCAGGTGATTGGTGCTTCTTCTAGGCTCAGCAGAAACGCCAGGATCAGCGCCGAGCTCCAGCTGGAGGCTGGCACTGATCCTGGTGCTTCCGCTGAGCCCTGACAGTCCCAAAGAAGTGCTGATCCTGGCGCTTCCGCTGAGCCCTGACAGTCCCGAAGAAGCACTAATCCTGGCGCTTCCACTGAGCCCTGACAGCCCTGCAGCTCCAGCCATCTCTCACTCAGGCTTGTGCGGTGCTGCCACCGGTTCAGCTCATTCCCCTCCCCTGCTACCACTTTTCTAGGATGGTCGCGTACCACCTGCCAGGTGCCAATGTACCACAGGTGGTACCCGTACCACTGGTTGAAAAGCCTTGCACTAGATGACCATGGCAGATCTGCGAGACAGAGGGGCATAGAGAATGCTGATCCATAGAGTGGCTGAGGGTCGGACATGGCTGATGACGATGACAACACTGGCTGATTTTAGCTGACGGAGGAATGCTAAAATCCATCTTTTCTTTATTTCCTAGAAAAGAGTTAAAAACCTTTAAAATCTATCTGTCCTTAATAATAATAATAATAATAATAATAAAGTTGGAAGGGACCTTGGAGGTCATCGAGTCCAACCCCCTGCTCAGGCAGGAAACCCTATACCATTTCAGACAAATGGCTGTCCAGTCTCTTCTTAAAAACTTCCAGTGTTGGAGCATTCACCGCTTCTGGAGGCAGGTTGTTCCACTGGTTAATTGTTCTAACTGTCAGGAAGTTTCTCCTCAGTTCCAGGTTGCTTCTTTCCTTGACTAGTTTCCATCCATTACTTCTTGTCCTGCCCTCAGGCGCCTTGGAGAATAGCTTGACTCCCTCTTCTTTGTGGCAGCCCCTTCTTTTACATAAATCTATAGTATTCAAAGCTTGCCTTTTAGATTACCTTACATCCAGAAATATGAATCCCGGAAACAACCCGAAACAATTGCAAAAGACTAAACTCACATACATTCTAGAGGCAAATGGTTCAACCTACCCCAGGATGAGGTGTTTTGTCCCAGATGACTTGGTCATCCTTTGAGAGCATTCCTCAGTCTCAGACAATGTCTCACAGCCTGCCTTTTAAGGGCATTCTTTATACAATTGCAGACAGGTAGACCTTAGGCTGGATTAAAAGACTTGAGGGGTGGCTGACATCAACAGTGGCTTTTCCTTCCCTCCCTTTTCCCGGTGACATGGCAACTTTCACATGGCAAAGAAAGGAGAGTCTGAACTCAAGCAGCACTGAACTCTGGAGAAGCTCTGATCTGTCAACAAGGCTTGCATCTGTCTTCTAATTCTGTAATGGGAAATAAAGTGGCCTGTGTTATTTTAAGACTGGGCTCCATTGTACATGCTGCAACAGGCTTGTGATGAGAAGCAGCCCAGAAAGAAGCAGGTGACACATAAGAAGGCAGGAATGAGCACAGATTTCTTCTCCTGCCCTTCTTGTTACCTGGCCATAGCATAGAGGGTCATTTGGTAGGGGAGGTTATCCACTGAACTGTCTGAAATTTTCATGACACCATGAATATATTATTTAGCAAGATGTTCAGGTGAAGATGTCAATGTTCTGTAGAGGAGAAAAAAAAACGCAAAACCTGGCTGTAAAAATGAATTAACAATGTAATTTGTGCCTTTTCCTTAACTGGGTTTTCAGGGCTATGATCTTGGATGATGAGTCTGAAAAAATGATTTCCCAACTACTGACTCACCGTCTCTCATTGCACCAGTGGGAGCACCCACCACCAAAGCTTAATTATAATACAAGCAAATATGAAATGACTCAACATTGTGGCCCTAAAAGATTTAGATGTAAGTTCTCAAATATATTTCTGGCTAGATATAGGCCAGATCTTGTGCTTTCCAAGGCTGGGAAACCCCCAGAAGGAGTGTTCTAACAGGAACTCAAGAGCTAGAGAAATTAATCAACCATTTTCAATGTAACTTATATTTTATTTATTTATTTATAATATTTATATAGCAGCACGTCTTATGTCAAATTCTGGGTGGCTATGAGGCGGAGTGATGGGTATGGATAAATCCATTACTTTAAAAAGGAAGGATATAGTTTGGGAAGTATCCAAAGAGAGGCAAAAACCTGCCAATATTCCTTTGCATTTAGTTACAGCCAACAATATTTTGGGCCTTTAGTCACTATATGCAACTTCCCACTCAAAGGTGTTGCAGTGAGAGTTGCTTATTTTTTATTTTCTTTTGTTTTTTGTGGAAGGAAGAGAGTCTGATGAGAAGGCGGTATTGTTCTTAGCAAAGAAGAAGGTGTTATTTGGAGGAAATAAAGGTAAAAGGAGATTGGAAGGGGAAACTGAAAAGGCACTAGAAGTGATGGGATGGAGAGTTGTGGGGTAGAAGAGTGAAGTCACGGCTGAAACAAGGAGGAAGGTGAGAGAAGTGAGTGGCAGCTCAACGAGGTAACCCAGACCAAGAAACTAATGTCACATAGATCAGGACTACTTTTATTGTAATAATTATAGTAACAGAATCTTGCAAGTCTGAATGTACTTTCCCCCTCCCTCCTTTTATTTTCTTGTGACCTAGGGAGGGTCTTGTCCGATACATCTTCTCAAGTATTTTTTTTTTGGCCCAGGTTCAAGCCTTATTTATCTGACCATTGCCTAGGTATCCTCTTTTTCTTCTGTCCTTCAAGCCATCCCCTCTGCCCTCTACATGTTATTGGGAAGAGTGGGAAGTCAGGGTACTTGAAGTGAACGAGACAAGCCCGAGAAATAGCTGAGAGGGAAAAGTAAGCAAAAAGTGGAGCCAAAAAAGAGTTGCGAAAAGACATGGCTATGGCAAGAAGGCAAACTAAATTAATGTGGAGTGAAACCAAAAGTCAATAAAGGAGGTGAGGGTGCCAAACCCTGAGAGGAGTTATTGGAGTGGATGAGAGCAGTGGAAAGAAGTCAAAAGATGAGCATCAAGAGAGCAAGTAGAGAACCAGGTACAGTAGAGAAAGCAAGAGAGGGTTGAAGAAGAAAGGACAAGGCAGCTCAGGATAAGATGCAATGCCACAAGAGTGTTGGCTATGAATATTGCTTTGGCGGCTGGGGTAAGAAACAACTAACCAGCTGAAGAGGGTAGCAGCTGTCTATCAATCAACTTCCCTCTCTTAAGTAAGAGAAGGACTTTGTTTCATCATTCATTCCCCCCTTCCATCTGCCATTTCATTACACGTAGTCCTTGACTTATGATCATTCGTTTAACGTGGAAAAGTGACTTATGAGCGGTCCTCATATTTTCGCCTGTTGCAATATTCCCTGTCGTCATGTGATCAAAATTCAGGGTCTTTAACGTTTTTTATTTATTTATATACCACCTCTGTTATTTTTTTTACAAATAACTGAAGGCAGTGAACATATCCAACACACCTTTGTCCTTTTTCACCCACAACAACAACAACCCTGTGAGGTGGGCTGGGCTGAGAGAAAGTGGCTGGCAAAAAGTTACCCAGCAGGCTTTCATGGTTAAGGTGGGATTTGAATTCATGGTCTCCAGCTTTCTAGCATGAATTAACCACTAGATCAAACTGGTTCTCTTGGTTGCCAAGCGATGGAAGTCCCAGCTGTGATCCTAAGTTGAGGACTTTCTATATTCCATGCCTGCAGGCTTAATAGGCTTGTTTAGTGAAATTTTTGTTTCAATGACAACTTGATAGGAGATTAACTAGTGTTACACTGTTTTTACCGTTATAATTTAAATAGTCAAATTATTGCAAAATAATCAGAATCAAATCAGTAGCGAATCTGTTTCTGTTAACAGTAATGAGGTGTCTGTCTTACAGTGGTTTGAGTTTTCTCATAAAGGGGATTTTACCCGCTTTTATTATAAAGCCCTGTCCCTCTGTGGAGCCTTCTACAGTCCTAGTGCTTTTCAGAATGTGCTAATATTATGAGAATATTCCCTGCTACCCATAACTCCTTCTTGTCTGTTCTAAATTAAAATTAAGGACATTTCTGATTCACTGTTTAGGAAATATATGAAGGGCTACTAATGAAAATTTGATTCAGCCCAATGCCTTTGCACTGTTTTTATTATTGTTATTGTTATTGTTATTAGCTTTGTGATTCATGATTTAAACCAGGGGTAGGCAACCTTGGCTCTTTTATGACTCGTGGACTTCAACTCCCAGAATTCCTGAGCCAGCTGTGCTGACTCAGGAATTCTGGGAGTTGAAGTCCACGAGTCATAAAAGAGCCAAGGTTGCCTACCCCTGATTTAAACCATTTTGTTCTCTCCAATTACTAAGTGAGCATCTCTACTTATGTTCTGTCTCAATGCAGCATTTGTGCATGCATTCATTTGGAGACTTGATAAAACTCAAGTGCAAAACTTTGGTCAATTTACAGTACATCATAAAAATATACTATAAAACGTTGTGACACCATAAAATAAACCCTCAAAAGCCCATCTAAAGCCCAACAAAATAAAACAGTTTGTGAGGTGTGGCAAAGAAAATGTTCCCTAGCATTGGGGCAACTACAGAGAGAAGACCTTTCTGATCCAGATATACTTTGATCCTTGTGGGACTGGACAAGACTTTAATCTTGAGGGAAGCGTCATTTTGAAGGAGATCATTCAGAAGTGGGAGGACTCACACTGCAGAGGAGTTTGGTTTTTAATCATTTTAATATGGTGTGCTTATTGTTTTAACAATGATATTAATTCATAATTGGGAGCCACCCAGAGTTTGATATAAGGTTTTATCTAACGTTTATATAATGATATGTTTTAAATAAATAAATAAAATCCAATCTACTTCCTCAGGCTCCACAAGAAAAAAAAAGCCCAGATTACATTACAACTTGGAAGCCTCAGCATCTCACTAGATTGCCCAAGTGGCATCCATGCCTCAGGATATAGCAGTATCTTTATCTGCAAAGAGTCTATCAAACTTCTTAAAACTGCTACTACAACAGAGTCCAATTGAACAGAGCATCTGGCTATTGTGCGACCAACAAAAATAAAACTAATTATTATTAATACACTGGGTGCCATACCAAAAATTTTTGGGTGACACTTAGAAAATCTATGCATTGACAAATTTTCCATCAGTCAATTACAAAAGGCCACACATGTTTGGATCCCCATATATACTAAACCAATGCATTATTGTTTTATTACTTTATTACTACCATTATGATCAGTTTTAATTTATTTATGTTTTAATGTAGATATATGTTTATGACTATAAGCCACCTAGAGTTACCTTATGGTAAGATGGGCAGTCAATAAATTTTATAAACAAACAGCAGAAAAAGGGAAGAATTTGATGCTTATGAAGGCCAACACCAGCTAAAGACCTGTAGCTGTGATTGCACATTGTTGGGTATATGACTCTCAAGAACTCTAGGCAACTCACAACAATCAAACGAAGAAATTAGAATAAATTACATAATCATTATGTATCTCTGAGAAACTCTGAGTAATCTCAGGAAGCCCTCAGGATCACCTAAGCATCACCTGAAGTCACCTGGGAGGATCATCCTAATAGTCCTCTGTCCTTACAGAGGTCCAGGGAACAGTGATCCAAGCTTGACAAGAAGGTGCGCAATACCAGGTCTAGTGTGAGATCTGAAGATAGCGGACATATCATCTCCCATCCCACAATAGTTCAGGCCTGCAATAATCTGAGATAAACCGTTGGTTCCCTTGGAGGCTATGAATTCCTAAGCCCATGGACCCCACTCCCAGATCATAGAAACTGAAATTCTCCAACAATAGCACCATGGGAAACTCTAATCACCAATCCTGCTATGAGATTCACGAATGGCTGTTGCTAGGCAATAGGGCTATTGGTACATCAGCTGCAGTTCTAATTTGTCTCTAAAGTCCAGTTTTATGGACCCTCATACCTGGACATGTCTGGAACACCAGAGTTAGTTGCTAAAAACTCACCAGTGATTGCTGCAACATAAGTAACAGCCTGTGATTAGTACTGAATTAGGTCTTGTTTCCTTTTTATCTTATTCAAAGTGGAGGTAATAGAAGGTTCTGGGTATCAACAATATCCTCACATAACCAGATCCTGACTGACTGTCTGGTTTCACTACTTTGTGAACTTTGTCTGGGATATCACTATGAAGTCACTGCAGTTTTAGTTTTGAAAGGCAACAATAGTGAATGAGGGCAAGAAGGTAGGGAACAAGTGCTAACAAGGGAAACGTAGAATGAGTTTTTCCCCTTCCCTAGTGGTAATTTACCCACTGAAAATTAGAACTCACATAAATTCAGGGCCATGTGATCAAGTTCTCCATGACTACCACCTACCCCGTTTTTCTTGGCACTCTTGCATTGCTTGTTTTCTTCCAGATGGGGAGTACGGCTTACTATGAAATATAGAGCACAAAATAAGAAGGTGATCTGAACTCTAACTCCATCTGTAATAACAATAAGAGTCTAGAGTAGACACACACACCAAGACACTATTGCCCAAGCACTCCAGCAGGGTAGCTGGCAGGAATTGCTACATTCATCACCTGGCTCAGCAATTTGAGCCAAGCAGGGCACCTCTGGAAGAAAAAGTTCTACTTTTGAAGGGAAAGAGAGTACAGGCATCAAATGGAGAGAGATTGTTCTTAATTTTCTTGATAATGAAACGTCTACATTATAAGAAATATTAGAAGAACACAAAAACAGAAGTTAACCAAATCACTTATTTCATTGGTATAACTATTTTTAGATCAATGATAAAAGTGCTCTATTTAAAAACAAAGTGTCATCAGCAAATAACATTCTTTTTCTTGTTGTTGTTCTTGCTATTCTAGAGTTGGAAAACTTTTTAAAGTCAAGAATCATATTTCATATTTCTTTATAAGTCACCTGGAGGGGGCATTGAGAGGATAGAGTATCTTAAGTAATGGAAGGGACTGGAGAGAGAGGGGGGAGAGGGAGAGGGAGAGGGAGAGGGAGAGAGAGAGAGAGAGAGAGAGAGAGAGAGAGAGAGAGAGAGCCACCAGACTGCAAGAATACAAGGGAGCAGTCAGTAGAGAACTCATTGATAGCCTCACATTGCAATGAAGAAAGATATACATTTATTTTTCGCAGCTACTAAGATTGTTGGCTGAGCAGGTACAAAAATAGCCAGGGAAATAATTGAAGCCTGGGAAATTGGCCTCTTGTCAGTCAATAAGAGTGATGATTTACCACCAGCTTATCAGATATTCAGGAGTTGACGACTTGGCAGCACAGATTGATGTGGATATTTCAGTCTATGAAAGAATGTGTGATCATAAAGTGCTTTAAAGGTAAATACAGATTAGGATTCTAGTATGTTGACTGAAACATAAACATAGCATGCCAACATAACAAAAAATCTAGTTTGTACAATAGAACTGTGATCAGCAAAAAGAGGAAGCCACATATTCTTCAAGCTATCCTCTCCTGAAGAAGGAATTTGTGTGTGTGTGTGTGTGTGTGAAATAAATGATTTTTTTAAAAAAGTCCCACTGCAAACCTATGAATGTGGAAAGCCACATGACTGCACAATTAATTCTTTTTTAACTTTAATTTTTTATTAAGTATTTTAAATAAAATCATAAAAGCAAATACAAATTAAACTCAGAAAAAGAAAAAGTGATACTGAGAAAAAAAATTAAAAGGGCAAAGAAATAAAAAGAAAAATAAATAAAAGAAAGAAGTAGAATAAAGAAAAAGACAAGAAATGTATGAAGAAATATCTCAGCCTGAATTCCTAATCTTACACACTATTGAAGAGTAACTGAATGGATTAGGATGGGGTAGAAGGGCTCTCCGGTAACAGAGAGAGCAGCATCTGTTGTTATACCCCACAAACATCTCCCCACGGAATCAGCAGTATAGCCTGATTTGAGGCATTCAACAGAATCTTCCTATATATGATTTCTTCCAGTGCTGCCTTCTCTCCTGACCAGAGCTAGTTTCGTAAGACTTTCAAGATTGCTCTGTAACATACAAACTTCTCATCTGAATTGGCCAATGATGATTCTATTTAGGTAGAAGAAAAGAGCCTCTTATCTCCAAGCTGGAATGTAGCATATGCATATATTCACATACATAGCATAACCAGACCATTCTGGCCCAGTTTCTTTCAGACTTATGAGACTCTACTAGTATGACATTTCTATTTGTTTGACAGTGTGCCGACTCATACAGCAGAAGATGGATCTTTCCTGAACCTTTTACCAAAACCCAAGACACATAATCACTATATTGCTGCTGATTTGTAGTAATGCAGCAAACACTAACCAAAAGACACAGCTTATTAAACCAGAGAGAGTATCTGCAAAATGTCTCATTGCGTGATTCAATCACCTCTAGCCAAATGAAAACAATTTAGCCAAAAAGAAACAATTGGATTTCTGGAATAGAGCCTTCAGCATTTTTAATGCAAGCCACAGGCATGAAAATCTGTTTGCATATCTAAAACATCGGCACTAGAGTGATGACCTAACAGCTATTTAATTCCTTCTTTAATTTCAGCAGGTGTTTGGATGATTTCCTAAGAGAACTACCCCCCCCTTCCACCAATGTTTTTTCTTTTTCACCTACATACTCTAGCTTTTCAATAACTGCCTCCATACAAGTGGAAAACTATTGTTCCAAAACAACTTGTATGCTATGTTCTATGGACATTTTGTTCCCCATGTAATACAATATCACAAAGCCATCCTTAATTTTATTTAAACAGTGCATGTAGTTTTGGACAGGGATGAGTTTTCTATTTCCAAGACACTCCAGAAAACCATAAATACTCATGTCAAAACATCCATAAGGATCTAAATGGGTTTAATTTTTGCTTTCACAGCTGTCCTGTTCATCTACCGTGATGGAGGTAAGAGTCAAGATGTGACACGATTTTGTTCTGTCACAGTCAAGAATTTATGGGAACTGGAAGGTATGCAACTTTTTCATGAGACCTCCCATATTCTCACAGAGCTAGTGGCATAGCAACCATGTGCAAGTCAAACTGGTTAGTATTTCTAAGCTCAAGAAGAACTGTTTACCTACAGTATGTTTTGGGTTCTTCCTGAATATGAGCAGATTCTGATGGTGTTTTCCATATATACAGTATGACAATCACAGACATGAGCTGCATCCCTCCCTCCTACCCATTCAGTTGGGCAACATTTGATGCAGTGTGGGTTTTTCCTAACCAGTACACTTTTACACTGTTGTTTAAAGCGGAATAATGTTAGACCAGAATCTGTTGGCACAATCCTAATCCTCACTGCTGTGAAATTGGTAGTGGTGGGGTTAATGATAATGATGCATTGGAACAAGTTTTTAGCATTTAGTAGGAACTTCTAAGACTGTCTTGGAGTGCTAGGAATTTCTGTTCTTTATCAGAGAGGTTTTAAATAAAAAAAATCTTCAGCTTAACTAAAGATATATAAGTTGGAAAGAAAACTCAAACATATGCTGAACAGTAGTAGCAAGAATATTATATATTTGAAGAATGAAGTGGTTCAGGTACTTAAGTGACTTGGATCTTGTTTGAATGTGGCTGAATTCTAAAGGTTTATCTTGCTTTTTTGTTGTTGCTGCCGTTGTTGTTACCACATGTTCTTTTAGAGTTTTAGGCCCCAGAGTACAGTCCCTATTACTTCATTTGAAATGGAGCTTTACGGTTTTGGCTGAAGCCACTTGTGGAGCATTATGAAACATCTGATGTTAAAAACCAGGCTGCTGCGTGCCGCTGAAAAGTGTCATTGAATCTGACACTCACAACTAGCTCAGCAGGTAAATATGATCCTACAGCGTGTTCCAAATTGACTTGCAAGTTTCCAAAGCCTCGTCAAGCCTCAAGTATTCTGTAGTGTGTTTCAGCATAGTCAGCTCATTGTACTTGGAGATTTTAAATTGTACTGTGGAATTGATTTCATTTATGGAAGATGAAGAAGACTCAGATTTCAAGACACAGATGTGATCTTTCAGTGAACCTGAGACTTGAAGACATTTTTGAATTACTGAAGATGGCTTTTTTTTTTAATACTCAAATTTGTCTTTGCAAACACACAAATTGGATACATGGTGGAACAGGAATGTTTCACTAGTAATCCAAGCCTAAATCTTATGTATGAAAACCCCCAATGGGATCATAAGCATGGTAGCCAATCACATAATCAGTACAGTCAACTATAACAGGTCCCCAAGACTTCAGAAATGGCCTTGGGTTTCTGCCTGCTTGAAATCTTGTTGATATCTGAATATGACTTACAAGACCATGCGAGCAGATTTCTACCTCCTCTGTGCATGCATAGCAACATAGGAAACTGCAATGGCAGGCAACCATTGGTTCATCTAATCTTGTGTTTCTCAAACTGAGCAATTTTAAGATGTGCGGACTTCAGCTCCTACAATTTACAAAT
This sequence comes from Azemiops feae, assembly GCA_023970755.1. Lineage (NCBI taxonomy): Eukaryota > Metazoa > Chordata > Lepidosauria > Squamata > Viperidae > Azemiops > Azemiops feae. The sequence continues at coordinate 1,461,971 of JALGBA010001447.1, forward strand.
TCAGGATTGAGAAGAATGGGTTTAATCAGTATGCCTGCAATGACTGACAGCAGCTCTTCAGCATCTCAGGCATCCTGAAATGCCAAGTTTTGAATCAAGGACCTTAGCAGATGTGCTCTGTTCTCTGGATTGGTTGGAAGCCAAATCTAAGAAAATAGAATCCTAAGGAAAAAAAGTTCTATCTATCTGTAGTTGGTATTTTTCTAACTTCCTAACCAACCAATTCAAAATTAACTAGCTTTCTATTTGTTATTTCACAATAAACTTTAAGGGAACGGAGGAAATAAATAATATCATGAAAAATAATTACTGGTCTCAGTAGGCAACTGAGTAATCTAACTGTTGTCATTTATTTCCATCTAAGTAAACTCTACAATTAGTAAAATCTTACAGTTACATAGTTCAATAAATTAATATCTTTCTCATAACTTACATATTTTATATATCTCATTAGTTTTTGAACCACTCGTCTCCTTGAACATATCACTTATTAAGCATTATCCAAATCTCAGCCTATGTTATTTTTAGTTTGATAGTATTATTAAGTATATTTTTGTTCTTTGTTTTTTTAATACCACATGTACCTTATCAGGGTTAAATTATTGTTCTTTCATGTTTTTGTAGATTTGCTTTGGTTTCTTCAATATATCAACCTATCATTAGGTTTTGAACTCAAAAACAACCCATATGTTTTATATTTTTCAGTTAGTTGAGAAAGTTTCCATTATCCATTTTATTTATTCCCATTTCTAAACCTATGACACCCTGATCACAGTGAAGTTTGGGGGGTATTTATTTTATTCTATTTTAGTTGGTCACAGATTCAATTATTCAGGTATACCCCTGTAGCCATTTTGAGGCCTGAATAAGATTCCTGTTAATGATAATCTTGTTCTTAAATATTTCACCATTAACAACTGAGCTGCTGATTTGCTGTCCAACATAGGAGTATTTTTGTAAGCTCAAAGAGAAAGAAACAAAACTGTTTAATCCAATGTAGATGTTCTTATTAGTCTTTCAAACAGTTTGTATTATTCTTTCTCTTCCATGTGACTGAGTATAAAATCGACACAAATTAGTACGTACTCTTTAATCTTTAACCAATTGTCTAAGATGATCTGGAAAAAAACCCCATGATTAGTATTAATTTCTTAAAAAGAAAAAGCAAACTGGAGTTTGCCAAGGGGGGGGGGGCATGGGGAAATTTAATGAAAAGTCCCAAACAATTTGTTTATTTGGCTAATCTGAGAAGCAGAAAAAGAAACAAGGAGTCCAGCAAACATTCCTTCTACTGAGGGGATCTTAAGAAACAAAAGTGAAGCTAAACAGAAAATAATCTGCAGTTGTGACCTTCAGTGCTTAAAATATGTTTGAATTCCTGCCTGAAGACCATCTGGTATATGTCTGCAGCCAATGCAAACTTGTACTGGACCTTGAAGTAAAGTCTATAGATTGGAGCAGTGAATGACCACACTTCCGCTATGAGAAGTTTATGATAATAAAGTCAACATGCATTACAACCAAAACTGACAGAGGAAGTCTTTCTCCTTAAGGAAAAGAATCAAGCAAAGTAGCAAACTATTGAACAAGAATGATGGCCAATATTAAGATACATAGAAGGTGTTCTATACCATTGTAACACATAAACTACTTCAAGTCCTGAGAGAAGAAATAGGCTCTGAGCTTTTGGGCAGCAATGTTGGGAGAGAAAAGAGACACTGCTGAGTAGGAACCAGGTTGGTGGGCCCTTGAAGGGCAGAGGGGATACAGTGGTGCCTTGCAAGATGTGAAAGTTGGTGACTCATTCCACGAGGAATGGAAATCAATGTGCGCCAATTGGACGCATAAGCTTTCCGAAGAGTGCTTTCTCCTAAGAGCAAGGATCAAGGATGTGATAGATTAAATTCCAAAAATTCACTGACAATTATCCTTTCCTACTAATCCCTGTGTGGAGAAATGACATTGCATACAATCATATCATGATAGACTTCAAATATCTAGGAAGAAAGCTCAAGAATCTGGCAGTTTAGGTGGGCTTCTCATCCATCCTTTCTGTCAATGGGAGAAGAATAAAAAGGGAAAGAAGAGCATTGCAAATGGATGGAATGGAAATGGTGTCAACAAGAGAGATTTGGATTTGGGCATCATGATTTGTATATCTGGATGATGGGCTGAGCCCCAAAATAAGTAGTAATGTAGTTGTTACAACAAGGCCTGTGCAGGAAGGCAAGTATGAAACAATAGGTATAATGGGAACCTATAAGATGATTCCTATTATAGAAATTGAAGGATACAGAAACAATAGTGTATATTAAATATTTCCTGATCTCTTCAGAAATCCAACTTGACAATATTAGAAAGAATCTGGGTTGAACTAAGAGGAGAGAACATATTAAAGCAATACTAATAATAGGCATCTACTATTCCTTGCCCAACTAAGGGAAAAATGTGGATGATGCTTTCTATAAAGAAACAAATCTTTCCAAGAGACATATGATAATGGACCCTAATTTCCCCAAGGATAAATTCTGGCAAGTATCGTTCAACCAGTATATTTTAAAATTGCATTACCGGAAAATATCTTCCTTCAGCAAAGGAGAAAGCACAAGATGATTAGTTATAGTTAGGGAAGAATTGGTGAAAGAAATGAAAATAGTAGGAACATTGAGAGAAAATAAGAAATGCCAGAGTTGTTTAAACTAGAACTGATGGTAGATGTATACAATGGAGTTTAATAAATGGATTTTAATAAACTCAGAACAATGCTGAGTATAATTCTACAGCAGGAGAAATTAATAGGAAGAGTTCTTTATAAAGATGATAGTAAAAGCAAAGATGCAAATAATTCTGATAAAACAAGCAAGGGAGGTGTTGAATATAGAAGAAAACAAAGTAGCTGTATAAAAAAAATAGGAAAATCTGGATACCGAAAAGAAAGCAGAAAAAGAGATAGGTTCATGAAATAGGAACAGATACATATAGTGAATATCAGAAAAGCTAAAGTTCAAAAAAATCTGAATGCTAAGGGCTTTTTAAGATGTGTTCCATAAAAGGAAGAGAAAAGAAAAGAAAAGAAAGAGGAGGGCAAATGTTAAATCTATTTTCAAAAAGGGGGGAAAGCAAATCCAGGAAATTTCAGAATAATCAGTCTGGCATCAATACCTGGAAAGTTTCCAGGACAGTTTATAAAGCAATCTATCTGTAAGTGCCTTGAAAATAATGTCCTGATAGCCAAAGTCAGCATAGATTTGTCAAGAACAAATCAGGCTAGACTAATCTTATCTCAATATTTGATTGGATAACTTCCTTTGCAGCTTGTAGGAATGCCGTAATATATTTTGATATTAGCAAAGCTTTCGACAAAACACCCCATTACGTTCTGATTAACAAGTGTTTAAAGTAGGCTGGATGGCATAGCAATTAAGGGGCTCCATAGCAGGCTCAAAATTCATACTCCAAGGGTTCTTACTCACATCCCATTAACCTGAAGACAATATGTCTCAGTAATAATTTGTATGCAAATATGGTTGTATGAGATTTCCAACCTATAGCTGAGGTGGTTTAAAGTCATTTTTAACTATTCCAGTTTTATAATGGCGCTTCCCTTCTCTGCAGCAGTATTTCTGCCATGGGCATCATCCAGAAATTTCCTAGATGACCTGGATGATTATGGAGCCCCAAGCTCCTGGTTGCTACTGTTGGCTGCTAAACCCCCACCACCACACACTTCTTTTGCTGGGCACTGCCCTCTAGAGCCATTCTTGCTTGGGCTGCGGGAGAGACTTGGCCCTGAGTTTTAGAACATAGAATAAAGAGTTGGAAGGGACCTTGGAGGTCTTTTGGTCCAAGCCCCTGCTTGAGCAGGAGACCCTAGACCATTTCAGGCAAGTGGCTGTCCAGTCTCTTCTTAAAAGCCTCCAGTGATGGAGCACCCACAACTACGGGAGGCAAGCCATTCCACTGGTTAATTGTTCTCGCTAATTTGCATTGCGTGCAAATACCTTTGCAGAGGTATTTGCATGTCATGTCTGACCAGTATTTCCTGAGCTACTTGTCAACTCTCAAGTCCTACCACACACCTTGACCTCTCTTTTAACATTGGTTTTTAAAAAGTCTTTTAGAGAAGCAGTGGACCTATGGTATTTGAAGACCAGGATTAGCACTTTCTTGAGAGTACACTAATCCTGTGCTTCACAGAAGATTAGTTTAACCTGAGAAAGAGGTTCTGTCTCACTCATTCTATCCTCAGTGAGGGCATTACAGCTACTATAGTTTAGGAGTTTTACATGAGCGTACTTTTTATTGTTCCTTTGGTTTGGTAGTCTTGGAAATGGAAATGTTCTGAGCATATATGTGAGAGTTCCTGAGAGTGAGAATCTAAGTTGGGCAAGAATTCATGAAGAAGATTTTATAATTATAACAGAAAGGAAACTTACCAAAATGCACTTGCCTACAGTGATAAGCGAAGCTAGCATCTAAGTAGCTACATCACATTAGGAGGAAACGCCAAAAGCATGTGTTCTGTGTATGGGAATCTGGGAAGAAAAACAGAAGGAAATGACCTCAGAGTAATAATCTCTTGGACAAAGAGTAAAGTCCTTAAGTTGCTTATTTACATGGTACTGCCTCTTTGTATGGTCAATAAACCACAAAGAGTAAGAACCATTGGATTTGAACCTCCAACAGGTTGAATAAGTGCCATATTGCCTATTCTCATTTTGACTACTGCAGGGGCTTTTGCTGCCTTCCACTTCACTCCCCACTGGACCTGCATCTTCTCGACCAAGTTACAATACAAATATTCTGCTTTATTGGCAGCCAAATTATATTTAGACACAAATTTAGTTTAATTTTATGGATTTTCAAATGGCGAAAGAGCCACACTATGACAATTCACATTCAATAATACTGTAAGTCTGAAGGGAGATTTTTTTTAAACAGTGTATATAAATTTGGCTATTAAAATGATTTCATAATGGAAGCACATAAGCCGATACCACATCAATGCAATTGGCTGCTTCGTTTAGCTATTACATTGGTGAAGACAGCATCTCCTTTGCAGACCTCCCATGTGGATTCTGTAATCCAAGAGAAATGATTTTGGTGACATAGAAAGGATCCATATTGGGTAGGAGGCCTGAGACAATGAAGATCTTCCACATTAAGATCTCAAGAGAGGATTGATAAAGATTCAATGGTGCTGGCAACATTTGCTGGCTAGTCTGATTATAGTTCCAAGAAGAAGAAAAAGAGGAAGAAGAACTATCAGGGGTGCAAGTGAGAAAAAGAGATGACTGTGCTGTGGTGAATACTTTAATTTAGAATTCTCACATAATATGCCTGAAACTAAAGGCACAAGAGTGGCCAGGAAACAGAATGATTAATTTCACCTATCTCAAGCTAAAAGTCAAGCCGCTTTTCTTGAGAGAACATAGCCCAGCTTGTTCCAGAGACAGAAAGCTGGACAGATGTCTTGTTTGAAGTTCTTCTATCTTACTGCTTAGAACAGCAAAATCGATGGTATGTCTGTGAATGGAGAGGGAAATGTTTTTTTGAATGTTCTGGAATGTAGACAGTTGTTCATACACATGCATGCATGCTTCTACAGAGCTTAGAGTGGTAATTGATGGCACTGTTGCTTAAGCACAGCATTGGAAGATTCACTGCTAGTCATAAGAGGTCTGGAAAGGTTCCAGCGTCCAGATGTTCAGTTTTTCAAAGCATCAATAGAGGGAGGGAGGGTTGGGAGAAAGAGTTAGTTGAACCAGCCTGTTCGCAGCTGTCTAGGTTTGCTAAAAGTTATTTCCAGAAATGGGAGGATGAAGGAGCAGCTGTAATTCATCTACAGAAAATGCTTATATCTGAATTTAGATACTTTGGATAACATAGTTCCATGAGAAAAAGATAGGAATCCTTGAATCCCCAGGAACAATCTGATTTAAATTCAGGTTTAAGACTAGTAGAATCCATCAGATACAGGACTAAAGCCCAAATGATTGGCTAAAATACGCTGGACTAAGTAAAACTTTTCCTCTCTTAAGCTTTATTTGATAGAGTGGTGAATCAGCCATTTAAGCTCCAGCCCTTGCCCCAAGTTTCTCCTCTGGAATATTTCCCATACTAATCAAAGTTAGTTCCCCAAAGCAACTTATATAACTATGTGCTTGGGTGATAAAATGTAAGGATGCTTTTGTTGTGAATATCTACCACATACCGGTAAGTGCTCAACAGATGATTGCTTTTATACCAAGACTTCAGTGAAAATTATGCCATGAGGGCTCTGAATTGACCTACTGTGTGAAGACTTGAACTTTTCTTTATCAGTCATCAGTTTCCATATGCAGGCAAGCTTCAGAAAAACCACTAGGGATAGGGGAATATTTCATAGCTTTTAGAAACTGATTCCCTTATTTGCATTGTCATCAGCTCTTTATAGGTAGCAATATCATGCTTTTCTAGATCAGGCAGTTGTTCATTTGTTATAAGACCAGTTGGGTTTCCATCCACCATTTCCTAAGCTTTTTTTTTTCTTTTCTTTAACCCACTGAGGAGTGTATTTCAGTGTATTTGAACTACAGTGTATTTGAATTTCTCTGGGGCATGCTGGCTAGAAATTCTTGAATTCTTGAAAAATTGAACTTTTAGCCTATCTGGAAAGAACCCAATAGAAAAGGCCAGCCTTCCTCTGGCCTGTAAAAGTGAGGATTTAGAAGTGGCTCAGACAGATCCCTATTCACTAAAATATAAGAAGGACAAGGCGATACAGCCCAATGAGACTTGCAAGGAGCTATTATTATAGCCAGTTTCAATAAATATACTGATCAACTGTGGAGTTGATTTCCTGGGCTACCTAGTGGGACTAACACATGTGATATAGGTATTTATGCAAATATGTGAAGTTAGTTGTCCATGAGTGCTTGTTAATTTACATGTATAATACTTTCTTTTGGAGCATATTTCTTTGGCATGTTCAATAAAGACCCCTAAACTCAATTCATCATGTTTGTTTATTTCTTGGATCTCTTCATCTTCAATAGGAAAAAGATAAAAGAGGCCCAGTTCCCTCACAGAATGATAATTGAATTCAGTGGTGTGAATTCCCAGCATCATGATCACATCAACTCACTAGCATATATGCCACATTATGGAGTATGCATATACCTCCCTTCCAGATATTCGTTTCTCCACACAAATATCACTATCCCCAGGCAGGAAAGACCTCCATGAACTGAATTGCTCAGAGCAAGCCAGAATAAATATAATCTGCTAAATGACCAGACTCAACAATTCTAACAATCTGTACTGATGATCCCAACCATGGAAAGAGTTCCGAGCAGCTGGTGAACATATGAACTATTGTTCCCTTCAAAGATCTAACTGGCATGCCTGTCCCAAAGGGTCCCAGGAGATGCTGCTCTATGTCCCCATGTTACAAGAAACTTCAGAGAGCTTTAAAACTATTATTGAAAGTGATGCTTTGAATGCGGGGAAGTGAACAGTGGTGTTTGGAAACAGATACTTACCTTTATTTATCAATCACTTTTCCATTCCCAAACAACAGTTGTCATCTTAGGGTTTCAAAGGAGTATTTTGAAAAGACCTGAGAAAGCAGAGGAGAGATGATTTGGTATAGGGAAGTAGCAGAGACAAAGTTTAACCACTTTTTTTTGTTGTTGCCAGGGCTGATTGCGCACACCTAATATGTAAAATGTTGGAAGAGCATCTTCAATGTGTGGATGGGTATATAAAAAAAGCAAAGCTGGTGTTATCTTCACTTTTTGGACATCCTCTCCATCCCATAGATACTCTATCTTTTTGCCAATTCTCAGCTTCAAACTTCACTATCCCCTAGTTGCTATATTTGAAACACTGAGAGAAATTCTCTTATCTGACCTGATGTCTGCAATATTTTCCATATGGGATATGTGTCTTGAAAATACTATTTGGGGATGATGCTTCTTTTCACATTGTCCTCCCTTCCACCCAGCTGTGGTGGTGGTAGTGCTGCTGATGGAACAGTGCTTAGTTTCTCCATCCCCCACTCCTATGCATTAGTATAGCCCTGGGATAGGCAACCTTGGCTCTTTTATGACTCGTGGCTGGCTCAGGAATTCTGGGAGTTGAAGTCCACGAGTCATAAAAGAGCCAAGGTTGCCTATAGCCTTTTCTAGGGATGATCCCATTTTAATGGGCCAGCTAGACACCTAAATCTGGCTCAAACCCTTCAGAATGAGACCTACTAACAATGAGGAAAGGACCAAAGATGAAAGATGGTTGTTGCTGGACCAGATGTTTGTGTGGGTGTGGGATAGAGGATTCTTGGCAACAGAAGGCTTTAGAGATTAGAAGTTTCACCTGGCAGTCCTACCAATTTTCTTGAATCTGAAAAAAAAACCAAGGTGGTTTCCACATTGCTTTAATTCCTTGCATTAATTACTGATGATGACTTAGGCCGGAAACAACAGTTCTGTCCAATGCCAAACTTCACAGCTGGCTGAGTTCCATACTTCACAGAATTTAACACCTCTCTAGTTCAGCTTTGTGGGGGGCGGAATGCAGGGAATTATGAATTTTGTTAAATATAAGTTGTAGCATTTTTAAAGGGTTCTGACAGATGGCCACATTAACAAACTGAGACAAATCAATGAGTAATCTTTAACTAAAGAACTCCAAGGTAGTTGGGCTTTTCAGCTAGAATTTAAAGCACAGTGGGCTGGCATAAAATGAGCCCTGATAATATTCTGTATTAAAAGGAAAAGATGGAGGCACCATTTTCATTTTTATTAAATCAGGGTATCAAAATTGGGGATTTGTCCCAAATGGAAAACTTCCAAAAGAAGATCGCAAAGAATGAGCAAAGGATCCAGACAACTGAAGACAAATAAGCAGAAACCAATCAAAAGATGAAAGAAATAAAAGATGAAAACCAAAGACTGATGCAGACAAATAGAGAACTAGAGGATTCACTAGCGGCTCCAGAATATAATGGAAGACAAGGAGGAGGACCTTGCTGACCTGATGATAGAACTACCGGCTAGTGCGTTGGAAGTGGGGAAGCAGGAAATGGAAGGAGAAATAGATCAAATATTTAGAGTTAACTCAAACTACGCAAGAAGAAATAAAGTCCCCAGAGAGATCCATGTCAGATTTGTCAAAAGATCAATAAGAGATGAAATATTGAGAAGAGTGAGAGATGATCCACTGCAATATAAGGAAAAAGAAATTGTGGTGCTGAAGCAGATACCCAGGAGGATAAGGGACTCACGAAGAAAATATCAATTTCTGATCAAAAAACTAATTAAGAAAGGAGTGACTAATTAAGAAAGGATGTCGGAAGGGATACTAATCAATTGGGATACAAAAAGATACAGATTGGACTCTATCTTCAAAGCAAGGGAATTTTATGACAGATACAGAGCTTTTCTCGAAGAAGGAAACTCAGAACTTCAACCAGAAGGGGAATTTAGAAAACAGGTAGAGACAGCATTAGAAGGAGTGGCCAAACAAAGAGAAGTGGAAGAGACAGAAACCATAAATCACGAAGAAGGAGCTAAAGGGAAATAACAGAGATAAACTACTAGAACAACTAGGAGAATAAACCCTAAATATAATCGTGTCATGGTTCCGATAGATGAGACCAGTAAAAACTGAACTCCAAGGCAAGAGGTTTCCTTAAAGAACATATTTATTGGCTACAAAGTATCAGCATGGTCAAAAGTGAAACCAATGGTATGGGAAGAACAATACTTTCACAAATACTTTCAAAACCACTATGTAAGAAATGCACTGCTTTTGACATGGGAAAAGGTAAAATCAAGTACTTACATGAAAATACCAGGATGGATCTCGACAATGGAGGCATTTGTACACCCAAACTTAATTAATTATGAGAAACGTGTCACTTATAAAGATATTTTGAATACTAAACAAGAATTGGAAGAACAGGGCATTGGGCTATAATGGTGGCCACACCTGCAAATACAAATGAGATATGAGAAAGATGCAAAAATATATGGTTTTTACAAAGACCAGACAACATTAGACCAGATACTATTGTCATCAGATGACAAACTGATTAAGAAACTGTACAGCTTTCTGTTAAATTTAAAGATGGAAGATGAACAAGTTAAAGAAACAGTGATAACTTGGGCAAAAAACTTTGGGCACAATGTAGAGTTAGAAAAATGGCAAAACCTATGGGAAAGAAATTACAAAACAACGAGGGCAGCTACTTACAAAGAAAATTTATATAAAATGTTCTATAGATGGCACTTACCACCTGCAAGATTAGCAAAAATGTTTAAAAATGTGTCTAGCAATTGTTGGAAATGCAGACAAAATCCAGGCACATATTATCATCTTTGGTGGACAAACCCTAAAGCAAACAACTATTGGTCAAAAATATATAGGTGGCTAGAAAAGTTGATAGGAACACATGTAGACTATAAACTGGAATTATTTCTTTTAGGCATAATATCAGAAAATTATGATAAGAAATTGTATACTTAATACTACATATATTAACAGCAGTGAGAATTATATTTGCTCAATACTGGAAAAATGAAGAAATGCCATCTGAAGAAGACATAATTAAGAAAATTTTGGACTGTGAAGAAATGGATAGGCTCACATTGAAAACGAAGGGGAAGCAAGACTCAGAATACTTTCAAACATGGGAAATTTTTTATAAATGGTTAGAAAAATGGAATAAAGGGTAGGAATGGAAATTGTATTACTATCAATGTTAAACACATAAACCCAGACAACGTGCTGCTTATTAAATATTAAGGTTGTTACTTTAAAAAATTAATAAAATATACAAAAAAACAAAATTGGGGATTTGTGCAAAAGTTAATGACAGACACATGGCTACATTTTGTATTTTCTGATTTAGAAAAAAACTTGTTATAGTATTAACTTCTTTCTTCAGTGAGCACAGTTTCAGTGAAAATATGAAGTTTGTTAAAAGATAGAATATAAAAATCTGTTTCTAGGTACTCTGAATCTATTCAGACATCCCCGCCACTGAATATGGAATCTGTTGAATGAATGAGGATTTCAACCAGGATTAACTCAACATTTTACCTACATGAATTGCAGATGTCTGCCTCTGACACTTTCCAAAACTTGTTATGGGATTATTATTACTCTATAACGTGTACTCTGAGGTGGTAGAATAGCCGATACAAATCCGCAACATGTAAATTAAACTTGTGTAGTGGGAAATTCAGTCTGGAAACTTGCCACCCTCCGGTTCTCAGATCTGACAAACTCTGTATTACTAAATAACAATTTGGAAGTTCATTTGTTTGATTTATAGAGAAGTTGTGCTCCTCTGTCTCGCTCAACATTTGGCTTTCCACAATGAACAGGAAATGGGGGGATGTATTTTTGGTATACTTAAGTTTTTCTGTAAACAGACTGAACTACTTGCTGTCTGGCCCAGTCTGAGCTCAGTAGCAACAGCAACAGAATATTTCCCCTGAGAACGCTTCCCTCTATGGCTTTTCTGATCAGGTTTCTTCTTTGCCGAGCATTCACAAATGCATTTTGAGTCAACCTGTGTTTGCTTTCCTCCTGCATCAGGTGGGAATTGTCAACTGGCCAGTTTGATATGCTGTTTGTGGTTTTTCAATTCACTCTTCAGGAAATCTTCCTTCTGCTTCTTGAGTTTTTCAGAGGCCTGTCAGTCAATGGCAGCAAAAAACACAGAAAGCACTTGGCAGCACATTTTCTGACTAACACACTCAATAACAAATCATGAGTTTTTTCAGAGACCATTAGTAAGAAAACTACAGAAAAGGACAGAGTATATTCCATTGTTCTTTCTGCAGAAATTGTTCTGAACTGAGGATTTCCATTTAGAAATATATTGTCAGATTGATGCTCTGTATAATTTATGGCAATTACTTTCCAATTCCTCAAGAGGACAGGGACCTTTTTTAGGAGAAAATTCGAGACTACGTGCATGAAAACAGCATGTTCTTTGTACTTCATCTTCTTTAACTCAGTGCCCGATATATCTTGTACAGATCTGAAACCCAGTAGTAGAGAAGACTTACTTTCCCCTTACCAGCAGAGAGAAAATTCCACAGTTTGAAATCCTTTCCAAATTGTTTAGGTAGTCATATCTATTCAACAATCGTGTAATAATCTCCATCTGATCTCTGGATTTAGAAGGTCCACAGCTTCCCCAGAATCTCTGTGCTGCTTCCAAATTTAATTGTTTATAAATTACATGCAAGCATTTTGTTCACATGCCTTAATATTCAGGACTACCTTTGTGATCCTGCAGCATAAGATCTATCCATTATAATGCCAAAGCCAATTCTTTGTTCTTTTTGAAATCCCTCTGTGCAAAGCACTGTTCTTGCCATATATACAATACAAAGATAAAGCTGCTGACCACAGTTAGATAACTGTTCATCATGCTTATCTTGCTGACCAGAGTCATTCTCTTGCCAGTGCTCCCCTCACTTCTCTGTGAATCCTTTGTTGTTATTTGCACAGTCTAATAATGGACGGTTAATCTTTTTTTTTTTTATTGTAGTGAAAAACTCTGGACTGTTTCTTATATTTTTTTTGGGGGGGGGTTGTTTTCAAAACTTGCATAATTCATCAAGAATGCATGTAGTTTATTTGCAACTTCCAAAAGCTTAATAAGCCATGCCTCTAAACGTATTATTAAATATCATGACTTTAGAATGTTGAAAGAAATATTGTGAACAACATGCATGAGTGACTTGCAGAAATGAAGTTAACTTACATATCTGATTAGTTATAAAATCCTAGATCCCCCCCCAAAATTTTTAGAAGCGCAACCTTCAGAACTTAGATCCAGAGTATTTCCAGATGAGGCTTTTATTGGTCACTTGTTCCACCTGCTTTATTCATATAATTTTAGTGGTAAAGATCAGATATTATTGTCTTTTACCAAAATCCTTCTGAATTTTTCTACTACTTCTTTTATATCTTCTCTTAGATAGCGATTCTAATCTAGAGTTATATAGAGATAGCTAATTCTTTAGTTCTTAAAGTTAGTAATATCTTTTGATTGGCAGAGAAGGTCTCAGAGTCCAATTTCTATTATCATTCTTGAAGGTTTTTGTTATTTGATTTTATTCCGTGGGAGCATACCTCTTAGCTAGCAAGTTTTTACCCTCCACTCAGTGGCAAAGATACAGAAAGTGCTAAACCTTTCCTACCATTTAGCAGAATACTGGAGGTCATATATCATGCAAATCGGGCCATAATGTGGTTTCCTTGGTTTGGGCTTAGCATGAACGTAGCCATGATGGCATAGCAAATTGTATGAATCCAATCATGGATTTCTTTTTGAAGCAGATGTGGTTAAGCAAGTGATGTCTCAGCATGGTATGTGATCAAATTATTATTTCAACTGTGAACTATTCTGGGTTTTGCCACCTTCAGAAACATGGAATTATTGCATAATGTCCAGATTGCATAAAGTAGCGCTTCCTTACTTGGACTGTAAAGAATTCAGTATTCTGCTAGATCAGGGGTCTTCAAACCTGACCCTTTTATGACTTGTGGACTTCAACTCCCAGAATTCCTCAGCCAGCGTGCCTGGCTGAGGAATTCTGGGAGTTGAAGTCCACAAGTCATAAAAGGGCCAAGTTTGAAGACCCCTGTGCTAGATAGTAGGAAAGGTTTAGCACTTTCTCTCTTTGCCACTGAATGGAAGGTAAAGAGCATTCAAAGCACATCTGCTCAATGTGGTGCTACATATTTACTTCCATGGGCACAAATGGTGAGGCACCAAGGCTGGACAATGAACCAGAGACAGCAGGGGACAACCAAGGGATAGGTAAGAAACATCATTCTCTGTCCCACATGTAGAGCCAAGTGCATAAGCAGTTGCATGCCTTTACATTATTTTGTACTCTTTTCATAAGAACTTTAAATTGGATAGAGAATGCAATGGGCCATACTTGGTGAGCTATCTTACATTCCTCTTATGGCTGTTATACTACAGGTTGTATAATTACCACAGCTCATAGCAGCAAGGAATAAGAAGTCTTGTTCCACTGTAGAGGCTATCTGCAAAGCCTTTCAGAGATACCAAGCGTGACCTTGGTAAGCGAGTGTACATGAATGAAGTTCAATGTGCACATGAATCACATGTGTTCATGTATGAGAAGTAAGCATGACTGAACCCTATGCAAGTGGAAGAAGAATTGTAGCAGCTAGATTTTAAGCGTAGAGAAAGGCTATTTAAAATTGATATAAATAAAAAAAAAACCTGCAGAGAAAGTAGAGAAGTTTATTTATATATATATATACACATCCTATTGGTGCAGATAAATAATGAATGTCTGTGGCCTACTATAAACTGATGGACCAATTTTCCAGCATTAAAAGGGAGCTGTTAGAAGGGAAAATGTGATATTTGGGGGCTGGGCCTAGCTCTTTCTTTATAGTAAGTACTGCAGTGTGCTAGTGAGGTCATTGCTAGGCAACCAAAGGAAGCTCTTTGGGTTGCTATGGGAATAGTTGTTGTGTTTTCCTGAGAGTACAACCCTCCTGGGATTTTATGATGGTGCAAAATACTCTGAAGGCATTTCTATGCATCCCTGACTTGACTCCTAATGCAGCCGCTACCAGGTATCACCCAGTCAATAGGGATACATTGAACTGAGAGGACCAAGGATGGTCCATAGCCAAGTTAGTTGGCTTTAGTGACAGTCAGGGGGGAATAGGGCTTTAACCTTCTATCTGCCATTGCAAATTTAAAGGAGAAGGAAAAACTCTGGCTTGATGAGGTAGTAAAGACCAAGGCTTAGCACTTGGCAAGTTAACCAACTGCCTCAGCAGAAGTAGAAAAGGAACAAGAAGAAAAGAAATTGCTATGAAGCAGCAGAAATTTATTATCAGTTAATGGTCCTGGTGGAGGATGCAGGCAAACTAGGGAGGGAGCATGTGTCAGTCAAGCTCTTTTTGAATCAGAACTAAACCTGTGTTTGTAACCCAGCTGACAGATTGCTAAGTATGAGCAGCGGAATGGGATGAAGCAGGAGATGTTGCTGCTTTATGCCATCCTTCCTCCATGTCTACAATCTGTCAACTGAACATCAAAGCCATGAGTTGCCTCCTTCATTCAAAAGTAATATGAGAGATTTAGTGGATAAAGCTTTCTCAACATGTCCATAAAACTGAGCTCTCACATATCTATGCTAAAAATCAGGATAAAAAGCAAAAATGTAGCTGCACTTTTGCTCTTTTAATAGATCAGGTATTTTTGTCCTTATACATGATCTAATTTTATCTTTCTTCACCCATCTTGCTGATTACATATCTTTGAAGTTTGCATACCATTTTGCAGACATCAAGTTCGCCTGCTAGAAGTATTGCCTGAATATAAGCAAATTCTTTTGCTACCACAGAAAATTCTTAGTCATTTCTTCTTGTCATTTCAATTGTAGATTTCAATAAAAAGGCCTTTAAACGTTCTCCAAAAACAAGTCTGAAACAAAATCTCATTTGGAGTAACACAATGAGTCCTGTTTCATGTGAAGAGCTAAATTCAGTTAAAGCAGCATCCAGAACCCACTGGGATGAACTTAAGCCCCATTCAAGTGGATTATCAAAGGAGAAGTCCCTGTATCCCTGGCAGCTAAAATATATATTATTTAAGGGAGTGTTATGGTTAAGCAGATCCCTTGAATTATCCGGTGCTGGATGCTTCATCCAGCATGGCTAAAATGTCAGCAATAATAATATTCTTTTTCATTTCACAGAACAGCAACTGTTCCCAGGTCTACCTCCTTCCCTCCCCCTCCCCCCCCCACATCACAGAGAAGGGGAAAACTGAGATAATAAGTGTTGTTTCAGTGATCAAATCAGCTTGGAAACATTCCTGCTGCTTTTTGACAGATGGTGGTGGCTGGTCCATTTGTCATAACTGTGGAAAGGCCCTCCCTAAGATTAAACAAACTCATGCATTTTGGACAAGAAACAGAAATGTGAACAGATGATGCTTTTTCTAGCGTGAGGAACCTACAATAGTGCACTGCTCAGGGCTTTTTCATAGGTGCCTTGGAAACTCCAGAAATCTGGCCGAATGAATGAGGGTGAAGGTCACTATGCTGTGGCTCTTCCTTTCCAGTTTAATCTTTTCAGAGAAACCTGAATGACACCAGAAGTAATGGCATGAACTACTGTTATGCCACTGCTATTTAATTAATTAATTAATTAATTTTTACCCCACCATTATTGTTTTATAAATAACTCAAGGCAGCAAACACAGCTAATACAGTACTTCTTCCTCCTGCCACAACAATAACCTGTGAGGTGGGATGCAATACTTCCAAATGGAATGGGAAATGGGGCCTAGTCTTCTCTAAAGCCATTTTCTCAAAATGAGAACTGGAGCTGTTGGAAATAGCTTGAAGAAAGTGTTGTCTTTAGTTTCTATTTCAATGAATAGTGTTTATCCCATAGTCCAGTGATGGCGAACCTTTTAGAGACCGAGTGCCCAAACTTCAACCCAAAACCCACTTATGTATCGTCGGGTGCTGCGTGGGCATGGTCGCCGGGTGGGTGTGGCCTGCCAGGTGGGCATGGCTACAGTGTTCATGGCAGATGGATGGGCGTGGCCAGGATGGGTGGGGCCAGCTCCATGTTGCTCCTGGGGAGGGACGCCTGTGGGGGCCGGGCAGGGTTGGAGGAGATCCAGGTGGTCTCTGGCGGGTGGGGCGGTGGGCAGGAAGCTGCTCCTGCGGAGTGAGGCAGGACGGGGATGCCATTGTCGTAGGGCGAGGCAGGGGCCAGGGCGGCTGCTGCCTGGCACCATCGGCCCCCGCACACAGAGGCCAGCAAGCGCATGGGTGCTGGGATGCATTCGGCCACGTGGGACCTCGGCGAGTTAGCGGGCGGCTGGTTGAAGAGGAGGGTTGCCATCTCCGGGGCATAGCACGCGTGCCCACAGAGAGGGCTCTGAGTGCCGCCTCTGGCACGCGTGCCATAGGTTCGCTACCACTGCCATAGTCTTAAAAGACATGCATGCCCTGCTAGAAAAACACTTAATAAAAATCTAAGGACATTCCCATCAAATAGCAGTTCAAACTGGACTCAAAATAAAAGAAATAATTTTATGGCATCCCTAGAGTTTTACTTATATTATATTAGGACTAACAGATTTGGACTGAAAAAATTCAGATGACTAAGAGGCAATAGTAGCTTTACTATATCTTTGCTTCCTTAGTCATCTGAATTTTTTTCAGTCCAAATCTGTAAAATAAATATATAAGCAAGTTCCCATAAGCAAGTGATTCCAAACTAAACCATTATACATGGCTGAAAAGTGAGGTGGAAGTGAAAGGCAAATTATAACTGTTTGTTTTTGTTCTCTATTTCAGCCAGTTAAAATCTCTTTTCATCTCATCAAGACAAAATATACTGTTTATTTCCACTGACAGCACTGAGAAAGCATCTCTTGGTGCTTTTTTTCTCTAGTAACTTTTCTAATGAGCAACTGAGTAATAGGTGTCTGCCCTTCTGGTTCAAAATAAACCCGATTGGCTTAGAAAAACAATCTCTTTTTTTTTATAAATTATGCATACTATATAGTTTTTGTGCAGGTAACTGTCTGCTCCCAGTGACTTTGTACTAGAACTGAATCCTAGTTAACCCTGACATGAAAATAAAAATGATGCTTCATCCATTTCCCTCCTTTTATGTCTCTTTTTATCTGAGTTGTTATTGTTAACATTATTTGTCTGGATCAAGAGATGGAATGACTATGCTTCAAACCACTGAGCCTCCAATTGCAGTCACGTCCAGGACAAAATATTAGAGTGCCTTCCTTTTTAGAAAATGAACTATCAACTGTCTTGCAGAAAAAGCCATGAGAACTGATTATATTTCTTAAGTGGTGAAAATGAGATAGTAGCTGTAAAGCAATACATTTTTTTCAGTGCAAAGTGAAGATGGTTTTCTTAGGCATCTTAATTTATGTTTTAATCATGGAATTCCCATCTTTGATTAGTTCTGGCTTGCTTTTTTCTCAGCTGTTATAAATTTGTTTTTTCTGTATAACTCTATCCCTGCATTTTCAGAAATAAGTCATTCAATGCTGGCTCCTAAGGAAGTGAATTATATAGCATTGTGGTTGTCCGTTGTCAATCACCCTGGAAAGTTCCTACATCTTGAATAATTGTGTAGGAGAATGACATTCTGCAAGTGTGTCCTGCAATCTTGCCGGAATTCCCATTCTAAGCAACTGGCACATGTGCAAGGATCTTCAACTCCCTCCCATCTACCTCTGCCTTGGTATCCCTCTGCTGCCATGCAGCTGCCATCCAGATTTTTGCAGCTGGATCCTCATAGTCCAAATAGAAGCACTCCCATGCATTTGCATGCATAACAATTTATGAACCATCCTTCCAACAGTATTTCCTGTTAAAATGGGTAAGAACTCATACATGTTAGAGTATTATTATAGCTGCCAGGCTTAAATTACACACAGTAAACAGGGTATTATGCTGAACGTCTCAAAATGCAGTACTTAAATAGTAGTGTTCCAGAGAATTATGGTCAAGAATAAATTCTCATTTGTACTGCCGCTCGGCATAATGTGAAAATGAAATTCTGCATTCTTTCTGCTTTGAAAGCATCACCTATGGGACTGCTTTGAGCCAAACTGCAGTTACTAAATATATTTTAAAAATTGCATGAACGGTTTAGGATATATCACATCTTTGCACGAACACATGGGCAGCATATGTGTTGAAATGCCATATGTTTTCTCAGTAAAAGGAAACTTGGGGAGTCTCCGAGGTTTTGCTCTGCAGCTGCTCAAGTATTCTATTTGGTGACAGAAAGAGGTTTTTTTTCTTCCTTTATTCCTCCAAATGTTCAAACTTGACTGGAACCAGTGGTGGGATTCAGCCAGTTCACACCAGTTCGGCAAAACCGGTAGCTAGTTTTTTGTTGCCCAGGCCCAGAATGGACTTCCGGAAGCGGCATCCACACAGAGAACCGGTTGTTCACATATTTGAATCCCACCACTGACTGGAACCCCTAGGCTGGCACTTGTAATAGTCCCTCCTATTTCACTGCAAGCAGCCTCAGGCCTCCCATTAAGGAGTCAGACCTCAAGTGGAACAGAAGCCTCTAATTTCTCAGCCATCAGGATTTTTTAAAAAAAATGTGAAATGACCCCCAGGGCAATTGAGGAGGAGGAATGTTGGGAGCAGGTTTCCAGCTGTTTCTTGTTATTGGTCATCAATTCTTTTAGGCAAGACTTTTATATCTCCCTCCTGCTTAGGGTTGCATTACGAATTTTTTTTAAAAAATTCAAATAACATTTCTGACTTCTTTATGTCAGTTCAAAAAATTGCACTGTTCATTTCAAGGGAGAAGAAAGGCACTTCATTTGGGCTTTTAATTTAACCTAGTGCTGGGTATTTCTGCATTTTTTTCCTCCTATCATTCTTCCTAAAACTAAAAACTAAAACTCACACATGTTCCAAAATCCATCCAAAATCAGTTTTTTGTGCCCAAAGAAATGGAAAGCAAAATACAAAAAGCTTTGGGGGAAGTGATCTTGGAATCCACATTACATTTTTAAAGACTTGGTTTAAAATATATATATATATATATAATAGGATATTATATATATATATATATTAATACACTATTATAAGCTACTTAGAGCTGTTTAAGTAGGTCACACAAATAATTGTAAGGGAACACTTTTGAGTTTAGCAATGTAGTACTTTGAGTTGATAGTAATGCTGGGTTCAAGGTAATCCATATGAAAAACAGTATCCACACCTCAAAAAACTGAAACCATTAAGTTTTCCTCCCAACCCTGGATTTTGACATTTTTCTAACTATAGATAAAGATTTGTGATAATAATCGCATGGATTGATGCTTCTTCATTTTTGGGTCACAATGATGAGCTTATGTTTCATTGGCTGTCACACTATTATGAAGAAATTCCTTACCATCATTCTTGTAGCATGAGAAAATTGCTAGCATATTTCAACTCTTGAAGCTTTCATATCTGTTGGCAGCACACAAGAAAACTATTTTGGACAAACCTTCAATATTAAATAACTTTAAAAATGTGATCCACACATTCTTCTGGTATGTCAGGCTTGACAGCAATTTCTCTTGGAGAGATACACTGATTGTCTTTAAACAAATCATCAGCCTTGTGCGAAACTTGTTGGTTTGCTGTCATAAGCCATCTACTTCATTCTTGATCACACAAATCAGTTATTCCTGATTTATTTACTTACCATCTTTATTCTTTTTTTTGGTGCAGAGACACACAGTATTCTTATTAATGTATCGTATGTATTCTTATTAATGTATCATGTACCATAAACAATCTGTATTCAGCAATAAATTTCAGTCAAAAATTCAAGCATAGCACATTGCTTATAGCATACTGATGAGTACTCATCAGGCCTCTGTTTCATCAACAATAGCAACCCAATCCCTTGCCCAAAGCAACTTCCCACCAAGTGAAATGAAAAACAGATGCTAAAGAAAAATATTACTGTTTCCAGCACATCAGTAATACCATGTATTGGTGACTTATAACACAAAAGGCATTACTTTTCATTCAAGCCTCATACAATTGACATTCATCTTTCTAGAACAAAAAAATTAGATAAGCATTCTTAACTAACACAGAAGCAATCAAGTTGTCTCTTTCTTCTCAAATGAAAAGCCAGAGTTTTAATTCTGCAGGAAGCTCAGAGAATTATTTAATTTTCCATAGACTCCACAGACTTAATTTTGTAGTAATGGGTGGAGGAAAGTATAAAATAAATAATAATAAAGCAAAGAAAAGTTTTTTGTTTTCCTACTGACAACAAATGTTTCCCTTCTTGAAGTATGCTGTCTTACAAAACATTCTCCTGGTGATGCATTTAACATAATCATGAAAGTAATTTTTGTAAATGGGTACTTGTAGGATAAAGTTCCTAAGGTCTGAGATCTCTAAAAGTCCACTATCGTTTTTCAGCTCCAATATAATTCATCACTCTATAAGTTACCATACTCCTTCCCATGGCAGTCAAGTTCCATGTATTGTAAATTAATGTGTCCTTCTCAGGGCTTTTTTTGTCATAGAACGCCCAGAACGGAGTTCCGGCACCTTTTTGGGATGGAACCTTGTAGGGTAGGCAAGGCGGGTTGTATGACGTGTGTGAGTTCCAGCACCTTTTTTTTTTTTTTTACAAAAAAAGCACTGGTCCTTCTGATGTAGTAGAAAAATAATAATGATATTTGGTACTGTACAAGACAGGTCAAATTCAGACATCTCAATAGAAAGAAAGAGGTGCCAATTTTGTCCACTGGATCCAAGTAGAAATTATTCACTCATATTCAATGCTGTTTCAGGAAGGTATAAATTAGCATAAGCATGCAATACTTCTGTAGTTTTCATTTATGATGTTTTGACGTAACAGATCCAAAGACCAGCTTACTTCTTCACTCAAATATTTTTTCAACTATCTTGTTTCTTGATTGCTACGGAACCTCAAATATTCTATTGATCTAGACCAAAGGTCTGTAGTGTTTATGGGCCAAAAGCTGCATGTGGCCTTGAAATAATACATTTTTCAAAAATGAGGAAATTAAATCTTAATTTTAAGTTAATTACAATTATTAATTAAATACAGTTAATATGATTGGTGTCAACATGTTCCGTATTTCTCCATTTCATTAAATTTTGTAAGATAATAGCAAGTTTTGGAGAGAACTTTGAGGAGACGACACCCAATATTTTAGAGTATATATATATACGTATATATATATATGGGTCGCAGGCCTCAGCTTATCATGATTGCATGTTCCACCCATGATTTCTATTCCTCGATATAAGTGATGCCAAAGTATCTGATAAAGAGGTTGATCTTTTGATTTATTTGATAGGGCTACATGGTCTATGGATGAACATAGGGCATAAATTACTATTGCCATATAAAGGCAAATACTCTGAATTTTCTGGATCTGAAACAAGGATTGCCAGTGTGATTTTTGGAAACATTAGAATGTTAAGGAATCCATTATGTTCTAAAGCACCGTAGAAGTCCTTTCCGATAGCCATTGTATTTTGGCCTTAATCCACAACTCTGCCACCCAAATCATTAAACTCTCTTGACACTCTGACAATATGCCATTTCACCTTAAATATCTGCTCTGGTTTCCTATCTGCATCTGGGATCAGGACAAGCCCTTTATTCTTAACTTCAGCGTACACAAAAAAATATTCCTCTCCCTTCCAGTTTGCTTTCGTTGACCAGTTCATACAGACAGTCCATTATATTCTCATATTCCATTGGGTATTCCCATGCTGCCTTCAATCCTCCAAATCCAACATCCCAAGCCATTTGAAAATGTCCTACTGCTTCTCCTTTTATTCTCAGAATACACTCCCCAGATGCTTTATTTTGCCTAGCAAATAGTAGCATCAGAAGGGACATCTAGGACTTGGAGAATGAACTGGGAGGGAAGGGTCATCATCACCCCTTCCACACCCTCCTCATGACTGCATCTATATGTTTTAAGTTGACCATCAATCATAAACATATAGTTGCATTTTTATGGTTGTCATATCCAATAGCCACCTTTATAATCCTCGGTTTCAAAGCCTATTCCACAAGTTCTTCCCTTCCCCCCAGAACTGTGCACACGTTGCAAAACATTTTTTTCTGACACAGAGATTAATGCGCTTCCTTCACTCCAATGTGCTTGCTGAATGGAGGAAGCCAATCATTTATAAAAACAGGAGGTTAATGTTGGGGCAAATGGTGAGACATCAGTGTAAGCCCAGACTGCACATAGACAGGGGGCTTCAATTAAAAAATGGTGTGGGGGGGGGCAACGTATTCAGTGTCTTAGGCCTATGTGTTGAAGTGAACAAAAAAGCTTTCTTTCTGCCTCTGCCCAAAGGAAGCTGGGCTGGTTTAACCAGGGTAAGAAAAGCCATGATCTGCGTCAGAGAGGCTGCAAGGCAAAAGAAAGAACAAGCAAAGACAGAACTCTGGAGCTGAATGGAGTTTGACTTGGAATTTGCTTATTCTACAATCAATGTAAACTGACCAGATACATTAGACTTCCATAATCAGCTTATAATAGAACAGAATAACAGAGCGTTCACAACTTCTGGAGGCAGGTTGTTCCACTGATTAATTGTTCTATCTGTCAGGAAATTTCTCTTTAGTTCTAAGTTGCTTCTCTCCTTGATTAGTTTCCATCCATTGCTTCTTGTCCTGCCTTCAGGCGCTTTGGAGAATAGTTTGATTCCCTCTTCTTTGTGGCAACCCCTGAGATATTGGAACACTGCTATCATGTCCCCCCTCGTCCTTCTCTTCATTAAACTAGACATACCCAATTCCAGCAGCCGTTCCTTATATGCTTTAGCCTCCAGTCCCCTAATCATCTTTGTTGCTCTTCTCTGTACTCTTTCTAGAGTCTCAACATCTTTTTTACATCGTGGTGATCAAAACTGGATGCAAGTGTGGCCTTAGCAAGGCATTATAAAGTGGTACTAACACTTCACATAATCTTGATTCTATCCCTCTGTTAATGCAGCCTAGAATTGTGTTGGCTTTTTTGGCAGCTGCAGCACACTGCTGGCTCGTAACATAGAACAGTGGCGCACTATGCTGGGTCTCAGTTATTCAGGAATTGCTTCATGGTGGTACAAATTCTGATCATTGAGTCTCACCCATAGTAGCCATTAAAATATAAAACCCAAGCACCAAGAATTTTCCCCCAATAAATTGTTAGAGGTTTTTAATGCCACTTATAGCCATTTCTTAGATATGAAATAGAAATCCTGCAATCCTGTATACCACTTGTTATATGCATACACACATGTTGTTCAGTCGCTAGGTCATGTCCAACTCTTCGCGACCCCATGGACCGTAGCACGCCAGCCCCCCTTGTCCTCCAATGTCTCCCAGAGTTTGCCCAGATTTATGTTCCATGTGTTATGGCACTATCTAACCTTCTTATCCTCTGCTGTCCCTGTCTCCTTTTGCCTCCAGTCTTTTCCAACATCAGGGTCTTTTCCAATGAGTCCTCTCTTCTCATTAGGTGGCCAAAGTATTTGAGCTTCAGCTTCAATATCTGTCCTTCCAAAGGACAGTCAGGGTTGATTTCCTTCAGGGTTGACTGATTTGATCTCCTTGCAGTCAAAGGGACTCTTGAGAGTCTTCTCCATCACCATAATTTGAAAGCATCAATTCTTCAGCGCTCAGCCTTCCTTATGATCCAGTTCTCACTGCCATACATTACTACTGGGCAAACCATAGCTCTACTCTTTAATATACTATTTAGGTTTGCCATAGCTTTCCTCCTAAGGAGCAGGAATCTTTTAATTTCATGGCTACAGTCGCCATCTACAGTAGTCTTGAAGCCTGAGAAAATAAAATCTGTCACTGCTTCCATTTCTTGCCCTTCTATTTGTCAGGAAGTGATGGGACTGGATGCCATGATCTTAGTTTTTTTAATGTTGAGTTTCAATTTTTGCAGTCTCCTCTTTCACCCTGATCAAGAGACTCTTTAGTTCCTCTTCACATTCACACATATGCGTACCCACCTACATACACACGTACAAATCCACTTTTTAAATATGTTCTAGACGCTTTCAGGGTGCTAAATTTACTCTGCCAGACAATGTGCTGCTATACCAGTCTTTTGAATGCACAAGTCCATAATAATGTTTTCTTTATTCATCCAGTATATTCCCATGCATGGTTCTCTTTTCCCCTCATAGGCCTCATCACATCTCATAGCTAAGAAAACTTGGCAACAGATTCTGGACTCTGAAGAGCATGCTCTCTTTAATCACAGCAACAGTCAAATGAACAGTCAATGAAGGAAAGTAACCTTGATCCAGCTCACTTTCTTGGGGATCTCTCCCTCTCCCTCCCCCCCATATATAAATATAAATATAAATATAAATATAAATATAAATATAAATATAAATATAAATATAAATAATATAAATATAAATATAAATATAAATATAAATATAAATATAAATATAAATATAAATATAAATATAAATATAAATATAAATATAAATATAAATATAAATATAAATCCCAACTAAAAAGGAGATTATCAACACTCTGGAATTGGAAAGTAGATCCATTAAAATAAATCAAACTTCTATTGGTTTCAACAGATTATTCAAATAGGACCAAATCTAAATTCAATCTTAAAAGGGCAAATTCTTGCAGATTTATTATGAAGAATATCAGGGGTTGCCATAAACAAGACAGAATCAAGCTATTCTCCAAAGCACATGAAGGCAGGACAAGAAGCAATGGATGGAAACTAATCAAGGAGAGAAGCAACCTGGAATTAAGGAGAAATGTCCTGAGTTAGAACAATTAATCAGTGGAACAACCTGCCTCCAGAAGTTGTGAATGCTCCAACATTGGAAGTTTTTAAGAAGAGACTGGACAACCATTTGTCTGAAATGGTGTAGGGTTTCCTGCCTGAGCAGCGGGTTGGACTAGATGACCTCCAAGGTCCCTTCCAACTTTTTTATTATTATTATTATTATTATTATTATTATTATTATTATTATTATTATTATTATTATTATTATTATTATTATTATTATTATTATTATTATTATTATTATTATTATTATTATTATTATATTTTCCAGGGTCAGATCAAAAAAGCTCATTCTAGAAATATGTGATCCCTGATGTGTTCAGGCAGCTGGCTGAGTATAGGCATTTCTTGTTCCTCACAATGCCAAAGGATAGTTTATCAGATAGTTTCCTCCGACAGACCATTTTTCTTCAAGGCAAACATAAAATGGTCTGAAAGATAACGCCTTTTAATCAAGTTCACACTGAAGCAGCCAAAATGCTGCTAACGGGGTGGGTGTCTATATAAAAATCTCTCTTTTGCCCCTGGTTTCCCCAATCAGCTGATCAGTAAGCATACACCCTACCATTTCCTTACATTCTGTCCAAATTCCCACCGTTCCCTGTATAAACTTGGCTGTCTGGGCTTTTCCTGCCAGTTCTGCAGACTTCCACTAATGCAGCCAAAGCCAAGGGTTGGAGTATAGAGATAAGGTGAAGTAAATTCACAAGTGGCTTTGAAAAGGCTTTTAGTCTACCCTGATTCAGCCAGGCACTTTCTGCTGTAACTAAGGCCACATCTATCAGTACTCACCTCTGAGATCTGCAAAGAAGGAAATCCTGCTGACAGCTTTCCTAGACAATTACACGCCTTGCCATGTGTGCTTGCGGTTAGGAAGTTTATCTTAATAGCCATCTATTCCCTGCCTTTTTGTAATATAAATCAATTGCAGAGCCTCGACCTCTAGCATGTCATTTATAGGAGGACCCAGCCTAGTTGTGTAGTTTTCCATGTTCTTTCTTTAAATCCTGGAAATGGGCAAGGAGAAACTTCCAACAGTATAAGGAAACCAAATGCTGAGAATATGAGGACCCGAGAAGTCACATTTTTATTTTGAGAGATATTGGACAATGATCTAAAATGTAGAAGGCAATTCATAATTATATATGCAATAGGGGCAAAGGTTTCTTCAAGTCAAGCTCAGCTTCTGGTGATTCGGTAGGCACAATAATCATTCTTCATTGCCTTATTCCAGGACTTTAAAAAAAAAAAAAAACCTCATTCACTAACTTAGAACTGTGCCATTCCCTGGTGGCTTCCAATTCAAATATTAACAGTTTGACTTGCGTCTTGAATATGTACACCAGTTTTCCTTGCAAGGCATTTGCAGGAAGAAGGATCTTCTAGGTAAGAAGTTGGCATAGAGGTAACAGTTCTTCCAAAGCTGTCTGTTCTTCAGAGACAAAGGGATAGTTAAGAATTGCACTAAGTTTAATTTATTTGTGGGTATGTTAGACAGTTTTCCCGCTCATTTGCTTGACTCTCATGTGTCAAATATCTGGAAATGAAACCAATGTGAGAAATTCTTTCCTGGATTTCAATTGCTTCCTCTGCTTTGACCATCACAATGGGGTGTAGTTCTGTCTAGATTACATTTTCCATGGCCTCTGATTGGGGATTAACTTATTTCTTTGCTTTTTCCTACACATGCAAGCCCCAATTGCTTTCCTTTCCATGGATGAGCCATGAAGGGCAGGTGGCTTCCTCAATAGCCTTTTTTATGAGCACCCCCACCTTTTTCATTGACAGGGAGGGGGGAGGGAGGGAGGGAGGGAGGAAGGGAAGGGAAGGGAAGGGAGGAAGGAAGGAAGGAAGGAAGGAAGGAAGGAAGGAAGGAAGGAAGGAAGGAAGGAAGGAAGGAAGGGAGGGAGGGAGGGAGGAAGGGAGGGAGACTGAATTACTTTCAGCCTTGTCTAGGTTTTTTTCTGTCCAATGTAGCTTTAAACACTAGTAATTAATTTTAATTGCGGTAAACCTGCAATGCCCTTCTAGCACACCAATCATCTAAGCATTCTCTGGCATATTTGTTTACAGGTTGCTTTCACAATTCTGCCAAGTACTGAATGCAAACAGAAAGGAAGGTCTTCATTCCTGGATCAATAAAGCTGTGTGGTCAAGGAACATTTTACTATTATTCTTGTCAACTGGCCTAAAAAAGAAATGGGCAGAATGCTGGCCAGTTTCAAAGAATAGAATAGAATAGGATAGGATAGGATAGGATAGGATAGGATAGGACAGGACAGGACAGGACAGGACAGGACAGGACAGGACAGGACAGGACAGGACAGGACAGGACAGGACAGGACAGGATAGGATAGGATATTTTTGCTGTGCTGCTGCTGATGCAATTTTAAAAAGTTCAGTGTTTCACTAATCCATGAAATGCCCGTGGAAGGCAGTGGCTAGTGACTGGAAGAGAAGGAGTTTTCCTGCCACAATGCACAGTAGCCAGCTGGAGTATCATTGGAAAACATTACTTTTGTCACATAGCAGGAAATGATAGGAGGAGAAGGTTGACCTTCCTAGTGGACTATGTGAACAGAGGATGACAACATGTGTTTCTGCTTTCAAGAAATGGCTGGCGGCTTGTACTCATGCTGGGCAGTCTGGCCATGAAGTTCAACCTAAAATCTAATTTATTGTCTCTGGTGATCATTTTCTCTATAGGACTCACTCATTGCTTGTGTTATGCAACAAGAAACCTCTGTCCACCCAGATTGCTCTAAATATGCGCAAAGCAGCACTGGCTGGTGCTTTCCTTAAATTTTTTTTTAAAACCTTGTTTATATTTCTACTGGAGGTTCTTTTAAGGTGCTGCCTGCAATGTTAGAAGCTCATTTTTTTATTTTCTTCATCTGGTTGTTTTGAGTGAAACTCTTTAAATGTAAAAAGGAAGGTTTATATATTCTCCTTTTTTTCCTTTTGAAAAACATACAGCATGATTCTGATAGCTCAAGTGAGATCGTTTTATCTCCCTACAACTGAGAGGGCAAGAAAGGGCTGATTTCTCTAGCCACATACCTCAACACTTACAAAGTCAGGAGTTGGAACTACAGAAGTTAGTTTGATGGAGGAGAGTATTTATAGCTCAGGGTTGAAATGAGGGGTCCTTGGTGCTCTTTGAGCTTGGTTGTTTTCTTGCAGATGTTTCATTACCCAAATCAGGTTATGTCATCTGTGCATGATGAAACATCTGCAAGAAAACAACCAAAGTCAGAGAGCACAGAGGACCCCTCAAAAGTTACTTCTTTTATTAATAGTTCTCCCTCTTTAATTGCTAGAAAGGCTCATTGAATGTAGGAACCCTATTTCTCACACATGTTGTGTTTAACGGGGAGACAAATGACATCAATGACCCTGTTTGCCCACCCCAAGGATGGTACTTTATAAAATGTGTGTTGATATATGTTGGCTCTTCACTGCAACTAAACAATAATTTAGTTAATATGTTTAGTGTAATAATTCTGAATTAATAAGCCACTTCTGTATTCCAAGGAAGGAGAAAGAGCTAGTAGAGCGGGTAGAAAATTTCTGGGAGATGAGTTTCTTCCTTCCTTTCCTTCCTTCCTTCTTTCTTTCCACCCTCCTTTCTTTTCTTTTCATTCAGAAACAGAACTCAGGATTAAGTTTTTCAAGATGATTTTGGGGTAAGAACCATGGCCAAATGTGCAAATGACACCAAATTGATCTGGATGATAAAAATTAAAACATGGATTGCAAGGAGTTCCAAAAAGATCTTTCTAATTTGTGTGAAAAATGAAAGCTGCATTTTGATCTAAGCCTACAGTAATGCAGGGCGGGCGGGGGAGAAATCTCGTCTATTTTCATATGCACCCTGTGTGGTCTCAGCTTATGTTGATTGACTAGGAATGAGATTTAGTAATTGTGGCAGATTGCTTAATAAAAATATCAGTTCAGAGGACAGCAGCTATTAAAAAGATGAAATCAGTGTTAGGAGTCATGAGGGGAAGGATTTAAAATGCAACTGCACTTATAAAAAATGTCAGGAGTGACCATATTTGAAACATGCATGCTCTTAAGATTTAAGACATGACTTTGCAGCTGAAAAATAGGCAGATCAGGAGAATGAAAAATGATTGCGGGAATGGAGGAACCGTGTTCAAATCTGGAACTCTTTAGCTCATCAGAGTGGAAGGAACACAACAGGAATATATGATGAGTGGATGTAGCCACGTTTTGTATCTCATAATACAAGAGTATTGGATTATTCCATGAACCACCATAGTTGGGATTAAGAAGCACCTCTTCACACTATACAGTACATATTTTATAGGGTGTTCATGGCCAGAAAATGTGGGGATGCCTATCTAATTCCATGACTTGAAAAGAGAATTTTATACATTCTCAGAGACAGTTGTGATATGTGCTGGAGGATCAGTGACAGCATGCCTCTGAAGAGGGAGCTTCGTAGCTTGCTAGCTTGCTGACAGCTCTGAGAAAGAGGATACTAGATTAGCAACCTCATCGATAAGCATCATTCATATATTTCCAAACTTGAACTTTAGCATTTGTCCAGACAACATATTGACTTTTCTTTTGACACCTTAATTTGTTATGATACTACTCTGGAGATATCACACTTACTTTGGGTCATGGTTACACATAATATAATTGTCCACATTTCCATTGTACATTTGTTAGTTTTGCCTAAGCCACAAAGGAGTTTGTTTTGGTTTGAGCCTATCGTGATGTGCTCATTAGCTGTTTCCCACAACTGGTACCTACAACAGAGTTTAGTGTTTAACTTGTCTTAAAGTAGGACCTAAACTTATTCCAGGCTGAATTAACTGGGTAAAATGTGAAAATGATCACAAACCGTGTTTATGTTATCTGGTTAGCCAAGGCTAGAAACATTGTGTGTGTGTGTGTTCCCTGCATTCAAACAACATGTTAAATTGTTGTTTAGTTACAGGGAAGTGCCAACAGGTATCTGCACACATTTTCTATGGTTAACTACCATCTTTGTGGTGAGCAAACAAGGCCATTAAATGCCTTATATTCTTCCTGGCAACCTTGAAAACAGGTGTGGGACCTGATCAGGAATTCCAGACTGGGGGGGGGGGGGGGAAGAGAGAAAGAGAGGGGGGAGAAGGGAGGGAGAGGGAGACTTCAGCACTTACATGTTTTTAAAAGGAAATACTTTAGTTTGCCTTTTTCCTTACCAGACATCAATATGTGGTGATCTAAATCAGTATAATAGTGAATCAAATTTCTAACAAATCAGTGCTGACTGGGTTCACATAATTTGTTACGACTTATCCAGAATCACCAAATAAACCCTAACTGGCTGGATTCACCTATAAAATACATTTTTACTTAGGACCTGTATGATTCAAACACTCGGTTGAATAAATGTCCCAGTTCACAATTACTATAAGGCAAGCTTTGTTTTAATTTGTGGCACAGCTCATTGTGGCCTAGTTCATATATAGTGTTAAATCATAAGCCATGATTTGCAAATCACTATGGCTAGGCAAAAACCAAAACCAATGCCTTTACTGTTTAAGTTCGATGTGTGTTACAAACTAAAATGAAATTTACAATGGAATGAAAAAAAAAAAACAAATTAAGAAATTGTCATAATAGGATTATTAGATCAAAGCTACAAATGTCCAGGCAGCTCTAGAGCAGAGTTGTCCAATCTTGGCAACCTTAAGAATTATGGACTTCAACTCCCAGAATTTCCTAGCCAGCCATGTGGGAGCTGAAGTTCAGAAGCCTTAAAGTTGCCAATGTTGGACACCTCCGCTGTAGACCATAGCAGAAAGATATGGAAATAGTTATACAGAAACAGCTGTATGGTTAAGATACAGCTGCCCACCTAGTGACCTTTTGGATTTTTATAGCTGCATGGTAGCGCCATTCTATATTTTCACCTGCTGTATTTCAAAAGACTGTGAAAGATGTACAGAATTAGACCAAATGCCTTTTCTCTTTTTTCATTCTATACCACACCATTGGCTTCATACATTTCCATGCTTTGTTTTATTTATGGCTGTTGAATGAGTCATAGTGGTCTGGTTCACACATAATACTCAGCCACAAATTATTTTACAAAATAATTTGATACATCGCACTAAGCAATAATGTGTTTTTCTGGTTTTTACTTTGTGCAACGTATGAATACAACCATTGTGGTTTATGGTTTGGTGTGAAATCTAAACACAACTAATAATAGCTTAGCACAGAATGTGAATGATCAAGAAACAAAATTTTCAATTTGCAATAGTAATTCTGCAGGTAAAAAGTCAACTGTTCCATATCTATACATTATGTCTTCTTGATGATTTTTATGCATGTATTAAGAATAATATCCAGTGCATCTTTATGAAATAATAAAGTAGCTGTATTTCTTCAGTTTTTGCCTAGGCACATTCCTACCCACTCCACCAGTTCAAACATCAATGCAAATTGGGTGGAGTGTTATCTTCGAAATCCATAATAATATCCAAAGCTCAGCTAAGTATTTATAGTGTATTGTAAAGTGCTTAACTTCTAATTTATTGTGTTTTTGAAGTACAAAGGGAAATTGTAATGAGCTCAATATATTGTTTCATGATTATGGAACCTTCCTTCTTTTAATAAAAGGCATTATTTGTAAATATAAATATAGAAAAGTTCCCACAGATTATTATCTTAACATATCTTGTAGACCAGGGGTGTCAAACTGCCGGCCCGCAGGCCGAATGCGTCATGCCGAAACTGTGCTCCGACAATGGGGAAAAAGTCGTGATACATCGCAACATGTCACGTGATGTGGCGAGTTTGACACCCCTGTTGTAGACTGTGGACTGCAGAAACAATTGCTTTCCCTAATTGCCAGATTAGCAATTAGCTTGGAGTTCAGTTCCAAAATTCCTAGGTAATATAGGAAGAATACTTAAGCAAAGCCAATCATCATTGCTCTCAGTTTCCACAAATGCAACATAGAGAATGCAACATGGACTTAAACTTGGTCATTAATGGTTCATTCACCTTTCTCTTCCTAATGATGCAAAAGTAAGCCATGTTTTTGGCAACAGGAGACAGAAAACCTCAGGAGCACGAACAGATCAAGAAAATAAAGCCACAATGATAAATAAGGTTGATCAGCAATTTTCTCTCTAAAAGAACTTTATTGTTTTCATTTGGGATTTCAGAGAGTCTGCCTTTGCAATTGAATGGCAGAGAACTACAGGCTCCCTTTTGTTCATATGGGAATCATCAGCTTCCTGGAAGACTTGCTTCATAAGGTCAACATTCCTATGGACCTCATAGAAATGACCTTCTAGAAGGAAGCAACCAAGTACACAGACCAAAGTGGAGTGGTCTGTGGTGGTGGTGGGGAAATACAGCTACACCAGTAACTGTACTGTTCTCTAGGCAGCCAGAAAAGAAATAGCCACAAAAGTACAGCACCCCAGGGCTGGATGAGAAGACAATTCTGCAATGAGCCAATCAGAACCCTGCAGACCACTAATCTCCATCAGGGTCTTCCTTTCACATGACATAGAACGCCATTTTTTTTGGATCATTTAATGAATGTGTGCCTGTATGTGCATATTCTGCAATTTGTATTCTCTTATCCATTTTCAAATCTGTAACATTTAAATGTTTTTCTTCCTGCTTTGCATCTTTAATAAAAGAAGCTAGATGTAAGGAAAGAAATACAAATACAGATGGATGTGCTCTCTGGATGATGATTTTCCTATCTGGAGAAAATATTGTGAACAGCATACATTATCAAGACAACCAAAGTAATGTAGGGAAGGAGCTTTGGAAAAACATTTGGAAAAACTTTGGAAAAAGTGCAAAGAAGAGCAACTAAGATGATTAAGGGCCTGGAGACAAAAACATATGAAGAACAACTGCAAGAATTGGGTATGGCCAATCTAGAGAAAAGAAGGACTGGGGGTGACTGTGGTAAGAAAGCTGGTAGCATAGGGGGCAAAACTCCCTTAACAAATGTCTCAGTCAGTAACAACAACTTTATTCTCATTTGTGGTCATAAGCTGAGGAACAACCGGTTCTCTGTGTGGATGCTGCTTCCGGAAGTCCATTTTGGGCCTGGGCAATAAAAAATTAGCTACCGGTTCTGCCGAAGTGGTGCGACCTGGCTGAATCCCATCACTGCCTGTACTGGTTTTCTGCAGAAGGCTCTTGGTTCCATATGCAAGGCCAACTAGACAACTGGAGCATCTTGAAGTATGGGTGAGACTGGAACAGCAGCAGGCGAAGGAGTCTAAAATGTAGACCAACAACTTTTTGCAGCAGCAGCAGCAGCAGCAGCAGCATCTAATACATACACTGAACAAGAACTTTGCCTGACAGTGATTCCCCCCCCAAAAAAAAAGGCTCAAGAATTTTACAAATTGTGTTACGTAGGGTCTGCTAATGCTGAAGAACTTGTTAGTATTTTTATTGCAAAGACCTGGCTTACACGTTCAGAGTCAGCAAGAAAAAGAATATATCACAGCAGGCTAAATCTCTTTCTGAGAAGCATTGCTTGTGAGAGATTAAATATAAATAAACTGCATTTATCTGGCTGTCAATACATGATGGAAAGGTATAGAAATGAAACAGATTTCTTTCAATGTATGCGTGTATTATGTGATTCTTTGTGCTAATTGGGTCAGCTTCCCTGGAACAAATCATCCGCTAAAGCAACCTATAAGAAAGAAAGAATACCAGGAAGTCACATCTTTACTGTGAACAATTTTAACATATTAAAAATGTATGTAAGTGGTTGGCATACCTAAGCTTTAACTGCAGCATTGTTCTGTTCTGTTCTTGCTTCATTTTATGAAATGCATTCTATCATGTACCTTCAGACATATCTTACAACTGGTAGCCTAGTAACAATATTGTTTCTATCAGATATAATTCCTTTTAACAAAATGCATTGGACAAAAAGCTGTGCCTTCAAGTTCTATAACTTTTTTTTTTAGAAAATCATGTCACATTGCTGCTTTTTCATTTTATCTTGCAACACATTCTATAACGATGATGATGCCAGGAATCCCCCGCTTTCACCTTGTCAATCTAACTTCATTCCGGGCCCGCAGCAATGTTTAAGCTTCAAGATTAAAGCGCTTGTAATCAAAGGCAACCCATCTTTCCAAATTGCATGATCACGGCACAATATGTATGAATACAACTTGTGCAAGAGACCACCCAGCTCTTTTTTTTATATGTAAACCACATTAGAACCAGGAGCCAAGTGTAGGAACACTGATCATTAGCACTCAAAACATTTGGAGGATATCTGAAGTGCTGTCTTGCATCCAGTGGAGTGCTATTAACATTCATCAGAAGACTGAGACATGCAGAGACAAAGCAAGCATCTGTGTTGGATGATAATCACATTTACAGACATCAGCTACTTTAAACATTGCCTCGGAGTAGCCTCCATGGTGAATGTGGTGTTTCTAGCCATATGCACCATTGTTATACGAGTAGCTCTTGGGTAGTGATGCAGTTGTTCTTGACAATCACTTTAGAATGAATTTTCTCTCTGTTTGGTCTGCAATTAGTCAATGACCATGAATATATGTCCAGTGGTGGGATTCAAATATGTGAACAACCGTTTCTCTGTGTGGATGCTGCTTCCGGAAGTCCATTCTGGGCCTGGAC
This sequence comes from Azemiops feae, assembly GCA_023970755.1. Taxonomy (NCBI): domain Eukaryota; kingdom Metazoa; phylum Chordata; class Lepidosauria; order Squamata; family Viperidae; genus Azemiops; species Azemiops feae. The sequence goes on from JALGBA010001447.1 coordinate 1,497,042, forward strand.
AACAAAAAATTAGCTACCGTTTCTGCCGAAGTGGTGCGAACCGGCTGAATCCCACCACTGTATATGTCCTATAAAATTCTGCTCCTCTACTACACTGACTAGTGAACGACAAACACTGTTTGGAAGGCACTTTCTGGAAAGATTATCAGAAAAAGATCTACAGGATTTTTTTCCAATCAACCTGTATTGGCTCATGACAAACCTGCTATATGTGTCTGCTTGGAAATATCACTGGGAATTGTAGTTCTAAGCAATAGCAATTATTTAGGAATTTAACTGGCACTTACCTCCTAAATCATTCAGAAACTTCAACATGTTAAGGACATTAGTGGACTGAAAGTTTTAAAACATATTAATAGCAAAGAGTTATGTGATAAAATATTTATTACACATAACTTTTTATAGGTTCCCCTACCAACTCACCTCATTATATGCCCAAAGTATTATCCTGAGGTATCTAAACATGGCCGAGGGATGACTGGGAGTGTAATAAATGTGATCAAATGACACCAAAATGCAGGTGATTCACACTTTGGCAATTTCAACAATTTTTGTTGCTGATTGCACTTTCACAGTAGATTTATTTTGCAATCGTGTCTACTCTGGTTCAGTTCACTTCAAAGTAGAAGAGAGCTAAATGAATTTCTTAATGGATTATAACTTGTCCTGGTCTCTAGTTGTTGTTGTTGTTTTTTGCTTTCGTATTAGGAGCAAGAGTGTTTCACTGATGGTTTCCAGTGGTACCAATCACGTGTGATAGTACAGCTAAGAATGACATCTGGATTCTCTATAAAATTCTGGGAATGAGTTGGGTGGAGAAATTGTAGAATAAATGCTCATACAGAAACTTGAAGTATATATTCAGTACTTTCTCTGGAGGTTTTGAATATTGTTTTGTGCACGTGTGTGTGCTTTTTTAATATCAGTTTTGTATTCATGGAGAGAGCCTGTTTGTCCTGGATAGAACACAGGAATGTCTCACTGGTAAAAATAGGGAACGTGTACATGGACATTTCAATATTTTGAAGTCCCTTTGAGCACTTTCACTTCAGATTTAAGCACACTGGCATCAACACACACATTTTTGCTCCCTAAAATTCTTTAGCTTTACATGGTTGGCAAGTGGGCAAGGCAAAGACAGAGGGCACAGCCCTGTGTTGGGATTAGTGAGTAATCTCCAGGGAGGAAATGCTGGCAAACTAACCCTATTCCAAGATTGCTTTGGAGGGGAATGTTTAGGAGATGGAAATGCTAGTGTAGAATTACCTTTCAACTCAGTCTTTGGACTCCTCAGCCCATGTATTATGCACCAATTCAAGACCAGGTTCACAGCTTTATAATCTCACAATGTTAACCATGGTTTGACATTGAGTTTATTTATTTCTAGCTCCTGCTGCTGAGTATTTAAAATCACTTTTCTTCTAATAAGCTGAAGCTTGAGAAAGCATGTGGATGAGCTGGTCTCCCAATAGCAGAAACTCTTGTGTCCTCCTCTCTTTTAGCTCCTGGCTCCTGTTTGCATTCAAATTAATGCAAGACCTAGCTTTTCTGCTCCCCTTCCCATGAAGGCAACACTGCCATAGCATCTTGCCCACATGCTATTATTTCACAGCTCTTTAAAACGCAACAGAAAAGTAGCACTTGGCTGGCTCCATAGCTCCCAACCACCACTGTCAGATCAGACAAATATGTATTACTTCAAATGGGAACTAAGTGCAAACATAACAGAGTCCATTGTTAATGCAGAGTAGCTGAAGACCATCCCTTTCAGCGCCACCACTTTCTTTGGGTTGAAGAATAAAATCCAAAAGTTTGTTGGTTAATTGATTTGTTTATTGATTGATTGCCACCCATCTTGTACCAAACTCTGGGCTCACAAAGTTCATGATGGCACGGTCAATCAAGGTTGGCACCGAGCAAAGCCTTCTGAAAATGAGTAAGCAAATTTCATGGTAGTTACCAGCTTTTTGAATAAGCCAGTTCAGCTGCCTTTTGCAGAGGTTTTCCTTGGCAGGGAAATAGAGTTATAAGGAACATATAATTTGATTTAATCTGTTAAAGGCACAGGAGGAAAATCCTTAACATTTAGGTATTCACTTTAATCTATTTTCAGTAGTGAGGATAAGGAGGGGCTGTTTTTGTTTTAACCTGTCCGGTTTGTGAGCTGCTTTCCCCCCTCATCTTGGCAGACACATTAGCAAACCGAAGGATAGCTTTTGGGATTTCTTGATACTAGTGGTGGATAAAGTAGATTTGGAAGTGCATAAGCACAGGGGAGACATTTAAATCACCATTACATCTTTAATATGTATGCAATTGTGAGAAACACGGGCAGATGTCCATTGTTAAGTGAAACTGAAATACATTAACTCCTCACTTGACAATCTCTGTGTGCATTTTTATTAAGTCTGTTAGATTTACATCCTTCAGGAGCTCAAGATGATATATACTGTTTTCTGCCATTTTTCTCAACAACTCTCTAAGATAGCTTGGGCTATGGGAGAGGAACTGACCTAGAGTCTCCCAGTGAGCTTCCATAATTAAGACTGAATTTGAACTTGATCCAAGTCTAATGCCCCAATCATTCATACAAGTTTTCCTATTCTTAAAAGGAAATCAAATCTATACCAAAACCACATTGTCCAGGTGCATCTAATGACAATCGCTAGTTTGTGATTGAGCTGCTCTTTAATACCAATAAGTTTTGCCTGTCATTTGAATTATTTGCTTGTGGCTGAGTTCTCTTTTTTGAATGATTTAGTGCCCATATGTTCTGAGTTGAGAGCTGTGAATTCATCCTTTGCCATACAAATTTGAGACTCAGGACTAACTACATGTTCTGTTTAATAAGTACTGTGCAGCTGATCCTCGTTTTTTAAGCTCTCAAGAGCAGGCCTGCAGAGCAAAGGTTTAAAACTTCCTTACTGCAGGAATTTCATTCCTAAAATTCCAGCCACTCCATATGAGTGTTTAAGAAGGGTATGGGTGTCTGTGCGTCCCCCTTTGCAATAGCATCCATTTGCAATATAGTCCTGATATTTATTAAAAGTTTAAACAAACAAATACAGGGCTTGTTGTTGCACCCTATGTAATTCATGCAACATGTAGTTTGATCCTATCCCTTAATATTTCCCATATGTAGAATTGATCAATTGTTGAACTGTAAACAGTAAAGGCAATTTAAGGGTGGTGGATCCAATTACCCAGAGATGATGGGGGTCCCCTTTGCAGAATGTGTTTCAGTGAAAGCTCATCAACCCGCTGTCTGGAATGCCTTTCGTTGGATGCCTGCATTCACTAGGGGGCTGCAGTCAATAACCTGAATGGTCCTTCCTAACTCTACAATGATCTGATTCTGCCCTATGGGCTGAACAGTTTGGGCTGTTGCTGACACAGGACATTATTTTGCAGCTTAGATCATTTGTTTTGGTTGATTTCTATCGGTCGGCTTTTCCTGATGGTCTAGAATAGATTCTACACTCAGGTTACACCTGTCTTCCAAAGACCAGCAACTTTTGTCTTGGATATTGAAACCAAAATCTTGCCAAGAAAACTGCAGGGACTAGTCCAGGCAGTTGCCTGGAGTCAACAATGACTCAAAGGCACAAATGCACACAAAGTTGAAATAAAGGACCAAGGAAATATGTATGCATTGCATTAGAAATGCATATGCATAGCTGTTACAATATTGGTATTTAAGTTTGATCCCTATCGAACCTAACCCCTGCAGAAAACATGCCTTGGAAACATGTTTTTCCTGCCTTGCTCCTATGAAATTGCTTTCCTCTTGTCCTAGCTGATGGGTGAAAGAGGCTTAACTTGTTATTAGCTTTATTGGTATTACAATAGTATAGTATTTTCCCCATTTTCTGACACCATTCAAGAGCGCCTTTAAGGTGTCTAAAATCTTGGTCAAATATTATTACAGAGGGAAATCAGGTGATTGGCAGTGACCAAGAGCCAAGGCAGGGTGGGAATCAGCCATGGAGCATGAGAGCAAATGTTATGATTCTGCTAACTCAGGGATGAATGGCTAGCAATAGTACGGAAAGACCCTTAAGAATCTGTTGCTTAAAAAAATAGAGCTGTTTAGGAATTGGATATGGTGGACATTGTTAGACTCTTACCAATAGTTTCTTTGCTCAGAGCAGGAGTAAAGGGTAAGACTTTGAAGGGGTTTGGACTTCAAGGCAAATATTTATATATTTAAATTATTGCCAGATGTTTCCATTTCTTATCTTTGCCACTGCATCGTGTCTGTTTGGGCCAGGATTTGACACAACCCCTCCCACAGTTCTGGAAATTGGAACACAGTAAACTCCATGGACTTAGTGATGTGGGGAGTAGAAAAAAGAGTCTCACCATGGACCCCCTTCTTAGAACCAGAAATCTATAGTGAGAACCAGTCCTTGTAGGGAAGCATCTGGAGCTGAGATTCTGGGCCAAATGAGCAATAAAGAAACTTGTTAACATGGATCATTCACCAAGGCTTGTATATAAAATTGAACACATGCAGCCCTGAAATTCAAAAGAAGAAAACGTTCCTGTTAGCGTTCAAAGCATCTCAAGGCTGGCCAGTTTCCCTTTCTCTATTTGGCTTTGCCAGAGATCCTCCTAACCCTTCCCAGAGTATGTTTTCAGAATGCTAAGCATGGGCTGCATGTACACTTTTGAAGTAAGCCCTTTCAAAATATAGATGCCTAATGTCTTCAGTATGGGCGAAATATACCATATGCTGCAAAAGAAAAGGGCCTCTGTGCTATTAAAGTTTCAGCTCGGCCCTTCTCCTCCCTCTCCTCTCACCTCCCCCCCCCCACTCTTCCTTCCTCTGCTCCAGCTCAAGCAACTAGGAGGGAGCGGAGGAAGAAGAAAAGAGACCCAGTTGCTCCGAGACTCAGACGGAGGTGGATGGAGAAGGGACGTTTCTGCTTGCAGGCAGAGCAGCAGCCCAGGAAGCATCATTTTACTGCTGCAGGTAAGAGAGCAGAGTAGAAACTAGAGGGCAAACTTTACTTAGGGCAGAAAGCTGGAACTTGACCTGGAGGGGGGGGGGAAGTGCAGGCGTTAAATGGCAGACAGATATTTGGTGTGCTTCACAAAGGTATGGGAGGGAGACAGATGGAGAACTGTATTTCTCTATCTCACCAGAATCATACTATTGGACAAGGGTCGGGGATGCCTTCTTCGTAGACACTGATTCATCAGCAGCATTAGACATATTATTTTCTTTCCCTTGCCTCTCTCACCTGGATTGTACCTCCTTTTCAGCAGGACTTTGAGATCCCTAAAGTTTTCCTTAGTTCAGGATCCTCCTGCCTCTTCTTTGGGAGCAGAAAGGTTTCCTGTCAAAGATTTGCATCGTTGAGATACATATGCATCAACATCCACCTATTCATACTTTAAAATATGCCTCTCATTAGGTGAGAGCAATGGAATAAAATTGGGGAATATCACATTGGTTGGCAGGAATCACTCAGCACAGTCCTCTGGAATCTGTTTACCTGATGAAATATCATGTAAGTGTGCACGCGCGCGCACACTCATGCATGAAGTGTGTTTTATGTTTAAACAAGAGAAAAGAAAAGGACCATCTTTAGTATGAGATGCAGGCCAGAATCCAGCTTCATGCCACTATGCTCTACTACATTTAATTCAAAATAAATGGTTGAAAGGCACTAGTATGGCCCATTGGGCTCACTAATTTTGCAAATAGTTATTATCTCTGGTAGGGTTGTATTATAAATCATTCCACAAAGGGCAAAAATAAGTACTAGTCAATTGATTGGAGGCATTCTCTGTGAAAAATGGATGCAGAATATCAACCCAACTTCACCACTCTCCTTAATGTCCTCCTCCTCCTCCTCCTCCTCCTCCTCCTCCTCTTTTTCCAAACTCAAGATGGTTTAAAGGGTTCTAAGTTTTTTCAGAATGGCCTGGAAGCATCCCTTCCCCTTTTGGGGCACTTGAAGGTGCTGATATGTGTCATCCTGATAAAAGGCCTTTTCTGGTCACTGTTAAACCAGCAGTGTCCTTTGACATGCCTAACATGTCAGCAAACTGCAGTAGCTGTTGGCAGAAAAGAACTGGATTTTAAAAAAAAAGATGGAGTGGGGAAAAAAATCTAGGGATGGGAATAGCACAAAGAAAGGTTAAAACTACCATGCCAGAAACTCTAAAAAGCAGCATTTTCTGGAATTGAGGTTATGGTTGTTTGGTTTCACTTTCTTTCATAATCATATTAATAAAAAATACAATGGTACAGACGATTCCAAAGAGAAATATCTCCAATTTTAAAATCATTCATTCATTCATTCATTTATTCATTCATTCATAATACAAATTCTCCAGGGTTTTTCTGCTAAACTATGCATTAATCCAACTAATTTAATTTTTCCCAGCTCCATATTCGACAAAAAATATGCCTTTGAAATGCTATCATGAATGTGGGGCTGTGGAAGAATTGAGAGATGTCTAGTCACTACTGGAGACAAATACGTTTAGATCAAATAAATGAGTTCTATTGTTTGAACGGTGTGAAAACCATCTAGTCCTTTTGATCTATCTTTCTCTTTCTCTGGTCTTCTCATTTTTCCTTAAAGGCTATCATTGTTTCACTTGATCCAGTTTTCAACAGAACTGACAGAGCTGGAATTACCTCTCATTTCCTCTCCAGAGATAATTATATTTATTTAAACATGGCTAGTCCAGACAGTCACCAGGAACCAACATTGACTCAAAGACACAACCTCTCCCCCCGTTCTATTTTAATATGTTATTTATTCAATGTATCTCTATCACATTTTTATAAGAAAGAAATTAGCATGTACAAAATTTAATTAATACTTTCTTCATTCCACTTTCTGCCCAATGTACCTCAGAACGGAGTCCACAATACTTCATGCATGTGTCTGTATGATAAATCACTTCAGCCCTGCATGTTCAGTTGGGCTGAGAGAAAATAATTGAGCAAAAGACATCTAATATACTTTTGATTATAAATTTCTTAGTAATATCTGAGCCAGGTTATTTGCTTCCAGACATTTCAATACTCAACTAGGTAACATCTTCAGTGCAAGTTATAGCACCTTGCCCTGACAGATTTTTTTGGGAGGGGGGGTGGGGGAAAGGATCAGTCCTTCTTGACGATTCCTTCATTAGATGTTTGTTTTCTGCCTGCTTGTCTGGGGTTGATCTCTGCTTATCTGAGTATTAGCTGCTAGAGACCTGTGTGTCTTAGTCTTTTTCTTTCCTTCCTATGTTTTTTTTATTGTTATTTTTGAATGGTATATAAACATTACTTATCTCTATGTGCCTACTTCATTCAAGGAACCACCAAGGATGAGACCACACCTTCACTAAAAATGGCAGGCAGCAAACTTCAAATTCACTTGCACTGATGATGTTATCTAGTTAGGTAATGAAACATTCATAAGCAAACAACCAAGCTCAGAGAATACCAAGAACTCCACAGTTCAGCTCTGAGCTACATGTATTTTATTCTACTGAAACTATTGGTTAAAGGGGAATTTGACTTGGAATCCTAGGTCTAAATTCAATAATTTAACTGTAACTGCATTGGCCCAATATCTTTGTGAAGTAGATTAAGTTGAGAGAGTGTTCAAAGTCACACACGTAAACTATAATATCTAAAGAAATATCTCAAGTTTGTCCTATGTCCATAGTATAACAAATCTAGTCTAAATATCTGGCTGATGTGTGACCAGCCATAATAATTGGAACAATGCAATATCTTTAGTATTATTAAAAGAAAACACATCTGCCCATCCCAGGTCCTTGAGAATGGACAAAAATGCCAAATCCAGTCTAAACATCTGGCTGACTGTGTGACCAACCATAATAGCAGAAATCCCTAAGATATGGGTAACAATGACAAAGGTAATTTTACCCAAACTGGAAGAACATAGATAAACCATCTGAGACTGAGCAAATTTGGTTTGTGCTATAGATGCTAGCTGGGTGCTGAAAGCCAAGAATGGTTTCAGAAATGCTGTGAAATTCTTTGGGAGCAATTGTATTTTAATTTAGGACAGATGAGACACCATCTCATTATTTTGACAAATGAACCACCAACTATACCCATGTCTGGATTAAAATTCAATTAATTTGTTCTTACCCAGACTATACCAGTTCCAAGCATCTGTCCAGCACATCCAGTAGCATTTCAGGATTAGTTGAAAACAAGAAATAGAGTTGATGAAATTTCACCAAAATTCCAGCTCCCTCTAGTGAAGAATGACACAGAAAGAGTGAGTCCTGTAGCACTTTGTAACAAAAGTACTATACACACGCACACAATAATAGAACTTGCCTTTAAAAAGAGAGCAATAACATCATACTATGGTGTTTCCAACTTTAATGCAGGTTGATAATATTTTAGAATACTATGTTAATGGATTTTGTTAGGACTGGTCCAATCAATAGGATTGTGTATACTCTAAGGGGAAATTTCATCCTTGCATTGTTGTCCATCAAAAGAACTAGCTTGTTCAATTCCATAGTCCATCCATCAGCAAGATTGATATGGGCAATAATAATCTTTGTTGATTTAGTGATCCAGATATTGATTATCCTACATGTACTCTACCCAATGCAAAGAATTGAGTCACATGGGTGCAGTAAGGTCTTCGCCAAAATGTCAGAATCTCGCCTATCCATTCAGTAAACATTTGTACAGTCATATTCACTACCCTCTTCAGAAATATTTCTAGAGATTAAATGGCCTGGACAAACTACAATGAGCTTTTCCTGTTTTTCCCCAAAGTGAAGAACATGTTCAGGCATTTCCCAAGCTTTCTTTTCTGAAGGCATAAATATTTCATATCAGTCATCGCCAATGGCACAACCTCCCCATCTGTTTGTCAGAGGAAACAATGTGTAATTATTTTAAAACCAGCATGCTTCTTTGAAATGTAATAGTACTGGATGAGATCTTCGTTTCAAGGCTTATATTCCTTATGGACAGCTACAGAGGTCATGCTACTCTGTGGCCCCATTAATGCCTGTCACACTATCCTATTTCCATTCTAAATATATGTTAGGCCTATTAGACTAGGCCATAGCCAGTCCATCATAAGACAGAAATACCAAGCCATAAAGTTCCTTAAGCCATCCAGGTTTTGCATTATCTTCAGCATATAGTTAATTGCTTTGAAGATAATGCTAAACTTGTATGTTGACCAGTAAAAACGATGACTTGTATGGTGACCAGTAAAAACAGGCAAGCAAATTTCAAAGTCTCTTCATATTGTCTTTGGGCTTCCTCAACCTGATGCTCTGCAGATGAATTGGATTTAATTTCCATCAATTAATTACCTCCCTAGTTTGGCATTTGGTCTACGACTCCCATTGTTACAATGGCGCTGTTAAAGTTTGAGTTTATGTGTTTATGTATATTCTGTTTCTTAAACACTAAACCTATTCTTTATAACATTAAAGCCCATTTCAAACTGACTTGTTCCAAATTTCCAACTTTCTCATCTTGGAAAAGCTGCATGTCCAGAGAGAGGAAGCAGATTTGGTAATTTGTGTGGAGCGTGGTAGCAAGAGTCAGATGCCTCTGGAATGCACCAAATTTTGGAAGGCTGATATAGTTTGCAATAACAGGTAGGGAGATTAATGTCTTGATTAAAAAAAAAAGTTATGGCCTGTAGATCTCCATGTCATGACTTCTCTGATGGATGGGAATTTTTCTCCCACTCTCTGGCTAACCCACCCATTGGTAAAAAGCCAATCAAGGGTTGGGCTCAGTGAGCTTGTCCGTTCTGGAAGTGGGTGTGAAGACCACATATTTGGCAAGGTGCTGGAGGCTGTAAATGGAATTGAATTAATCTAGCTATCTTAGTCTCTTACCCATAGTTTCCTTTGTGTTGTGTTCCAGAGACCTTTCCTTTCCAATGCATTTTCTGATTTTATGAGAAATTACAGTAATGATAAACGTATGTCGGAAAGTGAAAAGAAATGGGGTAGACAAGTAGAAAGTGGACTAGAGTGTTCTCAGTTTGGAAAGACACCTGGAGCGAGGCAATAAGAGCGTGTGTAGGAGAAGAAAAGCGATATTTCATTTTTAAACAATCTCTGCTGCTCTGGTCCCTCTTTTTCCAAGTTTTAAAAGCAACACTGAATACTTCCTCAGATCACATTACTGGATAAGCATGCAAGCTTAATGAAATCCAGGGCATTTAGGGCTAATGCAACACAAGCCAGACACCGTCACAGTCCCCTCAACTTCCTTTTATGGCGCACCCTTTGCCCCATCCCCCTGCAGCTGTTGCCGGCACCCCTGATCTCCTCTGTTGCCGAGCTGGGGCTGTGCAAAAGCAATAAACAAATTGGAGACAGTGTGATTGGAAAGATACTAGATTTTGGAATTACATCTGGAACCTTCTTTTTTTAAAATAGTAACTGTAGAGCACGAATCCATATCCAGTGTATATGTGTGTGCGTATATGTGCATATACTTAATGATATTTATGAGACTTAGAGAAGCATAACAATTAACAAAAAGGAGGTGAACTAAAGTAATATCAGCAGTTATATACATACTTCCCACAACCTTTCATTTTCAGTGGTTCACATAAACTGCACTCAGGGTTTTTTGGTCCTTTCCACTAACAATACATAAAACTGAATAAATATCCACTTGTAGAGAAAATCTATTGGAAATATCTTTATGTTTAAGTATTTAAAATCTTTTGAACAGCTATCTATTTTGGGTTATTTAGACAAATTATATTTCAACCCCACTGGGTTCCATTCACAATGCCACCATATTGGTTTGGGACAACTAAACCTACTCCTTTATACTCAATACAAATCTCCATATGGCAGAGACACTCTGTGTTAACTGAAGTTTAATAATGGGTGACTGGGAAGAATTAGGGTGAAACAGCCAATAGCTCATTAAATCTATCTTGCCATCACAGTCCACCAGAATTCCAGTTTCTTTGTGATTGGGAAACACTGAAAGGTTTTAGCTGGGATAGTAGGATCGGATATAGAACCGTCTATGTACTGTTTCTGGTATAAACCACAAACTATGTAGAGGAAGTGGAAGATTCAATCAAAAATATAATTGACTCAGTCTTAGTTCTGGATCTGATTAAGATAACTAGAATCACTTTCATCTTTTTAATTTCTTAGGCCCACAGTTTAGTGGGAACAAGGTAACTTGGCACATATGAGCTAACTATTAACCACACTACTATTACTACAAGTACATAAACGTGGTAGAAATAGCTCATTCATTTTTCCATTTTCTTGGAATGAGTTTATTTCCTCTCATAGTTTTTACAAAGAAGAAAAGCAGAGTGAGTTTCTCCAAATCAAGGGACTTGTGTCTCTTTTCCCAGAGAGGGAGAAAAATGGCTTGCAGTACAAGCTACAACTCCTTGAAGCCTGCTCCTCATTTGAAAGGGTTAGGATTAAAACTTGGCAAATGAAACCATAATCAGGATGCTTTTAAGACTACTCCATATGTGAATTTATTCTTCCTACTTTACTCTGTAGCCTGAGCAACTTTGTTTCCTGGCCACGCCTAATTTTTGAAAGCCTTCATCACAGTACACAAAACAGAATATAGTCATCTCTGCCCCACAATACCAGGGGTCTCCAACCTTGGCAACTTTAAGACTTGTGGTCTTCAACTCCCTGAATTCCCCAACCAGCCATGAAGCTGGGGAATTCTGGGAGCTGAAGTCCACAAGTCTTAAAGTTGCCAAGGTTGAAGACTTCTGCTGTACCCTGTAGAGTCCTTTCAGGCATGAAGATGGCCAAGTATCTTCCTTGAGAGACAACAGCTGAACATCAGGAGGGCTGTTAGAGGGCAGGGTTATATTTGGAGCTTCCCTCTATTTTAAGAGCAGCCCAGTTCAAGTCTGGTTGAAAGACAAAGTACAATGGAAAGCAAAATGGGAACCTTGCCTTTGCCCATCAATAAGTAGTACTTGGACTGTTATGTCCTGGGCCTTGCTGAGTCATTCAGCAAGGCTCAGGAAGGTTGCAGGAAGGCTGCAGAGACCCGGACAGACCACGTGTCTGCCCGGGACCCAGACAGGCTGTCTCCGGCCTTGCGCGCATGCGCAAGGCGGGAGAACAGCCTGCAATGATTGGATGTGCATCCCCTTGCAAGGGGATATAAAAGGCCAGTGGCCATTGTTGTTCTTGCTTCTGTTCTGTGAATGTGCTTCAATAAAGAGATCCTTGTTGTGAACCAGCCTCGTCTCAATGTCTTCCTTCGAAGAACAGAACATTGGCAATGAAGGTGGGATGCGCCGCAAAGGAAGCCAAAGAAGAAGAAGCTAGGGCCAACTCACCTGAAGGCCTGAAGCGAAGAGAAGCGCGGCGTCCAGAAGAAGCAACCGCCTGCCAGTACGAAGATGCTGGAGGTGGGCTTGGCTTCGTGGGACCCCTTCTCCTTCCTTGCGGTGAGAGACGTCGAAGAGGCTATCAGTCACAACGATGTCCAAGCTGGGCCGTCTTGTCGAGTTCGATACTTCACACCCAGAACGATGGAGATCTTACACAGCTCGCGTCGAGAATTACTTCAGGGTGAACAAGGTCCAAGAAGATGGATTGAAAGCTGCTACCTTGCTGTGTGTCTGCGGGCAAGAGACTTTTGACATTGCTGAGAACCTTGTAGCCCCAGCACCACTGGAGTCGATCGCCTATCCAAAGTTGAAGAAAATGCTGCGCGAGCATTTTGAGCCCAAGCTTTCCGTAATAGCTTGGAGGCACTAATTCGAGCAGCGGGATCAGCGGCCGGGAGAATCAGCTACGGACTTCGTCACGGCTCTGAGGCAGGCTGCTAGGCCATATGCCCTGAGAGAAGTTGCAGCTGAAGAAGCAGCCGGCGGCACGGTGAAGGCTTTGTGGTCGACCAAGAACCCTCCAGCAGCAGTTCCCATCCATCGGGAAGTCGTGCGAGAGGCATCCGAAGAAGAATCCGAAAAAGAAGAGGTGGACAGACTTCAACAGTCGGCGGAGAGAAGACTGCAAGAACGCAGAGGAAAGACGCCTGCATCCCTTCAGTGTTTCGGCTGTGGGGGTCACCACAGGAGAGCCGACTGCCGTTTTCGTTCTGCTGTTTGCCGGGCATGTGGCAGGCAAGGCCACATCGCATCAGCATGCTTGGGTCACCAGAAAAACAGGTCCCCCGAAGAGTTGCCTCTGAAAGGTACCAAGGTCCCCAGCCAACACAGAGTGGGTTTCTGCACGTCCCGTAGGGGGGTATTCAAAACTGGGGTTCACCGGCCCCTTAAGAAAAAGTTTCACATTGATGTAAAGTTGCAGGGAGTTCCCCTGGCCATGGAGCTGGACACAGGGTCTACTCTTTCTATTATTTCTGCTGACACTTTAAAAAAGGTTTGTTCCAGGAGTGGCTCACAAGTCAAACTCAGGCCCTCCAATCTCATCCTCACTGACTTCCAGAATTCCCGAGTCAGTGTGAAGGGGGAGGCCATGCTCAGAGTACAGCGTAAGGAATTTGATGGGTTGTTAGACGTGGTGGTAGTTGGGGGTGATCACACGAGTCTTATCGGACTCGATTGGTTCGAGGCACTTGGGATCCAAGTGACTGGGCTTAACCATCTACAAACTGCCAGCCTTGCAGGAGTCTGTAAGGAGTTTGCTGATGTGTTCAGCCCAGAGCTTGGCTCATACAAGCCCCTATTACTTTAAGGTTAGATCCAGCCATCACACCCATCAGGGTTAAACCAAGGAGGGTGCCTTTTGCCCTCAAAAGTAAAATAGATGCTGAGTTGGACAAAACTGCTCCAACAAGGCATTCTAGAACCTGTGGATTCTAGTCCATGGGAAACCCCCATAGTGACATCATTAAAAGCCAATGGTGAAGTCCGAATTTGTGCGGACTATAAATGCACACTAAACAAAGCCTTGCAGCAGCATGCATATCCAGTGCCTGTGGTGAGCCATATTCTGGCCTCACTGAAAGGGGGAAAAGTCTTTGCTAAGCTTGATTTAGCTCAGGCCTACCAACAGTTACCTGCTGATGAGGCAACAGCTGAGGCCCAAACTATAGTTACTCACAGAGGGGCTTTTAAGGTAAAAAGGCTGCAGTTTGGGGTCAATGTAGCCCCTGGCATTTTCCAAGGGGTGATGGAGCGAACGCTCCGTGGTATTCCTGGGGTCTGCCCCTATTTCGATGACGTCCTCATTGCAGGAGAGTCACCTGGGAACTTGGCTGAAAGGCTGAGAGATGTCTTGCTGCGTTTCCGCCAAGCTGGGCTGAAGTTGCAGCAAGACAAATGTAAGATTGGTGTAACATCCACCGAATTTCTAGGCTTTCATATTGATGCTGAAAGCATCTACCCTGCAGAGTCTAAATTTCAGGCCATTCAACTGGCCCCAAGTCCCCAGTCAAAAGCTGAACTCCAGGCTTTTCTGGGCCTGCTAAATTTTTATCATTCATTTCTCCCCCACAAGGCTGCAGTGGCTGAGCCGTTACAAATGAACTCCATGGAACTGGACAAAGGTCCATGAAAGGGCTTTCAAAGAAGTCAAGGCCTTGCTATCTTCAAATGCGGTACTGGCGCATTTCAACGAGCAATTGCCTGTGTGCATCGCATGTGATGCATCCTCTTATGGGGTAGGAGCAGTGTTGAGTCATCTCAAGGCTGATGGGACTCAAGTCCCTGTGGCCTATTACTCCAGAACTCTCTCATCTGCAGAGCGTAATTATGTGCAGATTGACAGAGAAGCCTTGGCAATAGTCTCAGGCATCAAGAAATTTCATGATTTCTTGTATGGCCACCATTTCACGGTCTACACTGACCACAAGCCCTTGCTGGGTTTGTTTACAACAAACAAACAAACTCCACACATCATCTCCCCCAGAATGCTGAGATGGTCAATTTTCTTGTCAGCTTATGAGTACACCCTGGTTCACAAACCAGGGACAGAGATGGGCCACGCTGATGGCATTAGTAAGTTACCTCTGAAGCAAATAGAGGCAGACTGTGCTCCTGCTGTACACATTCTCTCCGTTCAGGAATTGCCTGAATCTCCCCTCAATGCTAGGGATGTGGCTGCTGAAACTGCCACTGATCACACACTTACATGCATGCTGACATGAGTGTTGTCAGGATGGCCTGACACGTGTCCTGGTACAGAATTCCAAAGTTTCTGGCATAGGAAACATGAGTTTTCCACTTTCAAAGGGTATATCCTGTGGGGTAGCAGGGTAGTCATCCCGGCCTCATTGAGGACTAGAGTCTTGCTCTCTCTGCATGAGGGACATCCGGGAATTGTGAGGATGAAGGCGCTTGCACGTAGCCATCTTTGGTGGCCTGGACTCGATAAGGACATCGAGGCCCAGGTTCAGGGGTGCCAAGTGTGCCAACAGTCACGGCCTGAGATGCCCCAGGCCCCTGTACATAGGTGTGAGGAGACACTCACTCTATAGTCACACGTACACATTGACTATGCCGGGCCCTTTCAGGGGCAATTCTTCCTTCTCCTCGTGGATAGCCATTCCAAGTGGCTAGAGGTCGTTCCTGTATCTTCCACTACTACTGCCAGGACCATCCAGGTGCTAAGAGGAATTTTCACTTCCCATGGTCTTCCTGATGTACTTGTCTCAGACAATGGTCCCCAATTTACCTCTTCTGAGTTTCAGGCTTTTCTTCAAGCCAACATGATCCGGCATGCTACGTCTGCTCTGTTTCACCCTGCCACCAACGGTCAGGCTGAACGCATGATGCGTACCACCAAGGAGGCATTAAAGAGAATCACTCGAGGACCCTGGCATCACAGGTTAGCCGATTTTCTCCTTGCACACCACACCACAACTTACACAGCTACAGGAAAGAGCCAGCTGAACTACGCTGGGGTCGCAGACTCATCACGAAACCGGACAGGTTGCACCCAGACCGGGTGGCTTCACAGGTGTCACAGCCGCGGGCACCGAGGAGACTCCAAGTGGGTGATCTGGTATGGGCCAGAAACTATGGGCATGGACATCTCTGGGTAACTGCTGTGGTATGCAAGGTCTCTGGGCCAGTGTCCTACGAAGTGGCCTTGGAGGATGGTCATGTGCTTAGACGCCACATGGACCAATTGCGCTGGAGGCTTCCTGGCCATGTGTCCGCTCCTGGCTCTGCTCTCAGGGGGGAGGGGAACCCCAATCACGATTGTGGACCACAGTCTCTCCACGAGGGCGCTTATCCAAATGTTCCTCCACATGTTCCTGGTGGGGGTCTTGCCATGGAGGCGACTCCTGACTCTGGCATAGACTCCGGGGGTCTTGCCATGGAGGTGGCTCCTGACTCTGGCATAGACTCCGGGGGTCTTGCCATGGAGGCAGCTCCTGACTCTGGCAGAGTTCCCTGGCTAGGGGCAAATGGCCGTAAATCGGCTACTCAGGCTACTCCTGCTGCTGGTCTTGGGCTTGAGGGACAGTGCTCCCAAGAGGAATCCAATGGAATTTTGGGGAACTCAACCCAACCAAGGAACTCTGGTTTGGGTTTGGTGGATCCAGCCAGTCAGCAGTCAGGGGGAACCCCTGAGTCTTCTGGGCGACAAAGTCCTGGTTTGTTTTGCGCAACCCGGAAGCAGGCACTCCAGGCACCTATTCCTAATTCAACACCTACCTCTATACCTACAACTACACCTGCACCTAATCTGGCTACACGGAGATCAGAGTGGGTTAAGGGTCCTCCTAAGCATTTAAAGGACTATGTAAGGTCCCTGTTTACTATACAGGAGGTTTACTAGTCCTCGCCATCTGAGGAAAACACTTGTAGTGCTGCAATGTTAATATTGTCAAAATGTGAAGGTCCGTGTGTATAACAGGGAACTGAAGGTACTGGGTTGCAAGAGTAAAAGTTGAATGTATAATTTGCCAACCGGCCTGCTATGATGTGTTTGTGTGTAAAGTGTTAAACAAATGCTTAGTATTGTTTAATCCAAGGGGGGAGGGGTGTTATGTCCTGGGCCTTGCTGAGTCATTCAGCAAGGCTCAGGAAGGCTGCAGGAAGGCTGCAGAGACCCGGACAGACCATGTGTTTGCCCGGGACCCAGACAGGCTGTCTCCGGCCTTGTGCGCATGCGCAAGGCGGGAGAACGGCCTGCAATGATTGGATGTGCATCCCCTTGCAAGGGGATATAAAAGGCCAGTGGCCATTGTTGTTCTTGCTTCTGTTCTGTGAATGTGCTTCAATAAAGAGATCCTTGTTGTGAACCAGCCTCGTCTCAATGTCTTCTTTAGAAGAACAGAACATGGACAATAGGCATACCTTAAATTTGCAATAGTGGCAAATATCTGTAGTCCGGGTATAGGATGAGAGTGAAGGTTTGTTCTCTGAGTTTGTGGATTAGTTTCTGAAGTTTCATTACCAGGCTAGGTAACATCTTCAGCAGATTTTAGGGAATGTCAGTTCTATTTATATGAGGTTCCGGTATGGGTGTGTCAAGTGAGGGTCTTGTGATGGGTCAGGTATGAGTCATCAATGAGTCATAGACTCATCACCAGCCTCTCACTGATGACTCATACCTAACCCATCACAAGACCCTCACTTGACACACCCACACCTGAAGCCCTTATAAACAGAATGCTGACACTGACCTCCCCTAAACTCCGCTGAAGATATTACCTAGCCTGGTAACGAAACCTTCGGAAACCAATCACCAAGCTCAGAGAATGAACCTTCACTCTCATACTTTAAATTCTTCCACACAAGGATATTGCAATTGTTTGAAAGCTACTTTGGAACTTCCTGTACCCATGATGTCAGCAGCTGGGCTGATTGTGGCCAGCAGTGTAGTTGAACCACCATAAAGCTAGGTGCTAGTGGTGGATTTTAATGTTGAGTTCTATTTTACTATCACAGAAAACTTTTCTCTCCTCTCCCTCTTTTTGAACTTCAGGACTTGCTAGACTGATGACCTGTGAACAAGCTTCCCCTCCCTCCAATGCTTGAGAAGTGGGTCTCTATTCCGTTTTTTCTTCCCTCTTTGGTGCAGAGATGGCATGATGGGTCTTCCGTTGCTAGAGGATCTGCAGCACCTTGGAGCAAGCATTAATTTTCTCACATTGTTCACAGCGTTACAAGTTCATAAGTGAGGAAATCATGAAGTACCTTTGGCTCCTGACCAGAGGACACCTCTGCAGAGATAATATTGGCACCCCACCCCGCTGAGGCAATTTTCTTTCAATTTAGCAGCACAGTTCAAGTGGCCGAGCTTCTAAGTTTGCCATTTGCAGGAGTTGAAGCTCAGCCAGGTGTGAACTAGGTCAGTTCCCAGTGCAGGAAATCCAGTCTCCTTGGGTCTCTCCCTCTAAGCTTCTCTAGAGCCAGATGTTCTTTTCTACCACACAATCAAAATAGTGGCAAGGCAAGAGTAGGATTGGAGAGGCAGCACTCTGACATGGGGCTCCCTTATTTGATCAGCTGAGGGATGATTGCCTCGGCTTGACCTCAATTCTCCTCAAGGGTTGCAGAGAGGACAATTGTAGGTCCTTTCAACAAAGGTAGAACTTAGGAAAATAATAACAATAATATAGCAATTTATCAGATTTTTAAGGTTGCCAAATCAGAAAGACTGAAGGTACCAGATTTTTGGGAACTGACAACAATAGTAATTTGAAGATGTACTATATAGTATTTCTATTTTAATTATTCCTGAATTTGTATTTATACCTATACATTGGCATAGGCATATTACACATACTTGTGTCTCTGTATATCTATCTGCACCCTCTTTAATTCTCTTTTTTCAGTGATGCGTTTCTTCTTTTCCAATGAAGTGTGTTTATCCCATCAAATCTTAGTAGCCCAGGACAAAAGCTACCAAGCAGTTCCTGAAAGTTCTTGAGGAAATGAATAAAGCAGTTTTCTGGATGCTGCTGACACTTTTACTACCTCTACCTAAGGGTTGTCACCAAAACCATATTGTAGAAACTTTTTATACTTTATTTCTTTCAAAGGGAAAGATGCTGTAAGGGAGGTCTTACCAGAAAGTCAGGAATTTCTAGCAAGGCTCAGTGGAGGAACTGCTGTTATGCTACAACAGATGGAAAACATCAGGCGCAAGGAAGCCTGTCAACTCTGGCTGCCCTCCAGATCTTATTCAGAGCTACACCTGGAAAGGCATCTTGGAGGCATCAGTTCTTCTATCACTTCACATTGGCTGCCTTTCACTCACCTGATGGCTGAAATGACTCTGTCTTTTGAAGTGACCCCTGGCACTTACAAAAGCAATCAAATGTCACCCGTTTCATTTCCACTTAACGTCTACTTTTCTTAAGCCTTCATCAACAATCAAATCTTTGGCTGGGGGGAGATTTTCCTGTGGGTGTTGTTAGATATAGTTACAGTTCCACGCAGGGAGGAAACTGAGCCCTCCTGCCATGCAACCAACAACAACAACAACAATAATAATTTAAAAAGTTGGAATGTAACACAAGGCTTCCTATACTGCCAGTCCCAGCTCCCTCCCTTTGCAAATAGGAGTCAATCCACTTCTACACATGTGATGACATGACAGGGATTACTTTGGCGTATGAACCCAAGACTAAAGATGATGAGAAAGCATAATTAGCTATCTTCCTTGCCATTTTGAATTCTGGTCAATGCTCAGTATGGGAGAAGAGCAATGTAGACCATGCATTTCTGATAGTTTTTTTTTTTTTAATACTCAAGCATTTCCAATATTTTTAATAATATTTGTCAGAGTTTGGGACTCTACTATCCACACCTGTAATCGATAGTATTCAGAAAACTATCTCCCATAGGAGCATTTTTATAAACATTGACTGGTGGATAATTACTGAAAATAACTTTTTAATACTATTTTAATATGCTGACATTATTAGAGGATGCAATAAGCTTGGCAACTGTTCTTTTTTTCAGTCATTGTCTTTCATTGTCTGTAATGCTGACATATTACAGTCTTATTAATAATTGGATCAGGCATTTGCCTGTAGAAAGTATTCTGACACATTTTTCAAGAACCTGGCTTATCATTAGAAAAGCCTGCCAGCCATGATCCACCCATTCTCTAGAAAACTGTATTCACTTGGTTGAGTCATTTGGCTGAGATTGGCAGCTGTCGTAATCAAATAAATGGTACCTGGCTCAACAGTAGTAACTGCAAGAGGGATATTGGAGTGCTAATGGACAATCACTTAAATATCAATCAGAATAGAGCTGGAAGGGACCTTGGAGGTCTTCTAGTCCAGCCCCCTGCTCAAGCAGGAGAACCTATATCGTTTCAGACAACTGACTGTCCAGTCTCTTCTTAAAAACCTCCAGTGATGGAGCAGCCATAATTTCTGAAGACAAGCTGTTCCACTGGTTAATTGTCCTCATTGTTAGGAAGTTTCTCCTTAATTCCAGGTTGCTTCTCTCCTTGATTAGATATGAGCCAGCACTGTGCTGCAGCTGCCAAAAAAGCCCATGCAGTCCTAGGCTGTATTAACAAAGGGATAGAATCAAGATCATGTGAAGTGTTAATGCCACTTTATAATGCCTTGGTAGGGCCACACTTGGAACACTGCATCCAGTTTTGGTCACCACAATGTAAAAAACATGTTGAAACTCTGGAAAGAGTGCAGAGAAGAGCAACAAAGATGATTAGGCTAAAACATGCTGGAATTGGATATGTCTAGTTTAATGAAGAGAAGGACTAGGGCTGACATGATAGCAGTGTTCCAACATTAAGGGGTTGCCACAAAGAAGAGAGAGTCAAGTTATTCGCCAAAGCACCCGAAGACAAGACAAGAAGCAACAGATGGAAACTAACCAAAGAGAGAAGCAACCTAGAACTAAGGGGAAATTTCCTGACAGTTAGAACATTTAATCAGTGGAACAACCTGCCTCCAGAAGTTGTGAATGCTCCAACACTGGAAGTTTTTAAGAAGAGACTGGACAGCCATTTGTCTGAAATGGTATAGGGTTTCCTGCCTGATCAGGGGGTTGGACTAGATGACCTCTAAGGTCCCTTCCAACTCTGTTATTTAAATAAAATAAAATAAAAAAATAAAATAAAATAAAATAAAATAAAATAAAATAAAATAAAATAAAATAAAATAAAATAAAATAAAATAAAATAAAATAAAATTAAAATAAAATAAAATAAAATAAAATAAAATAAAATAAAATAATAAAATAAAAATAAAATAAAATAAAATAAAATAAAATAAATAAAATAAAAATAAATAAATAAAATAAAATAAAATAAAATAAAATAAAATAAAATAAAATAAAATAAAATAAAATAAAATAAAATAAAATAAAATAAAATAAAATAAAATAAAATAAAATAAAATAAAATAAAATAAATGGAGAATGTTCTAGAATCATAGAGTTGGAAGGCAGCTTAGAGATCTAGCTGAATCCAGAGCTGCCCAGAGCAGGAGCCCTCGGGCTATCTCAGACACATGGTTGCCCAATCTTGGTTTGAAAACCCCTCAAGATGAAACATACGCAACTCCCGGAAACAAGCTGTTTTACTGCTTAATAGCTCTGAAGGTCAGGACACTCCTCTTTATTTCAAGTTTGGATTTCTCTCTGTACGGCTTCCACCCACTGGTTCTTGTCCTAGCCTCAGGAGTTATGGAGAATAGATCCACACCCTCTTCCTTGTGATGGGCTTTAGAGGAAGCATTGCTGTTTCTCCCACTTCCAGGTACTTCTGTACATGACTGCATTTTTAATTAATTGTTCTTCGTACTACCATATAGCTTGGGATGATCTTCCACCTGGAAAAATTCTTGCTGCAGAAAACTATATCATGTTCACTATTTTTTTTAAAATGCCCTCACTGCATGGCTGTTATGTTTAAAAGATAGGCTTGAGATACATTTCAGACTTCGGCATTTGTTCTCTGCATTTTGGGGAAGGCAAAATTATCCCAGCTGTTCCTATTGTAAGAGGTGCCTTCCTAAACTCCTGACTCTATTTGTTGGATAATCTGCTGCTTTAAAAAGCATAAATGCTCTGCTTCTTCCTCCAGACAGTCTAAAGAGAGACATGGTATTATGGAGGGCAAGAAAGTTGCTCCTGGAGTACTGTGACATCTCCTTGTACACTTAATACCTTTCCTCCAGGAGCAACTCCTTAACTACTGCCTCTTAGACACCTCTACATAAGTAGCCATAATAGAAAGTTGCTTTTTTTAATGCCACTTTTTTTCACAAGATTCGGCCGCAAAGCACAGAGAGCACTAGTATCCTTAATCTAAAGTCCATTCTGGGATTCTAGCCTCTCCTTTATGGGTTTCAATATTTATGGGTGAACACTCTACTGGAGCTCTCACTTTCCCCATCTGAGGGAGATATCTAGATAAGAAACTT
This sequence comes from Azemiops feae, assembly GCA_023970755.1. Taxonomy (NCBI): domain Eukaryota; kingdom Metazoa; phylum Chordata; class Lepidosauria; order Squamata; family Viperidae; genus Azemiops; species Azemiops feae. The sequence goes on from JALGBA010001447.1 coordinate 1,519,372, forward strand.
TTTAACAGCTCTTTCTCTCCCGATTTGGTGCCTGTCAAGGAATAAATGTGTAGGAAGTGAGAAGTTATCTTCCGTAGTCCTTTTGGAAGAGGTTCTATTCATACTTTGCCCGAATATAATGCAACATCAATATGCTACGGCATATAGCATATATGCTACTGCTACTCAGGAGATTAGAGAAGGACTTATGTAATTGTCCTACAGTTCTCTACAAAGAAAGTGCCTCTGAGGTCCTTATTGCAGTTCTTTTAATCTAGAATTAGACAGTTCAGTGCTTGCAAGCACCTCTGTACTCCCCAGGTACTTGTTTTGGTTCCTTGCCTTGCTCCTTTCTATGCATTTCTAAATGGGAAATTAGCATAGCACAAAGCAAAATACCAGATTCTAAATAACATTTTCATTTACCAGAATCAAAAAAAGACCATTTGCTTTCTACTAAATAGTCATATTAATCTACCCCACGGCAGCCAGTTTATAGATCACTATGACAAGCTCTTAAAGTTCCTTGGTATCCATTGACCTAAGGAATTGCCTATTTCATGCCAAACTATTATCAGAGAGCTGGGGACCCATCAGTCCAGAGGGCATGCTTTAGACCTTTGCCTACAGAACCTTTTTAAAGGAGACATGCTATTGCAGAAGCCAAAGCAAATGCACAATAGCCAGCTCCACGTGTATTACCAAATCTGGGTTTAATCAGGATTTTCAGGTGCAGTAATTAGTCTGGAACCAGAGAGGGAACGCTTCAAATGTTGGCCTGGGATTAAATGGTCATCCTAGCTTCTGTAATAGTGCTATTCTATAGCCCAGAAAGTCTTCTGAAGCATTAGACTTCCTTCCCAAGCTGTTCACCAACAATAACAAAAATAAGTTGCAGATTCACAAGTCGAATCGAGTCATTGAGGCCTTTAAGCTGGTCGCTGTCTTATTATTGACAACCAGGTTATTATTGCCGGCACAAATATTTTGATCTCCTTTGGGGAATGTTGGAATATCAGTGTAATAAATAAATAAATAAATAGTACAGAGGAATAGATGACACTATTCACACAGTTGACATATGATAGCAGCTGTATGTCCTATGTATCACTCAGCAGCGCGCACACGCATGACATGGACATATGCACGGCAATACTGTATTCTGGGCATCATTTTTCTTCTTGCAACATAGTCACGCAGGGCATGAGGTGGCTGAATGCCCTGCTTTTCATTAAGTGGAAGAAAGAAAACCAAAGAAGAAGATTCCTAATTGAATCTCAATGATCAAGCAAGCTCGTGAGGCATAAATTGCCTTTAGCGTTGGGTTTATTCTGTGGATGCCCCTTTGTGGAGAAAAATGAGAGATCAGCCAATTATCTTCCTCCCCCTTCTCTCCCATTATGGACATGCAACTTAGATGAATGATTTTTGGGGGAGCCCGTCTGCTTCTCCATTTCAAACCACTTCTGCTTCTCAAAGTGAGAAGATCAGCAAAGCTGGGTTGGCAGGAAAACTTTCTTGGCATGAACTGCAATGTCCTCTCTGTCCATCCCCATCCATCCTCCAAGAATGTCCATTCCCAGTCACTGCCAGTTACCTGGTTTCTTTCCAGAGCAATGGGTGACAAAGCCTAAGAAAATGTACTTAAGATTGCACTTGGATGGGATAAAGAGAATAAAGAGAAAAATGCTAGTTCAGTGCTGCTACAGCTAGGAATAGCTTAAGCCTATTTCGTTCATGGGCTGGGAACAAGATGAAAGCAATGTCATGCAGACATGGCAGGAAAAGAGTGTTCCAGGGTGCCAGGGTTAGTTACAGGTGGGGACATGATTACAGATCTGCAATTGCTCTTTGTTATTGCAGATGTGCAGTCTGGGAAGGAAATCTAATGCTTCAGAAGACTTTCTGGGCAATAGAACAACACTATTACAGAAGCTAGGGTGAGCATTTATGAATAGATCAAGATGCCTAGCCTGCTGCTTGAAGATGAAAAATGGAACTCCTCAACACTAACAGATTTCCTGCAGGCTTTAAATCAGATGAAGAAATCCCTGCTGGGCAAACATCTGTGTGATGTTTGCTCAAATTTCAAATGGAAAACTGGAAGACAGAGAGGCCTTGAATTAAGCATTGGGCCCAGGCAACAGAGCTGGAATAGCTATAAAGCAGCTTTGGCTTGTTTATGTTTACATTGACTAATCATTGTGGTTTTGTGCTGGGTTTTAAAATGATTGTACAAATATGTGATCACCATGGGACCATTTAACAGTAAAGAGGAAAGATGGAACCTTTAATTGATTAATAATTTATTTGGTGACAAGGTGATCTTAATAGGCGAACTAATATCTCCCATCTCCAAACTTGTGTTTGCATTTAACACAACTTATATTGCAAATAGGACTTCACAAAAACCTATTTGAACTCTATCTATCTATCTATCTATCTATCTATCTATCTATCTATCTATCTATCTATCTATCTATCTATCTATCTATCTATCTATCTATCTATCTATCTATCTATCTATCTATCTATCTATCTATCTATCTATCTATCTATCTATCTATCTATCTATCTATCTATCTATCTATCTATCTAATTTAGAAACTGCCGATCTCCCTCATAGAGCAATTCTAGATGGTGAACAAAAAGACATAGAACAGAAAAGCTATATATATAAATATTACAATAAAAATAGTTAAAAACAAGAGTAAAATAATTAAAATTCAAAATTAAAATTGCCCATATTGTAGCATTTTCAAGGTATTTATAATTCAGTATGTAACTTCAAAAATGTTATATTCCACAAGTTGTCTCCCATTGGATGGTCAGCCCAGGTAATGCATGAATCATTTTCCATGGAGCCATGATATGCTGGCGACAACCAGTTTGGCGTCATGGTTAAGGCATCACTCTAGAAACCAGGTGACCGTGTGTTCTAGTCCCACTTTAGGCATAAAGCGAGCTTGGTGACCTTGGGCCAGTCACACGCTCTCAGCCCTAGGAAGCAAGTAACCATTTCTGAAAAAAATATTGCCAAGAAAACTCTGAGGACTTGTCCAAGCAGTCTCCATGAGTCAGAACCTCAAAGGCACAAACGCACATACACACGATGTGCTGAGGTCTGTCGTAAGTATAGTATAGAGTATAGGTACCATGGTATAGGGCACGGGTGTCAAACTCGCCGCATCACGTGACATGTCGTGACGTATCGTGACTTTTTTTGCATTACCGGAGCTGGGGTGGGCGCGACCTCCATATGATACAACAGCCCGTGGGCCGGCAGTTTGACACCCCTGGTATAGGGTCTCCTGCTTGACCAGGGCATTGGACTAGAAGACCTCCAAGGTCCCTTCCAGCTCTATTCTGATTGATTGATTGATTGATTGATTGATTGATTGATTGATTGATAAAAAGCTTCATACTCAATGCAGTTCATACACAGTTGACTATTCGGGTCTTCCATATTTGCATATTGTCAGTGTCACAGATCAATATTTTTTTCTAGTATTTTTTCTTTTTTCAATATTTGTTCTGAGCACTGGTCACCCTGGGCAGATGACATTTTAAAACAAGCAGCTTCTTGAAAAATAATCTTTTTACACGTTTGAAAGCAAAAAGCTATGGGTCTTCTGTAAATATATTTAAAAATAAACTTCAGAAACAAAAATGGATTTACCAATGCAAGGTTTTACAATGAAATTGATAAAAATTGCTGGTTATTCCAAAGGTCAGAGGTCAAATATGCTCCCAAAAATGGTCCGTTAGCCAAACGTTAGCTAAAATTATTAATAAATTACAGGTTGTTATGACTCGACAGCACTACCCTATCCTATTTTTTCCCCATGCATACGTTACATAAGGTTATCACGTGATTTCTATCCACACTAGTAAAAGCCCAACTTAATTTGTATAACATGCTTTCAGAAGATTGTGGTTGTTTTAACCATTTAATTGTGTCCGACTCTTTGCCACTTTATAAGCAAGTGCTGTCCATGCTACCCTGTCAAGCACAGCTTCTTTCAGTTGTTGGATGTATCAGATTTGATGTTATTAAGCCAGCAAGTTCTTTGCTTGTCCCTTCTTCGTGATCCAGTAACCATTCCCAGCACCATTGCCTTCTCCATTGAATTAGCACACATGACATGGCCAAGGAAAATCAAAATAGCTTTCAGAAGATATCTAGGACTTTAATCATTAACTTTTCTTTTTTACAGCACTGGCTTTATTAGCTTTGTCTATTTTTTCAATCTCCTGCTAGAGAGACTTTGCACATTTTATCAAATCAGCTCCATTTTTTTTCCCCTGGCACCTAAACTTTTTTGAATACAAGCTAAGTGATGTGAATTGTCAAAGAAAAAGAAGGAGCTCTCAGTTAAGTGAGATTAAGGCTGCCAATCTAGAATGTATGGAATTTAGCACTCAACTTGAGTCATCAGTAGAGGTCCTTTGAGTGCTTTATCAATTTTTTTTCTTCTTAGAAAAAAAAATGCCACAAGTCTTGGAGAAGCAAAATTAACCATTATTTCCCCAATTTGCAGTAAAAGAATGTTACCACTGCATTACTGCAGAGACTGATTTGAATCCTGTTCTATGCTCACTTTATCTTTCTTACTACATCCGTTACTTGTTACATCTTACAATATCTGCTAAAGATATCGGAATTGCTCTTCACCAAATTAATAGAATAGAAGGTATCCGACTGAAAAAGGCTGGCTTGGTCTGCAGTCTAAAGAAGTCAATCTTGGCAACTTTAAGATATGTGGACATCATGCTGGCTGGGGAATTGTGAAAACTGACACATCTTAAATGTTGCCAAGGTTGAGAAACACTGACCTCAAGGAACTTGACAACTCCCACAATATAGTTTGGTGCCATACTTATTGAAAAGATGATATCATTCTGTACAAACTTGACATGTGCATGCAAGTCTACACAGCACTTACTACATGTATAGTGTAGCTATTCTGCAAAAGATTGAGGAGGCTTTAGTTAAAACATAACGTTAACATGAACATCTTGAATGTTCTTCACTTTTGTCTTTTAGTGGACACAGTAAAAGAGCCAGAGTGTTTCCTGTCCCATTCAGCAAAATACCATAGACAGAATATAATTCATACTGCTTCAGGCATATGGATAGGAGAGGTTGCTTCTCCCTCACCTCTGTCCTCAGTGGAAAAATTGACAACTCATGTATGCTTTGCTGTTATTCTACACTAAATTTTGAAGTAGTTGGGATGTAACAAGCTAAAGAATCAGATGCTATCACTGAGAAAGTGCTAACCTAGCTGATTATAGTAACATTAGAAAATAATATTCTACGCTTCTATAACTATAATGACAAATCTGAGATATCAAATCTTCAAATCCTTTGTTTTCTAATCAGCAATTGTGAAATGAATGTCTGTATATATTTATATTTGTAAATGTAATGTAATGGCTTAGATTGAGACTAAATTAGTCATGCTTTAGCTTTACTGAAATAACTTCCATCTGGAAGACGGAAAACACTACAGTACAGGGCAGGATATACAAATGTCATAAGTCGCAAGTAGAAATATGGGTGGTTTCTGCTACTAAAAAGTTGACACTGATTTCAACCATTTGAATGGATTGATTATTTTATTTTAGTTAGGTTTTAATCTCATTGAGAACAACCAACCATGATTAATTTAAGCCTTATTGTTCTTTAGGGCTATGGGGGCAGGAATGGATGTGAAAAAGGAAAACTGGCAACATTTTCCTTAATGCAAAATCATCTGCTCGTATATGAAGATATTACTTTAAATTCATAGATTGAGTAGCTATGTAAAATAATGTAGACACATCTTTTGTGTGTGTTTGTATATTAAACACTGGTAAAAAAAAAAGCTATTTGTTTCTTCTAAAATGCATTTATTTGGAAACTACCTTGTACCTAAACATGACAAGGAAAGTTCTGTCAGAAACTCTCCTTTGTTCATCTGAACAATTTGAAGGCTGCAAAGGAATTAAAGAGAAATATGTCTGTTTTCCATCACTTAAATCCCAAATTCCTTTTTAAAATGCATCATGTGTTCTTGGTGCCATCTTATCCCTGCACTTAAGAGCTTTGTGGTCAGGCTTGTGAAAGGCTTATTGGACTGAAGGATATAATTTGCTTTTCTGCCTTCCCAGGCAATATCCAAGAAGAGTTGAAAATTGCAAAGAATTTTTCTTCTGAGGAAGAACAGCTCTACCAAGCACTGAATATTATCCAATAAGAGGCAAAATGCTAAAAACGACCTTACAACCACCTTGTCTCCAACCTCAGTCCAACTTTGCGGGCTCCGGCAGAGTTGACCCAAATCCTCACATTATTAAGAAATCTAAGGTTGGCCCTGCAGAAGGCAAAAGCTATTTGACAAGGCTGCAAGGAACAGGAAACGATAGTAGCCATGGAGAGCAAGTAAGGAAAGAGTCAGCTGGAGAAAATCTCCAGAAGGAAACTTGGAGAGCCAATGGGAATGTCCTCCCGCACAAAAGCAATGACAGCAGGCTGGTGTCCAATGAGAAACGAGGAGACTCTCCGTGGCCTGTTTCTGATGCGATGGATCCTGGGATCAGCAACAGGGATGATCAAAGTCAAGACTGGAAAGTGGTGAAAGTGAAACGAGTTCTGCTTTCTCCTGCCGAAGAACCTCGGAAAGCGAGTAAGTATGATCTCACTTTTTAATCCTGCTCCAGCTGTAAGAAGAGAGATAAGATAAACATTTGCCAATCAATAAACAGTAAAAGTGCAGCCTAAAGAAGCAAGGATAGTAGAGGCAGGTCTAGGATACAGAGTCTTCCCCCCCCCCCTTCCATGCATTCTTCCATGCAGGTGCTGGGAAAAAGAAAAGTGGCCCTCAGTTCCATTGGAGTCAATGAGACTTTCTTGAACCCGGCTGCAAAGATGGTTTGGCAAACAAATATGAAGCTGATTTCCTTCAGTATTGTTTTCTAGCATTAACTAGTCATTGTGAAACTTTTGCCACTCAGTTGTAAGTTCTTGCCCCTTTCGATGCAGCTTCAAATCAAAAGGACTCTGCTTTCTCAGGGATAAGGCAAGTATTAGTTTGCTTGGACTTTACCAGGTTAAATAACAATCACAATTTTCTAAACCCCCCCCCCCACAGGATTTATTGGAAGGGACTTCTTTAATATGGCTGAAAGTACAGACTGGTGACTTGCTTTGCGAATTTGCATATGTGTGTATTAGAGGGGGAGAGAAGGAAGGACCAGACAGGCTGCAGCTTCTAGTTGAATTCCATCTGGTCAACAATATATCAGATGTGGCCCTAACATGATACAGGTAGTCCTTGACTTACAACCATTCAGTGATCGCTCAAAGTTACAGCAGCACTGAAAAAAGTGACTAATGACTGTTTTTCACACAACCGTTGAAGCATACCCATGGTCACATGATCAACATTTGAATGCTTGGCAACTGGCAACTTATGACAGTTGCAGCGTCCTGGAGTCACGTGATCCCCTTTTGCGACCTTCTGACAAGCAAAGTCAATGGGAAAGCCAGATTCCCTTGACAACCATGTTACCAACTTAACAACTGCAGTGATTCATTTAATAACTATAGCAAGAAAAGTCGTAAAGTGTGGCAAAGCTCACTTAACAACTGTCTTGCTTAGCACTGGAAATTTGGGTCTTGATTGTGGTCATAAGTTGAGGACTTTCTGTATCAGAAAGAACTGCTAGTGTTACAGGGAAACAACATAGTAGCAAATTGTGAGATCTGCTGAGTATCATAAACTCCATAGTTAAGGTTTCCTGTATGAGCTTTAACTCTATTTCTAACCCAAGTAATTTTTTTAAAAAAGACTTGTAACACAATAAAGACTAACACATTTATTATGGCATATATATGCCATAGTTCAGAAGGAAATGAAATGTAGAAAAGTGTGAGGTGACAAAAAAGGACACTGAGTGGCTTTTGCTATTATCCAATTCAAAAAACTGAAATATAGTTGAATGTAAAGTGATTCCAAGATTGCTATTTTGTGCCAGCAACTCAAGGCAAATTCTTACACTTTCCCCGTAAAATATAGGGTTGCTTACAACTTGTGATCCTAGATCAGTGGTGGCGAACCTATGGCATGGGTGCCAGAGGCAGCACTCGGAGCCCTCTCTGTGGGCACACGCGCCATCGCCCCAGTCCTAGGCCTTCAAGCTGGGTTTTATAAAACCTTTTCGCTTTAGGCCGCCGCCGCCGCCATGTGCAAAAAAAAAAAGGTTCAATCAGTCAATTTCAACTTCTCGCAGGAAAAAAAAAGATCTTGCAAAGTTGGAATTGATGATTGAACTTTTTAGTCCCACCCAGTCTGCCGTTACCACCGCAGCCATGCCCAGCCAATGGGCCACGCCCAGCCAATGGGCCACACCCAGCCAATGGGCCACACCCACCCGGCACTCGACGATGCATAAGTGGGTTTTGGGTTGCAGTTTGGGCACTCAGTCTCTAAAAGGTTCGCCATCACTGTCCTAGATGTTATCATGTTGTGTGTAGTTATATCTTGGGTACTGGAAACCTGTGGTATGGATTATAGGCAGAAAGCTGGACATTTGTCTTTAAGGGAGATGGGTGAAAAATAAACAAACATGTTGACCTCACAGCAAAGGTTTGGTGAAAGTTCCTTCATATTAAGAGGATGACTAACATAAGACTCAGGTTGCTATTTTCAATGGTTGTGTTGTGTGTAAGGCATATTTCTGCTCATAAACAGTTACCAATCTTGTTTTTAGAATGCAAAAATTTGAAAGGGGTTCTGAATTATCATGAATATTTGTTCTGTCCTTGGATCCTCCTGTGACTTGTTAAATTAATTATATAATATTTACTTGCCTGTGTAATTTGATCTTCAAAGTTAAGTCAAAGTCACCTGGACACCTTATTACTTTACAAATTAGACCTGGCATGGCATTTATATTAAAATGTAATTATCTATTCTTGTGTTGGATGACCTTTTTCCCGCTTTCTTTGATTTACTTCTAGAGCACAAAGATATAGAAAATAAGCTACTTGCCCAAATAAACCATGAAACTATAGGAGATGGGAGCATTTAATTCTAAGAAAAGACTACATTCTGGGCTATAACTATAGCCATAGATACAACCCCCCCCACACACACACACACACGCACACATTTTGGTAGCAATATAACAAAAGTATATTAGAACACAACCAGTACAAAAACTCTGAATAAAGCCAAAAGCCAACCTAGTTCAGCATTATGTCTCCATGGGCCTTACTACAGCCCATCAGCAAGATCAATGCCAATTGCATAGTCCCCATTGTGTTCCTAGCAAGTGATACTAAATGATATAAGGAAAGATATTGAAGGTAAGGCAGGGTCCTAATACCCCCCAAGGTAGCATGAAAATCCTTAGCAAGGAAAATGGATATTCCACCTCTCAAGGGGTCTGTGAAAATGGTCCTAGCTAGTCTAATAGCTATACTCCCATCCTCTCTCTTGAATACGTCCATTGTTGTGGATGGACTTTAAACCAGTCACCGATTAATGGACTTCCCCAGTTGGTAAAATCATTTTAAAGCTCTCATTGGTAATGCTGTGATTATTTTTATTCAGTTTTTCCTTCCATTTCCTTCTTCTTTGCCTGCTGTCCTCATTAAGTGCTATTGGTATAATACAGTATATAACCTTAACATTTATGCATTTGTTAATTCCCTTTTAAAACTGTCCAGCTGGAAACTGAAATATATTATTAGAGAGTTATGCATTATATGAAAAAAAGATTTCTTTTCAGCTGCTGCCTTGAATTTCCCCCTCCCCTTGAGTTATGGCTTTTCAAAAACAAAAGGGGGAAAAAAAAACAGTTTTTCTAGTCACCGTGCATATGTTTTATGTTTTGATCATTTGGACTATCAGTAAGAGAAGCAGGGAAATCTCCTCCAGGATTCTGGGCTAAGTCTAAGAGTGCAGGTTGGCAGACTTTCTAAAACAGTGATCTGTTTTCCAAGTTAAATACAACTCTTCCCAAATCTTTTTAAAAATCAAGTGAAACCCAAAAAGCAGAGCAAGGAGAGATGAAGAAATCCGAGGCATGTGAAGCAATACCCTGTAGAATAACTTTGCACAGTCAACTTCATTAATGGTAAACACAGATACAGTACAACTCTCAAAAATGACCTGTAATTGGAGATCTCTTAGGTTTTGAAATAGGACCAGACTAATTTGGAAATATTTTAGATGGGTAAGAGAGACAAGTTAAAAGAGCTCCATGACCACCACTGGATCAATTCAGGAAATTAGAGCCCAATGTATGTAACAGCCACCAAATTGTGCTAGCTGAGGAATATAAGAGTGTTGGTAGTCTAGCATTTTGGAGAACTGTTATCTGAATGGCATATCCTCTTGATGATAGTGCATAAGGAAACTGCAGGACTTTTCTTAAGGACAAAGAACCCCCCCCCCCCCGAGAATATGATAAATACTTGAGAATAAATCAGGTATCAAGAGCTTGGTGATAAAAGTGGAAACATAAAGAGAGGAAGACTGTGAGAGAGAAAAATAACTTTCCTAGAAGGTGTGTCTTTTAAGATGCAATGGCTGGTATTTTGCTCTCCTGCCTAGAGGTACTCTAAGTTAAGGGAAGTTTAAATTAAGATAAAAACTATTATTATGGAGCTGTTTGTGTGTTTGAAAAAAGAAACGGCTCCAGAATTGCCTTGGACATGATTTTGATAATCTCTCATCACTTATAAAAATATCAAAATTGAAAATATCAAACTAATATATCTGGACAACTGCTGTATGATCCAAAAGCAATGCCAGATGCCAGGCTTTAAAATGAGGACGGAAAATGGGTGTGTTTGCATGTAGTTTCCCCAAATAATAAAATTAAACTAAAAATTTAAATATATTCAAGAATTATTGTAGATAATTCTTAATAAATGTCACCAAATACAATTTGTGAAAAAGATTCTACATTTCTTGCATGGCACAAGGAATAGTCCAAATCGGTTAGATTCCTTTGAAACGTGTGAAAGCTGGACAGCCGCTTTTATCAGCCAAAACCCACGGCGTTAACTTTCTCAACAACACCCAAGCCCGGTGCCAATCGAAAGAGGGACGTTTTGCGATCTGCGAAAACTCCGATCGCCATATAAAACATTGGCGCGGCCGGGCGAGAAGGGAGAGGCGTGTGCGTGGATTTCCTAACAGCAGAGGCGCGTTTATCGCTTTCCTTGCCAAACGCAAACTGCACCTATTCAAGTCGAGCCTCTGCGAGGGTGGTGCGGGGCTATCGCGCTCGCGCGTGAACAGGCTGGCCGCCCCACCAACTGCTGGCCGAGGGGTCCCATTCGGATCCCATTCCGCAGAAGGGAATGCCCGGAACGACTCTGGGATGGGAAAGAAATCCGTCGACGGCGAGCCCGATGAGTCAAAGAAAACAAGCGACTTTAAAATAAATAAAGAAGCGGGGTGGGGGAGGAAGCGGGAGGAGAAAAAGCGCAGGCAGCCTCGGTGAGTCAGCCAAGCTGAGCAGGGCTCGCTCGTCCCGCTTTGCCTCTGCTCTCACCGCTAGGGCGGCTGATGCAAAGCGAAGCCTCCAACTGGCTCGCGCCGGGGCGTCCAGGAGCACCAGGCTGGGGGTTGCTCTGTCAAGCCCCCCCCCTCCCCTCCCTCCGCGCCCGGGTCCCTCGGCTCCGATTTGACAGACGCGGCCAGTTGCTGCGTAAAGCCGGACACCCGATCCGCTTTTGGAGCAGCCGGGAGCAGGCAGAGAAAGCGCGCTGCCGTGCAAACCCGGCGGCAGAGAGGCTGGAGAGGAGGCAGCTCGCTTGACGAGAGACACACACAGAGAGAGAGAGAGAGAGAGAGGAGGATCGGAACCCGGTGCTTGCGAAGGGGATCGAGGAGAGAAGCCCACCCCCCGTGGAAGGGGAGACACGGTAAGAGGAAAGGAAGGGGGGACGGGTCCCGGTGGGGCGCTTGTGGGGCAATAGACGGGCCAGCAGGGGGGGGCGGCGCCGGGCTAAAAATCCAGAGGCGAGTCAGGGCTACCTGTTGCCCCGACAGCCGCTGGCTCTGCGGCGTGTCCATTTTTTCCAGCCGAACCCTTCCGCTCTCCCAGCCGCGGCGGGTTTGCCGCTGCCATTTGTCGGCGGGCCAAGGCAGCTAACCGAACTTTGTTGGCGCGGGAACCTGTCGGCTCGGGATGTTGGCGTCCGCCCCTTCGCCTGCCCCCGCCCTTCCAGGGAGACAGGAGGGAACGGATCGCCAGGAACTGGAAGTCCGGGCCGGGCCGCTTTTCCTTGCGGCTTTTTTTCAGGATTATTCTTGGCCAGGGGTAGCACAAGGGAAGAGCCGCTCGCCTCCGGTGGCGATCGACCCAAACGCAGCGGCGGCGGCGGCGGCGGCGGCGGCTGGGTTTCTCTTCGGGAGACACGGAAAACGTGGGTCTCTCCTCGCGGGTGGGTTTTCAGTGGGGCATCTCAAAGGAGCCCTGCAGGGAAGGGAAACCTCCCCTGCGCCCCCACTGCGGGGCACGTCCAGCTCGGACTGTCAGGTCTACCTCGGATTTTTAAGGTGCCGGAGAAACCTGGACCAAGTGGACTTTTCCCGGACTGCGGCAAGTTCACCTACGTAGAGATAAACCCACTTTGTGCACGACCCTCTGTGGAACCTGATGCACCCTCTTTAGGGATCAACTATATCGTGGTTTCCAGGCAGCCTGTATAGTGGAGCACAGAAGTCGGGATATGATATTCACTGGTTAATGCAATTTGTGGAGAAGGAACCATCACAGCTCAATGTCATTGATGTAGGTGCCTCCGCTCCACAACGTCGGGAAAAACACTGAGATTTGCAGCATTTGGTGTCGTTTGTGTGTTCTAATGTATTCTAATTCCATCAAAATCTCTTGCCTTGCAAATCAGATTACTGGTCATACAAGTTACCATTTGCAGCCCTTGGTCATCCTTGTTCTTGCTGCCTCTCCCTCAGCTTGTCATTCAGGATTACTTTTGCCCTTCTAGTTCACTTGAAAGCTAGCAGGCAGAGAAAGACAGGAGCATATGTAGGAAATGTAAGTCAATAAACTCTGATGAATCCATACCCATCTATGCTAGATTCACTTGACCAAAGTATTCTGTGATACCTAGATCCATTTGAATATTGGAACACTATCATATTATTTAACTCAGTTTTGACCAGAAAATAAATATCTAAAAGGAAGACTATTTTGACCTCTTCCCGCCGCCATGTGTCCTTGCTACGCACAGCCACCTATTTTAGCCTAAGTGTACTGCTAACATGAATGTGAGAAATGCAGGTATAATCTTAGTAGGCAGTGGTTTGTTGACATCCCCCCTCCGTTAGTTATTTGTCCTGTTTCAGCCATTAAACTGCTACTTGCTTCTCAGCCAGACTTTCGTCATCACCCTCTGTGCTAAAACGCTCTGCTTGTCCATCCAGAAAGGAACCCCTTTATGTCAAAGAAAACTTCTAAGGTGCTCAACTGCCTCACACAGAAGTGGAAGTCCCATCCATGGGTCTTCTTCCCTCTGACATTTCCAAGGGCAGCAGCCTGATGTCCTGTCCAGGCCCAGAAATATACTCAAAGCAGTCCCATTGCTGGGTACTGCTAGAAAAGATTGGGAAAGTCTCATTGGTCGTTTCATCAAGAAACTCATAGGAAGCATCCAAGGAAAATTCTTTAATCTTGAAACTCTGTGCCACCATTTGCCCAGTTGAAAAAAAAATAATAACTTTAATTTCTTATGAGGATTTTTATATCAAACATGAAATCCTCCACAAAAGGGGCTGCTTGAATTTCCTGATGTAGCTTTGACAACACAGAATTTACTCAGAAAAGCCACTGTGATTAACCAGAGTGAGAGCCAATCAGAACCTTCTGGAACCAGTGTTCAGAAATTCAAACACAATTTTCAATTGCCCAATTATTATGAGCAATAGTGATGGACGCTGGGAGTTGTAGTGCAGCAACATCTGGGGCACGACAATTTCCTATTCCTATTCTAGACTGTGTGCTGCATTTGGAAGCTAACGAGAAGAATATGTAAATAATTAGATCCATCTGGACCACAACATTGAAACATTGAATATTTGCTCCTAAAATAAACACAAAAGAGGCTGCAGTCTGCAAAAGTTTTAAAGAGCTGTAGAGTTTTTCTAGCTTTTGTGTATCAGTTTAAAGTGACTGTTGGATTTCATTTTCAGTAGAAACTATCTACAATATGATGATCTTTGAAGCACCACTGTAGCTTTTTATAGGTTTCTGAGGCACTTTTGCTCTGCTGCCATTTAGGAATGTGAACACTGTTGTGAGACTATTGACTAAATTAAGTCAAAGAAGATAGAGGCAAAACCTGACAAAAGCCAGCAGAATGACTACAGTTTGGAGAAAGGCCTATTTAAAAGTTTGAAAGCTTGGCAGGATTCTTGACAGTACAAGGAAATGGTACCTAAAAGACCATTTGTCCTAGTACAAAATCAGTAGAAAGATTTAGCAAAAAAGGAGAACGTTCCTGGCGGGTATGTTTTCCAGTCTTTTGAACTGCTTCCATTTCTGTCCTTTCCCCAAATCTAGTAGTGGTAGTAGTGAGCATTGAGTACTTCTTTGTGCCAACTTCTAAGCATGATAAAAGTAGTTCTAAGGTAGCAAGCCAATCTCTCACCAAAAAGAAAAACCCCATAGAACCTTCAAATAGTATTTGAGACAAATGGGGGGGTCGCAAAGTTTGTTTAGATGAATAGCAGTAGCTGTTCTGGCCTGCTTTTTTTGGCACTGACATGTGAATGTTCCAGTGGAAGATAGAATGAGCGGGTTTGATTGGGTCTACTTTGAGAACGTTCCTGGAGGAACGTTGTCCATGGGGTCGCAATGGGTCAGACACAACTTTGCAACTAACAACAACTTTGAGAAACTATAGTCGCTCTGAAATTGGAATAGCTGATGGGGGTGGGGTCACCTATTCACTGTGGCAAAGGAAAGGACCCTGTGATCCTAGAAAAAGGACAGTATATAGTCTCCAAATCATTTTCTACTGCTTTGCAGTAGAATTTTAAATCACACCATGAAATATCAATGGGACAATTGACCCACATCACCTGCCTGATTTCCTGCCATTTTAAGACAGGAAACACAAAGGTTTGCAATACCATCATCCACTTTATTTGCAAATGTAATTGCTGATGCACTTGAAATTCAACACTCATTTTTCCCATTCTTTCTTCGACAATTTAATAACAATATATTCAGCACAGTTTTGTCCAGAGCTCCCAAACAGCACCTTCAATCAACCATTATTCAGTACACAAGCTAACCATTAGCTGAACATAGAGAAAGTAAACCAGTCAGTATCACTACTGTCTGCTTTAAGCTTGCCAATTGCTAACTTTACTGGGCCTCCTAGCATCCAACATTTGTGACATAAGTATCCACAGGGGCAGGGTAAGTGATAAAGGCATCCATCATGATGCCATAACTGAAGTACTAGGATTTATGTACTTACCCCAGGCACCAGGATGCAAATATATAAAAATAGGGTCTTCGGTCTGCTATAAACATGAGAGTATCATCAATTTTTAAACATCTTCTTCAGTGCATTTGTCTGCAAATTCTCCCGAGTGCAAAATCCTCTGGTTTTTATGGGACTGTTGTGAGAATATTGTTTTGGAAATATTAGCAAAAGCAGAAGAGCCTCCAAAGCATTCTTTTCATCATGGTACCAACTCAGCAAGTCCTGAGAAGTGTGTTAATTACTAAATACAGAGAAGCCTCATAATCTGAGCTATGAATGTGATTTTACAAGGACTCCAAGCTGCATTTTATGGCTACACTTAGGTCATGGTGAGTGAATGCAATATGACCTGGGAGGTGGTGAATGTGGAAGTCTCCAGTCCTTCCACAAGCATAAGAGAACCATTTTGGGGAGAGTGCCATCCAATCTTGGGGTGGGGATGAGGACCATTTAAAGCTGAACATTTGAAAATTTTGCTCTTGTGTGTGTGTGTACACCAGGGCTCTTCAAACTTGGCCCTTTTATGACTTGTGGACTTCAACCCCCAGAATTCCTCAGCCAGGCACGCTGGCTGAGGAATTCTGGGAGTTGAAGTCCACAAGTCATAAAAGGGCCAAGTTTGAAGAGCCCTGGTGTACACTATCAGGTAGATGCTTTGCATTTGTTCTCCTAGTAACATCATTCACGAGGACCTGCCTTTTAATCACAGACAAAAAGAAGAAGTGCAATTTTGAAAAAAAACATGTTTGTTTTACTCATGTCCTTTTAAAAGAAAAAGTTTCTATTCTCTGTATAGCATCAAATGGCAGGCTGTGGGGAAATGCTCTTCCAGAGATAATGTCTTCCACAGCATCAAATTTCATGGAATCCTAGCATTCGAAGGGGCTATTTAGACTCTCAAGTTCCACTAAGTCCACTAAGTCCCTGCTTAGTGCAGGGATCCAGTGCAGGGATCCAGTTTAAAGCATCTCTCTGACTGACAGCTGTCTGGTCTGCTCTTAAAGACTTTCAGTAGAAGGAGAACTCGCCACCATTCTGTGTAATTAGTTCTGAAATGAATTTTCCAAAAGAGGGAATAAAACCCTCCCTTTGTAACGTTATTTTAACAAATAATTTCTTTACATTGTAACATTTTGATGAAAGAAACTATACTTGAAGGGAAAAAATGCATTGCTTCCTTGGAACAAAATGTTTTGGGGCAAAGGTTATTGATTCTGAGCAACTTGAAACCTTAGGAGCCGACACACTTATGTAACCATTGATGATCAAGTAGCTGGACTCTTGCTCATGTCCATATTCATGTCCCCTGAACATGGCATAAGCATAGCTCTGAGAAACAGCTTTATATCACATAATCTCAGGACCTTGCCTTTGCCTCTTCCCAGCAGAGGCTGCTTAAAGTCATTTTAAGATGGCCCAGTTTAAAAGTGGTGCTTTCCCACTTCCCCCAATAGCGCCCTCCTGAAAGTGTGCTACTCGGAAGTTCTGATTTAAACCAGGAAAGAGAACAGGGTCTTTCCGGCACCATGATGATGATAATGATGCGTCTGTCACAATTGGTGCATTATAGATTTTCTGCCACTTCTGCTGACAGTAGTTACTAGTTGGATAGTTATTATTTTTATTACTTTGGTGTGGAGGACAGCAGCACTCCCATTTTGCCTAGTCCACAGCCTACATCTGAGTGTTGTTAGCCACGATCACTCTCTACCAACACCTGTTGCAGCATTCATTTAGGATGGAGTTTTCTTATTACTGATCACTATTTTACCTTGTGCCCCTGCCCATTCCTGCTAGTCCAACCAACATAGCAGGACGGATAGAAATGGTGTGAAGTGGGAGGAAGGCGTGCTCCTGATGTTCCTCACAACCCCCTTCTCTTGGCCTGTGACCTGCTAGACCTCTTGAAAAGTAACTAAACCCTTTATGCCAGGCATCTTTCTACACTTACCCAATTTCTCCATGTGAAGAAAACCCATTGGTGGATACTTTCCCACTGGCAGGTGACATCAGAGGGAGGGGGAATGAAGGAAGGGAATCCACCAATTATAGATTGGTGGCTGTAGTTGTCTCTCATTAAATCTGTAAAGATAACATCTCTCATTACAAAGGTAAAGCTGTGTGATAAGAGAGTGTAAAGCATAGTCACACTTAAATGGATGTCTACGGAGATTCTCAATCATCCAGGCCATGGTTGTCCCAAAGGTCTTTAAGAAAGTCCAGTTGCCTTTTGAAAAAGCACCTTTGGGATCTTAAATGGTTGTCTAGTTGTCTTGTCTGTATGTCTGGGGTTTACTAGCTGATGACATCATCTGCAGTCCTACAATACTGTAGTTTCATCCAACCTTTTAAAGAATGAATGCTTTTTATGATTCATATCTGTTAAGGCTAAGATAATGTCTTGTTTTGTAAGGTGATAGGAACTGACATTCCTCTCCATGGAAATGCAGTCAGAC
Source organism: Azemiops feae (assembly GCA_023970755.1). Lineage (NCBI taxonomy): Eukaryota > Metazoa > Chordata > Lepidosauria > Squamata > Viperidae > Azemiops > Azemiops feae. Next base: position 1,537,330 of record JALGBA010001447.1, read on the forward strand.
TAAGCCAATGATTGGATACTATTTCCCAGAAGAGACAAACTGTTCACCCAGTTTTACTTTTTCTATTACTAAGATGTACTAGTTACAGTTTAATACTTTAGAATTACCAAAAATGCCAACAAGTATCAAAAGATAGAGAGGTCTACACCGAAATGTTAGGCTTCTGTGCTAGTTTGAAAAAAAGTGTGATTGTGTTAAGGAGTCCATTTATTAAAGTCATAGCAAATCTTAAAGCAGCCACACCTTTCAGCTAAAGTGGTGTTTCTCAACCTTGGCACCTTTAAGATAGGTGGACTTCAATTCCCAGAATTCCACAAAGCTGGCTGGGGAATCCTGAGAATTGAAGTCCGCCCATCTTAAAGCTGCTAAGGATGAGAAACACTGAGCTAAAGCATTTATGCAACAGGAAACATTACAAGGATCATGCCATCCTCTCCGGCTTCTGGAGATGTGAGATTATGGGACAGAATACCACTAGGAAATAACAAAGGAATGGAGATAGAGGCTTTCTTTCTTTCTTTCTACTTTATTAACATTGGCCTTGCCAACTGACAAGAACGTTCTCTTACCAACCCTAGTGATCAATTTCATTCCAATGTTCCACAGAGATGCAATCTTTTCCTTTCTTGGTGATGGAAGGTGTTTCATTTTCTCCTGTTGCATTATATGATTGTAATTTTTTTTTACACATCTTCATAGTTCTTGGGTATTTATTGAACTTCCCAAAGGAATGATTGTTTCTCAAAAAGCAAAAGGATCGTGTATTATCAGGAAGTATATGCTATTTATTCCTAATACTCATTGCTCTGCTTCTGTCAGGCTACTAATAAAGCAGACCAAATAACCACCAGGAAGACTAAAACTATTTGTACTGAGATGGGCTATAATAATAGAATCTCACAAGCCTAATTGTGCTGTACCTCCTCTCCCCCTCCTTCTTATACTCTTGTGAATTAGGGAGGTGTGTGCCTGAGTCACTTCCAAATGCTATCTTGTTGCTCTGGACTTAAAAATGTTTCAGTCCTTTTTGCCTGAGTAACAGTTCTTGCATATTCTGGTCAAATTCTTCTTCCTTGCTCTATAGCAGTGGTGGCGAACCTATGGCACGCGTGCCACAGGCGGCACGCAGAGCCGTCCCTGTGGGCACACGCACCATCGCCCCAGAGGGAGGCGGGGCCAAGCTGCTCCCCTCCGCCTCTCCACGTGCGCCTGCGCTCTCGCTCTCTTTCTCTCTGCACTGGGATTCAGGGAGCAGCTGCAAGAGCTGGGCGGATCAGGGCTGGATGGTGGAGGCAGCTGTCAGCGCGAGTCCAAGTAAGCCTCCGGAGCGATTTTTGCGGCGCCCCAGCGGCCCGATCCAGGCTCCGGAGGCCTGGAAAAGGCCTCTGCCGCCCGGATCTATGCCTGCAGAGCAATTTCGCGCGCCCCCACGGCGGTTCCAGGCGGCAGAGGCCTTTTCGCGCCCTCCCCACAGCTGGCAGAGGCCTTTTTGCGGTGTCCCAATGGCCCATTCCGGGCGGCAGAGGCCTTTTCGCACTCCCTCCATGGCCGTTCCAGGCGGCAGAGGCCTTTTCGCGGTGTTCCAAGCGGCGGCAGCATTGCGATCCATGCGGCGGGTGGGGGGGAAGCAGGAGAACAGCACTCTGTGAGGGTTGGGTTGGACGGACGTGGGGCTGCTGCCTCGCTTTCTGTCCCGTGCCGTGCAGGGGCTGGGCTGGACTGGGCATGGAGCCTCCATGCCGCTTCTTCCTCTGCAGACATCGGGAGCGCCCAGCCCTCATCCCAGGGCAGCTGCCATCGTCCCGCGCTCTCCCGCCCATTGCCAGCCAGCTGGGTGCGTTGAGCTCGGGCCTTGGGCAGATGGAGGCCGGAGGGGAGCGAGAGCCGCAGCTGCCCGGCTCCTGCGCCTGAGGGCACGTGCAGGGAGAGGCGCCGCTCAGCTCAGTAAGCTGCAGTTTGCCTGCAGGAGGAGGAGGATGGGAGGAGGAGGGCTGGCCGGGGACGGGCACAGCGCTGCCCATGGGGGGAATCTGACCAGCCCCAGCCTGAAGGGGGGGAGATGGCAGCATTTGGGAGGGGGTGTAGCTGCCCCCTTCCCCCCAAGCCATCAGCTGAGCAAGATGCCCTCCTGCCCACTGCCCCATCCGCCAGAGACCCCCTGGATCTCCCCCAACCCTGCCTGGCCCCCACAGGCATCCCTTCCCAGGAGCAACATCGAGCTGGCCACGCCCATCCAATCTGCCATGACCACCATAGCCACGCCCACCCAGCGGGCCACGCCCACCCAGCAGGCCACGCCCACCCAGCACCCGGCGATACATAAGTGGGTTTTGGGTTGCAGTTTGGGCACTTGGTTTCTAAAAGGTTCGCCACCACTGCTCTATAGCTTCCTGCAACTGAGAATAAAAGCAAAGCAGCAAAACAGCTAATATTTTGGAATTATGTAAGATTCTAGTCTCGCGTAACAAGCAAACTATGCCATTTGGGCCAGTTTCTCTCTCTCCCTCTCCCCCCCTCTCTCTTTCCCTCTCCCTCTCTCTCTCTCCCTCTCTCAGCCCAACCGTCCTCATAGGGTTGTTATTGTGGGGAAAATAGAAAGAAGGAGCATTATATACACAATATCAACTTGAAGTGTACAAAAATTAAGATGAATTTAAACCAATCAATCAAATAATATATTTCTTTAAAGTCAGCCAATGGACATTCATCTCGGTGGAAACAAGCTTCATATGCCCATTGTCAAACTCTATAATATGCAAGTTTTGGATCTGTGGATGCAAAAGAAAAATCAAATGTATCTGAATAAAAGTAGAACATAGGAAAATGTATCCCTTGCCTCGTTATAGAGAGAGAGAGATAGCAACTATTCAACTGTTGCTAAGGCAAAGAAACAGTGGGTTGTTTTGCCAACCCTCCTCTCACCATTCCCCGCCCCTCACTTTTCATTTCTTATTGTCAGAGCTCAAAACATTTCAAAGAAAATGTCATGCTCTCCTTCTCAAGTTTTAGAAGGTGTTGTTATTTTATATCAAGTCATTTAAATACATTCCTTTGAAGGCTTAGGGATTGGTGAACTCCTTGCAAGCATGCCAGAAGACAAGGAGCATGGGTCTCACCTACAACATGGTTGCGTAGCTGTTTCAATCCACCCCAACCCACCTTTTTTTTCCTGTTAAGGTGTAGAAATTCTGCCATAAGCTCAATCATACTGGATAACATTCTAACTCAATAGAGCTAGTCTGAATAAAGTAGTAACTCACACCAGATACAATCATGTTACTGGAATGGAATTTGGACAACAGTCTTGTCTAGAATTGTCTTCTAAGCACCTCTTATCAAAGACCTCAATTAATGATCTACTTATTTCTGCCAGCTCGACTTTTTCTTTCCTCTCAATCTCACAGTATCTGGAACAAAAATAAAGGAGTCAAAATTCAAGACATAGGGAAGCATGCTTATTTCTCCATTAAACTCCATTTCAGTGCTCCATTTGATTTCACCCTGGGAGCAATTGGAAAGTCCAAAAAAGGATTGAGGGAACCTTTTTTTTTTTTTAAGTAGGTACATATTATAGTTATGATTTCTTATGGTTATGTGCTGGGCTTGGTTAGAACTGAGGTGATTCAGGTTCAAATCTTCCTCAGCCAGAGACATTCACCAGTTGAATTTAGACTAATTCCTATCCTTTTCTGAATCTACTTCATGGGATAATTATTAAGGTAAAATTGGGACAGTAAGGTAAGACTATGGCTGTAATCTATCCCTATTTTGTATGCCCCTAACCACAGAATAAGTGTTCTTAGACAACAAGCTTTTCCCTATCTTGTCTCCATTAATTTGACATTATTTGATCTATCACTGATGACAGGCTGTTATGTCAGTAACACCAATTATCAAAGTAATGTTTTCCCTCTTATGCTGACACTGCCCAAGAACAGCTTCCAGGTATGTAAAATCTCCTAAGCTTTGGCTCCCTTATCATGGAGAGATGTCAGATGACCAGCTGTGGGTAGGAACAGAAGCATTAGAGCTAGGATAGTGATTGACAATTTCATATCAATATACCAGCCAGCCCAAAGATGGATGGATAACAGTTTAACATAGTGAATAAAAAGCTCTATGTATGTATACCACTATGAAATCCCACAGGAATATAAATGTAATTAAAAGTCAATAAATATGCATTACCAGGAATTTCTCAGAAGAAAGGCAGCATGACCATGTTGAAAGCAAACTGGTTTGGTAACTCTCAGTAAAATGAAGGATGTACTCTTTAGAAAACAGTTCTCTTATGTCTGTACATCTCCATCTATGGCCCTTAGCTTTTGTCTTTCACCAGTGGCTTTGGCTTCCAAGTGCTAGAGGTGATAATTTACATCAGAGATCACTCATACAGCACCTGTAGGCTTCTAGACACCTCTGCAAGACTCCTAAGTGCCCTGAGATCCTCATAATTATATAGTGTTTTTAAAAAACCAGAAAAAAAACTTGAAATCTCACAAAGGCATCAATTCTCACAGTGTTTCAGGATTCTCGTGTGAGAGCTGGCACAATTTCAACAAAGAAAGTTAAAATCATATAAACTTTTGTCAGGTTAGTATGATTTCAATTTCTTTCTCATTAGATTTTGAAAGAAGTTATAGGCAAAATTGTTGAAATCTTATGAGTTTCCTTTATGAGATTTTAACAATGTTTAAGGATTCCCCCCCCCAACATTGCACAGTAACTCTCAACATTGTCAGATATTCAACCTTTGGTTCACGGTTATTAATATTTTATTGCATCTGGAAGTTGATCTGGAACAACATATTACATAACTGAACTTAATAATTAGTAAAGTTAACAGTAAATTGTGGCATGCATTGATTTACAGGCTAAATAACCAGGAAATTGTTAATACAGCTATGATAGATTTTGGCATCTGAGATATCCAAGTTTCAAAATATATATTTCAAAATGTGTCATTTTCATTTCTTTATTTTATTTAAAGTACCTGGGTGGCACTTACCTCCTTAACAACTCAAGCAAGCTTACAGAAATATAATAAAATAGCAAACATAATGTTAAAACAAGCTTTTAAACACAATTTAAACAATACCTTATAATGAAGGTCATAACCATTAAAACAAGGGAAAGCTTGGGGTACACATATTTTCTGAACCTCTTCTACACTGTGCTATGGAGTGGGCTTGCCTCAGCTCCAGAGGCAATCTGTTCCCCAGGACAGAGCCTCACACAGAGAAAACAGAATTAATCATTGATGTCAAGTGTACCTGCATTAGGACCACAAAACCTGCCCCACTGATGTTCTAAAAGTGTAAATAAGGTAGAAATAGATGCTTCTATTAGTATTGTGTCCTACGTCATGTAAGGCTTTCCCCATTACTGGGAGCAATAGGATTTGGTTCATAAAGCAGTTGGCAACCCATGAAGTTTTTTCAGCATGGGCGTTCAGTAAGATCCTCATAGTGAGGTTTCACTCACTATGTTTGTTGCCTCATTTTGAGTCAACTGTCATCTTCAAGGACTGCCACAATAAATGCAATATAATTTAACCCTGAGGTTGTTAGCAGGTGAATTACTGAAGTCTCTTTTCTTCTGGAAGGGATTAGGCTTTTTTTAGTAGAGTAGACAGGCACATAGTAAAATATTTTGTTTGTTATGTTATGTTATGTTGTGTTGTGTTATGTTGTGTTGTGTTGTGTTATATTTTATTTTATATTATATTATATTATATTATATTATATTATATTATATTATATTATTATATTATTATATTATATTATATTATATTATATTATATTATATTATATTATATTATATTATATTATATTATATTATATTATATTATATTATATTATATTATATTATATTATATTATATTATATTATATTATTATATTAATTATATTATATTAGGACACCATTACCAAAAATTCCAGTGACTGTATTATATAATCATTGTTCAAACTTCTTATGTCTCTTTCTCCTGCTCATCTTACACAGAGTTAAAACCAGTTTTCTTTTAAGTGGGTGATACAGTTTTCATCTGTTCCTTGTTTTGATAATGGCCTGAAATAGTATCGGGTTGATTATTTTATCTGTGTGAAGATTAGCTTTCACAGTAGGGGTGTACAGTTGGGCCATTAGCTGATAAAAGTCACTCCTTGCCATTAATGTTAGATGGCTGTATAGCTTCAGTGCTGAATCCAGAAGGATCTCAAGTCTGTACATCCAACCCCATCTAGAACAAGCATTTGTCCTGACTTTTGAAGTTCAGCTGCCAGGTTCAATAACAAATATGTTTTGCTCAACTAATATTTATCAATTGATACAGAAACAAGACAATCTTTTAAAAAATTATATGTTTCAAAATTATATTTCAGACGATGTTTAAATTGCAGTACTTAAAAATCATTGGGTAAAATCCTAGTTCAATATAATGTAATAAAAGCTGGATCTGTGGTCTTAGTGAAAGTGATTTTTCAGGGAATGTTATTTTTGAGATTTCCATTAGGGTTACTGCATTAATCCAATGCAGAAAAAAAAAACAGGATTGTGAAACATTCAAAATTAACACATTTATTCTTGCAAAACTTTTATGGACTAAATTCATTAAATACCTGGGTCTGTTCAGGTGCACATAATCCACAAAATCTGAAGCCAGAATACATTTGCTAATGTTTAAAGTACCAAATACATTAAGCTTGACTTAATGCTGGGTAAAAAAAATATATTTCTCAACAATTAACTAATTCATACAATCATTCAAGATTGCGGTCTTTTGATAGAATCTGAGTTCAAAATAAACTTGCTTAGCTTTGGCATGATAGTTCAAGATATGATAACCTCTTATTCAAAAGCCATGTTGCAGATCAAAGAAAAAATGTTTTTCTATTTAGACAGGAAAAATATTATTTCCAGAGAATTGGAAGTTAAATGTAATACATTTTCCCCACTGCTTGTTTGTCATTAGATAACTGCTTCTTTGGGGGATGGTGCTTTAAGAGATAACTTCTCTTAGGGAGCAGTAGAGCTTTGACCAAGTAAGCAGTAATACTCTGGGCAGATCCAGGCAATCACATTAAAGTGCAGTTCACCAGTCTTGGAGATGTTCTTCTGAAAGTCACATCAAGATAGGATGATAGGGGCTGAATGACTGGGGAAAGATTAGATCAGACTGATTTGCTTGTTTGTTTTACCAGGCTGGCCAACTCCATAAGTGGTGTACAATATTAAAAAAGGCAAGAACAATTAAAAGGAAGAGAGACATGTACATCGAGTAAAAACATTCCTGATTATGTATAAAATAAGATTTTAGGATGGCTTGACACCATCCTAACCTAAGATCTGGAGAAACAACCTGGATCCTTAGGTTGGGATCCATAACATTTTCGGATAGAAGCTGTTCCAGGGGGGCAGGCACCACAAGAGAAAATATGTGCTTCCTGTATCTCAACAGATGACATTGTTCAGTCAATGGAACTGGAGCTCACCCATTCTGCCTAATTATACAGAAAATATTAGCAGCTTAATATGGTTACTAGCAGCTGGACAGATCCCAAGATCTGTGACCTTGTCATTAACTACATAATCAATGTAGCTTGCTTACACTGTATTTACAGAAAAAAATGTGTCAAAATAAGAAGGACAATGCTATTTCAAATATAAACCAGCCAAAAATTTTTTTAAGCTGCCTTAAGGGGTGAAAATGAGATGAAAACAAGGTTAGGAAGATACAGGCAAGGTTAGGAAGATACAGCATTTAAAAACATATTTATGTTTTTATTCATAGGACATATTTGTTCCGCAGCTAGGGAAACATGAGGATAAGCCTACTGACACATAAGTTATGTATTTCAGCAAATGTCATGGACACAAAAATCACCTATAGGATCAGTGATGTTATGTAACTTTGCTTCTCTGAAGGGTTTGTTCAGTTAAATGGAAACACTTATTGACATCATTTGAATCCTCAAGTAATCTTACATAAAGAGAGGAAATATCATAAATTGTTATTTAGATAATGTGTGTAGAACTTCACTCCAGAACACATGGTTGTTGGCTGGCTTCCTCATCTTGTTTGTTTTTAAAGGATTCTTTATATAATCACACTGTTTATTGGATTTCAGTTATCCCCAACTGAGCACCACTAGAATACGTTATTCTTCAAAAGGGTTATTTGAAGTACACATCAAATTAGACATGAAAAGCAGCTGTTTTCTATTCTGTTTTTTTTAATTTATCCATATCTATGTGATTAATTATTACATTTTTCTGAATACTTTATGTTGAAAAGAAATGGATAGGTGGATGGATGGATGGATGGATGAAAGGCAGGAAGATAAATAAAGAGGTAGATGGGTAAATATGTAGATTTTGTATAGACACCAAGTTTCATGATAAATCTGGTTGATATACAATATTAAGAACAAATCAAAACAAATATATAGCAAAGAAAAATAATTAACATCTAGAAAGCAAAATAAACTTTCTCTGATATAACAATATTCCCATGAGGGACCTATAACCTATAACCCAAGCTAGCTTTCCTAGGTTTTAAGAGCTTGTTTAAGTAAGGTAAGGGCAAGGGCAATACAGTTCTCTGGGAGGATAGCCATTCCAGAGAGCAAGGCCTGCTTTTTGAATCCTATTAGATGACATTGTTCAATGGTTGAGATCTGAAGCATGCTAACTCATAGTGCTGCCTGTTACTAGTCCTCATGGGCGAACCAAAAGTGTATCATGATCAATGATATACAAAGCTGTTGAGAGATCAAGAAGCAGCAGGACACCTACACTATCCCCATTCCAGTTCCAGTTGAGACCCTCAACAAGCATGACCAATGTCCTGCCCTGAAACCTGATGAAAAATTCAAGATAAACTGTTTCCTCCAAGACTCTCTAAAATTGTAGCCTGAGCATGTCAACAATATTAATTAGGAAATACTCCAGAACTATTTCAAGCTAGTTCAGGTATACAGATAGCTATGTCATTACATAATAAATATTAGTATAGATGACTTGGTAGTAAAATTGGGTTTTCTTGTAGAGCTCAAAAATATTTAAGGTAGAGCTTTCTTGTGGTTATTGCGATTGCTCAATGCATTCTTTTATTTCTTTTTTTTAATAAGATTTTTAATGATTTTTTCATACATTCAATAGTACTTGTTCAACAAACGTGTTGTCTGAGTTTTACATTCACTAATACAGATTGAATTCCTAATCCTTTATTCTTTTCTCTAGCCATTGATAAAATAAGTCCCAAGTTTGATAATATTCTGTTTCTTCTTTTTCTTTCAACCTCAAAGTCAGTCTGTCCATCTCCGCACATTCTAGTATTTTTTTTTAATTATTTCTTCATCTGATGGTATTTCTCCATTTTTCCAATATTGTGCGAATATAATTCTTGCCGCTGTTATTACATGTAAAATCAAATATATGCTTTGTTTATCAGCCTTTTCTGGTATTATACCTAATAAAAAAAAGTTCAGGTTTAAAATCTACATGTTTTCCCAACATCTTTTCTAGCTACGTATGTATTTTTTTTCCAATAACTCTATGCTTTGGCACATGTCCACCAAACATGGTAATAAGTACCTGACTTGTGTTTACATTTCCAACATCTATCTGACATGTTTTTAAACATTTTAAAACATTTCTTTTATTTCTTTAATTTAGGTGCAGCATAATCTAGATAGCCCAGGACAACAGTTTGATAGGTGTTGGGTTACTAACCCTCTCATCTTCAGCAAATAAACAATGCCACTGGGTTGGTGGATGCTTAAGTTTGAATTATCTGATGGAAGGTACATTAACAAAATCAGAGCTATTGTTTGGGAATAATAACTCGTATTAGTTTGGAAGATCTTGCTGTACAGGCAATACTCACTTAATGCCTGATCAAATTACGACAGACTCAAAGTTATACTCTATCCTCTAAGTTGTTGCTTCTGCATCCAGCCCTCATGGTCACATGACCGCATTTCAGATGCTTGGCAACCGCATCACATTTATAACTGGTTGCAGCATTCCGTAGTCACACGATTCGCAATGTTTTTTGCTGATTTCTGGTGTTTTGCCAGTTTCCAGTTCGGGGCAAAAAAAAAAATGCCCACTTTTTTTTTGCCCCAAACTGGAAACTGGCAAAACACCAGAAATTAGGAAAAAATATTGCAAATCATGGTCATGTGACTAGACTAGATTTTACAAGCATTTTGATGTCATCATGAAGTGAGTTTGTGATCCACATGGTTTGTGATCCACATGGTTTGTGATCCACTTAATGACCATGCTAACTCACTTCATGATCACATAAAGATGGTTGTAAAATCTAATCTAGTCACATGGTGAGCCATTTAACAACCACAATGACTTATGACCAAAATTCCAGGCTCAATTGTCATTGTTAAGTGAGGACTATCCATAGCAGGGGTGTCAAACTGCTGGCCCGCGGGCCGGATGCATCATAGCAAAACCGCGCCCACCTATTGCCGGCAATGGCAAAAAAGTCACGATACGTCATGACACATCACATGACATTGCGAGTTTGACACCCCTGATCTATAGTATATATAAGATTAACTGTAATGTTTTTAATGTCCTTTTCAGTCACTGTATTTATTTATCCAATTTGTATGGCTGCCCATATGACTGAGAATCTCTTATTGAGATTTACATGAAAGAATTACATTAAAACAACACCAACTAAGATCACCTCGAGCTGAGTAAAAACATAAACCATTAGACACACGCACCCTTGAATGATTTGAATTCTACAGTGTTATCCCTTCTTTTTCCACTCAGCTTCTGGAAAAAGGAGCAAATGTCCTTGTCACAAAGTACTTGACTTTGACAAGTAAGAAAGAAAGTGCTAAGCTCTATGTTTCAGGATGTTACTGGAACCGTGACTGTGACATTTGGAGATCCAGGAAACTTGTCAAGTGATAAATTTTATAAACAGGCAACCGCTAGCTCTTAGCGGTTTCATTACATTTTGGGAAACTGTGAACAAGCACTCATTTTATTGAATGAGCCCTAGATGTATAATCTGACAACGCACTGTACACGTAGCTAATTTTCTTTCAGTTTTCTACCATATATTTTTTTAAAAAATAGTATGTAAAAATGTATGCACATTTATATGTGCCATGAAGATTTATCAGAGTGGTTTAACACAATTCTGAATTGCTGGCTAGTCAGTGTGGAACTAAATAGAAAGATTCCAGGGTTTTTTTGGCGGGGGGGGGGGGGTTCTCCCAGTTCAGTGCATATTGAATTGCTTACACAGGGGTGCACAACCTATTGCCTTGCAAGTATACCCATAGCTGAATTAGAGGTTCTGGCCTCTGTTCCCAATGGACATTCTCGCTAGGACTAGAGAGGTTGAAATTTTAACAACTTTTGTAGGTTTAGGAAGTGAACAAGCAACAGCAAGATCAGACAAGGATACAGGGAGTCTTTGTGACATGATTGGCAGTGAAAACACTTTGAGAGACTTGCACATTTTGAACCTTAATCTACTTCCTGTCTCTGATCATTGTCCTATTTCCTGGTCTCGTAGTATGAAATATAGTATCTAATTCAAAAGATATACCACAAAGCCTCAAACAAAATGCTCATTGACCTTCAGTTATTCTATCTTTCTTCCTGTAACAGATTGTATGAATAACTGCTGCTAGTTTTCCCAGGTACCTCACAAATTTCCTTCTTTGCAGACAGAGAAGCAGCTTTCTTAACCTTGCTTAACCCCAGCTTCAATACAATCCTCCAGACACATTTTATAGCAGCTCTCTTTTGTGTGCCCTGTCATAGTTTACTGTAACATGCAGTTATTTGTTGTCCTATCTGTGGATTTACAGGCAAAACATCCCCCTTCTTAATGGGAATACAAAAGAGATGATAGAGCTCTCTCTTTATCACTCATTTTTGGACAAGGCTCCTACCGGTATCTGCCTACCATTATATGAGCAATGGCATATTTTTGATCAGATGCCTCTTCTGCAACCTGAACAATGCATTCTCCTTTATTTAATCTGACTTGACTAAAGGGTATATTAATAGCGTCCATTCACACAGAGGTCACCATTATCTGTGAATTTGTGGAATCTAGAATCAGTGCTAGTAGTACTAATGATGTTACCTAGTTTGAGTAATGAAATGTCTGCAAGAAAACAACCAAGCTCAGAGAGCACCAAGGACCCCTCATTTCAACCCTGAAGTACAAATATTTTTTTTACATTGTAGAAATCTATTTCCTTCCTCCCTGTAGTAATGTGAAGATCTATATATCTATCCATCTGTCCGTCTATCTATTTGTCTGTCTGGTCTGTCTATCTGTCTATCTATATCTGTCATCTATCATTCCCATATTCTCTCTATTGGCAAAATAACTTGAGCTCCAGGTCTTTCTTGGAGAGTATATGCCCTAAGGTGCCAAAAACCCTGACACAGAAATATTCAGAAAGAATGGATGGAACCAGTCAAACCCAAGATATCACTTGCATTGGCAAAGAAGCTGATACCACACCCAAGGGAGATGGTTAATATTAAAGAGCCAGTAGTAGCACTGATTTCTAAATTTCTAAAGAGAGAGAGAGGAGACATATTCATACCCAACAGAATGTTGAACAGATGGAACACTGAAGCAAATCCATAAAGCAGCAGATCTGGGGAATCAGGGCTGCAGCATTATCCTGTATCATTGCCTGAAGTTTGGTGATTTGGACATTTGACCTCTTCCCTGAAGACTCATTATAGGTCAGATGTCTAAGAAAAGGTATTAACAAACTTGTCAAAGTAGAAGAGCTCATGGAAGAATCTAGAATAGAATAGAAGCTCCAAGGGACCTTGGAGGTCTTCTAGTCCAGCCCCCTGCTCAAGTAGGAGAACCTATACCATCTCAGACAAGTGACTGTCTAGCCTCTTCTTAAAGACCTCCAGTGATGGAGCACCAATGATTTCTGGAGGCAAGCTGTTCCACTGGTTAATTGTCTTCACTGTCAGGAGGTTTCTCCTTAATTCCAGGTTGCTTCTCTTTTTGACCAGTTTCCAACCATTGTTTCTTGTCCTGCCCTCTGGTGCTTTGGAAAATAATGCATGCAAATAATGACCCCCTCTTCTTTGTGGCAGCCCCTCAAACACTGGAATACTGCTATCATGTCACCCCTATTTCTTCTTTTCTTTAGACTAGCCAAACTTACAATTTGCAACCATTCATTACTTCTGGAGTGGCGGCATGGTAGGGCCTGTGAACTGGGAGGAGGAGTCATTAACCAATCTTTCAGCAAAGTCCTTCTTGGAGAAGAAGCTATTCAGGAATTCATCCTTATAACAAAAGAAAAGAAAAATCTTGCTCTGAGCTTCAGAGAAGGAAGACAGCAGAAAACCATTTTCCATCTTTTCACTCTGACCATTTTCCTGGTAGGAAACACACGAGGAAACAACTACTCATTTCCCAGGCCTGCCAACATAATTATACCTTTAACAGACAAGGCACAGGAGGCAAGAACTAAAGAAAACGCTTCTTAAATTTAGGTTACTATCTTCCAGGTGAGTAGTGATTGCAAACAGTCTGGTGCATTTGGAAGCATGAAACGGTGCTGTGCAGTTCACAGGAAAACCAAGAGACAAGTCTCTACCATTCTCCATTTGCATGAAAAAAGAGAAGCAACTCAGGATTAAGAAGGCAATAAACAATGTACTAAAATGGACATTCCTGTATAGGCAATACAGCATTTTCCCATTCTTTTTCTGGTGCTGAAAAATGAGCTCTAGAGGACAGGGATATTAAACTATTAATATTAAACTCAAAACTATCCTACCAAATTTCCTAGCCTCATTGGATGTTTTGGAGGTCTACCTACTGTATATATCCCAATCAGACTGATTAGATGGCCAATGATACTAAGTTGATAGGAGTAAATGGGGGGGGGCACTTTCAAAAGAGGGCTAGCTTAAGGGTTCTGATCCTATTTTGAGTCAACACTGTGTCGGCAGAGTGGAAGTAATAACAGTATGGTTCTGGACATCATCTAAAAGTTGATGAGCCAAACTATGTAAATGAAAGATGTGTGAATCACATTTTGTTATTACAAAATCTCCACCCCCTCATTTATTTTCCAAAAATGAATGGATTCCGTTTGCACCACATACCACCTTCCCTTGTCGATTCCTTTCCCTTTCTTTCTCCTATTGAACACCTGAATTACATACTGTTCAGTGAATCAGAAGTAAATCTGAAGGAGGGAAATTAAAATGGAAGAGATGCAAAGCCCATATAAATTGTTTCCAACTTGTTACAGATAATGAGCAGAGCATTCAGAGGTCATTCTCTGGGGCAGTAAGTTAGGTATGATAAGCAGAAACTTCTAAGGCAAGTCATTAGCACAAACAGCACTTGAATGAAACATAATAGCGTGGAATAAAATTACAAGAGAATCACATGCAGTTCTGTATCTGTTACCAACAGGAGATCAGTTATCAACTCCTAAGAGGGAAGGAGTGTCTGGATAAAAGTGATTTTCATCTGCTTCCTTTGTGTCAGAAATATAACTTTCGGTATGAAATTTATGGTGTGATTGGGATCAGAGCAGATGTGTAGATGAAGCTTGATTACTTAGAGAAAACAAACTATTAAAAAGTCATAGGAGTTTTAGATGGGTGCGAATAAGGGGATATTCATTTGTTCAGCTTGAAAATTATTCTGCTGTATAGCTGATGTATATAAATAGAAATCCATAAAAATCAAGGCAATTTAATACAGCAAAAAAAAAGAGTCTAAAGTATTAGAAGCAACAAATACTAAAAGTGGAGGGAAAAAAGCAGCTCTAGGAGACATGATATAATAGGGAAATGAATTTTGGGAACAAGTTAAATGCCTGGCATTAAAAAAAAAAGGTCTGAAATTCAGCAAAGTAGGTAAATATCATAGCTGGGTAGTAGTAGTAGGGTTTTCATAGCTGGAGGGTTACCTCTGAAAAGTCTTCCTCAAATAAAGCCACCTACCAATTCACAATATGCAAGGACATATATTGCTGGTCTAATAACATGACCAGGAATGTGTACTTTCCAGTCCTGAAAGGTTTTCTTTCAGAAATATTCATATATCCTCTCCCATATTTATATATATATGTATCACTACACACAATGCAGTATTATATGATGTGCCATGGTTTGGGAACAATCTTTCTTGGGAGCAAGTTGCAAAGATCTCTGAACTGCACTATGTCAACAATAAGGCTGTGTACATGTTTGAGGAAGCAGTTCATTTTGAACTTCCATCACAGTTCTCCTTTAAAGACTTTGTGGAACTGGAAAAGAAAAGCCACTTTCATTCAAGTTGATAAGAATGGTTGGTGTGCGTGTGTACTCTTATTAAACCAAGATAGCTAATTATATCAGGTCAATGATACGTGCATCAATGCATCAACTTGGATGAAGATCAAAGTGCACAATCCTATAAAAGTGTGCTTGTGTATTTGGTCATCTATGTGCACTTTCAAAACTTGCTCAACCTAAGTGACATTATGATGATGATGGTGGTGGTGGTGGTGGTGGTGGTGATAATGATATCCATTCTGCCGTGTCTGACTTGACGATTCTATGGGCCACGTCAAATGAGGTTGTATAGATCAGGGCTTTTCAACCAGTGGTACGGGTACCACCTGTGGTACATTGGCACCTGGCAGGTGGTACGCGACCATCCTAGAAAAGTGGTAGTGGGGGAGGGGAATGAGAGTGCCGCTGGGCGGGCAGGCAGGTGTCTTGCTCAGCTGTGCCTTGGGGGGCACTTTTTTCAGTGCCACTGTAACTTCGAACAGTCACTAAGCGAACTGTTGTAAGTCGAGGATTACCTGTACTTTATCACTTTTTTCCTTTTTGGGGGGGGTGTCAAGTTTTTGACACCTTGCTAGGCGACTGGTGGTACTCGGATATTGCCATATCCTAAAAGTGGTACAATGGGTGAAAAGGTTGAAAAGCCCTGGTATAGATTTCAAAGAATGGTAACTAGGCTGAGTAAGAAACAATTCAATGTCCAATAAAAGAGTCTTTCAAAGCTATTATTGAGTCTCTTTAAATAAGTGTTGAGTTCAGTTTCTCCTAATTTATTCCAGAAACTTGCAGACAGACCCTACTGTGTCTCACATATGGTTATGAGGAAAGTTCTGAAACACATGTTATATAAAAAAGAAAAAAATTGTAACAAGTTATAAGTTTTTCTAAGTTAGAATAATGTCAAGAGAAAATGGTTCTGGTAAGAGCATAATTTGCCAAGGAACTTTGGACAAATAGGAGGAAAAAATGTCGGGTGTGTTTTTAGAACAGTTTATCTTTCAAGGCATAACATTCCCAATCTTTTGGCCCCTGTGGTTTGGTTCTTAACAATTCCAGCATTCTACAGTGAACATTCTTTGCATTTTAAGAAGACAAACACTTGAAACGATGAACCACTCGCTGGAGGATGGAACCCAGGCCTGCATTGGCCCTAATTAAGCCAAGGTCAGTCTCTCTGGTCAGAGGAGGAAACATTTTTGTTAGTGCTGCAGCCAAGTAAAATAAAACTGAAACTATAAACGTTTCAGAATAAACAGAATAGTTTGTATTTCATTGCCTTTGCTGACTCACGTCTGAATTTATCATTTTATGATTATAATTTGCACTGTTAAAGTCCTTAGCAGCCTAGGTGCCATTCCCGATTAGCTGAGCAATCCTCCCAGCTACTATGATCCTGAAGATCTCCAAAAAGGCCAGTGGTGTGAGTTGAGCATCACGGGCTTATTGTCACCATCAGATTTTTGTCTTCAGGTTTTCCATTCCTTTGCTTTTTGGGGCTATTATTGTTGCATATTGTGGGAGGAAAAGTTCCTAGCTCTGTCTGTTGCTTGGTACACTTTAAAAAATAATTAGCAAACAACTTTTTTAGACAAGTAAGTTTCAATAATTAATGTGGGGAGGCCATATTTTAGGTAGTTGATATTTTGATGTTATTTATTTAGAAAGCATTCCTAAATTAAAGGTGGGGTGAATAAAGAGTTATATATTGCACAAATTCTAAAGTCTGCCAGCCTGAAGGATCAATCCTGGAGCTTCTTGAGTAAGGAAAACATCTGGGTCCAGAGGATTCAAGGCAATATTCAAGCTGCTATCCCATATCCATTAGGTGCTTAATGTTGAGTGGAAACATCAGCCACCAAAGGCTTATCCCTGCAGAGATCTCCATAACAGACATGGTTCTCACCTTGGCAGAGCTTCTTCCAGTCTATCTAATCCAACAGGAGAGTCAGGCATTCAAGAATACTCTTCATTATTATTTTTTAATGTCCAAGAACTGGAGGTGATTGTTGATGGACAAACTTTGCTGATGCATGAAGTCTGACCACATTGGCATAAACTTTCTGAATCATTGTAGATTTATATTAGAATTTATCCACTTTTATCCATTTAGACCTCATCAGTTTCAAGAAGACAATGCCAGTATAATGACTACAATCATCTTAAATAGAATGGTCAGACCTGTGATATATGCAGAGATTCCTCAGAAACCAATAAAATAGTATTTCTATTGCAATTCATAGCTTATGATCACAGCCAGAAAACAGAAGAAAATGCCCAGAACATTCCTGAAATCTCTGTCCAGTAAGCATCAGTTCATGTCCCAATTTATATTTGTCATTGTTTTCCCCCAATTTCACAGCCTCTGTTTATTTTTAAAATGATGGTCCTAATTACCTTGATGAGTATATGATACTGGACATACTTTTGTATCATACAGAATAATAGGTAAAACTCAGTGGACTTTTATTAGATGCTTATTTAAATTCCAAATATATGTATTCATTAAATTATAAAAGAGAAGGGATTTTGTCTTGTTTAAAAACTATGAACATTTAAATAAATCAACAGAAAATATGCAATATTTTATATAGCAATAGCACTTGGATTTATATACCACTTCATAGTGCTTTACAGCCCACTCGTAAGTGGATTACAGAGGGGGCTCCAACAATCTGTGTCCTCATTTTACCAACCTCATAAGGATGGAAGATTTGAGTCAATCTTTAGCCAGTCAAGATCGAACTCCTGGCAGTGGGAATGCAGATTTAGCCTGCAATACTGCATTCTATCCATTGTGCCACCATGACTCATATGTCCTTTTGAAAACAGTTTGTGGTATAAGGTCTGAGCGTCCGTTTACCACTGATATATGCTGAAATGGGGGCTTTCTTTGAGGAATTTTTCTTGATATATGCTGCTTGTTCTTCTGTATGCAGTCTTGAATCCTGATGAATCTAGAAACAAGCAGAAGATTGAAATATAAGCTTATTAGATTACAAGTATTTGGGCTCTGTTTACTGTAAAACTGGGTTGCTTTGAAAAAAACAGTCTTGGATTGGATCTAGAGTCATTAGTCACTGAAATGTTTGGGAGCTGGTTCTCTTAAATGACAAATCTCTTTCTAAGAAGAGATGCAAAAGAAAAAGGCATACTGTGGCTCAATAGTAGATAAATACTTTGCAGAAGTTCCCAAGGTGGGGTTTTGTTTTGTTTTGTTTGTATCACCACATCAAGCTGGAGACAAAATCCTTCATGAAACCCTATGAATCATTGCCAATCACTGTTGGCACTACACAGCAAAAGAAAGTACAGTATAGCCTGAGTGATGTTAGAGAGCCCCTGATATTTCTAAAGGCTCTTGGTGGTGAAACAAAAGTAGATTTATCTGATACAGTGCAACATCATATGCATTGTATCACTGAATCTCAGGTGCGTGGATCTTCACATTTAGTTTATATTATCCATGTGTGTTTTTATATCTTGTATGATGATATTTCAATATTTATAAACGAATTGGTGGGGAGATGTTGATTTAAGGAGCAACATGCAGCACTGAACAGCCTTTTGGTTCTCCTCTAATTATCCAATAAGCATATACTATGTCTATTGATTTTTGTAAGAGCATCTCTAGGGGCAAACTAATTTGGACAGTTCTTTGGTAAAAATGAATTTCTGATGGAATGTATAAATATCCATTTATTTGTTACTATAAATCATTCAGTTATTATGGAGTAGAACTTTGCAGCTCACTCTCTTGTGTCGTAGTATCCAGATGTAATTTAGTTGCAAAAAAGGGACCATAATTGAAGCAAGCTACCTTGTTAAGTGCAACCAATCATCATTTGTTTCAACTGAATTTCTAATTTGCCACAAAATGTTAACGCTGCCAGAAGAAGCTACTCTAGTATGTTGGATTCAATAGTCTGTTTCTGTTGCATGAAACATATGCAGTGAAGACATGCGGGAAATGACTACCCTGTAGAAAACCAATATAATGCGGTCCGCTCCTGGGAATGTCATCCTCTTGTTGTGCTTTGTGGTTTTTTCTCCTGCTTCAAAAAGATAAAATGGAATGACAAGCTGTCTTCCCTTTCATTGTCTTCTTTCTGTCTTTCTCTAACCATGGCCTTGGAAAATCAGCAACAAATAATACCCATGGTTTTTTTTGGCATTGCCCAAATGTTTATGTATTTATAGCTTATTTTATACATATCTTGCAATACAGATGGGAACCAGGTTGCTTGTGGAATCTGTACCTTAAGACACAACCTTCAAAGATGTAACCCTCCAGTTACATCAACCCACACCATTAGATCTGGCAAAGTAGGCATGCTGTAGGTGCCATCACTAGAGATCTTCATTTGATGGGTTCCAGGAAATGTGCCTTTTCTGCCATGGTACCTGCCTTGTGGAATATTCTTCCCCTTGAAATTAGATTAGCTCATCCTTTAGATATTCTGGAAGGCCATCAAGATCTGGTTATGTTATCAGGCTGGGACTCCCAGGGAACCGAAGGTTTGCTCAGATGGCTCCATTGCTGAGGTAGCCATTTTTATCCTCTCTCTCCTATGATTTGTATCTTTTGCTTTTATGCTTTTCTGCACTGACAAGAGTCACATTCAGTAAAATGGGCAGCTACATAACTTTGATTAATAAATAAATATTGTTATTCTCAGGTACATTTACTGTAAAGTGGCCATGTAGGACAAAAGAGCAGCAGGAAGGAGGAACGAGGGGAGGCTGTTCATTTTTTTGGGTTTCCTGATCTTCATCTGCCTTTTGAACAACACATCAATAGCCCTGTGCATTGAATTGCTTCCATTTTCCTTTTTCTCCTTTGGGACAAAAATAAAAAAAATATTCCTTGTTATCTTCTGCATATGGGAAAGCGCCACAAAGACTGGATGATTTTTAATCAGGAAAAGAACTAAAAGGAAACAGTAAATAGTTTCCATTGGGAGCTGATACTCCCACACTTGGGGTTTTACTCAAGAAATCTCTCAGGATGAAAAAAAATAATACAACTCAAGTGTGGTTGTATTCTTGTTAGAAATAGGATTTCCAGATCCTCCCCCCATCTCCCCATCACCAAATCCTTTATCTCTCCCATTACTGATTGCTGAAAGAACTAATGTGAAAATGCATGGTGAAATAATAAGAATTACCAGCAAGTTGAGAAATAAGGTAAAAACAATAATAATTTCAACTGTTGTGATTTCCTATTAAAACACTTGCTAAGTTGAATGTTAAAGCATTGTAGAAATTTGCTATGCTCAGCCTTGCCCAACTTGTTGCTCTCCAGATGTTATGGGACTATAATGCTTAGCGTACTGACTGGACTGTTGAATTCTGGAGTCTCACCATATATTGTGAGAATGCCAGGCTGGGGAAGCTGCTTCAGCTAGTAGACTGCAGCAACAATTTATTTTTATTTATTTTCCTCACCCTATTTGTATAGCCCATCTCTCATCAAATGACTCTGCCTGGCATAACGACATTTAATTAAAAAACAATAAATGCATAAAAAACAATCACAATTACTATAAAAAAGCATACAAAGCAAGGGAGGAGGATGTTAACTATAGTAAAGGAGCCATCACAAAGTCTTCCCGTTCCCCAGGGAAAGACATTTCAACATTACCAACATTGAAACCTTACCAACTCATTTCTTCCAAATTCAATATTTGGAAATCCCCAGTTTTACAATGTATATATTTACATTTCTTATTTATTTATTTATTTATTTTATTTTATTTTTTATATTTCATGTTTCCAGACTTCCCATCTCCCTCTAGGAGGGGCATTGGGCAGTGATCAGTTCTATGACTTAGGCCTCAATATATGATACATTGCTATCAATGTGATTAATAATAATTGAATTGGATTTTTTTTTTATTAAATGCCAGTTGCATGAGCTACTGCAGTGCAACAAAAGGAGGCTTATTTCCAGTTTGAATAATTGCCCAATGCATTAAGAAAAAGCTACTAAGTGACTTCAGGTGTTTCCCTTCATGTTATCTGCTGCATGTGGGAAGTTCTTAAGTAAGGTGAGGTGAGGTGAGAAGAGAAGACAAGAGAAGACAAGATTTATTGTCATTTTTTACTGTGGGCACACAGTAAATTCTGTTGCCTGCTCTCAAAAGAAATACACACACACACACACAAACATATATATGTATATAGCATATAGCATAGCGGAAAGAGGAAACTTGAGAGTTCACAAGGTTGATACTATATGGAACAAAACTGTGACTGAATCTGGATGGTCTGCTTCGGGTACCACGAAGCCTCCTCCCAGAAGTTAACAAGGAAAGCAGGTCATGAAGAGGATGTGTAGCATCCCAGACAATACTGCAGACCTTGTTCAAGCATCGCTTATATGCTATATGTCCTGGATAGAAGGAAGTGAACTACCAATAATCTTTTTTGCCATCCTCACCACTTTCTGCACCGCCTTCCTGTCTGGAAAACATCATTGATTGTATTCTTTAGTGATATATTGAAAGAGCAATATTGGAATATCACATGTATGAAAATACAATAGTACATTTTCAGAAATATGTGGGAAAGACAGAACTGTAATAACATAAAAAGGTGCAGTGGGACCCAGCAGGGAGTTCAGCATCCCCTGGAATAGAGCCACACAGTTTGATCTTGGTTTGTATAAACAGCTCCTAGATGCAGAGATGTGACTTTTCTTGAGCACTTGGGTAGACTTTGTTTAAATCAAATAACTCAGTTTTATTTACACATTTCCTCTTCGTTCATTTTAGAAATCATTCAGTACCTAATACATAATTTTGGTCCATACAGTTAAGTTGTAAAAAGACTTAATAACTCATAATAAGCCTTGCATGGTGTGTTTAACTCCTTGTTGCTTTCTTTTCTGTGTGTCATTAAAGTACAATTAAAAATGAATTAATAAATAGACAAGGGAATTTGTCACTTTGTCCTTTACTTCAAAGCTGCCAATAGCTCAGAGGGACTCATTGAAATAACCCTTCCTATTGAAAGAGCCTAAAGAGCCACGTAATAATTTGGCTCTTTTGCAAGGAACAAGTGGTTGCTTTCTCTGGAAGGCCTTTTGGGGGACACGAAACCTGCTACTTTTTCCTAATAAAAATATTTTCAAGTAAAAATGCTTTCTGGAAGACAATTCCTAGTGCCTCCTGTCAAAAGGCATTGGACTTCTCGTTCTTTTCCTCCTCAAAGTATGTTTCGTTGGGAGGGGGGAAAAATGGAAGAATTAGAATTAGAAATGAAAAAAATGTTCTTTGGACCCACTGTAAATTAGGAAGGACAATTACACAGTAAAATCATGACCGGAAGGGCCCTGAATGCCAGCTTCATTGTAATGCTAAGTGGGGGAAAAGAAGATAATATGAATTAACAGATCTGAAGGGAAAAATTGGCAGGAATAGCTGAATTACATTATATTGATGTCATAGAGGCATCAAATAGTAAATGATCACGCTTCACAATGTATTGAGTCTTAATTATTGTGAAGGGGTGTTAAAGTAATAATTGCACTAACTAATTCAAAATAAAAGAAGGGGTCACTATAAGAATTGTAGCTTGTAGGTTTCATATGGACTTCAAGTTCTCCTGATAATGGTCTTCCTCAGTGGAATCTAAAAGGACAGACATGATGGTCAGTGAGAAAGGACAATGCATTTGCAGTCCTTAACATGGACCGATCTCCCAGCCACAAGGCAGCCATCCTCTCTAGTCTGTAGTGCAGGTGAAATAAGGACAAGAGGAAGACAATTCTAACAGGAAAAGCCTTTGGAAAGCAGCCACAGAAGAATTTCTCATTTTAGACAGCTAGTTCCATGCCCCTCCATCATAGCGTTATTAAGCAAGAGGCATGTTATTCAAGATCACTTGGCTTTGGCATCTTATTCAGTAAGTTCACAAAGTCATATGAAAACAATATGAAAAGTTTTATACTCTCAACAACACATTCACATCCTTGTTAGGTTCATTTTGTGTTATGAATATTCCTAATTATTTCACTCTAGCCCTTTGAAATATCTGTGCACATTTGCTCTTGGAAATCAAACTAATATACCCCAAACTGTTCTAGTCCTTCCATTTGATAGGGTCTAGAATGGCTTTATTTAATTCTCCCTTTTTCCCTGCATTTGAATCCTCATTTTTGATACCTTATGTTTTTCATCAATGGCAAGTTTCTTGGGACAGGTATCACCAATTTTCAGGCAATCTCTACTGCATTCTCTTTTTGATATCCTTTTAATGATTAAGAGGTAAATTTAATTATAAATTTAAGACATTTGTACAGCCACCCATCTAAAACAATTCTGGGCAGTAAAAGAGCCAGTAAAACAATACAAACCAACAGGGATAAAAACAAACAAACTGGCACCACAGCCACACTTCCCTGATGCAATCCATATTCTCATCCCACCTTGATTGCCCCATCTTAATGCCTGAGGGAAGCTTTTAAGTGCTCTGCGGAAGGATAGAAGTGTGGGGGCCTCTCGGACCTTAGAAGAGAGGGTATTCCATAAATCCATTGGATTTCTCTTCAATTATTCTTTATCCCATTACACATCTCTTCAGGGCTTTAACAAGCCTATTTTGTAGATCCAATAATTAAATCATTACTGATGATGTAAATAGTCTGGTTACTAACTTCTGACTTCATTCTTCAAAGTGCTCCTTTAATATTTTAATATTCAATTATTTGAATGAGGGGATAGATGGCAAACTCATCAAATTTGCAGACGACACCAAGCTGGCAGGAATAGCCAACATTCTAGAAGACAGGCTTAAGATACAGAAGGATCTTGACAGACTATCTAATAAAATGAAATTCAATGGTGAAAAAAGTAAGGTTCTACATTTAGCCAAGAAAAACCAAATGCACAGGTACAGAATAGGTGGTACCTTGCTCAATAGTAGTAACTGTGAGAGGGATCTCAGAGTCCTAGTGGACAATCACTTAAATATGAGCCAGAAGTATGCTGCAGCTGCCAAAAAAGCAAACACAGTGCTAGGCTGCATTAACAGAGGAATAGAATCAAGATCATGTGAAGTGTTAATACCACTTTACAATGCCTTGGTAAGGCCACACTTGGAATACTGCATCCCGTTTTGGTCACCACGATGTAAAAAAGATGGTGAGACTCTAGAAAGAATACAGAGAAGAGCAACAAAGATGATTAGGGGACTGGAGGTTAAAACATAAAGAACGGTTGCTGGAATTGGGTATGTCTAGTTTAATGAAGAGAAGGGCGAGGGGTGACATGATAGCAGTGTTCCAATATCTCAGGGATTGCCACAAAGAAGAGAGAATCCAGTTATTCTCCAAAGCACCTGAAGGCAGTACAAGAAGCAACCTAGAACTAAGGAGAAATATCCTGACAGAACAATTAATCAGTGGAACAACCTGCCTCCAGAGGTTGTGAATGCTCCAAAACTGGAGGTTTTTAAGAGGAATCTGGACAACCATTTGTCTGAGAAGGTATAGGGCAGGGGTGTCAAACTGCCGGCCCATGGGCCGGATGCGTCATGCTGAAACCGTGCCCACCCCATTGCCAGCAATGGAAAAAAAGTCGCGACATGTCACGTGACGTTGCGAGTTTGACACCCCTGGTATAGGGTTTCCTGCATGAGCATGGGGTTGGACTAGAAGACCTTTAAGGTCCCTTCCAACTCTATTATTATTATTATTATTATTATTATTATTATTATTATTATTATTATTATTATTATTATTATTATTATTATTATTATTATTATTATTATTATTATTATTATTATTATTGTTGTTGTTGTTGTTGTTGTTGTTGTTGTTGTTGTTGTTGTTGTTGTTGTTGTTGTTGTTTTGTTGTTGTTATCATTTCCAATATTATAACATTATGTATCATTCTGTAATGTTATAACATTATGACATCAAATTTGTATCCTCCTTCTTTAATCTTCTCTAGTATCCAGTATCTAAAATCATCACTTATCTTTTATTATTCAATTGCCAGAATAACCAAAATAAGTCTGTTTCCAATGAGGTTGTTTATTTTTTATAGTTAATTCCAACCCTTGTAGTGAAAGTCAATGTTCCAAATTTATCTGGATCCTTAATTCGTTTATAACTTTCTTAGATTAAAATCTTATTTAGCTTTTTGCTCTTTATTTCAAATTCATTAAGTTCATAAACTTGTAATTATTGTTTTCTTTTGTTCAGAGCTGAAGATAAATTCACCCAATAAAGACTTTTCAAACCAGTCATTCCAAAGGTCTCTAATGGCTTTAGAATAGCTAATAGGTAATTTCCAAACATGATTAGAAAATGAGGTTGGTGAACTTGGCGTCCTTTAAAAGGCTCTGCCACATCTCTGAGCAGGAGATGGAGCAGGAGAGAGAAGACAGCTTGCAAGTTATGATAGGATGTTTAATCTCTATGTCTCTCAGCATTCAAATCTGGAGCACATGTGGGTCATCTCCCATCCTCTCCTTATGTGGAGAGGTTCCAAGGAACCTATCTACTCACTGATTCCCTGGTGCCTGCTGAGTTCATTGGATATACTTTGCAGAGCCATCTTCAGTTCGCCATTCTTCTCCTGGAAGCCATTAGGCCAGCTAATTTTGCACAGCAAAAGCAACGCCATGTGAATCAGACTCATTTAAAGAATAAATGAAAATAGCATAAAAAGTAATGTTTTTTATTATTAATTTGCATAAGAAAAGTTAACTGCTCCTATAGGTGTAGGGCACCTAAATATCAGAGCCTCTATTGCAAGATGGGAGGCCGTATAAGTTGATTAAATAAACCATATCAAACTCAGAGTGGATGGTACCTATTAGAATTAGTATCTATTTGTGAAACGTTGCAATATCACGGCAAATGCTGTAATTCAGTACCAAAAGAGTGATAATCAATCATATTCTGTGCAGAGCTAAATATTTCAATCCTTGCTGAACCTGTCTCAGGATTGATTGTCTCCCCTTTGAACCACTTGATCTGCTGAGAAAGGGAATCCTTCTTTGAATTTTTGTGTGTGGCCATATTGTATTTTGATTTTATATTCTGCTGCAGAAGGTCTTCCCAGAAGAGGGTCAGGAATGAGATTTACAGATCAGACTCAGATTTCTCCCAAGAAATTTTCTGCCTTCTTTTTACTTCCATTTCATTTCATTTAATTTCTCATTTTCCATTTTTCTCTTGCTAGTACACTCAAGGGGAATGAACCGCTGTTTAAAATACCCTGGAAGCAGTCCAAGCAGCACAGAAGGCAAGAAAATGAAAAATACATGAAATGAATCAAAGTTAACATTAGACATGCTCCGAGTGGGTGGAACCAAGGGTGGCAGATACCCCTGCCAGCTCCAGAGAACGTCCTACACACTTTCTTTTTGCCTCTCCTCTCTGCAGGGGGAAAGACAGCAACAATGGATGTGTACACACTCCCCCCCCCCCCCAGTATTGTATCTCTCCCTCCTAAAACATAACAAAAACCATTTGTCCTCATATCAAACAAAATGAGTTGGTTCAGCTGGAGTGCTCTTCTCTTGCAAGGAACTTTCCCACTGAAGAAACTGTATTAAGTCTCCAGAGCTGTGCACGCAACTTAAAGAAGTGTGTGCAGACTAGGTCTCTGATTTCTCCTCTGCCTTTGCTGCTTCTGTCTTCCGTCAGCATATCTCCAGCCAGTGGGGAGAACATCCCACCCATGGATGTTCACTACAACAGAAATGAAGCAGGTTTGACTTTAATGCTCTGCCTGGACTTTTCCAGATTGAGTTTTCATTCCCTCCTCCTACGCCCCCTGTGGGCATCTCACATGTGAAAATAAATTGAAACAAATGGGAAGATTCCAGGTACAAAGAACTCCAGAGAGAGTGAGGCAGAGAAACTGCCATGATTGTGCAATTTACTAGTTCCTCTAGATTAGAGAGGGATAGCCTAAACTGACTAGTATCTGAGCAAGCATATGAAAATACCAGAAGCTGGGGAAGAAGTGATTAAAACTGACCAGTATATGGAAACTGGTAACTGAACAACAAAAACATCGCTTGCATTTTCTGGTTGCTGCAAAAATGGCAATTATTGTTTTTGCCTATAGAAGTGCCTAAAGAACCATAGGGACACCATTCCAGAATACTGTAAATATGGAATTGTGCTAATCTACATAATAATAATAATAATAATAATAATAATAATAATAATAATAATAATAATAATAATAATAATAATAATAATAATAATAATAATAATAATAATAATAATAATAATAATAATAATAATAATAATAATAATAACAACAACAACAACAACAACAACAACAACAACAACAACAACAACAACAACAATAGGGTTGGAAGGGACCTTGGAGGTCTTCTAGTCCAACCCCCTGCTCAGGCAGGAAATCCTATGCCAGAGGTCCCCAACCTTTTGGGCACCAGGGACCAGTTCCGTGGAGAAAGGTTTTTCCATGGACCAGAGAGTGCGTGGTTTTGTGTGCTGCCTGCATCCCATGGAGGCTTGCTTGTGCGGACTGGTTGCTGGTATGCAGCGGCCCGGTACCGGTCCACCATGGGTTGGTGACCCCTGCACTATACCATTTCAGACAAATGGTCATCTAGTCTCTTCTTAAAAACTTCCAGTGTTGGAGCATTCACAGCTTCCGGAGGCAGGTTGTTCCACTGATTAATTGTTCTAACTGTCAGGAAATTTCTCCTTAGTTCTAGGTTGCTTCTCTCTTTGATTAGTTTCCATCCATTGCTTCTTGTCCTGCCTTCAGGTGCTTTGGAGAATAGGTTGACAGTGTCATTGATGCAATGAACATGAATTTGGGCAAACTCCAGAAGAAAGTGGAGGATGGGGAGGGGGGGCGACATGCTATGGTCCTTGTGGTCATGACGTAGAGAATGAACAGCAACAAAAGAAACAAAGGGAGGAAGGGGGGGAAGGCTGTGGCTGAGACTAGCTAGTGGCTAGAGGGGAGAATGTGTTCTTGGGTTTCTCAACCTTCACAAACAGCATCTCTGGTCTCACCCATAACAGATGTCATTATCCCACTTCTAAGATAACGGATGACAAAATGCACTAGATTTTGTACACCTTGAAGATATGGTGTACCTTCACTATTGGTTTAAGAGGGAAAATAGTCCTCGTGTTCCAGGACATAATTATTGTAATAATTCCAAAGGTGTGATATTCAGGAGCTGTGGGCAAGATGGAGATAATGTTGGACAACCAAGGGGGAAGTTTGGTGTTGTCAGGGAATGAAGATCCACAATAAAGTGCAAGTCAGGGCAGGCCTTTGTAGGTGACCTAATATTTCTGAGTGTTGCAAACAGCAGTAACATCTGGGTTGGTTAGCAGCCTTTGGGGTATCTGTCTTCTTCCTTTCTGAGCGTGAATGTTTAACTACATGGTTTGGGCCTCAGTGTTGGGGATTTTGTTGTTACTGCTGCTATAAAGATATTCTATATTGTTTTAACATTACTTGGGCTATAATGTGGTTATTAGCTTGTAAATGATTCATAGGGAATGGCTTGTCCAAGGCTATCTGCTCACAATGCTTTAAAAAAAGTCAATTGCCTTCAGCAAATATAATCTGGCATCTAGTTGCATTGGAATTTCAGGAGATGGAGAATAATTCTGTGTAATCCTGATTTTAGACTAGAAATCTTCTATTGTACGTTTATTTCTTATTCCTTTCTGAGGGCTTATCTTTCAGTAAGCTCACTTGTGAAGAGAAAGGCTGTTAAAAACAGTCATAAAGGAGTTGGCCAATTTCAGGACTAACATAAGAAAACCGAGTGTTTAAAATTTTAAACTGGGAATCTGGCTGTACTAATTTATAGAAGTGTGACACTCAAGCTTGATAGTGGAAGCATCAGGATCATCATTTTAATTAATGTGAGGGATAGGGAAGAAAATAGTTTAAGATAAGGGGAGGGGAAACATAGAGTCTGACAACCTTTTAATACTGAATGGTTATAATATGGAAAAAGATTTTATTTTCTGGAATGTAGTTTAATGACATCCATGAATACTCAGTAGTATTGGGTTGAGGGCAATGTCTTTGGCAGGAAGAAGGCAGTTAGATTGCTTTAGTAACTTTATTTTTTCACAGTATTGATTATTTTTATGCAGTGATTGGAGGGTGTTTTGAATCTGGAGTTGCACAATTGTTCCTTCGTGAATTTTGTATATTCCCCCTAAAACCTGGCCTTTTTGTATTTTGCTCTAGTTAGATGATGATAAAGATAGAGATGATAGAGATAGATAAAAGGCTCTGGGAAAAGAAATGCAAAGGCCAAATTCACCCACACACATATTTAACTCATATATATTTTTTCTTTTCATGGTTGCTGGGTAACTAACACCATACATCTCAACATACTTTTAGCCTGTTCTTTTTGTTTTTAATTTCATGCACAGGCAACTGAAATTGAATCTAAAGCCAACCTACTATCAGAATAACAAGATCTCAAAAATCAAAATCATGCCAGAAGCTATAGAAGCAATTACTAGTTGAAGCACCTGAAAAGCAAGGAGATACTCCTTTAGGATGGAAAATGCAACTTGAAATCTGTGTCCTTGACCCACATTTCCTCTACCCCAGAAGCTAAGGCTTAGACGGAGGTCATGGCATCAGTTTGTGCAACGGACCTGCAACTTACTTGTTGCCTTTCAGTATTGAAGCATCCTCGGCTTCAGGCTGGTGTGATATGAAAATATACGAAGTAGGTAAATAGAAGGAAATGGCAACCCACTCCAGTATCTTTGCCATGAAAACCCCATGGACAAATAATAACAATAGCAAGAAAGAAATAACAAAATATAATAGAGAAAATCTCTTTAATCTTGGTTGATTGTCATCTTTTGCTTTGTCATATACTTGGGCTTTGCTGAATGCCCCCAGCCTTTAGGGGGCAGGAGGCGCCACTCCTACCTTTCAAATTTGCTCATGGTAAGAAGCGTTTATTGTTCATCACAGAAATACAGTGGCTCCCCAGATGTTGCTGGACCCTCCCATCATATCTGATCATTAACCATGCTAATTAGGAGGGGTATTAGTTGGAATCCAATAATACATGAAATGCCACAAACATTTAATCCTAATTTAGCTGGAAAAATTGTTTATAAAATCAATCGATAAATTAACACTCTCCATATTATTTCTGCCTTGTTGTTAGGAGTCAACTGTTTCCTTTGTAATTCTATGCTGCTGCATGAAGTTTGGGATTCCCTATGTTCATTCTAAAGCAATCAATTTTTCTTGTATTTTTTACAGGAGTTTGGAGATAATGTGTTTCCATTCTTGTTTGGCTACCTAAGCCAAAGCCAAAATGACACTGTCACTGTCCTGCATGTGTTTGCTATGCAAGAACACCATTATTTCTTTATTATTATTATTATTATTTTGGTTCTTCTGAGTCAGTGTTGACTTTTGGTGACTGTCTGGACAAGTCCCTGCAGTTTTTGAATGTGGTTTACCACATTCCTCCTCCTTAGGACTGGGAAAGAGTGATTGGCTTCATGCCTAAGATGACACTAAAATTCACGGTTTCCCATTTTCTAGTCTGATGCCTTAATTACCACACCAAACATTCTCTAAGAACACCGGGCCATATTCTGTTGTATTTCAAATTGTTTTCACCATTTAAAATAGAGAATGCTTTAAGATGCATACAAAATTGGCATGTGTCACTTAGTAGAGAGGTGATATTCTAGGAAGAAATGATTAGAACATAAAATATTGCTGAGCGTTTGTGTTTATTTACAGATATCCATGTTAAGAACATGCAGAGACTGACATAGCACTCTGATAAGCAAGTCTGCTGCTCACAGATCAGTCAAATGCATTTATAAGGAATATGGTTGGGAAGAAGACTGCCTGAAGCTCAAAGACCCCAGCTTTCAGTACATGGTTAGAAAAGAAGGGAGTAAACCTCCTGTCTTAGTCTTCTAGTCCAGATAAATATTTTCCCTCCTGCAGAGATTGGGAATCTGTGGTCCTCCATATGGTATTGAACTGAAGAATTCTCAGATTTAATAGAACTAATACTTAGTTTTTTAACTGAGCATTCTTCAGAGCAATAATTCTGATGGGAAATATAGTTCAGCAGCATCTAAAATCCTTAATTTTACATTCTTATCTTAATATTTGTAGAAACAGTGATGCTTCCTAGTGATACATGTCTCGCAATTATTATGGCCTCAGGTCAAACTGCATGATTGTTGTTTTTTTGTTCCCCCACTACACTACAACCCCTACATACATAATGAGTACATCTAATTTACATACATAAACTGTAATAAGAGTAGTGAGAAAATGCATACATATCCTTGGTGTGTACACATAAGTCCTGCTTATTTTCTTACACGTTGAAAGAATATCTTCAGGCTATTTAGCCAATAGTCTAGATAGATAGATAGATAGATAGATAGATAGATAGATAGATAGATAGATAGATAGATAGATAGATAGATAGATAGATAGATAGATAGATAGATAGATAGATAGATAGATAGATAGATAGATGATAGATAGATAGATAGATAGATAGATAGATAGATAGATAGATGTTAGATAGATAGATGATAGATAGATAGATAGATAGATAGATAGATAGATGTTAGATAGATAGATAGATAGATAGATAGATAGATAGATAGATAGATAGATAGATAGATAGATAGATAGATAGATAGATAGATGTTAGATAGATAGATGATAGATAGATAGATAGATAGATAGATAGATAGATAGATAGATAGACAGACAGATAGATAGATAGATATATGATAGATAGATATAGATAGATAAAGAAGATAGATAGATAGATGATAGATAGATAGATAGATAGCATAGATAGATGATAGATAGTAGATAGATATATAGATAGATAGATATAGAGAGATAGATAGATAGATATAGATAGATAGATAGATAGATAGATAGATAGATAGATAGATAGATAGATAGATAGATAGGCTAGATAGCTAGGTTGGTAGGTAGGTAGGTAGGTAGGTAGGTAGGTAGATAGATAGATAGATAGATAGATAGATAGATAGATAGATAGATAGATAGATAGATAGATAGATAGATAGATAGATAGATAGATAGATAGGTAGATAGATAGATAGATGATAGATAGATAGATAGACGATGATAGATAGATAGATAGATAGATAGATAGATAGATAGATAGATAGATAGATAGATAGATAGATAGATAGATAGATAGATAGATAGATAGATAGATAGATAGATAGATAGATAGATAGATAGATAGATAGATAGATGATAGACAGACAGACAGACAGACAGACAGATATTATTAACCCAGCTCAACAGCATTTTTGGAAGAGTGTTCTTATTACTAAAATATATCCTAAAGGTGCTTTTCAAAAGGCAATTGGAGTTTCTTCACCTGGATTATTGAGAATCTCCACAGACATTTAATAAAATATATTTTCATGAAAGTTGGTCTTTTATAGCAAATAGAACAGGCTGTCCATATGAAAAACATTGAATTCTGAATTAATGCCTGGGAATTCTGTTCTGGTTTGCATTCAATAGCTGCATATTTATTTTCCCTATGCCTGGCCAAAGTGAGAGTGTGGGATGCCACAGAAAGGCTTGAGGAAGGACCAGAAATACAATGGACTTGGCAACCACTTTCTAATTTTGGAAAAAGAGGAGCTTTCCCTCAGTAAGGAAACTTAGTAGAACCCAGCCCTTTTCTGCAGTAGTAGAAAGAGCTACAAGGATGATGATGATGATGATGATGATGATGATGATGATGATGATGATGGTGATGATGATGATGAATTGTTTTGACTCCTAGCACTCCTCCTTGTTTGCTCTGCAGCTGCTGGTTATTTTGCAGTACAGAAAAAGAAGGAAAGGTGTCAGCAGGCTGTCAATGATTTATAACAATAACAATAATTACCTGGGATTTGATACTCACCTGAATTTCTTCCCAGGATCCTTCTCTGCTTCCTTTTCTTCACTGGCCTTTGGATTCCTCTTTATTCACCCTACTTCTGCTACCCCACCTACTTCCTCACCTCTGTAGTTCTTTTCTCCTTTTTATCATCTTTTGTGACTGATTTTTAAAAAATCATCTTTCATGGTTTCTTAGTTGGGTTCTTTCATCTTATTGTTCTAGTATGTCCAAGTGGAAAACTGAACATAAGTTGTACTCATATACATGGAGGCATGGGGAAAATGTTGGAGTATTGTTTGGCTAAGAAGGCTTGTTATTAAGTCTTCAAGTTTAGGACTATCGTAACCACAACCAGAATCATTTAATTAAGTATCATTGCTGAAGGCAGGTTGTAACATGGATTTCCTAATTACGGTGAATAGTTAGAGTAATTGAACATGCCTCCTTTTGATTTGTACAAAGAACCTTCATTGGATCCTTAATAATGATTTTTAACTTCAATAAGAGGTGATCTGGTCCTGATCCATTTGAGAAACTGAGGTCAGAACGAGGAACTTAGAGAACTATGTGCTTGGGAGACCATTTTCCCCAGCGAGAATGTCAGCAGTTTGGTGGCAAGTTTTTTATAACCACTCCTTGTTTCTGATATTTCCTCTTGCCAGAGGTGCTAAATCATGGCCATTTTAGGAAAATGGCTCATAGGAAATGGCTCATCCACAGAAAATGCATTCAGTGTCCTTTCACATCCTTTGTTAATAGCAATTTTTGCCATGACCCATGGACAGATCTTTTGAAAAGCTTGTCAACTTCCCACTTCCCCTAGGCGGCTTAGGGGAGGCAGGCAAATGGCCTAAGCATCACGGTTTTATGAGATGCTAAGTAGGCTCTATTCTAGGAAGTGGCTTGACTAATTGGTTTTCAATCAGTGCGTAGGAAAGCACATTAAAAGGCCCCAATCTTTACAGATTTGTTTTCAGGCGCTGCCATCTTGTGTTAAATTCAAGCAAAATTATTCGATCGGCACCATGCATCGGTTATATTAAAAGTGAGCCTCTAGCAATGTAGAGGCAATGGTTTATTTTCCTATTTTTTATGATAACCAGGCACTTTGTACTTCGTTTGCCCTCTGCAGAGGGAATTCTGTGAGACACTTTAGAGCTGGCCAACTTCCTGCTTAGAGCGTGTTTGTACAGGGTGTTTGAAACCCAATGAACTGCAACTTGAAACTTTGAAGTCTTTCAATAAATTCCTTTTGCATGCAATCATTTACAATTGCAAAGCAAAACTTCGTACAAAGAAAGCTGCAACCTCCTCTTGTGACATTTCTCTGTATTGGGTTTGCAAAAACAGGTCTTGTATAGAAAAGAGTAGAAAGTCTAGATTTTTTTTTCCTATTCTAAAGCGATGTGTTATAAAACCTTTTAACAGCAACCACACACACATTCCATTCGAGTAGGAGCACTAAAGCCCATGTAAATTGTTGTAGAAAATGAAATTAGGTGCTGTACAGGTGACAAATCGAAAAGGTGCCGTACAGGTGGCAAATTCTTCCAGTTCAGTATAATTTACCATCTGTAGGGATGTGATTGATGTAGATCAGCAGGCTGGCTGGGGAATTCTGGCAGTTCAAGATCACACATCTTAAAATTGCTGAGGCTGAAAAACACTGATATAGATTCATATCTCAGCTCCATACTGCTGTCAATGTGCTTTGATTATGATGAACACCATCAGTGAGGAAGACTAGTGTACTTTGGTTTTATTTTAGGTAATTTATTTCAGGCAATTTATTCAGGTCACACAAAATACGCTTATATAATTGTTTTAATTACAGTTTATAGGATTTATGTCATGAAATATTTCAGGAATCTGTGAAACATGAGCAGTACCCTGTTTTTAAGTTGATCCCTGTGAAAATGGGAGGGAGGAGAGAAGAGCACTTGCCCCCCCCTTTTACTGTTATTGCTAATTGTTTTCTCATTGCTTATCTACTCTGTTGCTTCCTGTTGTTAGCAATTCACATCTTCACCCAAGGATAGGGATATGCCCAACTATTTGATCAACATTTTTGTTTCTACTGGCCCTATTTTTAGTGATAGTTTGGCATTTGTTTACTAAAAGGGTGGTGGAGGAGAGCAATATTATTTCCTTTCCAGCCTACATCAGTTCCCTTCAACTAGGTGACCTCTGTTTGTATTGAGCATCAACTTCCTTTGCCTCTAGCCAAAGAAGGCTTTGCCATCCAAAGCCATGAAATATGTAGGCCCAGCACCTGTTTGAGGAAGGATTACTACATCAGTATCAGGGTGACTATTTCGCTCCATTATTTGAAGGACTCTCCAGTTCAAGTCTATAGATAAAGAGAAGTTTGCAGTTGCCCATTCAGTATTAGTTCTTATATAATAAACTGAGCAGAGAGATACGGTGCATTTTTATTTAGATTATCCTTATGATTTGTAAATGCTTTCAGTATATAATATACCACACTAAAATATAAATTGATATTTAGGTAGGAGGTGTAAGAGAGAAATGTTCATATGATCAGTTTTTTTATTAAATTTATAGAAGACCTAACTTCAAGTATATCTATTTGCTCAGTCCATTTCTCTGAAATAGTAAATACCATAAACAATAGGAAATAAAACAACCTACTGTTGGAATAAGACACAGATCATGGGAAAACTATCTAAAGCTTGTTAACAAAATTGAGGGTGATTTAATTTCCTTCATACTTCTTGATAGACAAAACTCCACATTAAATTCTGGTTGACCATGGAAACCAGGCTTCTGAATCAAACTATCTCTGCTTTCTTTTTGAATTAAAGGTACCTTTAATTCCTCCTGAATTAAAATTACCTTTGTAATAGTGCTGAATATCTGTAGCTCGGGTATAGGATGAAGGTGAAGGTTCGTTCTCCAAGTTTGTGGTTGGTTTCTGAACACTTTGTTACCAGGCTAGGTAACATCTTCAGCGGAGTTAAAATTAGCTTTCTGAATTAATACACTCCAGATGTGTTGGAATTATAACTACCTATTACAAATCCTGCTGCCCACAAGGGTGCAAATTTGGGGAAATCTGGACCTGAATCTATCTAGAAGGACCTTTAAAGACAGTGCATGAGGACACTACCAGTTTGCTTGTAACTGGTTGGTTTTTGAAGGATAGAAAACAATACTTCTGGATAGCTTTGCTGCTAACTAGGTAATTCATATATGATAAGGTAGCATCAGCGCCAGTGAGTTGTCACAGCATAATATGCAAATCCTGGCAGGGTTAAGATTTAAACCTGTGTTTCTCTGGTTCAGCATCTCAACATAAGTTCTCTTGGCTACTGATTTCATTGGTATGTTTTCTGACTTCTTAGATGGTTCAGTGTTTTGAATGAATTACAAATAAGTCTAGTGCAGCACACAAATAGGAGGAACTACAGAATTAATCCCATTAGAGGTTTTTTTTCTTTTAAAAATAGATGGAAAGTGTGTGGGTATGCACTTCCGGGATTCCATATCCATGTATAACTTTGTACTCTGTATGTTTCTTCTTCCCCAGATTTCTCAAGAAGTGCAAGCTTGTCTGAAACAGAGCTGAAGGAAGCAAAAGCAAGGAGCCAAAGAATTGTTGCTCAGCTGACAAATCCACCAAGTTCCAATTCCAAAGGGGTCCTGTTGTTTCACAGACGTAAGCAGCGAGTGAATGCATTCACCTTAGGAGCCCCAAAGCCAACCAACCCAGATCGAGTAACTGCGGAGAACGACCTCAAAGCTATCACTCACCCTTGCACTCTGAGCCATGGGGAGGAATCGCATCTGAAGCAGACTCCGAAACAAAACAAGGAGCTGAACGCGTCAGTCTGCGTCAATACTTTTGGACGCTGGGGGCAAAAAGTCACCATGGAAAGATATGAGGAGGATCTGGGTGTGGAACATCCTCTAGATAACTCTCAGGGCCTTCCGTGGAATAAGGAAAAGAGTGAGACAATTCTTTATTCAACAAACCCCAAATCCTCTAAAGATATTCCAGAGGAAGAATTTCAGCAGATCCCTCTCAGTGTATACCTTAAAGAGAATACAGGGACAGCTTCAACCAATGGAATGCACGAACCTCTCACTGAGTTTGGAAAAGTGCCTATTGTTGAGCAAGGACCAATTATGGGCAATATAGAAAACATCCCAGCTAAAACTGAGGATGAGGCTACCCTTAACATTGAGAAAAAAGATACCATTCTTGAAAAAGAACTGTA
Organism: Azemiops feae; assembly: GCA_023970755.1. Taxonomy (NCBI): domain Eukaryota; kingdom Metazoa; phylum Chordata; class Lepidosauria; order Squamata; family Viperidae; genus Azemiops; species Azemiops feae. Next base: position 1,574,837 of record JALGBA010001447.1, read on the forward strand.
TCTTCTACATATGGATGAGGAAAATAATATTCTCGATAAAGAACCATATCTACCCATAGGCAGTGAGAAAAACAACAACATCCCTGACAAAGATCTGTACGCAGCTGTTATTGACAGGGAGAATAATATTGTCCTCAACAAGACACCAAGTGAACCAATCATTTATAGAAAGGAAAATGGAGAGTTGCCCTGCATGGAACAGGATGAGTTGGTCACTGAAAATGAGAACATTTTTCCCACTGCTGACACTGAAAAAGCCATTGTTGTATGTTCTAATGAAACCAGCACACAAAATCATAGGCAGTACTGTGAAGTGCACCTGACTTTGTCTAAGCCACAACCAGTGAAGAACCGAACTGCAAGACCTTTTGGCACTCAATCGCTAACTAAAATCCTCTCACCAGCAGAGAAGAGCCCAGTGGTGGAGATTCCTCCACCACCCACCTATGCAGAAACATTTTCCAGCCCTCCTCCGGTGACTAGGGTCAGGTCACCTCCTGCTTACTCAGCACTGTATCCTAGTCAAGAACAGAAAGCCCTGGTTCCATCTGAAGCTAGGTCTAAAGACAGCAGCCCAGGACCTCAATTCAGAGAGAACAATGCACCATCTCCAGATAAAACAGGCATTCTAGAGGAATCTGCAGCCCGCAGAACAGCTAAGAAGTCCATGTTCACCTTTGTTGAGAAGCCAAAAATGGGTCCTAATCCAGATCTTTTGAATTTAGTACAGACAGCAGATAATAAAAAGAAGCAGAAAGGACAAGGAGGAGCATTTCCTGAAGATGAATCATTTGCATTGGGTGCAGATGCCTCTAACTTTCTAACTGAAGGTAGATCATTAGATGTACCCACTCAGTCCCTTGGAGATCCTCCACCAGAATGGTCTTCATGTTTAAGATCACCAAAAATACAGCCTAAACCTAAAATAAGCTCTAACCAAAGCCTTTCAGAGGCGAAAGGAAAGGGGGCAGAACTGTTTGCCAAGAGGCAATCAAGAATGCAGAAGTACATCCTTGAAGCCCCATCACATCCAGATATAGCAAGATCACCTTCACCTACTATGTCTCTTCCTCCATCCTGGAAGTATACTTCAGAAACTCATCTCTCCCCTGTGGCATTCCAACCAACACTCAAAAGTCCATCAAGATCTCCAAAAGGTCCTCCTGCATCTTTCTACAACAGAAATTTGACAGAAAGTGAGCTCTCCAAAAAAGAGTTGGGAATCTCCAAGCAACAACCTTACCAACTTCACTCTTCCTTGTTTGTTCGTTCCCCAGTCAAAGAGCCCATGAGATCTGTAGTCCCTGAAGGGGGTTATATGACACAGGCTTCTTCCTTTACTTCATCCTTGGCACCTTCTCCTCTGTTGAAACCACCTGCCCAGTCCAGCCCAAGCAGAACATTGCCTGGCCTCTTTGCTCCATTACCTGGAAACGTGTTTCCATTACAGAAGATCAGAGCAAATGCTGAAACATCACCGGAAGGATCTTTTGATTACTCTTCTAAAATTTTGTCTCCAAGAGCTAAAGGAGTATTCCAAGCTCCAAGACCATCTTACTCCACCAAGAATGCAGGGATTGAGCCTCAGGTGTGGAAACCTTCTTTTTACTATAAATAATAGATTTTAAAGAGTGTGCAAGGGTTCAGGCAAAAGACCTACATCGTCATTAGCTTCTGATTGGTGGTGTGCAAAGGAAAAAAAAAAAAAGCAAAATGAAGACAGATTAATGGGTTGTGAGTGCAAATACATCTTGCATAAAAGTGCCACCTCTCAAACCATAATAGGCTAAGTTACATTTTCCACTAACAAAAACTGAGCAGGCTTTTTTTTTGGAAAAACCAATTTAGCCTAATGCCGGCGTATCTCGGCTGAGCCGGTCCTGATAGAACTTGTGCAATTGGATTTGTGCTATACAAGTTCCAAAGAGTGTTCAGCAGTGTGTGAATTTAGCCCACAAAAAAATGTAAAAATAGTCAAAGCATAGGAGTGAGTCCTAGAAGATTATTAGCTGAAGCTTGACTGAAGCAGAAAGAAATGTTTTCTTTTTTCTCATGCCCAGAAACTCTATGAACATCAAATCTTTGGCTTCTTCTCTGCCTTACCTTTTTTTTTTTTTTTGCTTCTTTGCTCTGAAAGGTGTTTCTCCTCTGTCTTCTCTGCATCCAGAGCCTCCAATGTGACATGCTCACCTTCTCTGTTCTTTGCTGATGCCAAAAGACAATTCTAGCTGATGCCTGTTCCTGTCTCTGCTACCATTGTGTTTCATTTATTTCTCCTCTCTGATTTTATTGTCTCTCTTAGATGGCAGGAAACCGAATACCTTTGGGTGAATACATGCATCATAAACATAATCCAGAACACAAACTTCATCTTAATTTCTTAGCATCCTAATATACATTTAATTTAATAACAACTTTTAATGCACAGAAGTGCTTGGTGGACTAAGCCAGCTTGCAAACTTCAAACGTCACACACTGCCCTCCTCACATGCACCCCAAATCCTTTTTCTGCCATCAGGGAATAGCTGCAGATGTTCTGCAATTAGCTTACAATAAGTAATATTATGACAATTCTATCCTCCTTATACTGGGATTTAGGAGAACACAGAGATTGTGATCACTGACCCAAAGGGCCTCAAACCAGTTAAACTGCTGAGATACATGTAGCCAAGTGCCATGATTTAGACTCTGGGAACTACAGTGAGGTTTCATAAATTGGTTTTAAACATTTTATACTGGCAGAATCCACTTACAGTGCAATTATCTCACAGAAGAACCTTTTTCAGCACCAGTGACTATTAACAGAAATCAGGGATGTGTAAAATAATAGTCTCTGTGGTACAGTATTTCTTCTATACTGTCCCAATGCTACAGTATTTCTTGATAATGCTAAGGTCTTTTGGGGGGGGAGGGGTTTCAATGCTGACATGTTTTTCTGGTCATTAGGATTGATTTTCCTTCTTGTTGTGGAGTGAAGGGAAAAAGGAACATCATGCTGTTCCCTAAAAAAGATTGAAACAGAGGCAAATAAAAAGATTTTCACATTTCCACACCTAATCTCTTATTTAACATCCATGTTAATCTTTTTTATGGATTTGAATTGAATATTGAATATTTGGGACTAAACGTATCACCGAGATGATACATAGACCACAGAACAACGTGATCAAGTTAAGCCTCTGGTATTTAGAAGTAAGAGATCCCTTGTGTTAAGTAAGGAACTAATATTAATTCCAGCCATCATCACAGTCCTTCCTTCATTTTCCTCACAGTGGGAAATCTTCAGACCAGGTCTGTAGACCAATGCAACAGGTCCAAAGGCAATACATGAGCTCCTGCAATCTTTTCCAAGTGGGGCAACTTTTCTTTAGGATATACAACTTCAAATTTCTATGCAATTATGTGGAGTGAGGCTTGGTTTATACATTTGTTTGCAATAAAAAAGGTCATCTTTAAAGTAAGCTGACTGCAGACTGACCTTCAGGCTGACTCTACAGAACAGGTGGTGGGTTACCCTGCAGAGTGAGCTGTCTCTAAGCAAATCCAGCACTGAGAATTCATTTCTGCCCTCGGCCTCCTCCCATGATTTATTAAGTTGCAAACTGCAAGGCTTAGACACAAAACACTCAGTAACACGAGCTGTTCTTACATTCCTATCCTACGTTTTGGTCAGGAGCACAAAGCAACATATGCTGTGTTCCTTCCTCCCTTTTTGCTCCATAGCTTCAGTCCTGTGAGGTAGGTTGGAGTGAAGAAAGAAGACCTGCCCAAAATCACACTTTTGTGGCGGAAGGTAGACGAGAACCTGGTCCAAGACCTTAGCCCCACTGCCACGCTGGCTCTCTTTCTTCTACAGAGCTTCCCAGTCTAGTTTATTCTCTGTCTCTGACTTTTCCTCTTTCCCGCTTTCTCCTGCTTGACAAATTCTAGCAGAAGCCTAATACAGGTAGTCCTCGACTTAGCACCATTCGTTTAGTGACTGTTTGAAGTTAACAATAGCACTGAAAAAGTGACTTATGGGAAGTTTTCTCATTTACAAACATTACAGCATCTCCAAGATCAAATGTGATCAAAATTCAGACGCTTGGTAACTGTCATGTATTTATGATGGTTGCAATGTCCCAGGGTCAGGTGATCACCTTTTGTGAACTTCTGACAGGTAAAGTCAATGGGGAAGCCAGATGCACTTAACAACTGCAATGATTGCTTGCTTAGCAATGGAAATTTGAGGCTCAATTGTGGTCGTAAGTTGACGACTGCCTGTAAAGCAAGCAAGATCAATGAAAGAAGGGTCTAATCAGACACAAAGCTTCTACTGGTGGGCAATACCAAATGTGAAACTAATATTATCGACTGCATTTTCTGTTCTCTTCCATGCTATGTGTTCAGAGTTGGAATAGTTCCAAAAGTAGAAGGAGAATTACTGCAGAAAGGGCTGTGGAATAGCTAGGTGTTGCAGGACAATGGTTTCTTTCAGTTCTGATATATTATTTAAATAGCTATGTTGAGCCCTGGGGGGCTCTACAAAGGGAGGGGCAAAAGGAGGTTAAATAAGTCAAAATACAGCCATGACCATATGATTGCCGAGTTGAGGTGGCGCAGTGGTTAGAATGCAGTACTGCAGGCTACTTCTGCTGACTCCCGGCTGCCAGCAGTTCGGCAGTTCGAGTCTTGCCGGCTCAAGGTTGACTCAGCCTTCCATCCTTCCGAGGTCAGTAAAATGAGGACCCAGATTGTTGGGGGCTGTATGCTGACTCTGTAAACCACTTAGAGAGGGCTGTAAAGCAGTGTGAAGCGGTATATAAGTCTAAGTGCTATTGCTATTGCTATTGCAGCCCTGGTCCTTTTTATGTGTATCACAATGTACACATAAAAGGGTCGGGATGTGATTGTGTGGGTATGGCTGCTGTCTTGACCTTTTCAACCCTCTCCTGCAAACATTCCCAACTGAATCCCATGTACCTGCTGGCTAATCAAGGAGCAGCAAGAGGTTTTCTTCCTTTTCTTCATTAATCCAATAAAAACATCTGCCTTGGTAAAGCGCTAATGCAGGGCAAGCTAATAGAGCCATCTATACATGAATAGCATTGATGTACCATATATTAGAGAAATATTATCAAAGGACTAAGAAAGCCTGAAACTTGCCAACTGCACTTTCTCTTCTTTAAATCTGAAAATCAAAGAAGAGATAGGTCAAACAGACCCCAGAAGAATAGAACTTAGATGACTTGACAGTTCTCTGATAGAAAGTAAAGGGAAAGGAAAGGAAAGGAAAGGAAAGGAAAGGAGAAGGAAAGGAAAGAGAAGGAAAGGAAAGGAGAAAGGAAAGGAAAGAGAAGGAAAGGAAAGAGAAGGAAAGGAAAGGAAAGGAAAGGAAAGGAAAGGAAAGGAAAGGAAAGGAAAGAAGGAAAGGAAAGGAAAGGAAAGGAAAGGAAAGGAAAGGAAAGGAAAGGAAAGGAAAGGAAAGAAGGAAAGAAGGAAAAAGAAAAGGAAGTTTTTCCACCACAGCTAAAGAAGATTTCAAAATGAGAGGGCATTAAACTTGTTGTATTTCCCACTTCACTGAAATTTAAAGAAAGTTGGATGAAAGCTCTCTACCAAAGGAAAACAAACTTGGCAAACAGTTCTAAAGTGAACACTTTACCCAAGAAGGTTTTTTTTAAAAAAAATCTTCTTCATGACCTTATTGACTTAAGTAGTGGAACAAAGGTTGAATTGAGAAAAGTTATCTAGGGAATGTAGGACAGTTGCCTAGAATATGACTGAATACCAATTATGAATCCTCCCAAAATTTTGGACTGTCGTTCCCATCCTCCCCAGGCCATAAAGTCCAGTAGTTTTCCTCAAGCTTATGCTTTACAGATTTTGGCCACAATATCTAGGAATGTGGAAGGTACAGTTCAACCCATGAAGATAGGCCTAGAGCAATGTTTCCCAACCTCAGCAGCTTAAATAGGTATGGGATTTAAATTACAGAATTCCCCAGCTAGCATACTTGCATTGCAAAGCTGCTGAGATTGAGAAACACAGGTCTAAGAGTAATGTTTGGGAAACTCAAGTGCTTTGGCTCACTTTGACAGTTTCAGTTTCAGTCTCTGCCCAGATGTATTGACAATTTCCCAAATTCCCAGCCAGCCTGGCCACTATTGAAAATTATATGGGTTGAAGTCCGCTTATCTTGAGGGTGCCTAAGCTCAGGAAAGCCAGGTTAAATAGTCCTACCGGTGCTATTGCCTTCAAAAGAGGCAGCAAGGGAAGGAGGGAACCGTGAAAGACTAAGGAGAGGGATGCAGCAGGGTAAATTGCTTACAATTAGGCAAGCCATGGAAGAGAAAGTAGGGAGACAGATGCAGAGGAAGCCCATCCACCTGAAGCGTTCTTCAAGTGTTGGCTTTAGCAGGGGAGAAATGGGCACCAGTTATTCTTTGCTTCAGTCAGCAAAACATCTTCAAGGAAGAAAGGAGGGACAGATTTTGAATCTAGAGTCAGAGAAAGATGGAAGGGCAATTGAAGAGTTGCAGGGGTAAGCAACCTTGGCTCTTTTATGACTCGTGGACTTCAACTCCCAGAATTCCTGAGCCAGCATGGCTGGCTCAGGAATTCTGGGAGTTGAAGTCCACGAGTCATAAAAGAGCCAAGGTTGCCTACCCCTGAGTTAGAGCATATATAAAATCACAGACTGGATGGAGAATGCAAATATTGTTGAACTACTATCAGTTCTCTCAGGTAAACCACACAGGAAACACGAGTAGAAGGAATAAATCTACTTTATTATAAGGCTGCATTAACAGAACCTTGCAAGTCTGAAGGTACAAACTTCCCACCACCACTTTTAACTTCCTGAACAATTAATGCAGGTCCTTCCTTCCTATGACCATTAATCCACTGGAGGTTTGGGCCTCTCTTCTGATTGTTTCCTAGACAGCATCTCTTCCCCTAATCCCCCAAGACCACCCAACATATTTCATTACACTTACTGATGTTGGGGCTTCTGGGAGTTGCAGTTCAGCAAAACCCAAAGGGTCACAGATTCTCAAATAACCTTTAACTGGTATATTCTATAAGGCTACGTAGTTTAATATAAATGAACACAGTGCAAGTTCTTGTGTATCCACGCATAATAAACAGGAAGGTTAAGGATAGTGTTAAGTATAATTATAGTATAGAAAACTATTTTATGAAGAACTGTTATAGATCCACTCAAAGTGTGTCCATTGTGTCAAATATCACATCATAGTTGTGCTTGGGTCTCAGGGACAGACACCGGTTTCTAATAGTCTACCTGTGCAGCATCAAATTTGGTCAACATTTGGTTTTTTTCATTATAGAGTTCAAGGTATGCCTTAAAAACTGCACACAAAAATATATATCACTAGTGCTGCTGAGAACAACATGGATGTCTTCTTCACCTGGGAGCCCTCCACATGTGTTTTAAACTACAACTCCCATAGTCCTTAGACAGCATAGTTCACTGTGGTTTTACTTACTGCCAAAGGCATCCTATAGAAAGAACTATTTTAATGGGGTGATATTACATGTTTAATCAATGCTTGGGAATTTCACATAATATTGAACATTGAAAATACACAAAATATTTTGCTGAAAACTGACAGAGGCCTGTTTTCAGTGAGGCAGGTGCTTCCTATCTGGATGTCCCATTTAACAAAGGACTGAATTTCCTCTCCTCTCCTGAAACTTGCAGCAGCAGTTGAGAGAGAGGCAGAGAAGAGGCCTGCTTCCTAGACAATAGGATGCTAGAAGCAAGGAAAACAGCAGCATTCACCCCTAATGCTTATTTTCTGGCATACAGTAATTCAGGGGTGTGGTTGTGTGCATGTCTGTATGTGTGGGTGGGTGTACAAATAGTGAACTAAAGTTCAGTAATCCATGGCACAAAAGAATTAACAAGCCATTGATATCTCCATGTCAGCATTCCCACTAACAAGAAGCCATCTGAGTGCTATGAAGAGCAGGAGGGATGCTACAAAATTTGGACAGCTGAATGAGAGGAGGGAGGGAGGGAGGGAGGGAGGGAGGAAGGAAGGAAGGAAGGAAGGAAGGAAGGAAGGAAGGAAGGAAGGAAGGAAGGAAGGAAGGAAGGAAGGAAGGAAGGAAGGAAGGAAGGAAGGAAGGAAGGAAGGAAGGAATTAATTAATTTAATGCAAGAGATATTCATTCATTCCCCGGGCAATCCAAATTGTTCAACTAGTCATACAAAAACTGAGAAACCTCAGTTCATCTGAAATAATTACAACTTCAGGATTCCAACAGAGATACAGCTGGAGAAATTATTCTCAGACAAGTTGTATGTGAATGGTTACCTTTGTGCATTAATGTCTGCAGCAACATGCCTTCTGGCTCATGGCTTAACATCTCTAACCCAATGATAACATGAAGCACTTCCGTTAATGCTAACCTGGGTGCAGTCAGTGGGGGTGAAAGAGTGATTTAAAAAATGCAGCATGTCAAATGTAGATACTAAGACTTCTAGTCATTTTGTCAGAAATTGGGTTGCAACTACACAGCAGTGGGATTTGTGCTGTACTGCACATTTTTTTCTTCTTTATGGTAGCTGCAGACCCCTGTGCTTGGATGCATCAATGGATCTCAATTACTGCTGTTTCTGGCAGCTTCCCATCCTTTTTCTAAAATACTGTTATGCTAAGCCCTCCCATTAATACATGCATTAAGGTCTTTATTATCAGCAATGAGATACACATTTGGGAGAAAGGCAGGAAATCAATGAAACATGTAAGTCAGGAAAACCATCAGGATGTATTCCTTTGCTGACGTGGTTTTTTTTTTTTTATGTGTCCTAAAACGTGAGTTGAAAGGTACTGTAAAGGAAGGAAATAATACTAGAAAACCACAGCGTAGGAATGAGTGAAGCATGCTTTCAATGTCAGTTTTTGAGATTCCTTTCCCCTTTTACATCCTGCTATCCCTTAGCTTAGCACCTTGTTTTGTTGATAGAGGAATCTCACTTTTCTCAGAAATTTCAAGCAATGAATGGAACCTCCTGGATTTTTCTATTCATTCTGTGTTTTGCAGAGGTTCTTCTGCTTCATTTCCTCGCTTCCACCTGCTTTCTATGTTCAGTTTTTTGCACAGGCCCTCTTGTTTTCATAGCCATGTTACATGTCGCTATTTAGCGATTTAGCTCTGTTCTTGCAGAACGGAGTCAATTTGGTGTAGCACTTCAAGACACTGGACTAGAAACTGGGGAATTGTGAGTTCTAGTTTTGGTTTAGGCACAATGCCAGCTGGGTGATCTTGGGCTAGTCTTTCTCACTCAAAGGCAATAGCAAAGCCCTTCTGAAAAACATTGCCAAGAAAACTGTAGGGACTTGTCCAAGCAGTGGCCAGCAGACAAGTCTGACTTGAAGGCAGAAAACCCCCAGAAAAACCCTGAAACTCTTTACAGGGATTGGCAGGTAAAATTCCAGAAGTAGATCTACTGTATGCCCTAAAGAGCAACATCTGAGAGTACCAGTGATCCTATAGGTATCTCCCTTACTATCCACCAGGAGCTGCCCCTGCTGATTTTCTGCATTGTTATTATTATTATTTTTAAGTGGAGGGACAACATGCTTCAATGCAGTTTGGTCCCACACCATCTTTATTTCTAAAGAGACCAAGGGTATCACGAGCTGTCGTAGAAAATAAAATTGTTATCATTTCAGCCCAGATCTGTCTTTGGAACTGTGCCCATTCATCCCGAGAAAAGAGCAAAAATGCCTGGAGAAAAAGGGAGCATCCTGCAGAAGAGAGAGTACAGCTAGTGACAAGTGGATTGCTGATAAACCGAAACTTTTGAAATATATGTCCCCCAGAACAGCCACATTGTGACTGACAATGCCAACAGAGCAGCCCTTAGCAAATCTGCCTATAACATTTTTTTCAACATCTCAGATGTTCCTACAAGCCCAACAACACCGGGGGACTCCTAGCTCCTTCAGTAAATGAACACTATCCCTGCCTTCTTTTAGTTCCCATATCAATAAATTGAGTGGCAAGGGTTTTCTATTTAATTTTATGCAAGGAATCCCAGATTTGAAATCAGGATACAGCTTTGCCTGTTCACCAACACCTTTTACAAATTCTATCAGGAAACTGTAGGTTGTAACTGGATAAGGGATCAGATGAACTTTTTTGTGGCTTTGTGCTGGTGCCCATGGAAACTCTTAAAATCTTGTTCCAGTAGAGACATTGTTTCCCAGAGGGGAGGAGGGCAAGTGGCAGTTCTTGAGGAAGGGCTAAGGTGGTCTTTCTTCCAGAAAAATCTTGCCACAACGCCTCCTATGTCCTATTGCCACCATTGTCCCTACCCATTAGGCTTTCTAAATCTTAATGGGGCTCTTTTTAGCTGGATTCCAATGAAGAGGCTTTATTTTCCATGAGTGCCTGTGATCAAAGTTAAGAGATTTTCCTGTCTGCAGACCCTCTAGATGTGTGTGAAAGTTGTACAAATATAAGGGAGAAAGGACAAGTGAGAGGAAACATGTAGAAAGAGAGGAGGGGCTCCTATGTTGAACATCATCCATTCTTGGACTGGCAGAAAACTACATCAGCATGAAATTAGCTGTCCCCATTGCTGTGATCCCTATCCTGCATCCCCTGACTCCCCTCCAAAGCACTACCACCCAGAGTCACCTTATAGGGCAGATGGGGCCGGATAAAAATTTAATAAATAAAATAAAATACAAGTGGTCCTTGTTTAATGACCACTCACATTAAATCATGTCTGAACTTATGACAGCACTGAACAAGTGGTAGCTACTACCAGATGTTGTACGTATGGCCTTTGCACAAAATCACTATTCACAACCTTCCCTGCCAGCTTCCCACAAGCAAAGTCAATGGGGAAGCCAGCAGGAAGTTGGAAGTCCTTCTCTCCATGTTGTCTTTTCAGATCTTTTCCAATTATACAATTCCCAGATAAAAAGCGCCCTTAGAATGGTACCAGTATATTTTCATACTGAACTCATGGAGTAAGGGAAATATAAGGAGATCACCCAAAGTCATCTGAGGAGGAATGGATATAGCCAGAAAAGAAATGCAGGGAGCAAGCTGTTCTCTGCACCTTGATTCCTCTTACGGTGCCCAGCCAGACATTGCCTTCTGCAGGTAAGCACAATCTGAAGGGTCTAGAGGAACAGAATGCTAAAAATTATTCCTCTTCCTGTTGCAGGAAAGAAAAGCATCCCTGCCTGCCTCCCCGACGTGGACCCCACAGCTGATAAGGCGACAGTCCAGCAGCATAGAGGGCTGGATGAGCCCAGCCCAAACTCCAGAATCTGAGGATGGACTTGTTGAAGCCTTTCGAGCAGCCCATGTTATGACTCCACCTCCTCCCATGTCTCCATCCTGGAGCGAAAGGTCTCTGTCCCCATTTCGACAGGAGATTGACCAAAAGTCCAGCCGACAGATGCAGGTGCTGTTGGCAAGAAATATCATAAATGCTGCCCGGAGAAAGAGCTCTTCTCCCAAACTCACTGGAGTAGAAAACTTCAGGCCCTTCACGCCCCCTGTCACTTGCCCCAATGTGTCATCCACTGGTGGAAGTCCTATGAACAGGGGTAATCATTCTCCAAGCCCACTTCAATCACCCAAGCCGACAAGAATGGATGGCTACAGACGTGCCTCCCTCCCCGTCTCAGCTGCTCCACCCCAGGCTAGTGCATCATCAAACAACAGCCCCAGGTTGCTAGGCATCAAATCTCCAACCCCACTACAATCACCAAAAGCAGGGAGGATGAATGGAAACAAATGCTTCATGCTGCCTGCTAGAACTGGAGCGTCCCAGTTCATTGTATCAACAAACCATAATGGCTCAAGTATAATGGGCACTCATTCCGAATCACACAAGAATCCAGAGCCACTTCAAAAACCCACATTCGTGGATAGCCACAAGGTCTTCACATTGCCAGCAAACACCAGGGGGATATCATATACCAGCCCCAAAAACCGGGATGCTTGTTCTCCCACTTTCCAAAGCCCCCTGATGTCTCCCATGATGACAACATGTTCCCCGGTGAACCGCTCCACTTCCATGTCCCCCACCAATTCAGAGGCATCCGTGGACTCTGATTGCTCTGGGGTCAAGTCACCTAGCATCCGCAGCTTCAATATTTGTCCACGAGGCTGGAATGGCAGTCTGAGGCTGAAACGGGGTAGCCTCCCATCGGAAGCATCCTGTACCTCTTAAACATGAGCCAAGAGATGTGAATCGAAAAAAAGTTGTGAAAACTGTTGCCACAAAATTTATGCAGGTCCATACATGCATAATCCTGCCAACCTAATTAAGTCTTAGGCGGAGGAAGTTCATCTGCAAAGATGTGTAACACCTTCTCTCCAAGCTTGCCACTTCTTGGGGACTTTGAAGAAGAAAATGGGCCTATTTATGAGACACATTTCTCACACAAAGAATAAGTGTGTTTCAGCTTCTATTCCTGCAGGGCATCCATTTCCACAGGATCTTTGTTAGCTTCCTCCTCCCTCTCTCTTGGGGAACATGCTTGACTTTCCCAGATTTTGCTTTCCCTTTCTCAGTTGGACTGGAGACACAATGATTGCCTTGCTTGTGTGGAGATTAAGAAGCATCTGATTGCTTTCATTCCCTTTGAGAAATATCCCACAGGAGGACACAGAGCTCACGACAGAACTTGGTGTACTCTCAGTGAGGCTTACAGTAGGAGAGAAAAACCAACCATAAGTCCATGAAGCAACTGCCATTGTTTTAGCTCTACTTTGAGAGAGCTAATCATCAGTTGGCTTCCACTCCACCATCCTGAGGGAAGCAGAAGAAATCAACAAGTTATTGTTGATGCTTCACCTGCATAGCATACTTTCCCTCCAAATACAAAGCTTGACTATATATATATATTGTAAACCAAATGAAGTGAAAGAAGAATGTTTTAAGGCCTTTTTGTTCTCTGGACTATTGGAGCTGAATCACAAGAGGATGAAAGACCGATTCAAGCTACAATCCAAGTACTCATTACAAGATACCACATAGGAATATGAAATGTAGGCACTTCCGAGCTTTCTGGAAATGCCACCAAAGCCAGCCAGTCTGGGATTGTGACAGTAAGGATGCACATGGGTTTCCAGTTAATAATGCAGCAATGGAGGCCTGTTCCCAGAATGTACCCAAATGCCCTCAGAACTCTTGCCATGATTTCAGGGACTCGGTGCCTGGTGAGCAATGCTTCTGGTACTGCCAGTCACTAGGAGAAAGGTCTTCCGATCTCTTCCATTGCTTTGTAGTTTACCAGATATCTGGAAGGCAATACTATCCAAGATGTCCCTCTGGGCAGGAGATTCACAACATTTCTTGGTTAGTAAGCCCAAAATAATGCCCCTTCTGCCAACTCTTCCTTCAGCACCTGGAGGAAGCTGCCTCCAGGTGCTTCTTGCATAAGGGTTGGAAAACAGCAGATGGAGAAGAGAGCTTCACCTCAACAAGGGTCAGGAGCAATATCCCAGCCAAGAGTAGGGAAGCTCAACAGAGCTGTTCCCTAACACAGCCACCTATCAGAAACTTCATGGGTCACTTGGATTTTCACCTGTATCTATCTCAGACCCTAGACATACAGGCCAGGGCACAAAGGCTGAAGTTGTATCCCTAACCAGGTGGGACAGATTTGCATTCAGAATAACATTCCACACTAGGAAAGGAAAAATGAGGAGCCATTATCTAAAACGTACAAAGGTACCAAGATATATAAGCCAGTCAAGTGGATGGTTCTATATGGATCAGCTAGCTCAGACCCCTATCCTTGCAATCTACCAAGAAGGTCTGCCTATCAGAGTAAATAGCAGACAAACCCAATAGGCTAAATTCCCTTCCAAGTTTCCTCTTTACCTTATCCACCACTACTGTGCCTCGTAGCAACATCTACAAGGCATAGTACTGTGTCTGGTAGTAGCACTTATCTATTTACACCCTCTGTATGACCCTAGGAAACTTCTGATCTACCTCTGCTGAGCAGCAAAGAAAAACACACCTCATATCATCATTGCCTTTATTGTTCGGCATCCAGAATGAAGGACTTCTTGAAGTGTAAGACATGCATATACATGCACATTTCTGTTTCAGAGTTACAATTGATCTCTATAACTGGCTTTCTTCATTACTTTAAGCCACAAAGCAGTGCCTGTGGTTGTGTGATGTGCGAGCCCAGTTTGAGTGCACAATAATTTATTCTGTGCCGCACCTTGCCATAATCCTGCAGAGTAGAAGTGTCCATCCTTGTGTGGATGGAAGTAGCTGACTGGAGCAGGGTGAATGGGGAAATAGATCTCTTCCCATTGAGCAAAATAATTTGGACAAGCCAAGAGAAAAGACGGAGAAGAGAATAATTCAGATAGATTTTACCGCCTGATTGTCCCATGCTTATCCTGCCCTCTCCAGTCATAGGAATAGAATAGGAGTTGGTCTGCAGTATTTGTGTCCATAGTCTCAGATGGAGTTAACTACAAGAATTCCAGGCAATGTGTTCTGTGGTCTGGAGTCCAGGCAATGTGAGTAAAGTGAGTCCTGTGTGCAAAAAGTTCCCCCTCCCCTCTCAGTTCTGGCCCTCTATGTCTTGCCCATTTTCTCTCTTGCTTCTCTGCTGGGTGATACAGTGTCATCTAGCTAATACATCAGCGGGCCTTGGCATGGATTAGGGCATATCAGGTGTTTCCCTGCTTGCCCTTGATTCAGCAGTTGCCCTCTATTTTTATCCTGTAACCTTTAAAGACGAGAACATTTATTTGGTATTAATTCAAACTGAGCCAGAAATGAATAATCGGGGCCACCCCCATCTTTGTTTTCTTCTGATCATACATAGCTTATGTAGGAGATCAGATGGAGGAGGCTCAGGCTGTGGGCACCTTGGAAACATACCAGCATAAACTTAGCCAAGCTTACCAAATAGCCCTTATATTACATCTGCTTTAGCAGTATAATGTCTCCACAGGAACATTTTGACGTTTTCCTTTTAGGGATGAGGAGAAGTGGGACACTGGGCCTGAGCTGGCCTAGCCATGCTATTGAAGCGTTCTGAAACTCAAGGCCCTCAAGTTTATATGATATACAGAGTAAAAGAAGCAGGAAAAAATGGGATTGCTATGCCAGGCATTTTCAGAAATATGGAATATGAATATGTAAGAGAAGGAATTATTGATAGAGTAGAAATGCTTGGCTTACAGTAAATTCAGTCCTGGCATCTCCAGGTCAGGCTGTGAAAGAGACCAGTCTGAAATTCTAGAGGTTCTTCCCCAGCATATTGGCTTCTGACGTGTTGGACCTCAACTCTTTCAATTCCCAGCCACCTCTTGTTAAAAGGGACATGGTTGAGGAAGGTTTTTGTAAATAATCACGGGCTTGGCCAGACCTGTGGTTCCTATGTGCACATATCAAGGGGACATTTTTTGCATGGAAGACTTATATAAGTCATTCAGTCCTAGTGCCCTTACTCTTCTCAATCCATGGTAGAAGCAGCCAGCCAACTCACATCTAGACTTCCTCCTAACCATCTTTTAGATTACTGTTGGCAACAGAACAGATGCATTGGTCACAGAGCAAAATACAGGTTCTCCTGTTGCTGGAAAGACCCATTGTGCTGCTTAGTCAAGACCCTTGACTAAGTAGAGCGGAAGAATTCAAAGAAAGATGCAAAAACACCCAGCGCTACAAAATAGTCACTGCTTGTTTCTTTTACTTTGCTGCTGCTGCACTTTCTCCTGAGAAATGGCAAGGGAGAGGAGAGAACCGCACACTGAACCCTGCCACCAGGACACTGCTGTGATGGTCGAGCCAAAGTGACCTATTTCATGCAGAAGGCAGGGAGCACATGGAACATCAAGGTGTCATCCTCAGATAGCATTAGGAGATCAGCCAA
Source organism: Azemiops feae (assembly GCA_023970755.1). Taxonomy (NCBI): domain Eukaryota; kingdom Metazoa; phylum Chordata; class Lepidosauria; order Squamata; family Viperidae; genus Azemiops; species Azemiops feae. The sequence continues at coordinate 1,590,727 of JALGBA010001447.1, forward strand.
CATGTCCTTTAGAGAAACAGAAAGGGGGGGAGAGGAGGGGGGGAGGGAAGATGACAAGAAAAAAGGCCAATGGCACCCTCTAGGGCTCTGTGGTGCCAATTGCAAGGTTTTGTCCTAAGCAAAAGGAAAATAAATCTGCCACTGAGAATGCAAAGCATAAAAGCAAAACAGTTGGGCTTTGTTTTCATACCTCTTGTGGCAGAGAGAAGGCTCTATCTCAGCCTTTTGGGAAGATCTTGGTTAGTAAGACGAAGGAAATGCTGCATGTCAAGTGTGAGAGTGAGAGTAAGACAAGGTGTTCAAAAGAGATATCGAGAACCTATCAAGGCAGTTTTTCTCCCTGACCTATGAAATCGCTGCTGCTGTGCACAGCTTATGGAAGGAAAAAGCCAAGCTTGGCCCAGGAAAGGAAAAGCATGAAACTAGCCTCAAGAATGCTATCTTCCTATTTTATCCCAGGATTAAAGCCCCATTTTTCCTTAAGTGAGGGATTGGTAAAAAAGCAGCCACGAGGCTTCTAAATAGTGACAGTGTGAAATTTTTCTCCGTGTCTTCAGATTCTGTGTGTAAATAGCAACTGAGACTTCTGCTCGATGAATCTGCAACAGAATGCCTATCCATAACTACTTCCAAATTGTTACGTTAATGGATGCAGTTTGATAGTATATTATGATACCTTTTACCCCTTTGGTTATTTTCTATTATGGGACCAGCTCATTTATCAGACATGCCTTATTTCACAGAAATATATCCCACATGTACGTTACAAAGCAAGTTAAGGGCACATTGAATATTTGTATGTTCCCTTCCCTGCTAACTTATAGTGCAATCCTATTTGCATATTATCTGAGAAGCCCCCCCCCCCATATAGATATATAAGATTCCATTCTGCAATATTCATCCACCATTGCCGTGTGACTAAAGGAAAGGCCATACCTACTTGCACATACATGAACTCAGTTTCTGCTGTTAGAAATTCCCTAGGGCAGGATTTACTGCTGTGTTTTCATGAAGAAAATTGTTTCTTGATTTAGATCTGTCTACACAGCAAAGGTGCAGTTTCAGTTCGTGCCACAGTTTTTCCGGGGTTATATTCCACAAAACAATGCACCAAAGGATGGAGGCATTTTTATCCTTACACTAACACGCTGATCTGCTAAATTCCTCAGAATCACAGAAGAAATGAGCAGTTGGGAACATGTAAGTTAACTAAGGCTGTAATTCTGTATAGGTAGTCCTCGTTTAGCAACTGTCTCGTTTAGCCACCGTTGGCAAGTATGACAGTGAGGAAAAAGTAACTTTATGATCAGTCCTTGCATTGGTGACCTTTGCAGATCTGTAAAGCGAAAGAAAGTGAAAGAAAGACTGTAAGCATAGTTGCAGTTCCACTTAACTGTCCACTTAGCCTAACGGCCAAGTTGCCAGTCCCAATTGTGGTATGTATATACTTGTATGTACTTTGCTGGATGTAAGACCCTTTGAAAACCAAAGGACTTAGTGCAAGGAGACAATGTGAAATTGTACTACCAATATTGACAATAATGCATGTAGGAACCTTGGGGGCAATTTACACCTTTTTTGACTTGTGAGTCATCTTATTTCTGAATGTATCACTGAGAACATGTACGGCTTGCTGTATCCCTTCACCTGATACTGTTTGCGTCCTCACCATGCCATACAGCTATATAAAAGCTCCAAAATAAATCAGACATTAGCCCATATAGCCTGGTTATCAATCATGCATTATTTTGGAATTAAACTCTTTGTTATGCTGAAATACACCCACCTTTGTTATGTCCAGTTGGGATCTTTGTGGGTTTGCCCACATACTCATAGAAACCATGTAGGAAAGGTAAGAATGAAACTTTTTAAATGGAACTTCATTCAACTAAACATCTGGAAGCCAGGAATAGTAATAAGGTAGTAATACATATGTGGACTGCAAAAATCAGGATGAATAAGAAGTTTCTACGTTGCTTTGCTGCCGTCTAGGCATCACCTGGGGATTTGCAGGTCAGACACTCAATCCTAAATGAGATAGCCAATCTGATGTAGTGGTAAGATACCAGGTTAGAAACTGAGAGACCGGAAGCTTTAGTCCTGCCTTAGGCACAGTTGGGTGACTAGTTACTGTCTCTCAGCCCTAGGAAGGAGCCAATGGCAAACCACTTCTGAAACATCCTGTCAAGAAAATAGCACGGACTTCTCTAGGCAATTGCCAGGAGTCAAAATTGATTTGAAGGCAAGAAAAGCAAGAAAGGAAGAAATCAAAGCAGTTACAGGAAGCCATTACAGGAACTTTGTCCATACATGACAAGAAGATTCCACGCAAGCAAGTTTTATGTTTATACTTAAATTCATTTATTTAAATAAATAACATTTCCATCCCAAAGTTGGTACCAAAGCAAATTCGTCTATCACCAGGGGAAAAAAACGGAATAAAAATCAGGTGCAAAGTGTCATTGTAATGGTCACATGTGTTTTTCTGGGGGGAAAAAAAAACCCCTGTACATCCCTTTACTAGTTTTTGTTTGAAACATAAAGTCTAGTTCAGAGACCTTTCAATGCAGTGAATCAAAATTATTCACTAAGGAGTTTTCTTTGTGTCTTTCCATCTTCCAACCCTCAGTAAAATCATAATGGTACACATAAGAATAGAAGAAGAGTCTCGATGGATCAGACAGAAGATGCATCTAGTCCAGTCTTGTACTCCAATACCATCCAGAGGCTAGTAGTGATAATCTCTGTAGAGTGTATACAGTACAATGTAGAGATGTAGGGAGATGGCTTTAAAGAAGGTATTCTACAGCCATTCTTACATAAACACCAGCTTAGTTCTGGAAAGAGAGAAGGAGTGATAAAGAAACTCAGGATTGCCTCAGCTGGATTCTCCTTGGTTTAAATGGGGAAGGAGGGGAAATCTCTGTCAGGCTTTCCAAATTCTATAAATAAAGCCTGCAACAACAAAATAAAGGAGCCATGATGGCACAGTGGTTAGAATGCAGTATTGCAGGCTAACTCTGCCCCCAACCAGGAGTTTGATCCTGAGGACTCAAGGTTGACACAGCCTCCCATCCTTCCCAGGTCGTTAAAATGAGGACCTAGATTGTTGGGGCCAATATGCTGACATTGTAAACCTCTTCCATTCTAGGAGCCACATAAGCCTGCGAAGGGGCCAGAGGGTTCTATGATTTGCTCATATGGCCATAACACAATCTGCAACCTATTTCTCCATCAATATATTTTTTTTCTATTATTGTTTTTTATGTGTGTTCCAATCCAGCAGTGGCACAGTTAGTCTAGAGGCAGCATCCCTGAATTCATACAGCCAATTTCTCAAAGATTTTCTGTCAACCTCACTTGACATAATAGGAGAAAGAAAGCAGGACAGTTGTGATTATCCTGCAATTCATCTTTTTTGACCACAGGCAGAGGTGATGCAGATTAAAAAAAAGAAAACAATGCTTTGATTGCACAACTGTAGCCACCATCTTGACTTTTTTTTACTCCCTTGACATCCCTGGCCAGAGGGAAAAATAATGAGGTATTCTGTTCAGAGCTGCTTAATTTTCAATGCACGTACACAGCTGAGCAATGAATCACCAACAAACATTTAATTTTAATAGCTGAACAGGTTTACATGGCTTCCCACTAGGCATTTGGCTCATGCAAACATCATAAACACAAGTGATCTTTTAAACATCTCCAATTTCGCCCACAGTTTCAACACTGAGGGAATGGCATTTGATAGTGGTATAAATACAGTGAACACTACACAATATTTATTCACATAGTACCACAATGCAACAATTGTATACAGGGAAAATACACTGGGACAGATGAAAGGGGATGGAGGGTAGCATCTACCAAGCTTAATATTTGTCAAATAGTTTTATTATCTGAGACATGAATTGGTAGGTACAATTCATCAACAGTATTCCGTGTGGGAGAATTGTTTAAGTTCAGATCAATCAAACTGGGCTGAATATGCCAATTAGTAGGTTTTATCCTAGTCTCTGAAACTCCAGTGAAAAAGAATGAGCACAAAAGGGTAGCAGTTCTAAATGAATGAATAACTTTACTTCTGGTCCTCTAATGGAGGTGGTGATTGAGTTTGGACATGAAATACATAAGAATACTCTGAATATTCCCCAATATTTTAGTCTGCAAGTGAAACATTGCATTGCATTGTTGTGCTGTATGTATTTTCTAGCCCACTTAAAATCAGATAAGAAGATTGAACTTTCATTATCAAAACATTGATTTTTCCCACAAAAAGAAATTATAGCCAAACCCATCAAAAACATCACTGAAAAAGACAGACTAGAAATAAAAGTTAAAATAAACAAAATAAATGGCACATGTCATCTCAGAACCACTGTACCATGTCTTTCAAAAATCCTGGAGCACTGGGGAACTACCAGAAGATTGGAAAAGAGCTGATGTGGTTCCCATCTTCAAAAAAGGAATAAAACAGATCCAGGAAACTACAGACCAATCAGCCTAACATCAATATCTGGAAAGATACTGGAAAAGATAATAAAACAAACAGATCTGTGAACAACTAGAAACAAAGAAAGTTATAACTAGAAGTCAGCACGGGTTTGTTAAAAATAGATCATGCCAAACCAATCTTATTTCATTCTTTGATCAAGTAACTAAATTAGTAGACCAGGGGAATGCTGTAGACATAGTATATTTAGTCTTGAGCAAGGCATTCAACAAAGTAGACCACAACCTACTTCTTGGAAAGCTTAAAAAAAGTGGGATAGACAGCATCACCATCAGATAGATTCTTAACTGGCTGACAAACTGCACTCAATGAGTAATCCTTAATGGTACTACGTCTACATGGAGGGAAGTAAGCAGTGGGGTACACAAGGTTCTGTCCTAGGCCCAGTAGTCTTCAATATCTTCATAAACAACCTAGATGAGGGAATAGAAAAGGTATGATAGAAATATGATAGAAATATCATATTTGCTGATGACACTAAGCTGGCAGGAATAGCCAACACCCTAGATGATAGGCTCAAGATCCAGGTGGATCTTGATAGACTTGAACATTGGGCCCTATCTAACAAAATGAAATTCAACGTAGAGAAAAGTAAAGTCTTACACTTAGGCAGGGCTTTTTTTCTCATAGAACGCCCAGAACGGAGTTCCGGCACCTTTTTTAGATGGAACCTTGTAGGATAGGCAAGGCGGGTTGTATGATGTGTGTGAGTTCCGGCACCTTTTTGTTTTACAAAAAAAGCACTGCACTTAGGCAAGAAAAACCAAAAGTACACATATAGATTGGGTGAAACCTGGCTTAATAACAGTAACTGTGAGAGGGATATTGGAGTCTTAGTGGACAATCAATTAAATATGAGCCAACAGTGTGCGGCGGCAGCCAAAAAAGCCAATGCAATCCTAAGTTGCATTAACAGAGGGATTCAATCAAGATCACGTGAGGTACTAATACCACTCTTTAAAGCCCTAGTAAGACCACACCTAAAATACTGCAACCAATGTTGGTCTCCACACTATAAAAAAGATGTTGAGACTCTAGAAAAAGTGCAGAGAAGAGCAACAAAGATGATTAGGGGACTGGAGGCTAAAACATATGAAGAATGGTTATAGGAACTGGGCATGGCTAGTCTAGTGAAGAGAAGGAGACATGATAGCAGGGGAGACATGATAGCAGTGTTCCAATATTTGAGAGGCTGTCACAGAGAGGAGGGGGTCAACCTTTTTCCAAAGCACCCGAAGGCCAGACAAGGAATAACAGATGGAAACTGATCAAGGAAAGATTCAACCTAGAAATAAGGAGAAATTTTCTGACAGTGAGAACAATCAACCAATGGAACAGACTGCCTTCAGATGTTGTTGGTGCTTCATCGCTGGAGGCTTTCAAGAAGAGACTGGACTGACATCTGTCAGAAATGGTGTAGGGACTCCTGCTTGGGCAGGGGATTGGACTAGATGACATATAAGGTCCCTTCCAACTCTGTTATTCTACTCTACTCTACTCTATCTGGATATTTCTACTATGAGGTTTACTTGCAATCTTGCATGACTTTGTATCTACACACACACACACAAACACACACACTTTAAAAAATGGGGCAGGCAAACAATGCCAGAACTGGTACTTTAGTCAGGATCTGTAGCTGTGGGGTCTAATAGTCATCTTTTAGGACTGGCTATTCATCTTTTGTCTACTATAGATGAATAGAATGTATAAGAAGATGTCAATAGATATCACTGTGATTCTCTGGATTCAACCTTACAGAGGACAACCCTGTCTTTGAAAAGGACACTCATTATTGGAAAAAATTCTCACTTGAAAGGCTGCCCATTCCAAGATCAAGAAGGTTTTGAAGAATTGCCTAGACCAGGGGAAAGAACAGAACCTTTGAAATCACCCATCAATTGCAATTAGCCTTTAAACAACAACAGAGCACACATACCGATCATCTTGGCCTGGTTTTTCCCCCCTAGTGTAAGCTCTATTTAAATTATCACAATTTTAAATGTGTGTATGCATTGTCTATATATGTACTTTCTCTTTTGAGAAATAATTTCCTCTGTACTGGTTTGAGTAATGAGGCATCTACCCTAGGCAATACATAACCCATAGCTGCATATTTGCAAGGAATGACAGGAATGGAAAGAGGAAAGAGACCTAATTATGGGAAAGGAAATACAAATGAGAAAAAAATACACTAATTAAACATCTTCACTTGCTGACCTACCAGTGACAAGAGGACCTCCATTTTTTTATTACTTTTGTTGCCAAACTAAATGCATCAACACTTTTCTAAGATGTTGCTTTTCTCCAACAGAACAAACAAGACCACAAAAACCCTCTTCAGTTTGCTTAAAAACTAACTGGGCAATAATTATTTTAGCACAGGAGAACTTAAGGAGAAGACAGTGCAATCACCACTCATCATGAGAAACTAAGCTAAATAATATATAAAATAGGATAATCTTTCTCTATTTATATTACACTTGCTATTTTCTTGTACTAAAACATCCATAAAATGGAAACGTGGATGTTTCTTTTTTGTCTCTGCATAATTCCTATAATATCATCATTCCCTGTAATGAAATAAAAATAATAATTAGCATTAGATATTATGTGCTTTTACTAAGGTAAAGTAGAGCTCAACATAAAAACTTGATTGTTTCAAACTTCCACCCATCTGCCCACGTAAGTTTTAGCTGAAGCTTCAGAAAACTGAAATTAGCATTACATGAGCTCTTTTTAGACACAAATGTAGAGCTCTTTTAAAGTATAGTTTTAAAATCCATCTTTAGCAGATTTTTTAAAAGAACAATACACCTATCTTAAAAAAAAAACTCCTGATATTACAGTTAATTTATTTAATTTATTTAGCATGTGGCAATTACAATTAATATACACCAAGGAATAAAAGCTAGATTCTTCTAGCATTTTGTCACCGTGTGTGACAGGTTTTCTGCTGTTTCTGCTATCCAGGAGATTATCTTGTGGCCATATTTTCTCCTGTTTGTACTGCAAGACAAGTGCCATTTCTCCTATTCCTATATCTTTTTTGAGATCTCAATGGGCTACTTCTGGGTGCTATTGGCTTGTTGCCAATGTCACCGCTTGCTCTCAGCTCTTATTGATTGCTCCCTTCTGCTTTAACCCGTGGCCAGCTAACAGGCTGCCCACGTGGTAAGAGAAAGAGCTCTCCCACTGTTCCCTGCAAACCCTTCATCCTGCCTCTGACCAGGCATTTGGGCTGCTTTTTTGGACAAGACGGCTTATCAATCGGAAGATTGGCAGTTTGAGACCCAAGTACCATGTGACAGGGTGAGCTCCCATGCTTGGGCCAGCTCCTGCCCAACCTAGCAGTTCTAAAGCATGCAAATGTGAGTAAATAAATAGGTATCACTTCGGTGGGAAGGTAACAGCGTTCCATGCACCTTGGCACATAGTCATGCTGGCCACATGGCCACGGAAAAGTTTTCAGATAATGCTGGCTCCCTCGGCTAAGAAACAGAGATGAGGACCACTCCCCAGAATCAGACATGACTGGACAAGGGAAGCCTTTACCTTTACCTTACTTTAGACAAAGGTTTAGCATGAGCTGGCTGGTTACACACAAGGTAGAGAAACACAGGAGGAAGTGAGTGAGAACTCTTGGGAGAATGTCTCCTGCTTCAGCCTGCACCCCTCTGCCATATGTACTTTTGTCAAACAGGCCACATTTTTATTTAGTAGCCTTTCGGGAGAACATTAGATGTATGTTTAAACCAGTCTTCTTAAACCATTTATTCGCCAAAGCACCTGAGAGCAAGACAAGAAGTAACAGGTGCAAGATCATTAAAGAGAGAGCCAACCTAAGCTTAAGGAGAAACGACAGTGAGAACAATTAATCAATGGAACACTTACCTCTGGAACCTGTGGGTGCTTCATCACTGGAGGTTTTCAAGAAGATACTGGACAGTCATTTGTCTGTTGAGCAAGGGGTTGGACTAGAAGACCCCAAGGTCTCTTGCAATCCTATTGTTCTGTTTTACATTCTTAGCAGACAGCTATGGTTGTTTCTATCATTTTTATATTCTATTGTTTCTGCTAATGGTTTTTTTCCTGTTGCTCTTTGCTTGCATTTTTTAAATTGATATTTGTGGTGGGTATTTATAATCTGCCCCCCAAACCTCTTCCTGAAAGCAATATATAATGCAAATAGCAGCAGTAACAAAAGCAAGCTGCACGCCTGAATGCATCCATTATAGAACAAGACCTAGATAAAATGGGAGAGGTGGGATTGGCTTCGGAATGAGCTTGAGCTGTCAATCAATCAGTCTGAAATACGTTGCATATTCTGTATTTCCTTTTCACTATTTGGCAGAAATAAGAGGCGTTGGAAAAATATTAAATCTAATCCCCAGAAAAATTTGGGTAACTTTAATGTATTTTTTATTATAGAACTATCACAGGAATTTGAAAAGTGACCCTACCCCTGGTCCACCCCACTCCCAAATGGAATCTAGCTGATTTTCATATTTTTTTTCTTTCTTCTTTCCCTGGAATTAACCTGGATTTGAAAACAATCCCTAATAGATGTTTTAAAATAGCTTGGAAAAAATGTGATTTAAAATTTATATCTGACACTATTGTGTTATTTACATAACACATTGACCCACAATTGACAAATGGCATTTGAAAGCACTGAGTTCTACAAAACTAGTCTGTACACTCACTTTATAATGAATTGTGGAATTCCAGCAAGTGAAACCAATAAGCCATGATTACATTAATCATACAGCAGATTTTCTCAACTTTAGTAATTTTGAGTTGTGTGGAATTTCCAGCTCTCTGAGGGATTCTGGGAGTTGAAGTCCACGCATCTCAACATTGCTAAGGTTGAGAAACCCTGGCCTACAGAATTTCACTCAGATAATAAATAGCTAAATGCTTTCACTGAGTAATTCTGCACCAACTTTAACAGTGCATAGTACAAATGCTTCTGATTAAGGATCGGAAGCCACATCAATCTTATGAAGAGAATGGAGAACAGATCTGCCGGGTTCAAACATGTGATGAGAATAGCAGAGAATGTAGCCCAAAGACGTGTTCTCCGTTTATCTCTAATCCTTATGCTAGCCTCTGCTTCCTTCACAACAGCTGAAGGTTTTTCTTTCCCACATTCACTTTTGGCACAAAATAATAATCAAATGTGTTTGGTGCAGTCTCATAGTTATTATCTCCAAAGAGAAGGGTGTAAAAACATATGCTGGCAATCTGCTCCAAAGTAGTGAATAAAACTCTATGCATTTTTCATAGTCTTTTTTTTTTCCCAGATGGACAGTTTCCAGTCGGACTAATCAAAATAAATTTTCTTCCAAGCAGATTTTATGTGGTAACCAAAAAAAAAAAAGAATGGAAGAAGCAGTGGGAACATATAGAAGGAATAAAAATTGAAGATGGTCTCACTTTGATCTCCCTTAAGATGTCAAGAATGATGGAAGCTAATTGCACACTCATACACACACACACACACACACACACAAACATGGGGAGGGGGACACAAAGCCTAGCCTGGAAGCATCTTTAATTTAGAAAATTCTGTATGAAATTAATTCTCAGACATTCATATCCAGAAGGCAGGAGTCGAGGCTTGGAAAGACAAAAATAGGGCAGATCCATGCTTTCCTGAGCTGCTCCTACCTGCTCATAACTTGTTTATAAATCACCTAATCAAAGAAGAATATGTGCTTTATTATCTCTATTTCAAAGAAAATACATAAAGAAAATAGGCAGTTTCAAAAAAAAAATGATCTGTATTTGTTAGGAAATTGGCAAGTCAGTTTTCTGGGCCATTGTCTGCCCAACTACATTCTGTGGCATTTATACATGCTTCTGTGGCTGCACCCTTTTATCTGAAAATGTTTGACTATATTCGATGTAAGGGTAGGAATGGAATGGTGTTCATTTTGGACTTGTTAGTGAGCCGAGTAGACAAAATCTTGCCTGTAGCTTTTCAGAGTGCTGAGAGAAACATGGTCATTTCTTAATACTTTCTGCACCTCCCACTTTACTGTGAAAGCTATAGAACCTGTGGGCAGATGAAACCTAGGTGGCAATAGTTGTATAAAAGGAGACAGATGGTTATCCCCTCCGTGCTTCACTTGGCCTCAGCACTTGCTGCTATTTAAGTTCCCAAAGGTTCTGCTCTGGGATGGACACACCCCCTTTCTCAGCCAGAAATAAATGTCTGATGTAACATGGATTAGAAGCCTTGGTATCCCAGCTGGGCAAGATCAAAAAAGGCACAAGAACGAGACTTGCAACAGCTGGAAAGCATTGACTTGGAAAATTTCTTGGGTGAGAAAAAGGATTGAGAAAACTCACACAGGGCTCTAATCCTCACCTGGGAAGCACTCGCTCTGTCAAGACTTCACAACAGAGGCTCTACGGTGGTCTGCATAAGAGCCTGAGCAGGTAGGGAGAGCTCTTGTATCTTGCTTTGCAAGGCATTTATTTGTGGTGCGGCTGCTATGAGAAAACCGTGGAAGATTATTTCAGAAATTTGGATAACCAGTTTTATTTAGTACACATATTATTGAGGATTAAACAACCCAACAGGTGTGTCTCTCAGAGGGAATGGAGAAAGTCTTATAGAGGTTAAGAGTAGATCTTTAACAATTTAAGGAATTTCAACAGCCAGTGCTGGGAACAAGACTGGATTTATCACAGTACATGAATGTGAAGGGCGATCCAAAGCCTACAGATGTATTACGTTTGCTTTTCCATGCCAAGGGTTGACCCTTTGTGTGCAGAATTCTCCTCTGGCAAAACTTTGATCTGAGTCTGGGAATGTCAAATTGCCTGGCTCTAAAAATGTAAGACTCAGCATTAGAAAAGGGCTGCTAGGAGATGACCTGGAACATGGAAGCAGGAGCAGGTAAGATTGAGAAATTGTGCCTGCTGGCACACCCTGATAGAAAGCCCATTGATAAACACATATAATGTCCAAAAGAGCAGATGAGTATATATTAGGATTCCCTAAGTTCATCTAAAGCTGATGGTTTCTCACTCAGTTTACTAAAGAAAGGAAAAACAAAACTCAGCTCAGTTTTGTCTGCAGTTCTATTTTCCCAGAAGACTTCCTCCCAGGTAGTTATATATAGATATAGATATAGATATAGATATAGATATATGGTTGAAGTCTTAACCTTCTTTTCTGACTCCAGCACTAAATCACTTCAGTTGCTATTGGAAGAATATTGCACGCCCCCCTAGAGCAGCAGAAGGGGAAGTGTCTGCTCTTGAACCAAGCTGATGGTCATTTGAAACCATGAAGTACATTGTTCGCTTCGCTCAGAAATACTTGCTTAGGCAACTAAAGACTAATATATTTTCTAGTTTCTTAACTTTCCTGCAGGTACACCCATACAGGTTTTTGTGGCAACGAGACACATATAGACTGACCAAAATCTTGCCCAATTATGCACTGTTTTATTTCCATAAAAATATACCAGACATTCTAGCTCTTAATTAATGATAAAAAAAAATCTGGCTTCATTAATCCAAGCAAGAAATGTGTGGCTTGAATCAGAACATGCCAGAGTGACACCATACTCTCAAAATTAGGGATCTTGCGAGACAAAAAAATATTCTCCCAACCAACCAATACATCTATTTTTTATTTGTTTAAAATGGGGTCATAGATTTAGATAGATATGAGGCAAATTCAAGGACTTTTGTTCCTTACTTTCTACCGGAAAATGGTTCAAATATTCATATGAGATAAAAGTTAAATATTCATATATAAAATTTAGAAACCACCCATCTGATAATAATATGGGATAAATAAAGAAGAAGAGTGGAACAAGTGGAGAAAAAGAATTTGTGTGTGTGTGGGGATTCAAGAGATAATAATAAACAGTTCTGCACAATGAAGAATGCCAATTCTTCCTAAATTTTGACATAGGTGGCATAAATTCAGGCTCAAAACCCTACACATAGAAATAAGCGCAAGAGATTTTTTTGTCAATCATTCTATAAGACCAAGAATAGGCACCCATGAGTGATATTTTAGATTAGGCTGATGGCATGTTTGAAAGTGATAGTAGCTGAAGTGGGTAGATAGATAGATAAAAAGCCCTTCATTCCTTGAAAAATCAACTTTTCTCAAGTTCAGCTACAGGAATTGTTGATGATCTTAATCTCCCGATTTTGGAGTTTTTGTGACTTTAGGATTAAACCTGCCTGCTTCTTCTAACCCTGTGAGTTCATCCTTTCTGAAATTGTTGCCTACATCCTTCACAGTCTAAGGTCAGGAGTGCATCTCCAGTATTCTCAGGTCACCAGCTAAATATAGTGCTGGAAGATTTAAGGAAGGCTTTTGTGGGCAGAAAAAGACATGGAGTCCCATATGAAGCCTTTTGCTGAGAGGTGTAGCTCTTCCTGACAGAACTGCCCCATTCGAAAAGCTTAACCTTCAGCTTATGCTTTGACAACAAGTATCTTTGTTTACAGCTGAAGGCCCTCACCACAAGTTCTGTTCTTACCTAAGGAAGAACCTGTGGATGTAAGGCAGTTATTACTGAATGTTCGTTACAGTTCTGGAAGGAAGAGGTTATTCTATAGCAACTTACTATCGATCATTGGATAACTATAAGTCCACGTCAATCTTTTTCCCTCTGGCTAATACTAATAGCTCAGTTGACTTCAAAACATTCCATTCTCACAAAGTTGATTTTGGATTTGCCAAATTACAGATGAAATATGCATGATTCAGAACTTTTGTTTTAAATTCAGAAGAATTTAAATGCTGGTCTTCTCTGACCTCAGGAGAAAATCTGGCCAGTTCAGCCGCAAGTTTCAAGGGCTCTGACCATTTCATGGGTGGGATTAAGCTGGTATTTGTGTGGCTTGTGACAGGACGGCTTTTCTTCAGTGAGCTTTGCAGAATGGATTTGGTTCATTGGCTTTAGAACCTGGAGTTTTCCTATATGTTTGCTTATACCTGATGTTTCATGCTATTCGTTTTGTGTTTTTTTTAATAAGGAGCTGCCAGCCTTAATTGTCCTGAAGACTTTGGGCAGAATGGAAAAAAGAGAGAGAGAGAGAAAATAATACAATTTGGCTCAGGAATTCTACATATTCTCTGTGTGCAAAACCTGCTTTTACTAAGTTGTTCTAACTGGCAATTAAGATGTAATTGAAATAAGTGAAGAAATGTTAATTAACATCTTTGCCTTATGTTACTATCTTGGCTGAGCATCAGGATGGGGTGTTAGTTAATGAATTATACTCTATACTGAAAATCCAGAGTAGGAAGCAGATTTTTCTGATGAGATTTAATCAGTAAATATAATGAAATATTTTGCATATTATTTCACCACAATGCTTCATCCGTAATTCAGTTAATGTTACTGGAGCCTTGCCATTACTTGCAGTTAAGGAACCCTCCATATACAAATTGAATTGAAAAGTCAAAGAAAGCTGAAGGCTTCTGAAATAAGTCAACTGGATTTATTTTAAAGAAAATATATTTAGAATGGGAAAACTGATTAAAACAGAGGCCCCCAACCTTTTGGGCACCAGGGCCCAGTTCCGCGGAGAAAGGTTTTTCCACGGACTAGAGGGGGCGTGGTTTTGTGTGCTGCCTGCATCCAGTGAATGGGACTTCACTTATTTGCACGGCCCAGTTGCTGGCATGCCACGGACTGATGCCCGTCCACAGACCAGGGGTTGGGGAACCCTGGATTAAAATATACAATTATTCCTTTTTAAGTAGATATTTTATGGGATTACAGCCAGTTTGGGGCAGTGGGAAAGGCACCAAACTAGAAGACTGTAAGTTTGAATCCACTTAGGCATGATTTGGGACTAGTTACTCTGTCTTAGTCCTAGGAAGAAGGTAAAGGCAAATCACTTCCAAAAGCCTGCCAAGAAAACTACATGGATTTGGCCAGGTAATCATCAGCAGTCAAGACTGACTCAATGGCACCAAAACAAATAAAAGCCCAACCATACTGGATAAAGACCTATGTCTTTTCAGTGTCTCCCGATATTTTATTCCTAATGCCTCTGTTACTAAATCCACTGTAAGAGTATTCTGAAGCTGGACAATCATTAGCATATCTAACAACTTATTTCAGCCTGGCTTCTCTGATACTTCCCTTTCAACACATCACCAGTAAAGATGGCTGCCCTTTTTCAGGTTCTTTCAGATGACTATCCTTACCACCTGCTAATTCTTCTGATTCCTTTTCAGACTGAAGTTCTGATGCTTTATGAATGCTTCAGGAAATAGATATGTTATGGGCAGGAACATACTGTTCACCATAACTATGGCATTATCCCACAAAAGAAAAGAAACTCAATGTTCATCCCTGGAAGCTCTGAAGCACCATTGTGTGCCTTTGAATCTGCATAGATCTAATGCCTTTGTGCGTATAGAGCTCATGGAGAAACAACAGGCAATTGGCATTTGCCTTTTCTGGAGAATAGTTGTGCACTGAGAACTATTAGCCAAACACCCAAGACAGGACAAGACAGGACAGGACAGGATTATTTATTGTGTATTATATCATATATGTAATTTAAAAAGAGATTAAATTGCTGGCATCTTTTTTTCCTATTTTGCTTGTATTTCCTCAGAGCTAGAGGTGACATTTGCAAAAAACTGATGATTTTTCATGGATTCTTTTAAGTCTTGTGGATTTTGAGAACCTGAACAGGGTTCTTGACGCCTCAGTCTTGCCACTTGTGGGTTGAAAACTGTCCCTCCTGGCAGCCAAGGTGAAGTGAAGGTCCAACATGTTAGACCATTTCTGCCTAGTATCAAACCTTCCCTTCTTGGAGAAGATTTCATAGAAGGTTATGGGGTTTCAGCTACTAAAGACCTTGGAAACAGCTGATTATCTGGTTCCCTTGATTCAAGATTCAGAAAGCATGGGATGAAAATAATAGTTGCTCTAGTACAGGCATGTCAAACTCGCGATGTCACGTGACGTCGCGCGACGTATTGTGACTTTTTCCTCATTGCCGGCAATGGGGTGGGCGCGGTTTCAGTATGATGCATCTGGCCCATGGGCCAGCAGTTTGACATGTCTGCTCTAGTAGATGACATCTATTGTATTAAAAAGTATTAAAAAACTGTATTGTTCCAGAAGACCTTGGGTGGTTTAATGTTGTCTTTCTTGGCTCATTCTTAATTGTGTGGTTTTTCTTTTATGTTATGTGTGATAAATTTATTGAAGAGGATTATAATTGTTTTAATGTTTTATGTGACTAAAGTTTTTAAATTTTTTACTGTGGATAATTTAAGGTTGTAATGCTGATGTTATTTTAGACTTACTTTGGATGTTTGTTTTAGTGTTGTTATGTTTGTTATACCATGAATCTTTTAATCCTGATATAAGCCATCCTGACAGAGTTGGTGGCATATCAGCTTAAAATCAATCAATCAATCAATCAACCCAGGCCTGCTGCAGGCCTCAGTAATCTCTCCCACACAGTTGAACCTTTACATGAGGCAACTGGGAAAGGTCATTCATCAGTTTGCAGTTGACATTTGCCCAGCAACCATATGGTGGTTCTATGGCTACTCTGCTATTTTTGGTGTACTCTGTTTGTAACAGCGGGTCTTCAATTTGTAAGTCCTCTTGGATTTGCAATTCCACTTAGATCAGAAGGTGGAAACAATGACCAAAACTGTGGTCAGTTTTGTTGGTGCACAGATACAGCCCTTTGGGGGAGTGGAAGTTACTCTACAGCAGTTACAAGTCCTCATCACTTATATCTAGGGCTACCATTTGAAGATCACCCAGATACTGAAATGGATGCAAAATGCAGACTCTCAGCCGTTAAAGATGCTGAGCTTGTTAGCATCTGGAAAGCTGACAGCCTGGGTTTGAGACTGGAATGCTGCACAATAGAGTGAGCTCCTATTACTTGTCCCAGTTCCTGCCTACCTAGCAGTTCGAAAGCATGCAAATGTGAAAAGTGGAAAAGTAACAGTGTTTCATGCGTCTTTGGAGTATAGCCATGTTGGCCATATGATTGTGGGAAATGTCTTCAGACAATGCTGGCTCCCTCGGCCAAGAAACGGAGATAAGCACCACACCTTAGAGTCGGACATGACTGCATAGTGAAACCTTTACCTTTATCTGCAACACGCTATATGCCAATGGGTACACACAAGTGCAGCAATATTGGATCTATTTTGCTAGTTCTGCAGTGGCTTTGAGTAGTGTCCAAGTATAACTCAATGTATCAGTCCGAAACTATAAAGGCCATCTCCTCCAATTTGACTCTGGCTGATCTGGCTGTTCTACTCAAGAGGCTGCTGTGCTACCCTCCCTTTGGGAGGTGGAGGTAAAGACCTAAAAGCAATGTTGTTCTTTAGCTTATGATTGTAAGCCGCCCAGAGTTATCCTGTGATAAGATGGCAGATAGATAGATAGATAGATAGATAGATAGATAGATAGATAGATAGATAGATAGATAGATAGATAGATAGATAGATAGATAGATAGATAGATAGATAGATAGATAGATAGATAAGCAAGCAAGCTGTATGAATCTGTGAAATAAGCTTCCCCAAAAACTGACTGTCTGCCTCATTTTTTCACAAGCTATTTCAGACTAATATCTATTCTTTTCTGATCAGCTGTAGGCTATATTAAATTTTGCTTTCTCTTAGAATCATGATGTTTTTGGTGCTTATTGATCTTTTTTTGTAATATATTTTATTGATTTTTTAAAAAACATAAATCACTTAATAATTGGTGATGTGTTGTCTGGGTTACATTTGTAAAACGGTCACTAACAATTGATTTCTATAATCCATAATCCACATAATAGTTTTAATTGATTTCCTCTTTTCCCAAAATATCCTCTTTTGCAAACATTGAGTCAATACAATTCTTATTGTTTTTATAGATAACAATTAAATATATAATTTTTTCCCAATAGTCCTAAAAATAATAATAACATCAATATAATATTTGTTTTCTATCCAATCATTCTGGTTGCCTTATCATAGATCCTGTTACAGTCCTTATTTTAATTTGTTTCTCCCACCAAATTCTAGATATTCTTACTGGTTAAGATTTTCTCAAAAATTAATTACATTTAAGAATTTAACTCTGTTTTTCCATATGAACCATCTCACACTTTTACATTTCTTAAGGAATAGATAAAACAGTAGAAAAAAAGAAAGAAAAGCAAGAGTAAAGAAGCATAAAAAATAACATACTACTTAAAATATATATCCCTCCTAAGCTAATATGTATTTATTTCCTAAATTTCTTATTCTTTTTAACCATAATTAAAAATATGTTTAATCTTTAAACATTCCATTTAATACATCTAGTCATCTAGTCCTTTAACTCTTATTCAAAACTTTTTTATCCATTATAATTTTCTTAAATTCAATCACATTTAAATATCTAAAACATTTCCTTTATCTAAGTCATTTCAACTTTTTAATATTACTCATATCAAAAAAGAGAGCAAAAAAGGGGAAAAAGCATACTATATTATATTTAGAGAATTCATCCCTCTTAGAGTGACATATATATTCCAAAACTTTTCTATTTCTTTAACCATATTCAAACAAATGTTTCTTTTTTAAGTATTCTCTCTGGTAAGTCCCATCATCTATTTTCTTAGTTTCCACTTTAGTCTTTTTCTTTTGCCCAGTGTCTTTCTTAATCAATGTATTTTGCTGAATCAAAAAGTTTTTCCATATGTTCGTAAATGTTGCTGTAGATATAAAAAGTAAATCAGGAGAAGTGTCTTTGTACGGGACTTCTGCCTTTCCATGTTTGTTGAAAATCTTTTTCTTTTTCTTTCTCTCTGCTTCTCTTGTCATTTCCTTTCTCTCCGATGTTCCTGACATCTCTACAGTCCATTTTATCCAATCTGTTTTCTTGTCCTCAGATTTATTTTGTAGTCTTAAGGATATGTTGTTTTTTCCAATTCTTGTGATTTTTTTCCTACTAGGATTAAATCATGTTTCCTTGTTTTGTTAAGTTCCATCTTTAAGTCTCTATTCTCAATTCTATATCCATTTATCTGTTTTATCTGCTCCTTCTCTGTTGTTGTTTTTTGGGATTTTTTTTGTTGTAGAGTTAACTTGGAAATAGATTGATTTATATTTTCAAAGTTATTTTGGATTTCTTTGTGGTTTAAAGTCATTGTTGTTTGAATTAGTTGCAGTATACTATATATCTCCTCCTGTGAAGTATTTATGTTTTCTTGATATGTTCTTTCTACATGTCTCTGATCCATGATAGCCAAGAATTTGAGTTTTCCTCTTCTTTTCTTTTCTCTGCAAATAGCTTTAGAGTCCCAATTAGATAGATATTTGTAATCCAAATAGTTCAAAAAAGATTTTTTTTCCTGAAACTTATAATTCTCTCTTTGTCTACAGCCCAGATTATTGTCTTTTTTTTGTCACATCTGTTCTTTGTTGTTAAAGCTTTGAAGGTCACAGACACAGATTAGCTTTTCCCAGATTTTGCCAAGTCTTATATTAAAGTCATAGCTGTCATAGTCTTCATCTGCCACTAGGTGTCAGCAACTATTTGTTTTTCAATTTCCAAAATGAACAATTATCTTTAAAATGAGAGTCTTAACCATTCAAACAATTTTAGATTTATCCAGATTTGAGTTTTAAGTTTCAGGTTTTATATTTATTTCACTTCCATATATTTTGATCCTCCATAAAAAGATTAATTCGCCGCTTCCATTAGTATAAGGGTGGGGCGGAAATCCCCCTCCTTCCCTTTCGGAGGTATTTTGCTTCTTGGGGATCTTTTCCAGGAAATTAAATGTAAAATAGAAAAGAAAAGATCGAATTCCTCACCCAGTTTCAAGCACGCTGTTCACAGTTGTGCTGGTTAGTGCTTTTGGACTTCAATAGCTTGGGCTGGTCAATGCAATATGGCCAGCCTTTCTCCTGTTGGGTTAGAAGATTTCTCTAAGTCGAACGGAATGGCTGCCACCATTCCAGAATCGTTGGAGCACCCTTCTTTCTTCGTCGCCTCTCCGGGGTGACTTAGACCCATTTAGGGTCCTCTGGCAGGGCAAAATTAGCCACGGGGGTGTGGAGAATCTGCAAGCCCGCGACCGGTCACTACCGGGCAAAACCAGAAATCCCTCAGTGCTTATTGATATTTGATTTGCGAACTGCCTAGAGAAGGGTTCTTATGGTAATATCAAAATTGTGGGGAAAATTAAAAATGAATCCCTCTATTTTGTCTCCCTGTTGGCATAACAGCTACGGTAATTCCACAGCCCTGGCAACAGGCTGCTGCCATAGGAGTATCCCAGAAGCTCGAAGACAAGGAAAGCCACTTCAATAAGACCTTTCTTGGAATGCAAGGCAGTATTATGCTCCTACTTCTCTCTTAACAGTCTCAGTTTGAAATAGAGTGTCTTTATTGGTGAATATGGTGCTATTGACACAAGAACAATCCAGGAACTGTCACAATTGTAACCATCCAGTTGTTTGTATTATATCATGAGCAGCGGGCTCCTCTTGCTCCCTTGCCTCTCTATTTGAAATTTGAAAATATCAATTGCCAAAATCCATCACTTTTTTTTTTATTATTGTTCAGCTTTCCAAGGTTCTGTACCTGGATTCCAACTCTGTTTTTCATTTGACAATGATATTCTCATTTATCAACTTTAAAAATGTGGTTTGCATGGCATTATAGTAAAATGTGCCTACGACTGGCTGGCTAATTGCAGTAAAAGAATCCGCACTAATGGTTCTGTATCAGGCTGGGTAGTGGTAAACAGTGGGTCCTGCAGAGATTTGTCTTTTGCCCAGTACCATTCAACGTTTGGATTTATTAGCTGCATAATGGAGTTGATGGACTACTTATCAAATGTGCGGATGACACAGAGTCGAGAGGTATGATGATCGGATGAGATTGCTATCTATTTGGGGCAGGTTGAAGAAGAAGTTGAGAAGTAGATGTCTTTCAATCAGGAGAAATGTAAAGTATTATCTTTAAGGAGAAAAAAAAATGTAGCTCATTTTCCAAGATGGTTTAGAAACATGACATTGGCAATGATCACTGAGGAGCAGCTAGCAGGACTAATTAAATTCTGAGCTGTATTAGGTCAAACAGTGTACCAAAGACATGCAAAATCTTTATTTCCATCTAGGCACTATTTGTATCTTTTCCCAGTAGAATTAGTTTACTGGCAAGCTTTATTTATTTATCAGATTTCTATACCTATATGTATTTCTACTTTTGCTGGCAAGCTTTAGCACTGGAAACAAATGCAGGCAACAGAAAGGTAGCTGGGTGTGCAAAGACTAATCAAATCTTGCTTTTCTTGCAGCTGAAAATATGTTTCCCCTTCCACGCTTGAACCTCAAAAGCGAGCAGTATGAACCAATTCAAGCCATTGTGAAAGAGATTCACGGAGAAGAGGGTAAAGCGACTTTGACTGCCATAATTTTCTAGATTATTCCTAGATAATAGGCTTCCCTGGCGTTTTAGA
Organism: Azemiops feae; assembly: GCA_023970755.1. Taxonomy (NCBI): domain Eukaryota; kingdom Metazoa; phylum Chordata; class Lepidosauria; order Squamata; family Viperidae; genus Azemiops; species Azemiops feae. The sequence goes on from JALGBA010001447.1 coordinate 1,611,725, forward strand.
TCGCTGCAGGCCCTTAGAAAGCTGAAGATGTGAACGACACAGACAAAAGTGTGAAGGTTTCAGATCCTAACATAGAATGGAAGAAGCAGGCCTTTTGAGAAAAACCTGCTTATGAGTATACTCTACTCAGTAGAATGTGTTGTGAAATTCAGGCAATTGCAAATTAATGCCCATCTTCAATAGACCCAAGGATGGCCTAATTGCAGATGTTCAGAGATGCCCTTGTAAGAGGCAGTTGGTAAGAGAGATTTGTACTCAACAGTGACAAACATTTAGGGAGAGTCTTCCCTTGCTTGTCATGGTTCTGCCTTAGCCAATATACATTTGGCTGAGATAAATTTGTCTGCACCAGAGTGTGCCTGCAAAGCCGTTTCTGCCCATAATATGTCCTTTCTCTGTCAACAAGTGGAGTATCAGCCAGATATACAGGAAAATGTATATCTGATACCAATCAGCCTTTTACAGGCAGTCCTCAACTTATGACCACAATTGAGCCCAAAATTTATGTTGCTAAATGAAACATTTGTTAAATGAGTTTTGCCCCATTTTATGACCTTTCTTGCCACAGTTGTTAAGTGAATCACTGCCGTGTTTAAATAACTAACACGGTTGTTAAGTGAATCTGGCTTCCCCACTGACTTTGCTTGTCAGAAGGTGGCAAAAGGGCATCATATGACACCCCCCCCCAGGACACTGCAACTGTCATAAATATGAATCAGTTACCAAGCATCCAAATTTGATCATGTGACCATGGGGATGCTGCAACGGTCGTAAGTGTGAAAAACGGTCATAAGTCACTTTTTTTCAGTGCCGTTTGAACAGTCACTAAATGAATTGTTGTAAGTCGAAGACTACCTGTATTGTGCAAAGCCTATTGCTAGGAGAGCCTTAAGGAATATTTGTTCTTGTTCATCTGGACACAGATGTGCCCATGTGTTGTTGTTTTTTTAAGTTGATCACATCCTCACCTACAAAAACCAAGGATTCTTCTAGGGAACAAATATCCAGTGAACACCAAGAAATATGCTGAATGTTTCTTGTTGCAAAAACTTCTATCCCTAGTTATAGTAGGGCTAATTCCTATACACACTGTAACCTAGTAAGCATTCTTGATTACAGTCTTTTTGATTAAATGTGCAGAGAATGGCAAAGGGCGAAACAAATGCATCTATATTAGAAAAGAAGAAATAGGGGTCACATGATAGCAGTATTCCAGTGTTTGAAGGACTGCCACAAAGAAGAGGGGGTCAAACTATTCTCCAAAGCATCAGTTGGAAACTGATCAAAGAGAGAATCAATCTGGAATTAAGGAGGAACTTCCTAACAGTGAGGACAATTAGCCAGTGGAACAGCCTGCCTTCAGAAATCGTGGGCGCTCCATCACTGGAGGTTTTTAAGAAGAGACTGGATAGTCACTTATCTGAGATGGTATAGGTTCTCCTGCTTGAGCAGGGGGCTGGACTAGAAGACCTCTAAGGTTCTATTCTATTCTATTCTATTCTATTCTATTCTATTCTATTCTATTCTATTCTATTCTATTCTATTCTATTCTATTCTGAATATATATATATATATATTTCTTTGTGTCTTCAGCTCCAGAGTTAGACTTGGGAAAGAAGGTTAGCACTCCTCAAGATCTGATGATGGAGGAGTTGTCCCTGTCCGTAAACAGGGGATCGAGACTGTATCAACAAAGGCAGAAGAGAGTGCAGCGTTTTGTGCTGGAGAATCCTACAGGCCACAGAGTTGTAAGTCATATTAGAGTACTAGGAAAAAATTCTTATTGAGATGTCAGTCGGGAACAAAAACAGGAAGTGGCAAAGCAGGTGCCCCACTCAAAGCTGATCAAATCAACATTTATTTTCACTTCTGATGGTGTAATTTAATCATAATTGCTAAGTTTCTAAGCACAAGAGCCTGGATCTTTCCATCTTGAAGCACCTGGGGTAGACTTGTAAGGTGGCAGACCAATGCAAACCATAGTCATTGCTTGGCTTGAAGCATAAGTCTCGGGGTTAGGTTTAATTACTTGATAGATTACTAGGTTAGAGTAAATCCAATTAGATAGGAGTAGAAACTCCTTGAGAAACTCTTCTGGCATAAAGAACTGTAATTAAGCTTAAATTACTAGCTATTGATTAATTATCTATCCATCTACTGTATCCCTCTGCATACAAATAATATGCATGGAAGAAATTATTCCATCTCCCATATAGTTTACTAAACTAATATCAGCTTAATGTTATGGGAATGCCCATAGACCTCTGTAGAACTTAGATGTCTGCATTATACATTCTACTAGTTTGCAAGTTTCAATATATTTAATTGACAAGCTTTTATTCAGATTATTAGCAAACCCGTGTATGCTTTCTGGTTTCAGGTCTTCTCTCTGGTTCTTCCTGTTCAAATATGATATTCTTTGCTCTCTCTTTCTAGGCCTCAAGCACGACAAGTGGAGGTTCACACCCAGAATACAATGGAGTGGAAATAACCAAAGGATGGAAGGTATGCTTAGTTACTTGATCAGAATCTGGGATAGTGTCACATGGTTGACCTGGAGTTTAGTGGCTTAGAGTTTCCCTCTGTGGGAGTGGTCTTTTTGCATGAGTGCCATTTTGGGTTAAAACTAATGAGTTTGAATGATCTTTCCAAGTTAATATTTCAGTATTAATGGAAATAAGGTAATCATGTGTAAATGTATCCATTAGAACATACCTGAAGCAAAATCCAATTTCACACCAGAGTATACTTGCATACACAGCCTAACACTTCCAGCCTTGTCCCAGATTTGTTCTGATGCATCACTCTGGAGCAAATTTCATTAGCAAAAGGAACTAAGTGACTATATTCCTATCATCCCTTTTCCGAATTTCCTTTCTTTTAGTTGTCTTCATAAAAATAAATGTAAAGTGCTAAATTCAGTACTACCAAGGTGAAAATTCTGCTGAACTCAACCACTATTTGAAATTAGTTTGTAGCTTTCTTCTAACAGAGTCAAGCCTCCTAGGCCAGGGGTGTCAAACTGCCGGCCCGCCGGCCAGTTGCATCATATGGAGGCCGCGCCCACCCCAGCTCCGGCAATGCAAAAAAAGCCACGATATGTCGCGACGCGGCGAGTTTGACACCCGTGTCCTAGGCTATACTCTACATAATGATCATTTCCTTTTCCCATGGAATCCTGGCAACTGTGGTGACAGAGCTTTCTAAGGCTACGCTGATCATTGGGGGGGGGTGAAGATGGTGGCTACAAAAAACATGGTGCCACATGACTCCTCTTGCTATTGATAGGAATTTTGGCAATTTCCCCTTTTAATAAACTGATATATTTCAGGGCTTTTGTGGCAGTTGTTACAAAATAGCAGGACCCTTTGATTTCACCAGCTGTAGTCAGAAAGGACTTGAAGAGACATCAAAAAGGGCTTCAGGTTGTCCACTCCTGTAAGGTGGAATGATTACCAGACTACAGTGCACCAGAAGACTCTTTGAAGGAAGCTATTATGGTATTATCTGACCTACTTCATAGATGAATCTCCTCTATTGCAAATGCTATCAATAGACAGTCCTCTATTTTTAGGCATCCTCCCCATTGGTAGTAATCCATGTTAGTTCAAAAATTTGTAAGCACTTGGATAGCATTCTCACCAGGCATTCAAGTCATATGCTCATGTATAGTGTGATACACTAAATGTTTAAGTTACAGTAATTACCGTATGTCTGTATTTGCATCTGTCTATATACTTGAGCATATGCACATTTTATGCAAATTGGTGTCTTTTTTTATCATACTTTTTGCTGTTTTGGAAATGTGCAAGTGATCACTTTAGAAACTATGATAGCAACTATGATATACTATGATATATAAACTATTATATATATATCCTTTAACAATATTGTTTCCCTAGCAGGAAGTATGTGAAATTAGTCTTGTGATGATGATGATGATGATGATGATGATGATGATGATGATGATGATGATGATGATGATGATGATTTGCAAATCAAGGCAAATCTGGACAATGGGAAGAGAATAATAAACTGAATATTAACTGCAGATATTTTGGGGAAAATGTTTGTGTATAATGGCAATGGATGAAATTATCATTCCACGTGGGGGAGAATGGTCTAAAAGCAGTTACTTATCACATTGCCTGAAAAAATCTTTTCTCTTGCCTACATTTTTCCATTGCTTCCAGACAATCTAGTTCTAATTGGGTATTTTGACTAATAGAAAATATTTGCCACTTATGCTTACTCTCCTTTGTCTGCTAGTTTGCTCACTCCACAGAGGGCAAAGAGAATTATGACATACATCTCATGGAGGTTTCCGGAAAGAGAGTGCCTCCCCAAGTACCACAAAAAACAGGCAAAGTCTTGAGGATGAGCAAAGCCCTGAACCCCAGTGCAATTGCTCCAGGTAAGAAGCTCTTTGCTACTCCAAGCCATCCCTAACATCAAGGAAAAGAAAGCTTGCTGGACTTGACTCATAGACTTCTTAGACTGTGGGAATACCCACACATTGCATTTGCTGACTTAGAATACTTAGCAGTTGATTGTTTCGGTATGAAACCAAGTTGGAAAATGCTACACTATTCCATCATAAACTTAAAAATAAAAGGATAAATTGTGAGTAGCAGTAGTGGAGGAGGGGGCATAAGTGTCCAAATAATCGTGACAGGGCTCACGTGAAGTATATTTTTATATAATATTTTATTAGTTTTCTAATTTTACAATTAAACATTTAAAAAGCAACGTGGTGGCTGGGTAGTCAATAATTCAAAAACATACATAAATCTTTAGCACAAATCTCAAGTTACAACATCAAATATTTCCTCTCTTTTCCCCTTAATATCTACTATCTAATATTGAGCTAATATAGTTCTTATTGTTATCAAATAAGTAAAACCATCTTTGTTACATTTATCAATAGTTTTTAGCTTATACATATCTTGTGTTTGCATTCAATCCTGATATACAATCAATGTTCTGTTATTGCTTTTTTCCAGGCTTTAATTTCCCCTCAATATTCAAGTTAACATTTGGTATATTATAATTTCCAAGCTTTAGGCAACCAGAGTTTCCCTTATCTCAACTTCTAAATTTTCCCCTTTTTATAACAAAATCTAAAATTCTAAATACACATCTTGTCTATTTGCATATAATCTTATTCTATTTTCTAAAATTTATCTATTTTTCACCATATTAAACCAAAAGTCTATTAATTTTGTTACACATCTTACCTATTCAATTATAATGTTACTTTAGTTTCTAAAACTTATCTATTTTCCACCATATTCAACCCACCAATCAATAGTATAAAATCCCCTCTACTAGATCAAAACCCTAGTTTCTTTCAGCCTTACTCTGGCTTTTTTCCTTTGCCAACTAACCTTCCATGTCAATACTTTTGAATCCTCAAACAGTTCTCCCTCTATTATTATATGTATTATTTGAAATAAGAAAGACCATTTAATTTTTGGAAGGACTAGTCCAATTGTATTCATTTAATCTCCTCCCTATTACTCCAATTTCCCACGTGAAGTATATTATCTTTACCTTATTGTTCATATCGATCATAGTACCATCATGGGGAGGTATGTATTATTTACATTATGAGCTACTGTTTATTAGCAGCAAAGAGTGACTTACTTAAATGTGATCAGCCAGGAAAGACAACTGATGGAACACCATCCTTTTCTTAACAGTAGATAATTTGATGGGGAGTATAAACAGTTGCCTGTGCTCAAAAACATCAAGACAGATTGGATAGTTGTTCATTTCCTTGACACTTTCATTTGATGCAGTTCTTGTTGTTGTTGAATAAGTAGGAAGGCAGGTTGATTTTGATGGAGAGAGATCCAATAACGTCCTTTTTATTTATTTTATATATACATATACATATATATACATGCACACATAAGCATATATCAACATTAAGACAGGAACATCTCAGGAGAAAGAAGTAAGAAGACGTGTTTCTCTTTCTCCCAATAAGGGCTACTATAAACACCCCTAAAGTGCCCTTAATTTTTCCTTATCATCTGTTCTTAAATGTCTCCATGATTATTGTCCCATCATAGAATTTCTTTGCATGATGAAGGAATACTACATTTCCAGCATTTTTTCTCAACAATACTGAAGTATATCCCTCATCATCCTCATAGTCCTATCCTGATTCATCTCCACTATAATCTGGAAGCATTTTTAAAATCAAAATGGAGCAGAGGATTGTCCATCCATAGTTAACACATCATGATTGCATTCAGTTAAAGTAATCCAAATACCACAATCCCTTGGAGTACATATGGAAAACATAGATTAGGAAATTGAAGAGCAACTTTTTTAAAATAAAATGAAGCCTTATCTTTAATTATAAAGAAGCCAAGGCTTATTCTCCTTCTGATACATTTACCCACTGGAGACAATGAATGAAGGGCAGAAGTGCAACAGGAATGACAGCCATTGACTACCTTTTGGTAGCAGTTGAGGGTGGACTCATAAATACATACTGTAGTGCCAAAGTACTCAAGAAACTGCAAACTGCAACAATTGTCATTGATAACAAGGTTGAAGGAGCATGAAACTGAAGAGGCACTCTAGAAGCAGGACATGTTCCTACTACTTGGAACCAACAAAACCTATTTTTCTCTATCACATGTGCTAGCTTCTTCCAGAAACAACCAATTTGAAACCCATCATTGAAGTTTTGGCGTCACACTACTTAAAACAGTTGTTTTATTGGACAATCCTTATTGCAGGCTATTCTGGACCACTTAAAGAAGTTCCACCAGAGAAATTTAACCGAACTGCAATCCCCAAAGGTTATCAGTCTCCCTGGCGGGAATTCTTCTGCAATGCTGATTACCAGGTAGATGTAAAAAACCATTTGCTTGAGCCGAGAAAAGTGAATAATCTGGACCTTAGGGATTTCAACAGGTGAGAAGGCTTGTTCTGTTTCTTTTGCATTTTTATTTGTGTATAAACTCTGTCAATGATAATCAGATTGTTTACCCCTTTCCTATAAGACTTGATGTGCATATTTTCAAATATTAGTTCTTTAAAGAATGGTAGAAAATATATATCCTTCCAGAAGCTGCTCACTTGCATGCTTCATTATGGACTACACTGGTTAAGGCTGCTATGGGTATAGCTCATCAACATCTTAACTTTGCAGTTGCTGGATTTTACAAGAGCAGATTCTTTGTTTTTCTGAGAGTCTGCTCAGCACAGAAGCCAGAGCATTTAACACTCTGACTCCTTGAGAGGACTTTATGGCCAGTGAGACTTTATGGCCAGTGAGGAAGAGGAGTTTCTAGGAACATTAATGACCTGGACTGATAGGGAGTTTGGTACCATGGAAGATCACACTGAACACCAAAGGTGAAATTTTGAAATATGGAATAAACCCAGGAATATGCACGAAGCTGTTATGCTATCCTACACTAATCCTTTCTCAATTTAATGCAAAATTACCCAGATATATGGTAAATAACACATATTTTGGAAACTCCATCTGGGCTATTATGCTATGATTTCTAAGAGGGCATCATCCTGGCTTCCTAACACATTCTAAATCTGAATCAGAGAAGAACACCCCAAAATGCATGGAACCATAATTTAAAAACAATGGAGATTACTTGATGGCATAGTCTTCTTTATCTGTAACACAGAGATATAGATAAATTAAATTTCTCAAGGGACCACATGAGAAATGGGATTCCAAAAGAGAATAGTTGTAGCTCAGGGTTGAAATGAGGGGTCCTTGGTGCTCTCTGAGCTTGCTTGTTTTCTTGTAGATGTTTCATTACCCTAACTAGGTAACATCATAAGTGCTAATAAGGAGTGCTGTTTGCTGTCAGTTTATATTCTGGTGTCTTGCCTGTCTGGGTGGGTGGAGGCGGTCTTAGGGATTCTTTGGTTGGGCTGTTTATTAATGGCTCTTTGGCAGTTTATTGATTGGGGTATTGTTTACTTGATTGTTGGTCTGAAGTTGACCTTGGAGTTAATCTATTCTAGAAATTCCCTGGCATTTTTGGATTTGGCCTGGTCTAGGATTGTCACATTTTCCCAGTTGAAACTATGGTTAAATCTGTCTATATCAGTGATGGCGAACCTTTTAGAGACAGAGTGCCCAAAACCCACCTCCCACCCCCATGCCCGCTCCGCCCTGTCCACTGGGCCACCCACCACCTCCACGGCCCGCCACAGATCACCCAAGCGGCCCAGCAGCGCCATGGCAGCCACACCCTCCGCCCGTGCCCCATCTGCACCCGATGGGGCGCAAGGGCAGAGTCTTGTCCCCGCTGCCCGGCTACCATGTCCTTGGCTGCACTGCTTTGCATGGGCCACGCCCGGGGGTGACTCTCCTCCGGGGGGGGCTGCTGGTGAGGAGGGGGCCATGGGAGGAGGCGGGACTGGGGCGACAGTGCATGTGCCCACAGAGAGGGCTCCAAGTGCTGCCTCTGGCACGCGTGCCATAGGTTCGCCACCACTGGATGTTGTGAAATTAAAGAATTTTCATTATGCCTTTTGACTGCCAATTGGTGTTCGTGGATGCATTCTGCCAATCTTCTGCCTGTTTGTCCTACATAGTGGTTGTTGCAGTCCTTACATTTTATGCTGTAGATGACATTCCAACAAAATCGATACCCACACAACTTCATCAAAAAGTCCCTGACCACTCAACCCAATACAGCACAACCATCACAAACCCTAAAAAGAATTACACTGCCATACATCAAGAATATCTCAGAAACCGTGAATAGACTACTACAACCACATGGAATCAGCGACCTCAGAAGAAAAAACAGGAGTCATCTACAACATACAGCGTAAGAACTGCAACAACCACTATGTAGGACAAACAGGCAGAAGACTGGCACAACGCATCCATAAACACCAAGTGGCAGTCAAAAGGCATGATGAAAATTCTTTAATTTCACAACACATAGACAGATTTAACCATAGTTTCAACTGGGAAAATGTGACAATCCTAGACCAGGCCAAATCCAAAAATGCCAGGGAATTTCTAGAAGCCTGGCACTCTGACAAATCAGCCATCAACAGACACATAGACATTAACAACTTCTATAGACTATGAAAAAGAGACAATCAACCAGCCCCAAAGAGAAAAAGACTCCAGCACCTCCCCACCAGTAATCAGCACTCAGATCAGCATAGATTAACTCCAAGGTCAACTTCAGACCAACAATCAAGTAAGCAATACCCCAATTAAGAAACTTCCAAAGAGCCAACAGTAAACAGCCCAGCCAAAGAATCCCTAAGAACTCCCCCACTCACACAGACAGGCAAGCCACTAGAATATAAACTGACAGCAAACAGCACTCCTTACTAGCACTGAAGATGTTACCTAGTTAGGGTAGTGAAACATCTGCAAGAAAACAAGTAAGCTCAGAAAGCACCAAGGACCCTTCGGAAATGCAATTGTTGTGGAGGGCCGCTGCTGCTGTCACTCCACCTGTCCTGAGGACATCCTGCCTTCTCCCACTAAGGCTGCTTTCCCCAATACTGCAGGTCGGACAGGGACAGCCAAAGGGTCAGATATAACCCAAGGGCCATAAAATGCCCAGGTCTGCTCTACTATATTCTCTCTTAGCATTCAGATACATCCACCCACCTGTACAAAATGTAAAAACAAAAACAATTCACAGATTTCAAAGAGAGGAAAAATAAGCTCAGAGTCTCCAAAGAGTGAGAAGATGCCAAAAGCAGCAGGCTTCCAATACTAGGCATTGGTAATATAAAACAGAAATGGCTTAAATGGCTTCAGCCTTTATATTTCTTAGAAATTTTACAGCAACTGTTTCATTTGTTGGAAACACATCTTCTGTCCAATTTCACCAATTTGAGAAGTTGGCAACCTACATAATCCATGATTTTCTGCACAGTTTAGGATAACCAATTTCTGAGCTCTCAGATTCCCCCGAGTAGCAAAAGTGACATCAGGAAGCAAAGGATGCCTGAAATAGTATTTACGCAACCCAGAATTAAAAATACTCCCTTGTTCATCCGTATAATATACACTGTGTTATTTCACTACAGAATTAAATAACCGTTTTGCTGGATGAGGTCAAAATAAGATTTTGACAATAGACTCATTATTCTGGGATGACTATTGGTCGAGAACAATGCATCATTTGTTTTGTGATCATGTACAAGCATACGTGCATAAACCCACACCCACACACCAGTGTAGGTTGCAGAAAACACAATGGCTGTAATACAGTATACACAAATGGTTCAAAAGAAATGTGTTTGCATTTCACATCAAGCAGTTCATTTGCTTATCTGCAAAACTGATAAGAAGCTCACAGAACAAATCTGGCATTTGAAATTAGGAAACTCAAATGGAACATGCCTGTGATCAGTTTTGTAGCCCTAATACAAACACAGTGCAATGAAACTTGCTTGGCCAGAACATTTTAACTATTGACTAGCAAACCATGAGGAACTTTTAAATTGTGGCTTAATTCACTAATGGCTAGCTGCATTTGACACTTGCAGATTGTGTCGTACCAGCAGCAAATATTTCCCCCACTTACGTTTGAATGCTTTGTTTGCCAACAGTCTTGAACTTCTCATCCTCCTTATAGGACTCCTACACCATTTGGTGGGCCATTACTGATTGATGCGTTCCCTGGGTTTGATGTAGTTGTGCCTCCTACAGATGCCATGAATGATGTGATGCTACTTTCAAACAGACCCAGCTTCAACAGAACACCTCAAGGATGGATACAGGTTATGCCTGAATCAGAGGATCTGTAGAGACTGCCTCATAGTTGTACCTCTTATCCCAAGATCAATACCTGCTTGACGCCCAGTTATTAACAAATAATTGCCAGAAGAGAAATTTTTAACATAAAACAGACAAATCTCACATCATGAAAGTAAAAGTAGCAGCTTTGGCTTATTGCTTATTGTTAAATGTTCCTGCCTCGTGCCATTTTGACTACAAGCTGTAACAAATCATGTACTTCACAGTAGGATGATTGCTTAAAACAGGGGTCTTCAAACTTGGCCCTTTTATGACTCGTGGACTTCAACTCCCAGAATTCCTCAGCCAGCGTGCCTGGCTGAGGAATTCTGGGAGTTGAAGTCCACGAGTCATAAAAGGGCCAAGTTTGAAGACCCCTGGCTTAAAACATTGAAACAAGGAGTGAAAGGAATTATTAAATCCAAACAGCAAACCCTCCCCCCCCTTTTTTTTTTAAATGAACATATATCTAGGGATACGAGAAGATATAGTAGTGTGAAAGTATACAAGGCCTCTCTCTGATTGTGTTTATCTGTCCTATCAGATCCAGCAGAAGAGGCAAGCTACAGGCCCCTATTCGCATATGCCATCTGGAAAGACCCAGGAACAGAGCTTTTCTCTCTAAACATCCCCCCAGAGATTAGATTTGCCCCAACATTGGTGGCCTTTCATACAGCTTTCATGTCCTGGTTATTCCATCAGGCATAAGGATTGGAATATATGACAGAGCCTGTAGAATGGTTCTAATGATGGCAAAACAATTTTTTTTAACCTTGCTGCAGTTTACAGATTTATTGAGGTGTTATTTTTATTTTGTGATCTGCTGATCCATTTCATTAGATGGGTAGCCATCTAAATTGAAATTAAATTTAAAATAAAATAAAGCAGGTTAAGATGAACTGAATTTCATGTTGTTGTTGTTGTTGTTATTTTGAAAGAAATGATAGATGTGGATTTATGTTTACGTCTAGTTTATCTCTAATTAAATATCCAGAATTTTTTGAGAGAGATCAAAGCAAGATGTTGTAAGAGTTGCTAGAAATTTTTTTTAAAAAAATCACATCTATTACAACTCTGTTTTTCTTATGTTGGAAGCCGTTTTCAGAAGTTTGTTTTCAATAACCTACATAACGATATAAGTCCAGTTTTTAACAAAAGATTACTAGAAGTTTTCTAGAAGAAGGCAGAGAACTGGGGGCACAGTAAGAGATTATATCAATATCACTGTTAAATGAAATTCATATTCCTATTAGCTCTTGCAGGTTACATTGTCCCCACTTATTTTTGTGAAGTTATATTTATTAAAAAGAATTAGGAAATCCATCATTGAAAATATTAATAAAATTGAGAAAACTTAATGAGTTGATGAGATACTGCAATATAGTATCCAGAAACTAAAACTTATGGGGAAAGGGGTAGATTTTTTTAAATAGCAGCTTTATCAATGATAGTCTTTGCAGGGTCCTGATAAGTAGTTTGGATTTTGACCAGTCTGTGCTCCTGTACTCTTTCTATATGCCTCTGTGGAGACTATTAAGCATATTGATAAAGCTGGAGATGTCTACTTGCCAGATCTTGGAACCAAAGAGTTTGTGCAAACAACAGAAAGCCTCATTCAATTATCTACCTTCATTAATACATTTTCCTTCATGTTTGAATTTATTCAGCTTGTATCAAAGAATTAGATTGCATAATTTATTTAATTTACTGCTATTTATTGGTTAACCAACTCTGCAGTTTTGAAAAGAGCAACGGTGACATTTAGCTACTTAATGGAAACCGAAATGTCAGTTCCTATCAAAGGGGCATTGCAGCCACTTTCTCACTCAAGGAATGCCTTCCCATGTATTCCAAAAGAGCAACGGGGCATTTAAAAAGGACTCCATTCAGTATTAAAAACATATTTTCCCACGATGAGACTTTCTATTGTGTCCTCCCCCTTTTCCCCCTCCCATAACACAAATTTGCTCTGAGGATCTCCCAAACCTCAAAGCAGATTTGAACTATATGCAAAGGGGTCATTAAGATTGGTTCCACTGGCACTTTGGCAATGAAATATCAGAAACACAGAGGTTCTTACTAATCATTGTTAACAAAAAAAAATTGTTTTCAGTAAACAACTGTCCACTTTTTAGCCTGGTTAAGTATATATCATATTTATATATTAGAGAAATAAAGTGATCTATTTTAAATGCATTTTGCTTTGAGTTTTTTGTTTCAAGCAACGTTATTTTTTCCAAAAAAGAGAAATTATTCATGATATGAAGGTAAAACTAATAAAAAGACACCTCATCCTCATCATAATTAATGGCAAACTTCAAAGGCTATTTTAGCACCCCAACCACTCTATTGTGGCTACAATTTTTAGACAGCTATGGTCACTATAATTTGCTAAACATTTTACTTACCACATTTGTAACCTCTCACACTCATGGGACTCTTGTGGCCCTTTACATGTCTAAGGTGCTACAAGACTTATATAACAGAGTAACCTTTTTCGTAATTATGTAATTTAGATGGGTTATCAAATGCAGTGATTCAATACTGCTATCTCTGTATTCAAGGCAGATGCTTGGACACATCTGCCTGACCACTGTTCTATTTAGATTATAAACTTTGATTTTAATATTCTGCTTTCTTAAATCTATTGCTGTAGGTTGTTCGTGGATATTAATATACTGTGGTTCTTAAGTGATTTAAAAGTCATGATCAGCAGTATCCACTGGGGGATTTGGGGGTGGGGGGGAGGGGAGGCAGGACTTTAAAAAAAAAGGCAAAGCAGCATCACATTGCTCCTGCCCTTTTGGTCCACGCAACGGTAGGACTATTGTCACAATATCACTTCTGCCATCTTGCTTTATTGACATCCCCCCTTTTTCCAGACAAAACTGGAAAAGCAGTCTAATATGAGGCATGCCTAAGTTCAAGTATAGCATTTTAATATTGGTTCTTGAGCTATGTTTAATTATTAAAAAATGGCTGGGAAGAAAGTCAATATTTTATGCAATTCATTTCTCTGAATTGTCGAGGTTCATCTCCTTTTATAAAGTCTGGAAATTGAAATTGCCTGGGGTAAGAACATGAGCATTATAACCCTACAATTTGGGTTCCAGCTATGTCAACAGGCCTGAAAGTCAAAATGCATGGTGGGATAGGTTTATTACTGTCTTTCCAACAGTCTGGATTATGAAGCAAACATTGAAGAGTATATATTCATTTTGGAGAGCTGCAATTATGCAACTGTGGCCATTTCTCACCTGGACTACTGCAACGCACTCTGTAAGGGTCTATCCTTGAAGTCCATTCAGAAGCTTCAGCTGATGCAAAGCGCGGCAGTGAAAGCAGTCTTTGGGGCCCTGCTCTACAAACTTCACTGCCGACCAATGTGTTTCCGAATGCAGTTCAGTGTTATTACCTTTAAAGCCCTTAATGGCATAGGTCCAGGCCATCTGATGAACTGCATTGTCCGGCTAGGTCTAGGACAAGCCTATCCTACTCTTGCCGGCAAACAGGGACTACATTGGATTGTTAGTCAACTCCGACTATCGAGAGCCAGAACAGCCTCTGCTGCAACATCTGCCTTTGAAACATCTTACTTTTTAAAGTAAGATTCTCCCCCTCCCCAATCCTTCCACAAGAGCCTGAAGATCTGGCTGGGCCAGTTGGCCTGGGAACCAAATGGGGGAGTTCCACAGTGGAGGTGGACTCCACCTCCCCTCCCCTTGCTCTGTTCTCCATCCATCCATCTTTTTGGTTATCATAGATTGACGACATCAGCAAGTATTGCAGGCCCAATTGGCAAAAGAAAGCTCAGGACCGTATGGGTTGGAAACATGCAGATGAGGCAGTGGTGGGATTCAGCCGGTTCGCACCAGTTCGGCAGAACCGGTAGCTAATTATTTGTTGCCCAGGCTCAGAATGGACTTCCGGAAGCGGCATCCACAGAGAGAACTGGTTGTTCACATATTTGAATCCCACCACTGGGACGAGGCCTCCATCCGGCGGCGGAAGACAATGGCTAGCATGATGACGATTCTCTTGTGTTCCTTGTTTATTTTATTGTTCTATTATTTTACTTCCGTTTACACTCCTTTCATTTTCTTCCTTTTTATTAATGTAAGCCACATAGTTACCCCATGGCAAGATAGGCAGCAAATTAATTTAACAAATAAACAAACTAAAGGCTAGCTTCAAACATCACTGAGAAAACCAATTGGGAATATTTTCTTTAAAAAAATAATGAAACTTGAGAATAGGTAAAAAATATGATTTTCTTTACTAAGACACATTACAGACCAAGGACAAAGAAAGACGGTGCAAAGTAAATAATGAAACACATATCTAAAACAACCATCAATAATCAAACATTAGATTAAGGAATAAACCAGACAAGCTAGGGTAGCAAATGAAGGCCGTGGAACTTTTTACTTCAGGTCGTTTCCTCTGTAACAAGAGGATTAGCAAGCATGCAGAACTGCCTTCTCAACATTTTGATAGCATGTATTACAGCCAGGATCTTGAATGACAGAAACAGCTTTGATACAAAGTGGCACACCATCTGCATGATCTTCAAGGGAGTCTGCCAGGACCTTCTACGTTATGCCAGTCCAGCTCAGTGCAAGGAGGAATCTGGAGCTAATTTCAACAGTGATAAGAGTAACTGAGCTGTGAAGGTGTGTCCAAGACCTGAACAGGCTTGGGTCAATTCCACTGTTAACTGACTGGCAGTAAGCAGACTTAAAATAACAATAAGCCAAAAGACTTATCAAGGGTGTGCAAAATGGAATTTATGGTGCTTGTAACTCTAGCAAAATTGTTTGTGTTTTTTTTTTTAAAAAAGTTCATAGTTATGCTTCTTTTATTTCTTTCTTTCTTTTTTTAACAGAAACCACCCTTTCCTCCCCCCAGTTAAGAATTTTGGTTATTATACAAGGGATCAGTTTTTGTTGCTGTGAAACACAATAACATTAAATCTGTGCTGGGTGCACAGAAACAAGGGAGATTTATTGTAACTGTATGTGATATGCCACACATTTAAATGTCTTGTCCAAAGAAAAATAAGAAAGGAGTCAGTGGGGTTAAGGATTGCTGTGTTTTCCTGCATGTGCACCCATTCTTTGTGGATCTTGAGAAGGATAATGTATGGGGCCTGGAGCCCTCATAAAAGGAGGTGGAGGTCCCATCGCATGAAACATGTGTGGCCCAAATCCTGCAGGATAAAAAAAAAAAAAGATTACGGACAATTCATTTCCCATATAAAAGCAAGATTTTTGCAAATAAAGGCAAGACTTAACAGCTCCTCTGGAACGTGCTGAAATGATTGGATTTTGAGTCTTCATATTTTTATTTACCCTTAATATATTTTTATTTAGCTGCCGTTAGTTAGCTGCATTTTTGCTTCTAGTTTTATCATATTTCAAGTGCACATTGCCTGAAGGTTTTTGCATGATTTATAATTCACAAATTCGAAACAAAATTATTTTCAAAACAAAGCATCGCAAATGTATTTTTAAAAAATTATGGTGGCAATTATATACAGGTAGTCCTCGACTTACGACCACAATTGAGCCCAACATTTCTGTTGTTACGTGCAACATTTGTCAAGTGAGTTTTGCCCCATTTTACGACCTTGCCATAGTTAAATGAATCACTGCAGTTTTTAAGTTAGTAACTTGTTTGTAAAGTGAATCCAGCTTCCCCATTGACTCTGCCTGTCACAAGGTGACAAAAAGGTGATCACATGTCCCCGGGACACTGCAACCGTCACAAACACATGCCAGTTGCCAAGCATCTGAATTTTGATCACATGACCCTGGGGATGCTACAACTGTCATAAGTGTGAAAAATAGTCACAAATCACTTTTTTCCGTTTGAACGGTCACTAAATGAATGGTTGTAAGTCAAGGGCTACCTGTATAGATTTATAAGGTAGAGTACACTGAACCAAGGATTTCTTTTTTTACCATCAATCTGAAAATCTTCTAGCGAAAAAATAATTTAGACCAACTATTTTCTTATCCCCTGGGTTTGTTTTGCCAAGGTTAGAAATGAAGAAAGCAAAAAGTGCTGCTGAAATAGCGGGAGATTTTTTTTAAGCGATATCCCTGTCCCCCACTCTTTACAAGTTTCTGAAGATGCTCAGACAATGGAATACGCTACTCTATTCGTTTAAAGAACGGTACTCAAGCATCTGTTTCTCCAGGGTCAGAAGTAATAATTACCTGGGGGTGGCGGTGGCGCGATGCCAGGAGGGGGCGGAAGGGCAATGTTTACAACAGCTGGAGGGCCACTGGGAGATAGATTGAAATAGTTTGCAGAAGCCGCTTCCTCTTCTGCTGCAGGAGGAGGTGGAAGAGCTGCAGGGCATAACATTTTGGTTATTAAAACTTTTTCCAGCGACCACAGTTGCCACACATCTGAACGAATTAGGTCAAGAAAGCATCACTTCAATCTGTTTTCACAACAGCGTCTTCATTCCAATAGAAGAGAAGTTATAAGCTCGGGGTTGAGCTGTGGGACTATTGCTAGTCCCTGAATCTTGGTTGCTTGCAGATGTTTCGATACCCTACTATGTAGCATCATCAGTGTGAGTAAATGTGGGGTTTCCTGTCTATTTATAAGTAGTAGTTTGCCCTGCCAGCAAACCTCACACTGACAGTGTTGATGCTATTTAGTTGTATAATGAAATATCTGCAAACAAACATCCAAGCTCAGAGAACATCAAGAACCTCACAACATCTTCATTATTTACCAGGAATTCAACATGGATTAGGAGATGGGAGAGGCACTGCACTGTAGCAGTACAGTCACTCTCTCATCCCAGGCTACTTCACAGACCTGTTGTTATGAAAAGCCCATATTTGTAATAAACAACCTATATCTCTTGAAAAGTTTCAGAAGCACTAAAATAAATAAAAAATATTCAAGTATCAAAAGCCCTTGAATATAACCCTAGCTCTTTACGCCTTTCCAAGAACTAAAACAATAAGCTTTAAATATCAATCCAGGCCTTCATTCACAGACTTGTTCTAATTCTTTATTCAATTTATAATTAAACAGAACTCGGGAAGTTCTACTTCTTTCAGTCCCTTTTGGGGACATAATTGCCTTCGAAGGTTAGATCAAGAAAAACAAATACATCTGCATTTCCCTTTGCTAAGGCTGTCATAATGGTTTTGGCAGAAGCAACTGCCTTGCCTTACCTCCAGGTAGACCAGGAACTGGTTCCAATTTTAGACCCGATTCTGTAATCCCTTCTCGTTCCTTCTCTTTCCCCCTCGCTGCTTGAGATCTGAGATCCAGGAAAAGATGCCATAATTATGATCGATTGTTAAGTTAGACATACTTAACTTCAAAGTTAAGAACTGCACTGGAGGAAAGAGTGGAATAAAAATGTATATTGCTTTCCCTCTTTTTCCCCCCCGACTACTTACCTGCCCCACTTCACATTAAGCCTGCGGCCATTCACAATGAGTTTGTTGAAGGATTTTTCTGCTGCTACTTCAGCAGCTTGTCGGGTAGCAAATTGGATAAATGCACACTGCTGCCTCTGGACCACTGTTATTGTCCGAATCTCACCAAACTGATAGAAGTGATTCCTGAAGAGGAAACATTCTGACACTGTAACACATGGTCTCTCTCACACACACCTATGTCACACCAAACTGAATTGCTTTTAGAGCCAATAAAGAAAGTTTGTTCACCAATTAATTATATATTTTAATGCTATTTAAAATTCTAAAAAAACTTCAATCTGAAACAATTCGTAAGAGCCCTGGTTACTATAAATATATGTATATATATATATAGTACAATAATTTATAATTTGCTAATATTGCCAAAGAATCATTAGTAAACAGAATAGTAAGATGCTGACATAACTTTAACTGCTATCTTATTTAAAAAGCCTTCATTTGGCATCCCTTCTCATTGCCACTATTGGCTTGTATTATTCGTGAACAAGACACATACAAATGAGAAACATCTTCTCAAAAAACAACATTCTATATTGACTCAGAGATGTGCCAGTTTATTACATGGAAAAAAATCAAGGGTGGGATATAGAATTTCTTGCATCAATTCAAGCATGAGAATGCCATAAAAAAAATTAATAGCTATCAAATGTACATAAAAGCTAAAAATGAAGCCTTGAGAAGCAAATTATGTATGCTGATATCTATTACTGCCCATACACTTTTGACCGAACCTGGAAGAATCACTTGACAATCTCAAAGAAACAGTTGTAACACTAACAAGAAAGGAGGCAACAATAGGGACATACCTAAGGTCAGACTCAGTGATAGTATCGCCCAGACCACCGACATATAGTGTGGTAATTGTCTTGTCATCAGGGGGGTCCAGACGAGGCATTGTAGAAGCTCGCTTGAGGAGCTTGTCAGCCACAGGATCATTTATACCATAGTAGCGATCTTTAATGTTCTGATCTGCAAGAGGATCATCTGGATCTGTAGGTTTTTCATGTCTAAAGGTTCAGAAGCAATATTGTATGATATGTTGTTAAAAGTTGCTAAATACATTTGATTTTGTCGAGCCTTCTAAACCGTGGCACTAATTTGGCAACATAACATCCAGAGAGCTTAAAAGAAAGCTAGATTAGGTGTGGAGAGATTATGCAAATATTGGAAATTTTTAAAAAAGCACCATTGCTGCAATTTCACGAGTTTCTCAATCATCAGAATCAATTACTTAGCAAGTATTATCTAAGAATTATAACTACTGTCTCAACAGTAATAGCAGAGACCCAGTGGAATGATTATGATGTTGCCACCGAAGCAAGGAAACCCAGATTCTACCAGACCCTTAGTCCAGTCACTTTTGCAATAGATTGTTGTGAGTGAAAAATAAAAAGGAACGTTTCCTTGAGGTGCTAAATGAATAAGAGAATAGAAATCCAATAAACAATGCTTTCATTGTGATATGTCTGGGTTTGTTGATGCATATGCATTATTTGGGGGGTAACTGCCTGAACTCCTGAGCCCTTTCCTTCCTTCCATCTGTCCTTCCTTATCCATCCATCCAATTTTGCCACCCACTTGCCAGGCGACTTAAAATTATAAAATTAATAAACTTCAACACTTAGTTATACCTGTAAGGACACTCTTCTCCCCTTTTACATTCTCCTTTCACCCAGAATGAACAAATATGAGGGCGGTTGCGCTTATAGTAAGGGGTGGTCCGAGCCAATTTTAGCAGCATGTCACTGGTAGATGTTGCCTTTCCAAGAGCACCAACAGGTCGAGTGCCATCAGAATTCATGATCTAGAAAAGCAGACAGACAGGGGTGGTTATTTTTTTAATTAAATTTATATGCCACTCATCTCATGGTTCGAGGGGTATATAGTAATACCAAGAAGGTTCATGTCCAAATATTGGGCTCATTTAATTTACACCACACAAAAAAATAACATTTCTTCACCTCTCTTTCCATATTTTGGGTGTAATATTCTTTATTAACATCCGACTTGGGCATATCATCTTTAAGTGTGAGTCCAGCATCACGAACCTGAATAGGTAAACCTAATATTGAAGAACAAAACAGACAATTGATACAAAGCGAAACCAAAAGTTATTTTTCCAAATAATAAATTTACCTCTTTCACTAAAGTTACATCATGACACTCTTCATTCTCTAAATCTATCCTGTCTAATCTGTAGATTAGTCAAATTTTTAGTCCACTTTATTATATATTCTTTCACTCATTCTTTTTCTATTTCAAATTTCAATAAAAGTTTATACATTTCAGCAATTGCACGTTCACTGTTAGTACAAAATTCTATTTCAAAATCAGTCCTACAATGTTCAACACCATGAACTCTTTTATCTTTAAATCCTTCTGATAAATGTAAATAGGAGAACAGCTGGCAACTAGAACCATCTGCCACCAATTGTTTCCTTCATTTTATTTTGTAGTCCCCTAGACAAAATTCTAATTTATAATATAGCCATTCATGTTTACCTCTTATTTCTCGTCTATTTTTTTTGTGCTGAGAGCCACAAAGGTGTTTTCAGACACCTTTGTATCTATCCCATATTATCAATATGGCCTATCTAACATAATTATTTCTAAAATCCACATGAACTTTGATTTTACTGTACCACAAATATCCATGGCACTCAAATCTCAGGTCCTGTAGAAATCTACATTTTTAGCATTATAAGTGGTCTTCATTTAAGTGGTCATTCAGCGACCAAACTTATGATGCTGAATGAGCGTAGTTACAACTGGACCTCATATTAACAGCCGTCACAGAGTCTATGGTTACATGATTGCGATTTGAGACTTCCCCTGCTGGCTTCCCAAGCATGGGGAATTTGGCAGAAAATTGGAAGTTGCACACATATGAGACCCTCACTTAAGATTAGTCCTCATTTAACAAAAGCAGCTGGGACTGCACTGCTGGAATTGCTGTCACTAAGCAGCACAGTCACATAATTTTTCAACTTACAACCGTGTTGCTTAACAATGGAGTTTCTGATCCCAATTAGCATTGTTAAATGAGGAGTATCTATACTTGGATAACAGTCATCACATTAATTTCCTTCATCCATTTTTTTGCAAAATTATTTCTCCCCTCTGAGACTTTGAGATTTTATTCCATACAGCTATATTCCAATTCTCTTTTAACTCGTGTTCAGCTATGTATTGGGGCTGTGCAGCACTTCAGGTTCAAAGATAAAAAAAGATGTTAAACATGGGTATAGTACAGGTAGTCCTTGACTTGCAAGTTCGTTTAGTGATTGTTCGAAGTTATAACGGCACTGGAAAAAATGACTTATAACCATTTTTCACACTTATGACTGTTGCAGCATCCCCGTGATCATGTGATTTACATTCGTATGCTTGACAACTGACTCACATTTATGATTGCAGTGTCCCCTATTCTTTTGCAACCTTCTGACAAGCAAAGTCAATGGGGACACCAGATTCACTTAACAACTTGTTACTAATTTAACAACAGCAGTGTTTCACTTAACAAATGTGGCAAAAGTCGTAACGGGGCAAAACTCACTCAACTAATTTCTCAGCAACATAAATTTTGGACTTGTAGTCGTAAGTTGAGGACTACCTGTACATCATTCTGAAACACATATAAATATCTACAGTGTTAAGACAGAAATGTTTTAAGATATAATAACCATAAAAAGAAAGGTCAAGCTTTGGAGTAGCTAGAAATACTGTTCAAAGTAACCTTCAGCAAACTGGGAAAACAGAATTGATTTAACTGATCTACAACTACTAATCACACAAATGTCCCTAAAAATATCCAACCTAAACCATTTTCTAACAGCATTTCAAAACTAATTGTAATAACTCAAAGAGAATACAGAGACCAGGATCTTAAAAGAACTATATGTGGAGATTTATTACATATTTTTCCGGACTCTCCACCATTTATTAGTGGGATGAAGCAGGGAGAAAAACATTAAAACTACCTTTTCTGATTTCACAGAGCTTCCAGTATTGATTTAATCAAAACAGTGGAACATGGATTGACTTTCTGACCTAGTAATTTATATGACAAACCCTTCTTTATTTTCACTATTAAGCACTATCAGCAATCTCTGCCATTTCAAGAAAGGGAATGCCAGACTCATTTGTCCAAACTGATAAATTAGTGCTGTTTATGTCAACATTTTTCATCTTGCAGAACTTCAGGTATGCAGACTCTGATCTCCAGTAACAGCAGCTCATTGTGTGCTGGAATAATAATGTGTTAATTTTGTATTCATTGATTTAATGTAAAATGATAACTACAAACCATATTCCAAGTCAAGAAGGCAAGTCTGACAAACATTCTTCAGCTTGCTGCACGTTTGGCACACTTCAGTCTTCTTAAAACGCATACGAACACCAGGGCACCAACGAAAAACTGTGAATGGCCTGGCACAGATCTGAAATAATTATTACATTAATGTACATCATCCTAAGCAAAATCCATTTTAAGGCATTTTTTTATTTAAAATATTTCTATCATGCCTGTGTTCTATACAATTTTAGCTGGCTGACATATTGAACATCCAAATAAATTCCTACATTAAGTCAGTATCTCAATTTAGGCATATACAGATATATCTAATTTTCCATTATTTATGGGCTATACTGTGGTCTGAAAGATCTGTTTTGAGAGATTCAGTCTTACTTGTTGAGATAAAAAATAAGAGGTAAGCATTGAAGATTGCACCACTTTTCTTAAACAGAACATATTATTCAAAGATTGAGAGATTCTATGTATGTTGCTCTGGTTTTTTTATCACATACATATTTCACTGTCTAAAGGACCCTCGTGATTTAAATGTTTACCTTTAGAACCAAAATACTTAGGTTTAAAGAAAAACAGCTAATTTATGTTTAGATAATGACACTAACAATTTGGATTTACACATCCAAGTTAATCCAATATATTTAGAGTTCATGTAATATTCTAAATTCAAGCAAATAATGTTAATTTAATGGCCAGGTTTATACAATTTCCTAAGTAACAGTGAAATTACCACAATTCACAGAACCACATGCTACTTCTTGTGTGCCATTCTTTACAATTACATAAGTTCTTGTTTCCAAAGGAAAGCGTACCTTGCATTCTTTTCCATATTTTTCTTTGGTCTAAAATATAGGAAGGAAAAAGCGTATCATAGCAGATAATTATCCCAAAACAATGTATTTCAAAAATCAAGATTTGTGTTTTCATCACTATCCAAGAAGCTCATATGTATTTTGTACATGACTTACATCTATCAGATGGAAGAACAGAAGACAATGCATATCAGTCTCCAATCATTACTAAAACCAAAACAATAACATGCAAGAAATCTTCACTCTTCATCTTCCAAGAGTTTAGATATCATAGTCCTATCAGAAATCTATTTCTTGATCTCCAAGAAATTCCAGCATGCCATCCTCTTCAAAGTTAGAGCTAGCTTTTAACGTACCCAAAAGGATACATATATACACAAATAAATAACTTAATGTACTCGAAAAAGGCTATTCACACATGGTGAGTATATAGATCTTTTGCCTAACTAAACATGTAGAACTATGAAATGAAACGTTTGCTTTAATCTTGACTTTATGCATCCAGCTAAATTAATGTTTTCCTTTTATCTTTATTATGTGTTCAAGTATCATTCTGTCACAAACAACATACCATTCGGATATAGGGGTTTTCTCCTAGACAGGTCTGGCACAAAATAGGGAAATCCTACAGGAAAAAAACTATAATTATTATTCCAAGACCAAGATAATAGCACACCTCATCACTACCCTATTGTACACCAACAGGGCTGTAGATAAAAAAAAAAGAAAATGACACAACTCTTCCAACTCTACACATGGTTGAAGAGCTACAGGATCACAAACTAAATGCTCTAAGCTTGCCTAAATTAAGAGAAAGGAAGCCACACGCTTCATTCCTCCAGGAGAGCAGATCAATGTACGTGGCCGCCCCGGTCCTTCCGTGTGACCCCGGGGAGGAAGCTAGCCTGACTCCAAAGATCTCGGCTTCTCTATCCTGCCACAGGAAAAGCTCAGAGCAGGCAGCAGCCCCCGGCCTCGGCACGCTTCCCAACACCCCTTCTCGAGCAAACGGAATCGAAGCCTCTTCGGCCACGAAGCGGGACGATGTCAACAGACCGCCCGATTCAAAGCCACCCTCTCCCTCCTACCAAAGCCGGGCACCCAAACCTAAAGGACATTTTTTTTTTTTTACCGCATCCTCCCAGTTCTGCCGATTATACGTGTTGGATCCCAAAGACGTCGCCATTTTATTGTGCTTAAAGTTGAAAGGAAAAAAAAAGCGGGCCCGGAAGTAGACGCTCTGCACTCCGGAAGTACCCTTCCATAGTCCAGGTCCTTGACCAATGGTTGTAGGGGGCGGATAAGAGTGGGGTTTTTTAATGCCCTATTAGATGGGACCGCTTCCTTTTGACCGGTTGAGCCGGAAGTACCTCCCTTGGGCTTGTCCCCAAACCTGACCTCCAAGCGCGGGCTGACTTAACGACTAGCTTGAGCAAAGCGGAGGCGGCTTCCACTAACTATCATTCAGTTGCAGACTTAAGATGTAAGCGAGTCTTGGGGCGGAGGGGAGGGGGAGGGGAGGGGGAGGGGAAGAGTCGAAATGGACACTAAGAGAAAATGACCGGTGCGTTTTTCAGCACTCTTGGCAACTTAGATCGTTAGGATACTCGTAAGTACAGCATCGTATTTCAAGATTAACCCCAGCTCGGCTTCAAAGCACCGCCTACTCTGCAAGTATTATTTATAACTCAGCTACTATCTAGAAGACCCCTTGAGTAAGCGGAGCTTGCTTCTAAGTAAATTTATACGAGAAAGGATGCATCGATTATGCCTACGTTTCTGAGTGTAAAACTCAGAGCATACTTG
The DNA here is from genome assembly GCA_023970755.1 of Azemiops feae. NCBI lineage: Eukaryota > Metazoa > Chordata > Lepidosauria > Squamata > Viperidae > Azemiops > Azemiops feae. The sequence goes on from JALGBA010001447.1 coordinate 1,636,898, forward strand.
TTTTTTCGTTTTAATCTTCCCCACCAAGTGATAGTCATTACTATAAGATGGGCAGATATATAAATTGTTTAAATACTACTGGTATACTAATAATCATTGCTTATTTTATTGATTTAAGATCATTCCCCTTTAGCAAGAGTTGATTTTGGTGGGGTTTTTTAGTGAATTATGGAATACTGTAAGGTAAATGTACTCAACAATTAGCTGTTATTCCAGCTGTAATGTTAAGATTGATTTTGTGCCATCAGGTTGGCCATTTCATGCCATCAACTCTTAGTGACCAGAGAGATTTTCTGCATGATATTCTGTCCCTAATCTTGTATTTAAGGTCTTTTAACAGTACAGCTATCACTACTGTAACTAAGTCCATCCATTTCGCTGCTAGTTGTCCTCTTCCAATTTCCAAGAATTAGAGCTTTTTCCAGAGAGCTAAGTTTTTGCATAATGTGTCCAAAGTAGGATAGCTTGGTCATTTGTGTCTTAAGTGACAATTCTGGGTTAACAGTTCATATTAACATGGTCTACGTCTGTGGTGGCAAACCTATGGCATGCGTGCCAGAAGGGGCACTCAGAGCCCTCTCTGTGGGCACGTGCCCCATCGCCCCAGCACAGAATTCACCAGAGTAGCGAGCAAGTGGCGTTTGGAAGTGACGGGGCAGTAAATGAGTGAGTGAGCAAGTGGCATTTGAAAGTGACAGGGCAGTAACTGAACAAGTGGTGTTTGGAAGCCACGCACTGAGTGAGCGAGCAAGTGGCTTTTGGAAGCGTTTGGAAGCGACGGGACAGTGAGCGAGTGAGCAAGTGGCGTTTGGAAGCGACGGGGCACTGAGTGAGCAAGTGGCATTTGGAAGCAACGGGGCACTGAGCAAGTGGCGTTTGGAAGCGATGGGGCAGTAAGTGAGCGAGCGAGTGAGCAAGTGACGTTTGGAAGAGTGAATGGGGGAGAGACCGAGCGAGGTGCCTTTGAAAGGGATGGAGGAGTGAGTGGGGGGAGAGACTAGACAAGAGGCCTTTGAAAGAGTGGAGGATTTTGCGAGCAAAGTGTGAGTGAGTGAGGGGGGCTTTTGCCAACGAAGGGTGAGAGAAAAAGGGAAAAGTGAAGGAGAGAAGGGAAAAAGAAAAGGCATTGACTTTTTTAATTTTGTGTTTTTGTAGACTCTTGAACATCCAAAAATGAGTACAGCAAAAAAAGCAAAAATAGATAGTGGAAGATCATTCCAAGAGGCCTGGACAGAGTAATTTGGAGTGATTGAACGCAATGGGAAAGCGTCATGTATTCTGTGTAATGAAAGTGTTGTGTCGCACATCAAGTGTCAGACAGCACTTTGACACCAACCACAAAAGTGTTGCCAGACTTGGTGAAACTGAAAGAAAAGTTTCTGACAGCTGCCAGTTTTCAAATTTCACTGTGCATAGCAAAACATGGTAAGCCCCTCTGATGGGGATATTATCAAAATAGCCATGTTGTCTGGGGGTAATTCCCTTTTTCATGATTTCCCAAACAAGGATAAAATTATTCAACGCATCTCTGAGATGCCACTTAGCAGAAATACTGTTAAAGATCAAGTCCAGCACATGGCAAGTGATGTTAGCAGCTCACCGCTGACTTACAAAAGGCAGCCTGTTACTCCATGTGCTTGGATGAAAGCACAGATATAAATAATCATGCAAGGCTAGAAGTAATTTTGCGTTATGCTGTTGGTGACATCATGAGAGAAGAGCTGGTGAAACTGGTGTCTGCCTGAAAGAACACAAGGGATAGATATTTACAATGCTGTGATGGAGGCTTTTTTGTCACAAGACCTAAGACCAGAAAAAGTGGTTTCAATTACTAGTGATGGGGCACCTTCTATGGTGGGGGCAACATCTGGTTTCATACAGTTCTTTGTTAAACAAACAAAACATCAAGTCATTCAATTCCATTGTATTATACATCAAGAAACTCTTTGTGCCAGGGAAAGCAGCAAAAAATTTGACCTCAAAGATGTCACAAAAACGGTGAGTTACATGTCTCATGCTCTGAATCTTCGACAGTTTCAAGCACTTCTTGAGGAGGTTCAGGCACAGTATAATTGTTTACTTATGAATAATAATGTCCGGTGGCTGAGCAGAGGACGAGTCCTGGAGAGATTTGTAGCCTGCTTGGATGAAATTAGGCTGTTGAATGAAAAAGGGCAGGAATATCCACAGCTCACTGATATGGCCTGGCTTACCAACCTCATGTTTTTTACAGATTTTACACTACACTTCAGTGTACTGAACAAACAACTACAAGGTGTAGGGAAAAGAGCAGAAAGGATGTTTTGTGATATCAAAACATTTGAGAGAAAACTGCAGGTTTTTGAAAGAGACCTTGAAAGTGGGCAACTGAAATATTTTCCAAATCTAAAAATGCATTTAGAAAATTCTACATTTGCAGACAATCTACAAGCCACCAGGAAATCTACAAGGAATTTTCTAGCATTGTAGCAGCTGCAAAGGTCAATTTTAATAACAGGTTTTTACAGTTCCGTAAGATGGAGACAACCCTGTGCTTTCTTACTTCTCCAGATAAAGCCAAATTTGAAGAACTTGATCTTTCCTGCTTACATTGGTTAGATTTAGGAAATCTGGAAATGGAGCTACTGGAATTTCAAGAAAACTCTTATCTGGAAAAATAAATTCTGTGACCTGCGTGAAACACTTGAGAAAATAGAAGGGATGACAAAGGACAGCAGAGCTAGTTTTGAAAATGAAATCCTTAAAGTGTGGAATTCTCTGCCAAACAATTTTAAGTCAATGAAAGCACTTGGGATTGCTTTCCTTACTTTGTTTGGATCATCTTATGCTTGTGAGCAGCTGTTTTCAGCTTTGAATTATATCAAATCTGACACCAGAAACAGACTTAACAGATGACGTGAGTGCTGCATGTGTTGCTCTCAAACTTACAAAGTATGAGCCAAGTATGAGCCAAGACCAATTTATCAGCATGCATACAACAGCAAAAATCACATTAATTGTTCAAAAGCATGCCAAATGCAAACTTTTACCTTTCAATAAAAAGTTGTTTGTATCATTGAAAACTCTTGTTATTGTGTTTTTCTTTTAAGACAAAAGATGTTAATATATGAGTTGTTTTTTCTAAACTAAAACCTCAGTATTCAGGTTAAATTGCCGTGTTGGCACTTTGCGATAAGGGGGTTTTGGGTTGCATTTTGGGCACTCGGTCTCTAAAAGATTCACCATCACTGGTATATGGAAACTATTACATTCTATTATAAATCAATATGGTCCCAAGCTCACAGCCATAAAATTTATAGATTTGGCAATTCAGACAACTTATTTCTACTCAGGTTGCCCGCCTCTACCACCCAGGTGCATGATGGTTTTCAGAAATATTTTGCAGACACTATTTTCAGTAAATATTTTTTTAGAATCAGACACTTAACAGCTTTCAATGTTATTGCCTAGTACAATTCTTCAGTTAAAAAACGCTTTACAGTACTCCATGTTTTATTAATACATCTTGCAACTCAATTTATCCTCCAGCTCTTAAGTTGAACATTAAGGGTTTTAAAATAGATGGCACGTTTAAATTCAGAACACAACATATAACATAATGTAACATAGCAGACAGATTTTTCTGTTCATCTTGGACAAAACACAATCCAAAGCATTCTGAGCTCTATTTTTGTTACCAGGCCATATGCCAAGTATCTCAAGGTTTTTCATTGTATCATAGGGGCAGGTGGCAGGAATAAAAATAAGAAAACTAATCATCAGGAAGTTGCCTCTGGAAAAGCTATTTTTGGAGTTTTTAAAAAGCTATGATCTGGTGGAATAGAATAAATGCAAATGAACAATTTGAGGAATCTGGAAGTCTTAAATATATGGTTTGTAAATTGCTCTCTATGTAGATGGACCAAGACATTAACTCTAAATGTTTCTATAGTCCACCATGGATATGTTTAGAAAGTTATTTATCTATAGTGCTGTTTGCTGTTGGTTGAATATTAGTTGGTTCTGAGCTCAAGAGCATTCCCAAGACTCTCATCTCTTCTAAAGATCTTTGCTAGGTCTTCTACATGGTCTACTCTTATCCCTCTAGTACACAGTGTGTTATAGAGCCCAAGTTCTCAGCTGCCTTGTGTTTGAAGTACATCACACCCTGGTTCTATAGCATCTTTCAATCCCTGCCTATTGCCAGTCTTACCCTTTTGATTGCCACTACAAAGCATTTGGAATGGCAATTTAATTTCAATTCTAATTTGCTACATAAAGGACAATTAACATTTCTACTTGCAATAAGTGTTTCACAGCAGACATCACCATAGATTTTCACAGAGAAAAGTATATAATTTAACTAAAATAGTGTTTGTTCTTTGCTTTCATATTCATTTTACATATGCATGTCTGAATTGGTTAGATGAGTGGGATATACAAGGGATGGATGCTTTCAGTTAATCTAAAGCGTTTCAACAGCTACTCCAATCATCATGCCTATAAGTGCAATACATGTTTCACAAGTGACAACTAAAGGATAGTAATGTAAACTAATCGTTTCAATTAATCTTTTATACAGAAAAGGCACTGATCAGATTCACATTTGTGAATGTTAAAAAAACCCCACATTCCCACTTTTTATGGAGTACAGGTAGTCCTCAACTTGCAACAGTTCATTTAATGACCACTCGAAGTTACAATGGCACTGAAAAAAGGGACTTATGATCATTTTTCACACTTACAACCATTGCAGCATCCCCATAGTTAGGTGATCAAAATTCAGATGTCTTAGCAACTGATTTATATTTATGATGGCTGCCATGTCCTGGAGTCATGTGATGCCCTTTTGACAAGCCAAGTCAATAAGGAAACCAGATTCACTTAACAACCTTGGTTACTAAATTAACAACTACAGTGGTTCACTTAACAGTTGTGGCAAGAAAGGTCATAAAATGGAGCAAAACTCACTTAACAAATGTTTCACTTTGGAACAGAAATTTTGGGCTCAATTGTAATTGTAGGTCGAGGACTACCGGTAATTCAAAATTTGGGACTATTGCATACCTTGTAAAAGATGTGCAAAAGTAATTTATTGGTCCAGTTTTACTAATCATGATGTTATGCTAGCATTGCCAAAAGAAATGTAGGCTAGTTATTTCTAGTCATACAAATATGACAGAAAAATCTTAAAATATGATAAAAGAAAAATACATGAAAGCAGCTTTGAGTGCTTATTTATTTGAAGTTCACTAAATTGTACAATAAGGCAACAGTTATCCTAATACTGATAAAGGCAGAATGTCCCTCCAGTGAAATATTTTTACAGATATGCGAAGTGAGATATGTACAAGTACGTATACCCTAAGAGATTAAAAGGAGAAAAGACTTTTCAAGTATGTCCCAACTTTCTGTGTGTTTACAAGGAATCTTAAATATGTATTAGTTCATTACACTATTAACTTATTAATTGGACTTCTAATTAGTGTGTGTGGAGTTAAATCATGGATTTTGGAGGTAATGTATAAATTTGAGAACAGACATTAATATTGTACTACATATTGAATAAATATTGCCTAGATGTCTTAAATTCATGCTGCACAATGTATATAATCTACATCATTTTTACATCAATTGCACAGAATAAAGGTGAAACTTTTATTTATATAGTGCCAAATAAATTAAAACTACTTAAATATACTTTCTAACGACTTAGAAAATATATTTCCAAGGGCTTTAAGTACATCTTCCAATTAAACATTTCTATTCATCATCTCCATTCCAATCTTGGACTACATGATAAATATTCACACTGTAATGTATGCCCATGGCCACCAGTCTGCAGTCAGATCTTTTCACTTTCCCATTACATACAATGTGTATGCAGTGCTACAATATTAAATGTCAAATCATTAAAATTCATGACCCAAAACTTGGGAATTATACTTTATAATAATTTATTCATTTTCCTATTAACAAAATCTAATGAAAGCTGTTCAGTAGGGGAATATGATTTTACACCTTCAGTGCAAAACTGCACAATGGCGATGGTAGCTACTTTTCCAAGAGGTCTTAACATTTCAAATTTACATACTGAAAGTAATTAAAATCATAATAAGCTATCTTTGGTCAGCATCCTGTTCCTAAAGGAATCATTTAACAAAAACACTAGTGCTTGTCCCAAATGGATCTCTGCTTCAATAAATGCAATACAGCAGCAAATGCAACTATCCAAAACTGCATTTCCTTTAAATAAGCATTCTCCAGTATAAGAAGTTAAACCCTCCAACTATATAGTATTGATACCTGTGCTATTAATTGTCTTCCTTTCACGCTGCTGTGCTGATTACTGCTTTACTGAAAAATCCACTTGAAGTAATTACTACTACCAGAAAAGTAGTAATCCAGTTATCAGAAAATGTACCAGAGAAGGAAAGAGATTTTGTCCAATACTGGCTTAGATAAATTGGTGCAAGGAAAGCTAGTAAAAGGTTTTGCAAGGAACTAGTGTGACTCTTTTTTCAAGAAAGATAGACGATAACTACAAACATGCACACTAAAGCTGTACTGTCACTTTGACTATGCATGTGCTATAGTGACAAAACTACTAATTCACGTAATGGATGTGAAGAGTAGGAGGCAAAGAGAAAAAAAGTGTCTTTTTTCTATTTCAACTCTAGCTTTTTTGGCTGAAATTTCACTTTCCAAGGCATCTCTGTAAAACCAGTATTTTACCACAATGCATTTTCAAAGCACAGTGTAACAGGCAACTATCATTTAGCATTCAATCAAGACACAAACTTCAGGGAAGCAGAGGGCCCAGGCTGAGCTCCACATGATGGGTGAGCCAAATGACTTCACAACTCTGATCACATTCCTCTGTGGGGCGGATTGGAGCGGCAAGATTTTTGAACTCATGTCTCATCTTAAAGCTTACAGTAACTTTTCCTTCTTCTTTCTGTGGAGTAACTTTGATGAATATCCCAACTTTGTTAGCCTTCCGGAAAGCTATGATGCTACAAAACAGGAATAATAATAATAACAACAACAACGATAACAACAACAACAATAATAATAATACTGAAATAGTCTTGTTCGAATAAGCAACTGCCAATTCAATTTCTTCCTGGATCTTGCAAGCTTTCAATGCTGCTCCAGAGTCTCCCAATTTTCAGGAGCAAATAATGTCATCTCCCCCATCTTTCTATGATGAAAACCTTTACTAGAATTAGATCACCATAATTGGAAGAAGACCTAGATGCAGTCCATATACTGTATCTTGCTTTGATAGTTGATAGCTATAAAAGCTATACAAATTTATACTACAAGAACAATCCTAGCAATACTCTCAACCTCATACATGAGCGTTTTTAGGATTACTGAATATAGGTAGTCCTCGACCTACGACCATAACTGAGCCCAAAATTTCTGTTGCTAAGTGAGACATTTGTTAAGTGAATTTTGCCCCATTTTACGATCTTTCTTGCCACATTTGTTAAGTGAATCGCTATAGTTGTTAAGTTAGTAATGCGGTTGTAAAATGAATCTGCCTCCCCCATTGACTTTGCTTGTCAGAAGGTGAACACATGATCCCAGGACATGCAATCGTCATAAATATGAGTCAATTGCCAAGCAGCTGAAGATGCTGCAACTGTTGTAAGTGTGAAAAACGATTATAAGTCATTTTTTTCATTGCCATTGTAACTTTAAATGGTCACTAAATGAACTATTGAAAGTCGAGGACTACCTGTATATTTTCTCAAAGGAGGGGAAAAAAACCCCCAACTTTCAGTGCAGATAATTAACAAGAAATTGCTAGTTGTTTAAAAACAGTAATTGATTTTCAATGATTTGAGTCTTTTTTTTTTATTATAACAATTTTAAAATTCACAGCGTGTATAAAGGAAATTCAATTAGTTATTTCTCTTTTAGTTTCAATAGGTCAATTATTTGGGACGGGTACTTAGTATAGACTTGTAAAATTCAAAAGCATTGACACTTATGTAAATATATTGATGTATTTATTGTACCATGGCACCTTACTCCCAAAGATAAAAATGCTAAGATTTTTCATAATTTCTCAAGTTGATTCTGTTTGACTTCATTTGCTACTTGAGAGAGAATTAAACTAATAATTGTCCAGGATAGTTATTGTAAGTAAATTGGGGAGGGGAAGACACTAAACAGTTATATTACTCAAGAAATGTGTTACAAAACAAAATTTGGGCTTGGGTTAAAGAAAAGATCTATTTAGTCTGTCATCTTGCTTCCAACAGTAGCCACCCAAATGCCTTTGGGATGCTCACAAGAAGGGCCTTAGTTTTAGTGCTTGCTCCCTAGCAACCTCTATCAAAATACTACCTCCCTGGCAAGTAGTACCCAGTGGTACTCTGTGTTTAAATCTGGAGATTTTTCGGCTGCATTGCCAATAGATAGTGATGGATCTGTCCTCCATAGATGTATTTAATTCCTTTTGGAAAGTATCTAAACTAATGGCAAATGAAGGCTGCATCTGATCCTGATGTTTGCCAGAACTAAAATCACTGGTACAGTAGGTTCATCCTTTCTGCTGCACGTGTCAGAGTATGTATCAGATGGATGTAGAAAATTCCACTGGCATTTTATGAAATATATTCTTTGGTCTCTTTAGAATCTAGTGCTACTAGGAGAAACAATATTTTTTTTAATTTCCACCTAGAAAAAGTCAGGATAGCCATTGGTCAATTTTCAACAGTTGGTAAATGCAAGTCTATAGCTATGAAAGCAGACAGACAAACTTACTCGGGGTCATCCTGGAAATCTTGAGATTCTGCCAAGTCATCGTATTCTGCTGCTGCATCTTTGCCAGCCAAGATTAGTTCCTTGGAAGGAACCATCACCTGAAAAGAGACATAGACAAAAAAAAGGTTTCATAACCAATATGAAAACCTGGAAGATTAAGAATCACTGTAACTGCTAATGAAATTCGAATTGCCACGGAAGCTTCTCATATCCAAAAGCAGTGGTATTTTTCTCACAAGATCACAAGCCTCCTCTCCTTTTTTTAAAAAATAACATATTGCTGCGTTAAGGCAGAGAATCATTCTAAACCTGAAAAAAGGACTGTGCAGGTATTCACAATTCTTATATATTTTTAGCACAGTATCAGTATATACATTAGCTTACACATGTAAGATGATAAGAAGCTACGGTACCTTTGCAGTACTATTAATATCCTCAGGATCATTTTCCTCACATTCTTTTAAGGTCACATGGGTAAGGTTTTCCACTGGATTGGTTAGAGTTAGAAGAACTTGACTTTCCTATGAATGACAGAAGTATATGAGACTAAGTAACACTCATGAAGGTTCTATATGGTTCTAGATTGAGAACATTCATTTTTGCCTGTACGATGCCCTTTTAGGAAGTGCTAACCTCCCAAACAGCAACATGAACCATTATCCCATTCGTTTTTCTAAACTGTAAATATCCAATTCATATTGAAGTTAAGGAAAATTATGAATTGGTTTGCAGTCAACCAAACCAAAATCAAACAAAAAATCTGAAATACGTGTGCAAGCCATGGATTCTATCAACTATGTATCTCATATGTAACTAAGGTCACCAGGGACTCTTTGCTAGGCTTCAACCATGTATTTGTATGACAGAAAATAATCACCTCCCCACAAACTCTTTCCTCTTTGATAGAGAAAAAATATTCTTTTTCCTTTTTCCCAGAGACCGCTGGGAGAAAGAAGCAAGAAATTGTAGGCTTGGGTTGGAGGAAGTCAAGATTCACTTCAAACCTCAAATTTAAGATTAAAAGTTCCAGCAAGGATAGATAAAAGAAGGAATCTGAGTCAAGGAATTACTACTTGAAGAAGCTTAAGTATATGCCTAGTTAGCACTACATTAAGATTTCTGAGGGGGCTGTCTGGTTTTAATTTCCTATCTGGTTATACAAAAACAGTCCTATTTGATAGAAGGTGGCATCTCTTTCCATCAGAGTTGTTTTTATATTAGTAGATTCTTTAAAAACAAAACATGTATGTTGAGGGATTTTTTTCCCAGTGGGAGATTTCTAAGGTGTTTGTGATAATAGGAGCACTGCATAATTTAATTAATCTCCTTATCCACTGAATGTTTCACTTTCTTTTTTTTAATAAAACAATTTTCCTTTCAAATTATAACTTGTAATCATGATCTAGCTTCCCAAAGGAAAGTAGGGGGGCTGTTTTCCATAATTATACACCTCAATGCTACAAAGGCCAAAGAGTAGCCCCATGAAATTTCTTTTTCTCCCAATCTTTTTCCCTGCCACTTACCAGAAGCCAAAGAGCTTGCAAGATTAGTGAAAAGGTATCAAGCAAAGGCATTTCCAGGAAGTCACATGGTGACGATAATAATTAACAAGCACTACCCTGATGCTAGGAAAGTGGGCCATGGCTTCTAAAACTAGAGGGCTTCTGGGAGAGAAGTTTGACACCTCCAAGTTTTCACCTTAAGGTTTGGCGTTATCACTATACCTAGTCTTTCCTACATGAAAGAAAAGGGGAAATGCTTCAAGATTTACAATTCTCAAAAGCACATCTTAAACTTCTGACATTATGTTGGCACGTATTACTTATGGACATCTTTTTCAATTGTTTCATCCTGATAGGCTTTTGAATCCAATTTAAAAACAGTGAATTGTGAAACCATGAGTTACCGAGTCATGTCTTCACTGAACCAATGTTATTACAAATAACATGTTAGCTTTCCAGGCCTCTGTCATATTTTAAACAAAACAAAAGATTTAACAGCCACTCATATTCAGGCTTCACGAAGCTTTGAAGGTCCATCTTCAAAGAGGGTTAAAGTAAACAATTACTAACCTTCATATAACGCAGATTAGGAATAGACATGATTCTCACTTCTGGGATGTAATTGCTATAAAAAACACCAATAGGAAATATATGAATGGTATTGTCTCTAGCCTTTTTGCTATGTTTTATCATTTTAAATACCTCATTTTTCAATTATGCAGTTTTCAAATTATTCTGAACACTGAAACATTTTTAAAAACTAGCAAAAATGTATGATTGGGAAACAGGTTTTTGTAAGGAGGTTGTACTGTAATTTATAGCTTCCAGGTTTTTTTTCTTCATACAATATAGTAATTGGGCTTACTGTGAAGTTGCTTTCTCTATTCACAAAAAGATGGACCTCACAGGAAAGAGTTAATTTCATTTCTTTCAACTAGTAGGCAGGACTAGAAGACATTTTCCCATCCCATGAAGGAAATACCCTCCCTTCAGTAGCATGCACTTATTTCAGCTGAAAATCAAAAGTCTGATAGCACCTTTCCAGATTTACACATTTTATGACTTGTGAGCTAGGATTCAAATTAGGATGAGGCAAGGGAGGGGGAAACAGTTCATTTATGCAGGTTACATATTAGATGGATTACAGTGTTAATTGTAATGTTAAAAATCAATTGTGTTCCTTGAAACCTTTTGATGTATGTGAGCTCAACTATTTCTCACTCAATTGTGCTATTAGAAGTTTTGGATTTACTTGTTTTCCAAATGGTAAGTATCTTCCTGGCCCTTCTGATTTTTCATTATCATAGATTTAACATGGCTCTCCTACAATTATTTCAGCACTGTAGTTTAACTTCTTTATGCTGTAAATCACTGTAATAATAAAAAAAAAGCTTGCCATTGACACGAGCAGATAGGAAGTGGAAGAACCATGTTGGATAGTTTACAGGACGATAAACAAAATCAGCCACCGCTTCTTAAACCTCTCTATCTTTCCCTATCCTGTAGAGTGGGATTGTTGGGTCCATCAATGAACATGTGCTTCTCTCATTGTGGGATATGGGGATTCTTCATCATTTCACACACTTATCTCGAAGTATAAGCAGCCCTCTCCTTGCTGTTATAGGTTCTTTTATCTCTGAGGTTGCCAGATGGCCCCTTCCTATGTCATCCTTTCCCCCCCCCCCTTTGAGCATGAAAGAGATTGTGAATTACCAGCAACTGTTTCAGCACTGGGTACAACTAAGATCTGGCTTGCTCAGGCAATAGGAGGTGCATGCTGGCTATAGCTACCCAGGCCTGCATGGGGAGATTATTTGGCTGTACTACAGAGGTGTTCAATACTAACACTGGTGCTTGCTTCCTCTGTTATGTTCCACTGCTTTGGAGATCAATTCTCCACAATTCAGGTCAATTTCTGAATGAGCAATGTCCTTCCCCCAATCACTGATCCTGAGGTGGGATCTCTTTTCAGCACAGATCAACTATGCTTGCCGGAATCACTTAGCTTGATTACCCACACTTCATGGTGTCAGCATCAACACTTTATTGTTTATTTATTAATTTATTTATTAAATTTATATGCCACCCATCTTGCTGATAAAGCGACTAAGCATGGCTTTTCCCAATTCCATTTTTTTTTCTTTCTCAACCCTTACCGTAGAGCTGAAAGGAAAGTTGGCTTTTTCTAGAAATCAAGACTAAAGACTGAAGGAAGTGGTTTCCTCCATGGGATAGAAGTAATCTTATCTTCTGGCTAGGATCAGTAGAATAAATCTTACCTGCCAGTTCTTATCATCAAGAATACTAATTTTCAATCTGCCAGAGCAGAAACCAACTGAACTATCAGAAGCACACATACTTGAATTAAACGGCTATTACAACCTTTTGTGGGGGGAAAAACATAACACTTAACATAATGTCTAGCTGACTGCACTGCATTGCTTAATAAAACTGGAATTTTAAAAAATATATTTTCACACATTTATTTTATCTATATTCATAAGAAATAGAAAATCTGCTACTAGCACATTAGTTTTCTGCGTGCTGGAACTTGGATTGCGAGAACCTTTATTCGCCAGAAGAAATTGTATACAGCAGATATAGATTTATCCCAACCATGAGAATTTGCTTCAAGTCTTTTGATTTCTTGCAGTCACTGTTTTCAAACTACTTACACAGCAGCCAATTGAATTTTGAATTTTATTGATGTGGGGTTGAACTCTGGTTTACTCAAATTGTGTTCACATTTCTACAAACAAAAGAAAAAAAAATGAGAATAAGAAGTTTGCAAAGCTATACTCAAGAATTATAAATACCACTGCAGAATCGTTTTATTTTACTCAATTCACTAAACAGGATGTAAGGGCTGGACTGTATCTAAGAGTGGCTGTTAACAGTAGAATGGAAACTGCTCCTGGGATGGATTCCTCCTGAACTGAAGCCTTAAGTAGATCTCAAGTCTGCTGCAGAGAACCCAGTATTCTCCAGAACAGATATGAAGGAAGGAAGGGGCATGAGCATGGGGGAAAAAACAAGGGCATTCATCCATATGAATATGAAGTATTTCCTTAACAATGGAACTAGCCTATAAAAATGCTGAAAGTTTTAATTTAGACATTCAAAAAGGTAACTTTCTGTTTCCTAAAAAGAACCTGCTCTATTATCAGGCCTAGCCCAAAAAAGAAGTAAAAAAAAGCCAGTCAAACTTCAGTTCTTTATTTGCATAATACTGTATAGACAGAATCTTGTCAGTTTAATCTTATGCTACTCTAACCTAATGGAGACACCCTGGGAAATTCTAGGGAGGGGCTATCCTAAATCTCTTCTTCTTCTTTCCACAATCCAGCTCCAAACTGTGCTTCCTGTTGTTCCACCCTTGGAATGTGGCCCCTCCTTCCTGGGAACCTGCTGTGTTATTTTAATCCACCACATCACCTCCCCCTTCACAGACACATTCCAACACAACTGTCAAGGTTTATTTAGTTCAGGATGTTGTTTGCTATAAAAGCTAGCCAGATGACATGGAAACATACCTTGCCTAGGAACTGATATAGATATAACCACCATGCAGAATATCTACAGATTACCTTCTGCATCTCTGACTATACAATGAGGCAGTGTGCTTTATAAATGCATTTTACAGTGTTGAAACCCAAATGTACAGTTATTCTGCATCACAAATTTATCCAATGTAACATTTAAACCTACATTCATTTTGACAATGAATTCTACAAATAATTCTACAAATTTATATTCTAAATGTATCTTTCAGGTAAGGTTCTTTACATCTTTGGAGCTTAGTCTTTTATTGGTCTTTCCTTAGGTCGTTAGTTCTCATATTCAAATAAGAACTAAAGAACTAATTCAACTCAATGATAATATGCTTGTAGTTGAAATAAAGCACTTAGCGTCTACCTCATTCAGTTTAATATTGGGCATGCATTGCCTGGAGTTGTCAGTATTCTACATTACTCCTTACCACTATTACCAGTAGCCACTGGAATAAACACATAGCATCTTTGTGACTTCACAAAGCAAAATAACTTTACAGTTGGGTTTCAACACTGTAAAATGCATTTATAAAGCACACTGCCTCATTGTACAGTCAGAGAGAAGTAATATTTTCCTATTGAAGTAATACAAACTTATTGTAATCTAAGAATTCTCAAAACATGCATTCCCGTGTCAATTACATTCAAAATCAGCCAAGGGCCAAAGCTGAAAGAGTTACATGAAAGAGAATTGGAACAATTCCAGGACAGGGAATTCTGAAATTTGCATATGATCTCTGATTTTGCCAAAAATGACAGTGTGATAGTAGTAGTTTTTCATAGTGATTACATACCCTGCATCGCAGTGAGCGTTTGATCAGAAGGTGCTTATGACGTGGATAAAGTTGAGAAGCACAAATGGGCTGAAAATCTGGCTGCAGGAGGCGCTGCTTTAAGGTTGTCACTATTCACAACACAGGAAGTTCAGAAAATTCACAATCTCAGTTAATGATTTTGAATAATAATAAGAACAAGCATTATTTGAATCAATCAGCTTGGACCAAAATGTGCCAAAGACAAGCTAAACTAGTACCTTCTGTTAGATTGACTGGCCTCGTGTAATAATCCTCAGGTAAAGGTTCTACTTCTTCCACAGCCTGAGCTGGTTCAATTTTTATCTCCTTGTGGTCTTCCCCTTCTTTCAGCCTGAGGCAAAAGGAATGGATCGATTGCTTTTGAAAGAAGCCATAAAAACCTGAGCAGTACTAAATTGCTGGTTCAAATGAAGCAGTATAGAGCTGCTAGAGACTAAATCTTTACTTATATTCAGATCTTCTTGCAGCACTTGGAATAGTCGTACCAAGCTGTAACACTCAACCTAATTTAAGCTTTACATTTTATCACTGAATTAATATAGATAATAGCACATTTTAGAGGTAAGAACATGAGCTGTAGGGTGTTTTTTTTAAATATAAAATGACACTTTAGACAAGATTGCAGGTACAGCTTAGATGTCCACACACTGGTATTGAAAGTACAGCATTTAACTAATCAGCTAAGAAGGAAAATCCAGAATTATCCTTGACTCTGAGGCTATTTCCATTTGATATGATTGGTATTAAGCAATGTAACTTTATCAATCACTGATATGGAAGAACTAGTACTCACGAAAGTCCAGTAAGGGCACTGATGGGGGCCCCAGGCCTCTGACGTTGGAGCCTGGTTCCAAGGCCATATTTGTCCTACAAAAGAGATACAGGTAATCCTTGACTTTTGACTGGTTGCTTAACCACCCTTCAAAGTAACGAGACTGAAAAAAAGTTACTTATGACCCATCCTTGAAGTTATGATTGCCACAACATCCCCACCCACAGTGACGCATTTCAGGCGCTTGGCAATCAGCTCACTATTACAATTAGTTTGCAGTGTCCCAGTCACATCACATTTTGCTCCTTTTTTTTGCCATTTTCCAGCAAAATTGTGTCCATTGGATAAAGTGGTTTCACTTTTACAACCACCTTTACAACCACTGTTTTGCTTTAACTACCACAGTGACTCATTCAACGACTGTCGTAAAAACAGTCATAAAAACGAGTCTGATCATGTGGCGCCTCAACTTACTACCACAATTACTTAAAACCAAAAATCTGGTCCCAACAGTGGTTGTAAGTCAAGGATTACCTGTCAACAACAAGAGGTGAGTCGGTAAACGAAAACATACCATCTTGGGATTTGGGGCAGCTTAAAAACAAGATGTATCAATTACAAGAAAAGCACATTTGGAAGTTTTCTCTGTTCAGATAAAGTTTTGATAGTTTGACTAACAAAAAGCAAACATACAAAAGCAAAAAAGGAACAAGCCCTTCAATCACTGTTTATTCTACTTAAAAGTGATTTAGTGCTTTCATTTAAATTTCATTTGATGATTAAATTCTTCTAGCTCGGAACATAAATATTTATTTATTTAATTTATTTATTTGCTGCCTATCTTGTAT
Organism: Azemiops feae; assembly: GCA_023970755.1. NCBI lineage: Eukaryota > Metazoa > Chordata > Lepidosauria > Squamata > Viperidae > Azemiops > Azemiops feae. The sequence continues at coordinate 1,653,146 of JALGBA010001447.1, forward strand.
CCAACGACTCTGGGCAACTTACAACATAGTTTACATTCTAGGAGGGAAAGTACTTTTGTGGCCAAATGCCCCCTACTGCAATAGACCTGAAGAAAATATAGAAATGACAAATATATAATGACTATAATGGTATGAAATCACACCATTATACCATACTTGAGTTAACAACAGTCAGCTGAGGCACTTGCCAACAAATTGATTGACATTCTGAGTTGTGGCAACAGATACTAAAACTGAAGGTTGTTAATTTCTAAGGAAAAGTAGGCTAAATTCGAAAGTGTTCCTCTGCATACAGAAAACAACTGAAACAATTCTTTTCCCATTAGTGCCAGACCAATGCACTAAAAAGTGAAATCTAAAATGAAACTAAATTTCTCCATGTTCAAGAGGTCATGCAAATTCTCAGAGAAGTATAGTAATTGCTATAGTTCACTGAATCCAATGTTAAAAGCACAATTTATATGGCAATTTTACTGATCAGGTGGGTTTGAATTATTTCACTTATCTCCCTGCCACTCTTAATAGTTAGGTCTGTGTTATCTTCAACGTAAGGATAGAAGGTTTAGCCCTATACCATAAGTAAAATTGCTAAATACTTTGTGATATTATTTTGCCTCTCTAGCTCACCTATTATTTTGTAAAGCTTTGGTGGGTGGCTTATTGTTTTAGTTTAACGGAAAGGAAAATATATTTCATTTATGTGGCGTATCAGATAAAATCTATATTAAAGTTTTTATACAGCAATGCTATTGAAAAGGACATGGTTTTTAACAGGGAAAGAAATATTTAAGTGGCAAAATTGTGGACAGGGAGTATTGTATTTATAGGCAATCTATAGTTCAAGAGGACTAAAATGTGTCAAAGAATCATAGACAGCGGAAGCCCAAAACATACTTGTCCAGGCTAATCCTACCAACTGTTCTTAACAGTGCTCAAGTTCATCAAAGATTGTGACCACACAGTACATTTATAGGGTCTTACACTGAACAATTTTGGTTTTATGTAAAAAAATACTACGGAGTATACCAAGTTACATGATTACTAAACTTAAATATGTATTAATTCATTCAGACTGAATGTGAACTTTCCTATTATAAGCATGTTAGTTACCCAAATGCAATAAAGACAATTTGACTAGCTGACTCCGCTAAAGGAACCAGCTAAAGGAACTTACCACTACATGTATAGTATGTTGCTGTGGAGAGCCCCCAAATTAGCAGCAGGTAGCAACGGAGATAAAAAAAAATGTACCAATAAAGACAAAAGCAATGCATAGAGCAAGCAGGTTATACAGTTATCCAAAAGGCAGCAAGCATATGCAAAATTATTTAGCCAAGAAAAACATAAGCTTTTCATATGACACTGAATGCATAGCTGAAAATTAAAACAAAATACATATTTAAATCTAAATATCTCACAGACATTACATTTGTGCCTACTCTGAGCTAAATCACTGTATACAAAATAACAATAATCCAGCATTTGAAAGCTGAAGGTATGGGGCCCATTTCCAAATCTGAACCTTCACTGTAAAATACAAGCCAAGTTACTTTATGATTTGAAAGTATGAATGCCTACATTTATTTCAAATATAGGTAGTCTTCGACTTACGATCACAATTCGGCCCAAAATTTCTATTGCTAAGCAAGAAAGTTAAGTAAATTTTATGACCTTTCTTGCCACAGTCACGTGACTCCAGAACACTGCAACTGCCATAAATATGAGTCAATTACCAAGTATCTGAATTTTTATCACAAGACCATGGGGATGGTGCAATGTTTAAGTGTGAAAATTGTCATAAGTCACTTTTTTCAGTGCCGTTATAATGTCAAACAGTCACTAAATGAATTGTTGTAAGTCAAAGATTACCTGTAGATGGTATCTCTAAATAAAACATAAGCTATGAAAACTTCAGATAAGTTCCACTTATCATTTTTTAAATTTTCTTGCTTCAGTTTTAAAAATGTCAGCTACAACTATTATATCACTGTACTTTAGAATGTTACATCTGGTTCTCACTGCGTGATCTCAACAATTTGTGTGCTGTTTTCCTAGCTTACCGAAAAAGCCAGTGGCATGTATGGTCGCCGTCGAACTAATTTTTTACGATCTCTTTCCATCTTCTCCTTCTGAGCCAACTGTTGATAATATTCCACCAGTTTATTAATCTATATAAAAAGAAACATTTTAAGCTATTCATGTGAAGGCACATTCTTTACAATATTTTTTTTCCTGAATTCACGCTGAACATTTTTTTTAAAAAACCTTTCACTGCTTTTTACAAATCTTCACATAGTGGAGTTTAAAATTTACTCTCTCTCTTCCTAGCAACTCTTTCTCCCCCTATTTATTTTCTTTATAGAATATTTTATGTTTAATTTGTGCCACTATTCCTACATATTTACCCATTAGAATGGACTTTACTGTTCTTTAGTAGAGGCTAAACACAGAGAAATGGAACAAATCAATACATTCCTGATTTATTTCACTTTCATATTTCCTAGTAAATTAATTTATTCCTGAATATGTTTCTTTTAGTTACCTTTTGTGTATAAGGATTTTCAGGTTCCTGCCAACCTCCACTGGCTGCAATGTAATAAAAAATAACATGAACAATTAAGAGGAAGGGAATCATGAAACACATGTTCTAGTCAAAAATAAACTATACAGAAAGTAACTGTCTGCTTCTCTCCTCTGCTAAATCCATCACTGGCCTAATACTGTATATATGTTATTTAGATGGCATAATACTGTGTGCTTCATCACTGTATAAGATGAGTCAGAAAGCAGCTTGCATTTCTTATCTAGTAACTGAAAGTTGGTTAATGTGAACACAGGGACATAAAATATCAATGATAGATCAGCAAATCAAACACAGGTGATAAAAATCTATTTTGTACCTTCCATTTTTCCCTTGCAAATTTCCCCATTCCCCATTGGAATTTTATTGTTGCAATTAGCACACAGTGAAAAAGACTTCCTTAAGGAAAATCAGCAGATAGAAAAAAGTATTCCACATATAGTAGGTAACAACAATGTACAATGTTACAGAACGAAATATTACAAAACATCCCACTCTCATATATGCATCTTCAAAACATATATGGGGGGAAAGGAGAGAAGGCACAGACATCTATGCAGATAACAAGGGGATTCTGCTGAGTTGGTAATATTTTCTGCACATAGTGGAGACCAGCCCTCCCTGAAAGAAAAGTGGAATGCAGACGAATTCTATTTTCCTTCAAATTTCTTGCCATTAATAAAGGTTCCCATTCTTATATGTCTTATGTTAGGAATATCTAGCATGTGCTAATTTTGGAACCATTGGAAAGGACCAGCATAAGAGACTGTACTGCTGAAATGATTGAAATTACGTTCATTGTTTTTCTTTTGCTTTGTTCTACTATTCATCGGCTTCCTTTTGCACAATTATTATGGAAAGAAGCAATTCTCTTACAAAATTCAGGAATATTTCATTCAGAAGAAAAGATATTGAAGAAGATTTGTATGTATAGTGTGAAGAGTGTGGAAAAAACAGTCCTTTGTTGTCTCTCATAAAACTAGAGCCTGGTTCATCTGCTAACAATCAATACTGGGGAATTAGGACAAAAAAGCATGCAGTTTAATTATGGAGTTTATTTCTTCATATATAATGACACTAATTTAGATGTCTTGAAAAAGGAATTAAAAGAATTAATGATAACTCAGGCTCTTAAAGCAATTAGTCATGCTGGATAGTGCTACCTCTAAATGTCCGTTGCAAAGAAAAATATTTTCCAATTGGTGCAAAAATTGGAAATAAACTTTTGATCCAATCCAGCAAAATGTTTAAATACCTTCAAAAGGAATTATTTCAATAACATACAGTATTTGGGGACCCTCATTATCAACTGAAGTGACATAGCACATATTTATAGAACACATTTCTTTTTGTGGCAAAGGCAAAGACCCCATTAGTCACTGAATTTAATTCCATTCAAATTCTGTAAATCCTTGTGTGTGTACTGCCAGTTTTTAGCATAATACAACAACGTTCCCCTTTTGACCAATAACTGTGCATAATATGTAGAGTTTTTTGTCCCATTTATTTTAGATATGACACTCACCAACTGATTTATCTGCCATGCCAACATCCCTGGATGTCCAGCGGCAAAATCCACAGGCCAGATAATAAGCTTTTTTCATTGTAGTCTTAGCTGGATCATCAGGCAATGGAGCAGGAATGCTTGTTGCTCGGGTTGAAAGGGTATGCATACAGCAAGGGCAATCAAAACAGTTAGCACACCTAAGCAAGAAGACACCAGTATTAGCTTTTTAATTGAATGGATTTGATTGTATTTGCCTTCTTAGGGTGACAATGCTCATTATTATGTAAGCCATATTGATTTCTTGAAATTAAAAGCTGCATATAAATTGGAGTCAAGGTTCTTGATTTATAAATGTACATATAATTCAAAAATTCCTCCTAACAATAAATTTAAAACAGTATTTTTGGCTCAGAAAAACCTCATTGAGGCAACCAACAGGAAGCTAATTCATGTTATCTTTTCCTTTATAAAAAGACAAAAATCCTATCATGCATAATCCCTCAGATTTTGTAATAATCAATCCGTTAAGATTCTATACAGGTAGTCCTCGACTTACAACAGTTTTCAATGCTGTTGTAAATTCTGAAGTTGCAACAGCACTGAAAAAAGTGATTGATGGTCGTTTTTCACACTTACAAGCATTGTAGCATTCCCCATGGTCACATGATCAAAATTCAGACGGTTGTAGTGTCCCAGGATCATGTGATCACCTTTTGTAATCTTCTGACAAGCAAAGTCAATGGGGAAGTCAGATTCACTTAACCATGTGGCAACCGTGTTACTAACTTAATAACTGCAGTGATTCATTTAACAACTGGCAAGAAAGGTCATAAAATGAGGCAAACCCCCCCCCTCACAAATGTCTCAGCAACAGAAATTTTGGGTTCAGTTATGGTCATAAATCAAGGACTACCTGTACTATTAAATTCAAAGTGGGTTTCAGATTAATAAGTATGTGGTCAAATATAAAGAGATTATGAAAAACACAAAAGAAATTTTTTAGGAAAAGAAAGAGGGGAGAATGTAGCCTTACCTATTTTTTTTCAGCTTGGCTTCAGCTGAAGGCATATTCTCCAAGCAGCTGGGACAATAGTGAGAATCCACCTATAGAATAATTTTTAAAAGTCATCTTTCTTCACCACTATACTTGAACTTGTGCTACTTCTTATCTTTGTAACAAAAAAGACATTTTGATTTTTAGGGGCTGGGACAGGACAATATCCAAAAGACTGATTTATAAACCACAAAACCTTAAATTTGATTATTGTTATTTCAGATTTTGCTCTCAAAGATCAGATAGGCATTTTAATTGTAGAGATACAATCCAAATGCCAGAAAAACTTTATAAGACGTCTGCCTCTCCTGGCTAGTTTCCAAATATATATCTTGATGCTTGTGGAGAAAATTTATCTCATTTTAAAATGAAATATTAAAATGTAACATCAAATGTCACGCTCAGGAGGCATAAGGTGATTCAGAAGGGCTGACAATGCAGCATTTCTTTCTATTCTAGATATTATTATTGAGAGGAAATTTAGATCTGTACCAGAAAAATAGTCAGCATTGTCATTAAAGTACAATCCCCAGGATTATTAATGAGAATTAAAATTGGCATTATAACTGGGATGAAAAACAAACTTAAAATCAGCAGTGATTCCATGAATTTTCTAGCAGAGATTTTTCTCATTCTCAACTATTAATATTTTGAACAGAAGATGCCAAAGATCAAATTTGGAATTTGTCCTGTCATGAACCAATTCTTAAAATTTATTTCCCTATCCAACTGGGTTCCAATAGCTTGTTGCCTTCTTTAATTATTCTTTAGCTTTTTTTCCAAAACTGAACAACTGAAAAATAAGTAATTCAAAAACTAATACTTCAGATTAAGACCACTTAATCATAATGACTAAGATATTTCTTGTTCAGTGCTTATAGATTGTTTTAAAATGGAAATTGGTTCACATTCAAAAACATACTACAGTAACAGAGTAAGATTAAAAAGTAATATGTTCTTCTTCATTCATGCTCATACACAACAAAATGGATTAAAAAACAGGTGTTTACAATCTTGGGCCTGCAACTCAAACAATGTCAAAATGAAGGGCAGGAAGTAGGGTCTCATCTTCAGACATTTCTAGAATGTTTGGAGCAGCAGAGTTCCTTTACTATTTTGTGTTTAACCAATGGAACACTTGTTTAAATTTGGGAGCCCCTATAAAATTTGAACAAAAGCTGCATATTTTTATTGGTGCACTCACTTCTCAGAAGATCAAAAGATTAATTCTAAATTGTAACTGAATAATATTGTTTAATAAATTGATTTTCAGTATTACAAAATACAGTACTGAATTCCAAGGGCCCCCTAGCTTTGCAAACTGGACAGCACATCTGGAACTCTGAGAAAATGTCATGGGAATGATCACACAAAAATCAATGTACTAGACAGACACGGGTGAGTTTGTTCCTTGGCCAACTCTTTTTTTAGTCTTTCAGGATGCTGTATCATAACTGTGTATTACTACCCTTTTCTGGGCATGCGGACATACTTCAAAACAAAACACTGAAGTGAGTCCTCAATCATTTTTAGCTTTTAAGAATGCCTCCAGAATATATCTGGGGACTAGAAGCAGTCTTTGGAATACTGTTTGTGCTTTGCAGCACCCTAGTGTCCCATTTAAAAAATAAATAAATCTAAAATTAAAATGAAGTGGGACATTTCTTTCTGCAGCATATCATAAAATACATCCCCAAGAATGTTGCAACTTACAGGCTCCACACTATGAATCAAGCTTGTAGTCCACTCATAATTGCCCACTGTATTTTGCAAATACAAGCTTCATACAGTTAGATGGGTAATAGTATCTGATCACCTAGAATCCAATTGGACAGAGGCAGGCAGGCAGACATGACATCAATATATAAACGTAGGGAGGGGGAGAATAAGGATGTGGTTTAAACAGATTAAAGGATGCAACAGTAACCAACTGGGAAGCACAACATATTATGTCTGAACAATGAGTGATGGCAATTTACATAGGAAAAGCAACAACTTCATGGGAAGAAGTGTTATTTCAAATACATATGCTAAAAGATTCCTCCGCCCTTCCTATAAATCTCTTCCTACCCAGAATTATTCCCTTTCCACCTAGCCAAGGCAGCACAAAAGGACACTGACAGAGGCACAATCAAGCCTCTGTTCTCGAGCTCCAAATCAGAACAACGGGCAATGTGGCACACATCCCTCAGCCAATTGGATGAAGGGGGACTAACGAGTGGCAGCAGGGTTAGCCAATCCACACCGCTGGCGTGCGATCAAACACCCCAGGCTCTATAACACGGCCAATTTACCTCATGCGAGACACACTCGAGGGAACGGAGCTCACTGCAGTAGCGGCAGAAATACAGCTGCGAAAGCGGCATGCGGATCTCCTTTTCGCCGCGCACCAGGTAGGAGACGCGGTCTGACTGAAGAAGAGAAGCCATCTTGGGAGAAGAGAGCCGACCCAGCTCTTCAGCGCCCCGCCGCACCCAACTATCCGGATTTCCGCCACGTGACCCGGAAACATTAGGTCTTGTGCATGGGCCGCGGTAACCAACGCATCGTCACTTCCGCCAGTTCTCTAAAGTGAGATCAGACAAGGGTGTAAAACAGAGGAAACGTAGAAATGGAAGGTTGAGGTTCTGTTGGGTTTTCGGTGTCAACGCATTGAGAATTAGTTGCCAAATTTAAAATTAGCGCGTCTTATGGCAATTCGATACATTTATCTTCTCCAGTCTGTGTACCAGGCACCTTCCAGGAATAGGGAACCTTGGCTCTTTTATGACTTGTGGACTTCAACTCCCAGAATTCCTGAATCAGCATGGCTGGTTCAGGAATTCTGGGTATTGAAATCCACAAGTCATAAAAGAGCCAAGGTTCCCTACCCCTGCTTAGACTAATTCTCATTTTCCGACTGATGGTTGGTCGTAATCCATTTCTCCGGGAGGCAAGGAAATTAGGCGAGGTTGATTGCAGTTTTGGAAACTATGATCAAATACATTGCAGATCACTCACTTGGAAAAGATTGGCATTGTTATTATTTTGGAATCAAGTGACTTCAGGAGAGAGCAACAGACTAAATGAGTTGCCTCTTTGAAAACTATACAGTATGTGGAACTAACAGTCAATGCGTTTTTTTGGGGGGAGGGGGGAGGGAGAAGTCTTGATCAAGCTGCCAGTAAAGCTTTTTCCAAAATGTTCTATCCCCAGCAAGCCTTATTTAGAAGAAGTGGGATTCTACTGTTTTTTTCTTAATATACTTATGTAAATGCAGTTTGCTGAGGCTGGTGGTATTTCTATCTCAGCTAATGCATTTACCAATAGATGTTGATGGTAATTTGGAATGTTGACTACAGGTAGTCCTTGACTTATGACAGTTCATTTAGTGACCATTCAAAGTTACAACGGCACTGAAAAAAATGACTTATGACCATTTTTCACAGTTACCTTTGTAGCATCCCCATGATCATGTGATCAAAATTCAGATGTTTGGCAACTGATTCATGCTTATGACCATTGCTGTGTCCCAAAGTCACCTTTTGCAACCTTTTGGCAAGCAATGGGAAGCCAGATTCACTTAACAACCGGATTACTAACTTATCAACCGCAGTGATTCACTTAACAACTGTGGCAAGAAAGGTCGTAAAATGGGGCAAAACTCACCAAATGTCTTACTCAACAACAGAAATTTGGGGCTCAATTGTGGTCGTAAGCCGAGGACTATTTGTATTCTTATTTTCTTGTGATAGAGCTCTTAAAAACTATGAATCCACAGTTCTAAGAGAAGACTTTAAGTTAATATCAAGCCCCTGCCAGAGGATATCTGAATTTCTTAAACAATTTTATAGCAATAAAATGTATAGCTGTTTTGATCATTGCTTGCCTTATTCTGTCATCAATTACTAGATCAACCTGTGATGCAATCTTGTTTCAAATTATATAGGAGAGAAGGCTGAGCAAATGGAAATTAAAAAGGCAATATTGTTGCCTTTTTCATTACACAGTGGTTAGATGAATATATTGCCTTCATACTATTTACCTGACAAGTCACATTAAATGTCTGTAGTATGTCTATCATAGTCTTTGACTTGTATCATTGGAATTCATGCTTTCAGCAAGGAAGAAATAAATAAAAAGTGAGCTGTGCTTCAAACCAATTCAAAAGTGTTGCTTTTTTCTTCCCAAAAAAGAAGATAACCTCTAAGAGCAATTTCTAACAGAAATTGATTTATTTGATTGCAAAATAATCATTGTGTAACTGCTAAAATAAATATTGCAATTTCATATTTTCAAACAGATTTACTGTATTTTAGTTATTATAACTATTCTGTATCATGTCCATTTTGCCCAGAAGTTAAAATAGAAAAATGGTTTGCCTAAGACAGGGGTAGGCAACCTTGGCTCTTTTATGACTCGTGGACTTCAACTCCCAGCTATGCTGGCTCAGGAATTCTGGGAGTTGAAGTCCACGAGTCATAAAAGAGCCAAGGTTGCCTACCCCTGGCCTAAGACATAACTTACTAATTCACAGCCAGGAACCATCTAATTTATGGTTCATATTCCTAACCATTCCGGTTGCTAAATGGGAAATCCAGAAATGTGTGATTTAACCCACTTTTACTATCAATGGATAAAATGTATCTAATGTTCTCTACAACAGCCATCCAAAGAAGGTTGAGATAATCCATGGCTCAAGACTTGTGGCTTCCACTGCTGTTAGAAAAAAATATAGGTAGCTCAGGGATGAACTGTGGTGTTCTTGGTGCTCTCTGAGCTCGGTTGTGTGATTGCAGAGATAGGTAACATCAGTGGTAGTGAATGTGGCATTTGGTGCCTGTTTATATACAGTAGCTTGTGCCAGTACCTTATATTCAGTATATACCCCCACTAACATTGGCAGAAGCTACTGTATATAAACAGAGAGCAAAGCCCACTTCACTAGCACTGATGATGTTATCTAGGGTCATAAAATATCTGCTACCAAATAAAGTCAGAGAGCACTAAGGACTCCATTGGTGTTTGACTATATTTCCAACTCTTTTACCTTTCTTTCAGCAACTTCAAGTAGGCAATTTTCACCTACAGCTTGAACAGTTACAGACTCTTCTATATTTATGGACTGCAGTGTTGGTGTTACAGAGGACCTGAAGGCTGTATGATCCAGAAATGTTTCAGTTTCTGAAAGGGACTCTAGAGCTCAAGGACAGCTATATTGTCATTACTATTTATTTCTTGCAGTTTGCTCTAGAATAGTTCAAATTCCACTCTCTGTCTTCACAGTTTCACTTACATACATGGTACATACAGAAGGCACAATTTCTTCTATCGCAAATGAAATTAACAATATTATGCTCTTTGAAGATCAGTTCAGCTGAAGAATGTGCATCTCATTTCTAATTTATAAAGGATGCGCTTTGGCCATCTAAATTGAACCAGATATGCACCTGTAGATATTGATCTAGGAACTGCCAAATTAGGAAATTTAGTCTTCAGTGTCATCAGGAAAAGATATTTTTGATACAGTTGCTTTATTGTACAAGGGAAACAATATAAATTATTTTTGCTGTGGTTGTTTTTTTTTGCCACCTATAAAGAAAAGCAAGCATAGGAACACATTATCTTCTTTCCTACATGATAGACTAAACTACAGAAAAGTGCACGAGTTTGATCAGAAAACAAAACATTCTCTCCTTAAAAGAACATGTGCAAAAGTATCAGCTAAGCATATAAACCAGAGAGGCTGCATTTGGTGTTGTCCTCTTAAATAATATCTGCTGTATGTCAAATCACAAATGATACTGAATTGCACCTTTTCCTTTTTCCCCATTTATTTATTTATTTATTTATTTATTTATGTATGTATGTATGTATTTATTTATTTATTTATTTATTTATTTATTTATTTCTCACACCTGCAGACCAACTGCTCTTCCCCCAAATTTGTATGTAGTAAGCAGGGCTGTTGAAAACTGAACTGTTACTATTGTTCCATAGTTACTTTTTTTCCTGATGGAGTGCATATGCACTATCATTTCATCATGAGAAACAGCCCAAAATCGAAGAATTTTCTTGGACCTTTTAACCTCATGGAACAGTGGAATATTCCAAGAGAAAGTAGCTGTTATGGTGGAATATTCCATAAAAAAGAAAGAAAGTCAGTTTCCCACAATGGAATCAGTTTTGGTTTATTTGTTTTGTTTTTGGTTTTTTTGAAATCTTGAATGCCTCTGTGGTATTTCAGCAAAATAAACAGTTTAAGATCATAGACACATTCTAGCAAAGTGCTCATTGTTGATTTTTATCTTTTTTCTGGGAACCTAATGTAGAATTACTTCAGCTTCATTCATGTTCCAAAGATTTATTCAGAATAATTCTCTTAAGGATAACTGGGAATCAATTCAATATATTTCCTTTTTGTTGACGTAACTGTAATGGTTTCCATATGACTTGATTTCTGAGAAAAACACACAAAGAATACATTACTTTCCTGAGTTGTAATTGTTTTTGCCATCAGTCTGAACCAGTAATTGTTCGTCAGTATTCTAGGCATTTAAATAGTATTTATTCTTTTCTAATCATATTTGTTACAAATTTAAAATATATTGTGAGAAACAGTGATGTAATTTATTTGTCTCATACTGGGACTAAATGAAAAGCTGCCTTCCTTAGTCTTTTGGGATTATGAAACTAACATAGAAATGAAAACTTTAAAAGCGTCGTTTGGAGAAGCTGAATAAAAATCATGGTTATTCTGAAAGACTATACTATAGTCTTGGAAATAAGACAAGCATCATATTCCACTGCCTGTATGATATAGACTTAGAGTGGAGGCTGGACAGAATATCTTCCATCCAACCACTTATTGATTTATTTACAACAAACCACATAATACTGGTTGTCAATCTTTCCTGAATCAGTCACTCACTCATTGTTTCTGGAATTCATTAAGCAAGTTCCTCTCTACAAAGACTCAGAACTGGAGTGGGTGGGGGATGTTTTTCTAGATGAATTCAGAATTCTTTAAACTTCTTTGTCTCAGGCAAATGGGCATCATCCCAGTACGAGTTCTGATCAGACAAAGTTTGGCTCAGGGTGAAAGTTGGGTGCTGCTATTTCTGCTTTTGGCTTTAATCCCTGTAGGAAAAGTCATTTTTCTTGGGAGGAAGAACCATTGGCAGAGAATCTAGAAAAGTGTTTCTGTGATCATTCTAGCCAGGGGAATACTGTAGCCAGTTTCCAGGCTGTTTAAAGGCTGTTCTGAGGTAACAGAAGCAGCAAAATATTGCAGCTAGACTGGGAACTATCTCCCACCTACCCCCATGTAAGGGAATGCCATTTTAGAACACCTGCCATTTAAGAAACGCTTACTGCTATACAGGGAACTAAGGTTTTGAATAAAACATTAAGTCATGAATAGCAAAAGCATAGTCTTTTTAGAATGTTTAGTTTTCTTTTCTTTTGCTTTCTGGATATCAAACAAAATGCTTTGGAAAGCATGAATCATTATAATTCATCTGCAGTTCTATGTTCCAGGAAACTACAAGCTTCCTCTTTCAGTTGTTCCATTTTATGCATGCATTTTCATAGAGCCTTGGCAGTGAAAGGAGGAGGTGGGGGAGGAAGAGGAGGAGGAGGGCTTTTCATTATAAGTTGCTAAATAACCTGCAAATAAAGAACCTGTAATTCTTTTATTATACTTTCATGTGTTGTAGGAGTGATTCATGACATTACAAGCAGATGACAGACCTCAGTCTTAAAACTCCCCACACACACTCAGATTCCAGGGCCTCTTTTGCGTGTAGTGTACAATTCAATACTGATCATTGCTTTTGTATGGAAAAAACCTTAAAGGAAATCAACCCTGACTGTTCTTTGGAAGGACAGACACTGAAGCTGAAACTCAAATACTTTGGCCACCTAATGAGAAGAGAGGACTCATTGGAAAAGTCCCTGATGTTGGGAAAGACTGAAGGCAAAAGGAGAAGGAGAGGATGAGATGATTAGAGATAGTATCATTGATTCAATGAACATGAATTTGGGCAAACTCCAGGAGAGAGTGGATGATAGGAGAGCCTGGCATGCTGTGGTCCATGGGGTCGCGAAGAGTCAGACACAACCTAGCAATTAAAAAACAATGGAAAAAACATATCTTTGAAAGTATGGTAATGAGACAAATATGTCATGTGGCGGATGGTGAATTCTCCAACTTATATAAGCAAAGTTGTCACTGGATATTAAATGTGTACATGCATTGTGAAACAAATCTTCTGTTTGGTCAAAGCAATTCAATAGAAATCAATAAATTGGCCTTTGAGGAAATTTGCAACAAGATTCTCAAGATGTATTTTTTTTAAAAAAAATGTATTAAACATGTTTAGTTATTATTTTTCCTTGAAATGCTTCCCATACCAGGCTTTGAACTGTCTTTAATATGAGAAGCAATACACAAATTAACTGAATAAGTATCTAGATAAAAGCTATTTCTTAACATTTATTGTTTTAAATTGATAAAAGTTACATTAGAGAAGGTCATAGGAAATAATGACTGGTCATGCAGAGAAAGAGAAAATGAAGCAGAATGTAAAACATTTTAATAAATAATAATTTGGTATTATTTGAGTCTCCCCAACACATAGATTATTAAACAAATCAACCCAGAGTTCCCACCCGAGGCCCAAATGATGAGGCTCAAATTATCCTACTTCTGACACATTAGAATAGAATAGAGTTGGAAGGCACCTTATAGGTCATCTAGTCCAACCCCCATGCTCAGGCAGGAGACCCTATACCATTTCAGACAAATGGCTGTCCAATCTCTTCTTAAAGACCTCCAGTGATGAAGCACCCACAACTTCTGAAGGCAAGCTGTTCCACTGGTTAATTGTTCTCACTGTTAGAAAGTTTCTCCTTAATTCCAGGTTGCTTCTCTCCCTGGTTAGTTTCCATCCATTGTTTCTTGAGGAAATTAATTGAGGACATGACTCTCTGGAAAAGACACTATTGCTGGGAAAGGTGGAAGGAAGGAAAAAGTGGAAGGCCAGCATAAGGTGGGTGGATTCAGTTACAGTAGCGATAGGTGCACTGTTGGGAGACCTGAAAAACATTAGGGAAAGATCGTCATAGAGGACATCTATCTAGGAGTCGACACCAACTTGGGGACACATCACCAATCACACACGCACCCCTGCCTCCCTCCCTTTGGCACTAATCGCCTGTCGAGGCATCTTCACGCCTTTATCCACCACTAGGTGGCCCGATGGACAATGAGAACAAACGAAGCCGGGCGGACGAGAGCAATTCGAGTCTTGGAATTCATTCTTCACGTTCTTGAGAGTAGAAGGGAAGCTCCGGGGCTACGGACGGCTGCCAGCCAGCCAGCCTGCCTGTCTGCGAGCCAAGCTAAACAGAACTATTCTATTACTTTTACGCCGGACGAGAAAAACCCTTCTGCGGCGCTTTATACTCCTTTCTTGAGAAGGGAAGCATCACGTCGGGCGGCGGACGGTTCCAGCGCCCGGAAACTCGCCTCTTCCTGCCTGAACGCAAGGCGACCTTCCCGCTGATGGGCGCGAAGGGCGTCCTGCCCCTTTGACCCGCGCCTCAGGAGCCGAGCAGGTGATTTTTTTTTCTCAAAGGAGGGGGCGGGCGCGGAGGCGGGAAGGGCCGGTTCTTGAGCGCGGGGGGCGCTTGAACATTTTACCCTCTAAGTCCGCGGGGCTTCCTCCCAGGAAAGTAGATGCAGCCCACGGGCGGCTTATCTCCAACAACGAACTAACTTGGGTAAGTAAATCAGTAGGTAGCAATGCTTCCCCCCCCCCGTTTTGATTCGGATTGCGGTGCAGTTTCAGGGTAAGCAGGAACTGGGGTCGGAATGGTAGTTCGTAGCCATTAAGGGAGAACTCCAGTAAATTTTGGACGACTTGGTGGATCCTTAAAAAAAACCACGATTTTTTTTTTTTTTTTACAGCTTTCACACTTCCTTTCCCGCTTGCACGATTGCCCTTTCTCTTCCACTGGACTCATTTCTCTATTTTTCGGTCCCAGGGGAAACTCCACGTTGTTAAAAAAAAATAAAAAAATAAAGTCCATCTTTGATCCGCTTTTCAGAAGTTATCTTTTCTGGTTTGAGCGTTTTCAAGTCAGCTTTCCCAGATAGGGTTGTCTTGTCAGTAATTTCGTTTGGCTCCCGTAAAGAAGCTTTCTATTATATTTCCAGGAGCGTTTTTTTTCTAGGTGAACCTTTGAGACATACAAGCCTTGAGGCATATAGGTGAAACGACATGTTGATGCAGTCTCTGGATGCTGGATTATGGCTGCTTTGTTTTCTCTTTTTAAAGAACATTCTTGGTGAGACTTTTACCTGAAAGCCCTTATTGTATGCTACAAATATATCCAATTATTTTTGCTTAGATGTCTTAGCCAGTTCTGCGCTGTGGGGTTTCTTTCTCTTCATAGCACCTGGCTGTGGGATGACTGAAAATTCATGTGGTTTGGGAGGCATTGTAGGAGAAGAGCTGTGTTAGCATAAATCAGGAGGAGTCTGATAGCAATTTTTCTGACTAACAAATTTTATTAAAGACATACACTTTTGAGAGCTGCAGTGACTAGACAATTTTTCTGACTAACAAATTGTATTAAAGACATACACTTTTGAGAGCTGCAGTGACTAGAAGGATGTGAGGGCAGGAGAAGGGAGGGGAAGATAGGTTGATTATGCAGATTACTTTATCAATTTAGATGTCTTTTGTTGTATTAAGTACCTATTGTAATGTGTTAAAACATTGTATTCAATGAGGCCTTTTGAGAAAGCCTTAAACCTTCTGATGTATGTCAGCTCAATCATTTCAAAGATGCTGTTAAAGCCTCTCTTTTTTCCCCCCAAAATAGTCACTTTGAGATCCACAGTAGAGGGTTTGAGAGGTTGAATCACTCTGAAATTTCTTTGCCCTTGTTTTGAGTCTGATGTCAAACTTGTGCCCATTTATTCTTTTGTCCAAAGTTTGTCCTGTTTGTCCTAGGTAAGGGGCATTGCTGTAAGAGCATGACAAGTATCACATAAGATGTAATGGCTCTTCTAATCTTGTGTGTGCCTGGGCCTGTGTTGGTGCTGTTGGAGGACATATATTGATTTGACAAAATAAAATTTGTAGAAAATTTGTAGAAAACATGCTGTAAGATTCTTTATGTAGTTCAAAAGGATAAAGGCTTTTGACTTTTGACTGCCCACTATGGATTCTTTTGCAGTCTCGGTTATTCATTTCTACAGTCAGAATAAGTTTCCAGGGATTGCTAGGGAGAAAATATTTATTTTGTGAAGTTTGATAATCACTGAGAAGAAGCCCCTTAAGGTCCTTTCTCACTTGGACCTTTATGGTAGCACTGTGTAGAAGTTGTCCTTGTGATTGGAGAAAGTAAGGAATGTGTCCCTATCCATTAGTTTAAGACAGGCTAATGAACAAATAGCAATTAGTTCCTGTTAAATGTCGCGTTGGCATTGACATTTTTTGTCCAGAATTTGCTAGAATTGCTAGAGAAAGAGACATGTTTCTAATTGCTTCATTATTATGATGCTTGGCAGCAATCTGATTCTAATTTCCTACTGGAAATTTCCAGTATGAGTTTGTTTCTCTTTCTTCTGTGCTGCCTCTTTCTAAGATATTATAGTGGACTACTTTGGACAATACCTGAACTGGGCAACCATGCCTGCCTGTGTCAAAGCAAGCAACGATAGCATAGTCAGCTCTGAAGAAAGAGGTGAATCAAACGAATAGCAGAGATGGGCCAGCAGTAGTTTCGTAAGCAATGTCGCAACTGTTTCTCTCATGAAGGCAGATCTTTTTAGAACAGAAATGCATCTTATATTTAATGCAGTGTGTGTATCTGTACATGTACATGTATATCTATATTTGTTATATAATATGTAGGTATGCCAAACAGATGTCCTCCAGATGTTGGACTTCAGCTCTCAGAATTCCCCACTCAACAAGGCCATTTCTAAGAATTCAGGGAATTTAAATCCATGTATCTGCAGCTATAATTTTTACAATCCTCTCCCACATTTTTTCTATTCAATTAACAAAATACCTTTGATGGGTTATTTTCTTTGAATTTTTAATTTTGCAGTTCCAATATTTTTTTAGCTCTGGATTGTATTCATTTACCCTTCACTAAATTTCAGCAACAACTCAGGAGGATGATAGTTTTCTCCCTCCAACTGGATATTCTTAGCTTCTTTAGAAGTTTAGAGGCTGTGTATCATATCAGAATATCATGAATAACATGGCAATTGGCATGAATGGGATTACAAAGAGTTTAAGAGGCAGTTCTCACAAGGACAGATTGAAGATCTTCTATCGCTTGAAGTGATATGATAAATATATTGAATCATTTAAAGGACTGTCACAATGAAGATAAGCGACCTGATGTTCTGTTGCTCTTAAGCGTTAGACCCAAAGTAATGTCTTCTTGGCAACAAATGAAGGGGAAAATAAGTCCTCAGATGAAATTTTTACAAAAATCATCAGCTGCTTTACAGTAGAACATTACCCTTGTGAGGTAGGGAACTTTTCTTTGTTAGAGGATTTTTAAGGAAAGTATAGTGCTACAATGGTAGAATTTCTACTACTTCAACAGGTGGTAGTCGTAGCCAGGAGGGCCTTTGTGCAACTGTGGGTTATGTACCAGTTATGCCATTTCCTGGATGAACAATCCCTGCTCACGGTAGCCATTCCTGCCCTAGTCACCTCTCATCTTGACTATTGCAACCCACTGTACATGAGACCGCCTTTGTAAAGTATCTGGAAAAACTTCAATTGGTTCAAAATGCAGTGGTTTGTATGGTTTTGTGCAGGCTTAGATGTGCACATGTGTCATCTCTCCTCCGGGAGCTGAATTGGCTGTTTCCAGGTCCAATTAAGGTGCTGATTGCCACTTTTAAAGCCCTGCCTGGCTTGGGACCAGGTTATTTGAAGGACCATCTTTTCCCGGTCACATCTACCCAATCCACCAAAACATGGAGGCAGGGAATGCTACAGGTCTCATCTCCTAAGGTGGTATATCTATTGGGACCAAGAAGGGCCTTCTCCATGGTGCCTCCCTACCTGTGCAACATCATCCCTGCAGAGATAAGATTGCCCCCCACTTTGACACTCTTTTACAAGACTGTGTTTTGTCAAGAGGCTTGGGAAGCCCAGAATGGGATGGAGCCCATCAAGTGGCTTATTTGATTGATGTTGCCAGGATAGTGTGCCTGGGGGAGGAGGGTATTGCTTTTTATTGTTTGTATATTGGGTTTTTATCTTTGTAAGCTGCCCTGAGTTGGACAGTCATATAATTTTTCTGAAATAAATAACTAAAAAAATTGTCACTTAGTGTTGCACCTTGCTGATTGCTACTATCAACTTACCCACTTTCCCAGTTCTGAGTAATTTTGTAATTATAACTGAACACATGTGCACCCCCTTTTCAAATCCTAGCAATGGGCAAAAAAGTGCTCTAGAAATACACATATGTACAAAAGATTGGGCAGCAAGGCTTCCATATTCTCTTTTCACCTGCATGGATTTTGTAGAGAAGCTTGGATTCAAATTAAGTTTATTTCCAGGGCGACTTTTGACAAATTCATAGAAAACAGCGTGCAGACTGCAAAAAATATAAATCTAAGCAACAGATCAAGCATAACTGCCTTTGCATGCTAATAGCTGTGCATTCATAGCTGTGTATTCCTAACAGTTGTTAAAATGACTTTGTTAAATCACAACAAATGGGCAGATGGTTGTTAATATGGTCAATTAATAGAATTTTGAGATATGATTAAATTGCTCCTTATTAAATATGAGAAATCGAAGTAAGATGTTTATTCATTTTTCGATTTGCTTGCAGGCTTCTTACAAAATGCCTATGTTTTAATAAGTCATCACTCTGATGCATGAAGATGGGTGTAGCTGGCCTTTGAATCCACACAAACTTTGATGTAACAATGTTATCTTTGATCTTTATTACTTAAGAAAATCTTTATCCTGACTCCAGCTTAACCTGCTCATTCTGACGTCAAAGTCACAACAGGCTTCTGCAAAGTCTGGAGGAGAAATTGCAAAAGTGGTGTCAAATTAGTCAGTTTAGAGTTAAAAAGTGTGTGTGTGTATGGGGGGGGTTATAGGAATTTTTATCCAGGTCTCCTTTCATATCTGTTAAATCAATTACATCTCAATCAAAAATTATTTATCGTATGCCTTTTGTTGGATTTATGGACCAATCAGATTTAAATCCATTTAAATTGATAGAAGATTCCAGTGCAAAGTAAAGCAAAACATTAAATATTAAATTAATCATGTAGCATGAAGCTGTCCATTGTATATTTCTTTTCTACAGCATAAATGTGCAGGATCTTGACATGGATCAGGATTACCATGAACAAGGAGAGAAGTTTCAAAAAGGGAGAGAAGCTCATCTTAGCAAAAGTGCCTGTTGAGGACACAGGGGATGGGGAAGCAACTGACAAAATGTGCATCACAGTGCAAACCAGGTGACTTAAATCTTTCCTTGAAAAGGGGGTTGCAAAGGCAACACATCTTTCTCCATTTTTGTGTCATAATTTTTTAGAGAACATTTACACTTGTGTAAAGCAGACTTGTTGCTTTATTTGTGAACTCAATGCAGATCCAAAAATTTGAGTCTAGGGTCCTATAATCCTATCTATATTATCGTGCAGTGAGTATAAACTGTGATTAGATATCTGTAGGAATACAGTACGAATTCAACTAGTTCATTTATAAATTATTTCTGACATGGGAAAAAAAATGCCCAAGATTCAGAGCCTAGTATTAAGTCATTATTATAATGGATGAGCAAATTAGATCACATAAACCTAATTCTTGCTTGACAAGAAGTTGTTCCCAATAATGACTGCACTGATGCTTTTTACTGGAAACTCAGCCTATTATATTTGTGTTCCCTCATATTCTATGAAAAAGGAATTCAACTTTAAAATAACTACCAGAAAATTCTTCATCAAAAATATGAGTCAGCTAGAGGAAAAAAATATCCTCTATAAGTAGGAGATCAAAAAATAGGGTTGCTGAAATTTCAACCCATATCTCATCCCACGTACAAGCCAGGGAGATTTTTATTCATGAACTGCCTTACTAACATATGTGGTTGTCCTTCCAAAAAGCCATAACTTCTTGTTAACATTTCCTTACTATGTTTTTTCACCAATTTAGTAAATGTTAAGCTCAGCTTAAAAAAAACGGGGGATCCCTCTCAGGAATGTTTGGGGTTAAAATCAGGAGATATATAAATGGCATTAAATAATCAATTACATATTGAATAGCTTGGGGAAAGCTATCTTCTAAGACATGTTTACTAAAACATGGTTTATTTAAAAGTAAACACAAAACACTGAGCCGTAAAACAGAGTCTGACATCAATTTTTATGCCTATGCCCTTTTTTTTTTTTTGACATTTTTTCAGCCATCAAGAGACAAGGGCTATGTGATGGGGACACTGCAGAATTCAGTTTTAAATGAGTTGTGAGTTGGAGGAGGTAAAATATTATGTTAAGCATATTAAAAGCTCAATTGCCTCATTTAATTAATCTGAAGTAAATTAATTTGAAGAAGAAAAATGTTTTAAAGATGGCGTTATATAAAAATAAAGTAAACCATAAAAAAACCTGGACAGGGAATGTTTATATTGCAGTCCATGCATGTTTGAAAATTGCAGTCCCTACATAAGAATAAAGTTCATTGAAGTCAAAAGGATTTACTTTGAATAAACACATATATCTATACTGCTTACATAATTTTCCCGAAATGGCATTTATTTAATTCAGTGCTTACATTTCCTGTATATATGCATTTCCTGTAGTTTCACCTTACATTTTAAAACTGCTTTCTTCTGCAGTTAGCAATATCTTTAAATAACTTAGTTCACATAGTAAAAATATTCCTTTTATTAGTTGAAAATGCATATCCACACCTGCTAATTTTCATACAGAGAAAGACCTTAGAGAAAAAATTTAAAGGTGAGAAGTTGCAGTTAAAGCAGCAGGAATACTTATAGTTGGCATGCAATGCCGGACTAAAAACACAAGTCACATTGTTATGGCTGCCCATCCCATTGGATTCTGGGTGACTTACAGAATCCAAATACACAGTTAAAACAGTTTTTAAAAAATCCCAGAACCAAAAAAATCTGACGGGGTCTCCCAAATACAGTAACCCCAGCTCTGGGAACAAAGCTGGCTCTTCAGGTTTTCTGGAACCTCAAGAGCAAGAGCACCATGCGGATCTTAGAGAGAGAGATGCTGTTTCAGAGGCAGAGGCAACTTCCTTGGTCCTTCAAGATAGCAATAGCTTATTTAGGGAAACTGGAGTGCATCCACTCTGTCCATCACCGGGATGATACTAAATAAATAAATAACAATATCAGGATTTAGGAAGGCTACAATTGTAGGTTACCTAAGAAATTGAAGAAAACATCCTGGAAGCTGACAATGACAAATTTCTATATTGTTGACAAGAAAACGGCATGTATGTGTGTTTGAGATCAATGAAAGGGTTTGGGTGTTTGTTTTGCTGTTCAGAATGTAGGGTCTGGCCTTACACAGATAAACCAGGTATTACAAAGATACGTCACCCTGATCTAGTGTCAATCCTTCCAGGTGAAACATGACTAAATGAGCTAATTCTACTTTATTGTAAGGCTACATTAATAGAACCTTGCAAATCTGAAGATACAAATCTCTTTCCACCACTTTCAACTGCTTGATCCATGGGTGAGAGGGGATTTCCTTCCTGAATTTCTCCTTCTGAACATTAAGGCACTGGGGCTCCCTCCTCTCTTCTCTGATTGTTTCCTAGGCAGCGTCTCTTCCCCTTGTCCCTCAAGGTGATTCTCACATACTATTGCATCTAGTTAGGAGTAGTGTCACAGTTTACAAACCTAGAGTAGCAAAGCCAATTTTCTGTAGGGTGACTGATAGGAAGGGCTAGTATTGTTTGTGCTTTTGATAACACAATGATTGAATGTTCTGAAATGCTTCTTATTCATGGATCTCTTCAAGATGACCACCCTTTCTGTGCCTCTCAATCCTGTTTAAGACAAAATGTGCAGATCTATTCAAATATTGAGATGATGTGGACATAGTCATGGCTCTATGTATCTGAGTCAAGGAGTCACATAAAACTGCTGATCACTAGTTTGCCCTTTGTAGCACAGATGAGCACAGGGAGTTGCCAGCCAATCAGAACTCAATTGTCATCTTTTCAAGCTGGATAATAGCTGAGTGCCTGGCCTTTGTTTCAGTGGGTCATGGCTAAAAATATCCCTCCTCCCTATCGCAAGCAAAAAAAATGATGCAAAGAAAGATGTATATGTATTTCTGTGCATGTATTTGTAAACATTCATTCCTTGGTTTGCAAAAAAGTTGGAAGAGAAACTATACAGGAAGGGATAGATTTTGGAAGTTTTCCAGTTCCTTTACTAATAGAGTCTATAGCCGTGGTGGCGAACCCATGGCACGCGTGCCACAGGTGGCACACAGAGCCCTCTCTGTGGGCACGCGCGCCGTCGCCCCAGTCCTAGGCCTTCAGCTGGGTTTTATAAAACCTTTTCGCTTTAGGCCTCCGCCACCGTGTGCAAAAAAAAAAAAAAGATTCAATCAGTCAATTTCAACTTCTCGTGGAAAAAAAAAAGATCTTGCAAAGTTGGAATTGATTGGTTGAACTTTTTAGTTCCACCCTTTCTGCCGTTACCACCGCAGCCACACCCACCCAATTGGCCACACCCAGCCAATTGGCAACACTCACCCAGCACTCGACGATGCAGTGGGTTTTGGGTTGCAGTTTGGGCACTCAGTCTCTAAAAGGTTCGCCATCACTGGTCTATAGGAAGCGCCTGTATTTTTTTTTGCAGAACAAAATAATGTGCCGTGCCTGTGTAGAGCTGGGTATAGTTGAAGGCTGCACAAGCTTTGATCTGGATCATATGACCAGGAGGAAGAAAGGTGGGGTTAGAATGGAGCAATCATTTTTCCCCTGGTTTTTTTTTTTCTCCATATCTCCTTGTTGGATTTGACTCGTTTTTAAACCCATTCTTTTTTTTTTTCCCCTCCTGATTTCTTTCTCTTTGGCAGAAACACCCAGAGTCACAGTGATCTTGTTGATGAGCAAACAAGAGCTCTTTTATGTGATTTATTTCTGATGTTTCATTTAGTTAGAAAAAATAAACATTTAAAATGTCTTAATAACTATCAAAACCTTCCTACAAAGAAAGATCAAACTTCACCACGTCCCAAAGGCCAAATGCTGGCATGTACTTGTCACGTTTAGTCCAAGAACGACATAACACAATCCAGTCAAAATTCAATTCTTTACTTGTTTACCCCACGTAGACAGAATCTTTCCAGACTAAACCTATACTACTCTAACCTAACAACTATACCCTGGCAGATTCTAGAGAGTGGCTACCCAAATCTCTTTCTCTTCTCACAATCCAGCTGTGGACTGTGCTGTCGCTTGTCTCACCCACCCACCCTCCCTTGGAATATGCTCCATCATCCCTGGGAAATTGCTGCTTCACTGTAGTCCATCACATCGCCTTGCCCATCACAATACTTAGGGTTCTTCTCCTAATTATAGCAGTATGCTATTCTAGTGGGGTTCCAAATCTGGGATTCTCCATCAGGTGCAAGTTAGAAATACACTGAAGTTTTTAAAAAAATAGCTTTTTTAATAGCATTACTATAACTTGGGTTACTGGCAATGCCATTACTTCCAACTATAAGTTTCAAATTACAGTGTCATTTGATAGTAAGGAACTTATTTCACCTCACTCTCAGAATTGCACCTTCATCTGATGCAATAGGATCAGAATATCAAATTAACTACTGTAATCTAAACCTGTTTTCCTTGATCTGCTATCCTCCAAATGTGTTGAATTTGTAATTCCCAGAATTGCCAAGCCAGCCTAGCCTTTGGAGGGATCTGAAGTCTACTAATACACTAATAGGGACATAACCAATGCTGGGAATTTGCTGCAGCTTTTAATGATTTTTTTATTGTTGAATCATTTTAAAATTCAAGCTTCAAGATTTCTCTTATCCGATTCTTGCCAGCAGAGTGATATGGAAAGTTTGGCTTTGAAAAAATTAACACAAGGGGATGAAAATTATTGCTAAGCTCTCTATCTCCTGTCTAGTCTCTTATATGTTGTATTAACATTAATTGATGTAAACTATATATTATGGCAATTCCCAGCTCTCATGCAGCCTTGAGACAACTCAGCAGTACTTCATCATAAGTATCAAATTAATCTCTGAAGTACAGAGATTATTTGACATTAATGGTGAGGAATGTACTTTCTCAGGTGAATAAGTCCTTCTTTACTCTGATCCCCTAAGCAATTATCTATTTCCACTTTTCTTATGTTCTTTAAATTTATTTTTATTTATTTTTAGCCAGTCTTTATTATTTTTATAAATAGCTCAATGCAGTCAGCATACATGACATTCCTTCTTTCTCCTATTTTTCCAACAACAATTCTGTTAAGCCTTTCCTGAAGGTATTGTTAAAACAGCTGTCTCTTCTCTACTTAGTTACAAAGCAGTGTGTGGATTGAAAGGGCAATCATCCTCCACATCAGATTATA
Source organism: Azemiops feae (assembly GCA_023970755.1). Lineage (NCBI taxonomy): Eukaryota > Metazoa > Chordata > Lepidosauria > Squamata > Viperidae > Azemiops > Azemiops feae. Next base: position 1,677,923 of record JALGBA010001447.1, read on the forward strand.
AAACCAAAGGCTAATTAAAATAATAATTACATATAGTAAATACTTTTACAACATAGTTTATTGAAGAGTATCAGAATACATGGTTTTCCACTCCTCCGAAGATCCTCCTGTTGAAAAGAATATTTTGTAGTGGTTTGGAATAGGTAGTCCTCGATTTACGACCACAATTGAGCCCAACATTTCTGTTGCTAAGCGAGACATTTAGTAAGTGAATTTTGACCCATTTTACGACCTTTCTTGCCACAGTTGTTAAATGAATCACTGCAGTTATAAACTTAGTAACACAGTTGTTAAGTGAATCCAGCTTCCCCATTGGCTTTGTTTGTCAGAAGGTTGCAAAAAGGTGATCACATGACCCTGGGGCACTGCAGTCGTCATAAATATGAATCAATTGCCAAGCATCTGAATTTTGATCACCTGGCCATGGGGATGCTGCAACAGTCATAAGTCTGAAAAATGGTCATAAGTCACTTTATTCAGTGCCATTGTAACTTTGAACAGCCTAAATAAACTGCTGTAAGTCAAGGACTACCTGTGTACAGAGTAGAGAAACCATTTGAAGTAGCGATTAAGGCATCAGGCTAGAAACGAGGGGACCGTGAATTCTAGGTGTGCATTAGGAACAAAGGCAACTCGGTCACCTTGGACCAGTCACTTCCTTTCAGCCCTAGGAAGGAAGCAGAGGCACACACTTCTGAAAAACTTTGCCAAGAAAACTTCTTGGATTTGTCCAAGCAGTCTCTGAGAATTGGACATAATTGAATGGAAGAAAGTAAGTGTATAAACAGTAACCCAACTTTAAAAGCTGCTTCCCTGTCATTCTGTCATATATCCTACCATTCTACACATAAAGGTTGCCTGTTGCTATCCAACGAATGATTGCCAGCTTCCATACAAAGAGAAAAATGTGGACATTCTGATATATCCATCTTATCTTACAATGCACAAATGGATTTCTTTGTTTATTTAGCAAATCAAATAGCAAATTACATCAAATTCTATATGATATAAGGGCAAGCCTCTGTCCTCAAAGTGATCTATCCCAGTGTTTCTCAACTTGGCAAGTTGAAGACGTCTGAACTTCAATTCTGGGAATTGAAATCTGGACATCTTCAACTTGCCAGGCTTGAGAAACACTGAATTCTATCCCATTAGGCTCGTATAACCTTGCTGGCACAAACTGGATATTTCTACTTTTAAAGATTTAATTCTGTAAACACTTAGTTTACATCTTACTGTATGTAAGATATCTAAAAAATGCTCTACTCTGCTTAAAAGAAATTCCAGTACTGCTATAGAGAAAAGACTCAATGAGGGAGATGGGCAGTTAAGAAATTTGATAAATAAATATATGCTTATTTGAACTGTTCTTTGCAGGGATTAATGTACTACACCTTGAACTGAACCATCACGGTCAATGGTGAGGATTGCTGGATGTTGCAGTTCAAGCAGTCTCTGGAGGACCAAACTAACCCTAAATGTGTTTTTTTTTTTTGCTTTGTTTCCTGTCTATTTGATAACTTTTCTTCCCTTCTTCTTGCTTTAGGGAAGAACTCAGGAAGATGATGGGTAACTCAGAGAGCATGGAATCTACCCAACTCGCCCTTCCAAAGCACATTCTGGACATTTGGGCCATTGTCTTAATCATCCTGGGCACCATTGTCATCATGACTTTACTAGTATTGTGCCCAGCAACAACGGTGATTATTTATAGGGTCTGGACACATCCTATGCACCATAATGGTGCTGAGTGAGATTGGGCCTCCTTGTCACTGTTTGGACTCTGCTTTTGAGGAACACAGGCTAAATGCAACAGGAAAAGCAGCCAATTTATCTGGCAGTTTTCAAGATTAGGTTGAGCCCTGAGCAGGCATTGCTAAATTGTCAGCAAGGATATGGTAGCAACACATCTGCTGTCAACACGTGATAAGAATGCTACAGCTCACAAAAAATATCTTCAAGCCTGCTTATCTATTTGGCCGATGTCCACAGAACATTACATCCTGGACTTTATCCCCACTTGTGGAATCAGCTAAACTGCTACAGAATTCCAGATCATTCCAGTTTTGGTTTCTGGTGTGTGCACTTCATTCAAAATGACTCTTCATGTTTACTTAGCAAACTATCCCAAAGGAACAAGGAGATGGCAGAATCAAAGTGCTGAAAAGGACACTTTAGTAAAAATTTAAATAGGGGCTGCTTTGCCTAAGCAACTTGATGATCCAAACAATCTTCATTCCACACAAATCAGATGAGATGGAGAGCTAGAGGTCTTAGCTGATATATTTGTGGTCCTTCTTTTCTCCCGGCACCCTCTGTCTCAAGCAGCAGACAGCAGAGGATTAAAAGGGAGAAATGAGAAGTCAGCAGATAAGTGACTGGTGGAAATCATATTTGGTATCTAGTGCAGTTGAACAGTACATTCATAATGGGAAGTTTATTTTAAAGAAATTGAATGAACATAATATAGAGAAAGCGAAGGGAGAGGCTAAGATTTTAATAATAATACTAATAATAATAAAGTTGGAAGGGACCTTGGAGGTCATCAAGTCCAACCCCCTGCTCAGACAGGTAACCCTATACCATTTCAGACAAATGGCTGTCCAGTTTTGTAAAAAATATTTTACTGTAAGGGATTTGTGTAGGATGCCATGAGAAAAGGAAAATAAAAAACTTTTCATTTGTGAAACTAGATTTTATGATAGGAAGGTCTATCTCAAAAAATATTTTACAGTCATTGTGCTATACAAATAGTATTATGATGGAGTTTTTTTTAAAATTATTATTTTAGGAGATTGATTCCGGTCATCAAACCTTTTAAAATATGTTCTCTTTTTAGTAATTGGCTTCTTAGAAGGAGCACAGTAGCTTCCTCAATTTGATGGTTGGAACAAAATCATTCAGATTTCTTGGGGACAGCCAATCTATACATTTCATTTATCTGGCTGTGCATTTTCAAGGACCAGTCAATTTAATGTCCCTTCCCCCCCCCCCAGTTACTGCTGGTATCAGGAATGAGCATATTCGAGTCTCACTTGTTTTCCATTCCTTTGCACAGTAGAGCATGGAGTCTCTCATCCAGATGGGTTGTTAGACCTCTAAGATCTACAGCGAACAGAAACATTTAGCAGAGATTTTGGTTCATGTCTTAAAGGAAATATTTTTGTAGGTGAAAAATACTAATACTGTAGTGTTTAAGAAATGACACAATCAGTATTCATATACATATCAACTGACAGCGAATTCATTTCCAGTCAGCATATCATGAGAAAATAGTTATATTAAATTACAGTATTGTACAATGCCATGTAATAAACTGTTGTTGGGGGCCTGTCTCTGAATTTTGATGTTTGAATATTGGTTTCCTTCTTCCTGTTTGGCCTTGAAATATCTTACAGTATTCTAGTATTTTATTGTGTAACTTCATATCATTCTAGTCCTCTCTTATCTGTTTGGTCAAGCTTCAAAACACTCAAACGAAGCTAAGATCATAATGCAAACTTATCACCAATTGTCCTTGAAGCAGGAAATATATATACCGTATGTAAGCCCAAAATGTGTGTTAAATGCCAAGGGAAAACAGATGCTGCTAGGGAGAAATTCACAGTAATTGGGGGACACTTGAGATTAGAATCTTGCAAGGGTACAAGAATTTAGGTTTAGTTGGAAAGGAAGAAACAAGCATACAGCAATATTAGATAGAGGCTAGAATTACAGAAAATACAAAACCTGATATCTGAGTCTTTGAAACTCTGAGACCATGTTTGTTTTGTACAGGATGAGGTTTTGATTCCATACCTGCTTTGTCCCATGACACTGTCTTAGGGTCAATTTGTAGCATTTTCTCATATAGTCTAGAGGTTAGATGTGGTATGAGCTGCGGAAATGGATGGAAGCCCTCAGTAGTGAGATGAGTCGGCCTTTAGCCCTAGGAGAAAGAGATAGAAGATGTTTTATTTACTACATCCTGTTTCCTGCACAGTGAAGCCTAGGTGCGGAGTATAATTCAGAGGAATTAAATATATATTTAATACAAAAGCTAGCTTAACTGTATTGCATGCACAACTGGTTTGCTCTCAAAATGGAGGAATGAACTTTTCTTATTCTGCTATATAATGATGGGCTCTGATTTCCAAGTGGAAATGGTAACATACTGTGCAAAAACAGATTGTGTTATGATTTGTGTCTCACACAGTGCCTACCAACTGTGCACCTGAGGGCTAGAGGCCTGGCTATATTAAAAAAGGTCAACCAAGCATCTCTTTTCCTTTCTCTCTTTTCTCTCCTCTCATAAACCTAAGATGCCTTTAATCTAATCTTGGTGATTTTGAAGGACTGTTCATTTTGTGAATTTAAAGGAAGAGGAGCAGAGAGTTAGGGTGAGGATCATAAGAAGAGCCACTGAAGCATGTCAGCGATTGAAGGACATTTAATTGTAAGTAAAAATACAATAAACAAAACAATAAATGAGAAATCAAGAAAACATATCTAAGACTACATTATTCCCACTGAGTAATTGGAAATAAGATAGGAAGTATAAATCCATTTGAGAAGATTTCTGGGATGGTCTTACCAGTTTCTTCCTTTTCCTCTTACAACATACTTAGTGGCAAGGGCCCTGTTTGGAGGTAGTAAAAATTTTATTGATAAGCTTCATGCTAAGAATTACATTAAACAATAAGGACATTGAAATTAGTACAGGAATATAACAATTATGTCTCTGATATTGTTAGAAGTTGTGCTTCCATTTATTTATGCTTGCCTTTCTGTAAATCATTGAATTCAGGTTTTTCCTGTAGGGTTGTTGTTGTTTTTTAAAGGAAAGAAAAAACGTTGAAGATCAGACCCATGCTTAAAACAAGAGTCACGATTTCAGAAAATAATACACAAGATACCTCATATCTTGTACTACATTTGATCTTAGCTACAACATCTTTTCTCACCACATGTATGTTGCCATGGATCCCTCACAGTTTTCATTCATCTTTGTCTCCATTTTGGGCACTTCTCAGACGGTGATGGCAGCAGCCACCCATTTCTTTATGCTCCCCAATGTTGACAAGCTGTTCAGATCCTTGGACACCAATGGGTACAGCTCTTTCTTATGAGCTTATGAGCAAACACAACCCAGCAGTAAGGACCAGAGTTGTCATCCCTCAAATACAGGTAGTCCTCGACTTATGACCACAATTGAGCCCAAAATGTCTGTTGCTAAGCGAGACATTTGTTAAGTGAATTTTACCACATCTTACGACCTTTCTTGCCACAGTTGTTAAGTTAGCACGGTTGTTAAGTGGAGCAGGCTTCCCCATTGACTTTGCTGTCAGAAGATCACAAAGGGAGAGACCACGTGACCTCGGGACACTGCAACTGTCACAAATATGAACCAATTCCCAAGCATCTGAATTTTGAATGTGTGACCATGGGGGTGCTGCAACAGTTGTAAGTGTGAAAAACAGTCATAAAGCACAGCATTTCAGTGCTGTTGTATCTTTGAACAGTCACTAAATGAACTGTGTTGTAAGTTGAGGATTACCTGTAGTCTACATACGGCCTTTCAGCTTCCTTCTTATCTCACTTTCTCTCTTCATACCTCCACCATCAATGCCATTGTGACACATCTGTTCTCAGCTGCTCTTCCACTTCGTTTTCCCCCTTTCCTTTAGAAAAGAATGTGCTTTATTTTAGTAAGATAAAATAACCAAATCTTAAAGACTTCACTAAGCTTCTGTGGATCCCATCTTATATTAAAAACAGTTTGTTTTGTTTTCAAAACCACAAGTTTTGAGTTTCTTTCAGGACAGTGTAATCTTTTCTGCAAGTCTTCCTTTAATGATTCACAGAATACTTCTCTATTCCCAAAGTTAATTCTATATTTATTTACAGCCAGACAACAATTCATATCCATATTCATATCCTCTCCACTTCTCCCTAACAGCTATCCTCCAGAGTCAAAATTCAATAATTGAACTAACATTGGACTAACCTTAACTATATATAATCCTGGGTGCCATATGGAAAAAGTGCTGCATTCAAAACACAATAGTAAGATAAATAGCAAAGGTGAACTGACCAAAATATATCATTTTACAGACACCTTTAGTCATCTTTTCTCTAAAATTAATCTCAAGTGAGGAGAGATCTAAAATTCAGTATCTCAACTTGTATACAGCCAAATCCTCTCAAACTCGAAGCAGTTGACAATGTTTGTACACTCAAAAATAGCTATAGTGCATATGTGATCATGCAAATCTTTTTGTATTATTCTAGTTTTAGTACACATACTGCCAATGGAGCTATGGAGAGATTTGAAGATGGAATGTCCTGATTCACAGCTCAGATATATTATCAGTTAAATAATGAACTCTACATTTTTATGAAAAAGTCAAGGGCTGTTTGAGTCTCTAGTCTAAAGTATCATTAGGAAGTACGCTAAGGATAAATCCAATTAAGATTATGTGATACACTTGGTCTCATATTAGTCTTAATTATGAGGAAACATTTTTTTTCCAAGGAATTAATAAGAGACTCAATTAGGATAAAAAATGTTGCATAATGACTGGTTTCAATCACAGAGGAGCAGGGGAGATCAAGGAGACAATTACAGAAAATGAAATACAATACTCAGAAAAATAATGTGCTTTACCCCAAATAGTTTTATACCCAAATCTGTTCAATTTCTCCCCCAGAATTATATTTGTCTTTTCTCTGCAGGCATACCACTGTGAAAAGAATTGCTAGCGCAGGGGTCGGCAACCTGAAACACTGAAAGAGCCACTTGGACCCGTTTCCCTTACAAAAGAAAAAACTGGGAGGCTGAGGCCTCTTCCATAGCGGCGGGACGGCGACCGCGAGGCAACAGCCTGCTCATCTCCGGTGGCGGCGGCTGCGGCGGAGCCATCTGGTGGTGTTTACACGGCCTTTCATCCACGTAACTGAGATAGGCAGTGGCTCCAACTCTGCTCCGGATGGCTCCGTAGCCGCCGCCACCGCCGGAGATGAGCAGGCTGTTGCTCCCGCGGTCGCTGTCCCGCCGCTATGGAAGATAGCCTGGTCCGCGCCTTCGGGGGCCTCAGCCTCCAGCAGCCCTGCCGTGCCCAAGACAGGCCCCCCGCTCGCCGCTTCAGCAAAAGCTTCTATTTGCTCTGCGGCCTGCCCGGGTCGGGCAAAAGTACTCTGGCCAGGTAAGCGTGTCCCGGCTGCAGCCATTCCCGCTTCCTTTGATAGGTCACGCCGGGGGGGGGAGATCTGCGGGAGGAAGCCAGCGTGGTTTGAGGGTCGCCAGGAGCACGCCGCATTAGCTGGAACCGCAGGAGGTGGTCCCACGGCAACGCTGTCAGGGCTGTCTGCCACCGGCATCTCTGGTCCCGAGCCGCAAGCCAAGGGAAATATCCGGGCCCGAGTTGTCCGCTGCAAGGATGCCCTGCCCACGGCAGCGCCGCCAAACAGCCTTCTATGCCGCTGGCGTCCCCGGGCTGGAGCAGTGAAAGCCGGTCCAGCTGGTCGTCGGGGTGCGGAACTGGGCCGCGGACGGCAGGCCTTGCTCACCAGCAATGCTGGAGCTTGCCACGCCGACCGGTAGGTCTTCCGTGCTGCTCCGCTCAGACCGCCGGCTTCTGGCTGCAGGGCTGCCTCCCTCCGGAGCTGTCTTTCCCCCCTCCCGTCTATGTCGAGCCCATGGGGCTTGACAGGCGGACGGTGTCCCACAAACCAAAGAAGTTGAACCAATCAATTCAAACTTTTTTTTTTTCGTGAGAGGTTTGAATTGATTGGTTCAACTTTTTTAGTCCCACTTTTTTTTTTTTTGGCACTGCACATGGCTGGGAGCCGCAGGAGATGGCTGAAAGAGCCGCATGCGGCTCCGGAGCCGCAGGTTGCCGACCTGTGTGTTAGCGTCTCTGAGGAGTGTACAAACTGTTTTGCTAGAGACTATTCATCCTTGAAAAACCTCTAAAACAAAGCATGTCCTTCTGTGTTTACTAATAAATTGCCTTAATCTGATTCAGGCCAAACCAGAATAGAAATTTAAAAAAAAAAACATTTTTTGGAGGAAGAATTCAATTTTTTTTTTACAGCAGCCATATTCCATTTTGTTTTGCTTTTTATTTTATTTTTACTCAAGGTCATATGAAATATTTAATTTGCTGACACACAATTTGTTTTATGTTCCAGCAATGCTTTATGGAACATATGCTATGCTTTATATAATGAATCTTAATGCAAAAATGGCCTCAAAATCTAGTGACCATCTTTAAGAAAAGGGATGAAAAAGATCAATTTTATGGAGAATCAGAAGCAATTAGATTACAATTCATCAAATATTTTAGCACCATTTCCTCTGGATTACATAGAGATTGAGGGGGGAACAGCCTATACTAATGCAAAAATGCCTATAGAATACATAACTACTCCTTTTTTATCCATAACTACTTTATTATTGGTTGTGATCTGTAGGTAATTCTGTCTCTTACCTTCTGGCATCAGCCAAATATACAAAAGGGGCAGATTTTTTGTCATGATGGTATGATGCTACCTTCATCATTTTGATCCTCTGCTGCAAAAGTTTATATGACAACACATTTTTGTATGTAAGGTGTCACATTTTGAACTGGGAAGGTGGTGATTGCAGATCGGATCTGAGCTATTCTCAGACACTGAGCATGTAGCTTCTTCAGTTCCCAGCAAAAATGTAGTTAAAGTAATAAAGTTAGATAAATATCTGTAAAAATTAGGCATGGAGAATCATTTGGAAAGAAATAGGATTAGCTGGTGCAGTTTTTCTGTATGCCTATGATAAATAACGATACAACCCCTAATTTCCGTATCAGCTTTGATATTTACTTAGTTATCCCTAAAACAAACCTAGAACATTAATAGAATTGTATTTGACCTTGTTCTTGACCAGTTGAAACATCTGCCAAGACATATTTCATGGTGCTGCTTTGTCCATGCAAAATTTCATCTTCTGAATTGCAAAAGTAAAAAATGCAGAGAAACATAGTCTGCCTAGCAATGAATTGTTTTAAAAACATTACAATTCCATGTAAGTCTGAAAATAGCAAATTGCCCTTGAACGAAATATCTAAGCAACCAGTTCAGTGTGTTTATATATAGCCAGTACTGCTTTTTAGGGAAACACAGAGAATATGCAAACCACCATTATGATCCCATGAAAATGATAGGACACCCTGCAGCACACTAACCAACAAGAATGAATGACTTTTTTTTTTTTAGTTTGAGCATTCCCAGCAATGGTCAAACATTTTCATTAACTTTTTAACATTTAGCATTATTTATATTCAATGAAACAACTTTGTGGAAAAACCACATCATATCCCAACAATGAATATATTTAGATGATAACCTTTATTGTCATCTTTTACTATGGGTGCATTGGCACACATTACAAATGTAATTTTGTTGCTTGCTCTCAAAAATGTACACATACATAACACACATTTAAACATGCTATGTACAACATATCTATAAACCTACACCTTTACATATAAATAATATATAAATATTAATCACTGTCCATCTTGAATAAATAGCGAAAAGAGGAAGCTTGAGAGTTCACAAGATTAATACTGTATGGAACAAAAGTGTGACTGAATTTGGATGTTCTGCTTCGGATACCACAAAGCCTCCTCCCACAAGATAACAAGGAAAACAGGTCATGAAGAAGATGTGTAGTGTCCCAGATAATCTTGCGGACCCTGCTCAAGCAACGCTTATATGCTGTATCCTGAATGGAAGGGAGGGAACTACCAATGATCTTTTTGGCCATCCTCACTGTTATGTACTGGGCCTTGCTGAAGTTATTCAGCAAGGCTCAGAAAGTATGTAAAGAGGCTGGGCCTTGCTGAGTCATTCAGCAAGGCCCAGGAAGACTGGAAACAAGTTGCAGAGACCCGGACAGACCACATGTCTGCCCAGGACCGGTTGCAGAGACCCGGGCAGACCACCTGTCTGCCCGGGACCCAGACAGGGTCTTTTGCATCAAACTGCCTCGTCTTCATGTCTGTGTTGCGAACAGAACACTCACCACTCTCTGCACTGCCTTCCTGTCTGAAGCAGTGTTGCTTCTAAACCAGACTGCAATGCTGTATGACAGGGTGCTCTCGATAGTCCCTCTGTAGAAAGTGGCAAGGACAGGGGAAGGAAGATGTGCTTTTCTCATGCGACACAGAAAATGCAGGTGCTGCTGTGCTCGCTTTACCAGTGTCTCGCTGTTGAGTGACCAAGCCAGCCTACTTGTTAACTGTACACCCAGAAATTTGATGCCGGAAACCATCTCCACAGGTGAATCATTAGTACACAGAGGAGTGTGTCTGTGCCTGCCTTTTCTGAAATCGACGATGATCTCTTTGGTTTTACCAACGTTTTTCTTACACCAGTTCACCAAACCCTCAACTTCCTTGTGGTAAGCACCCTCATTGTCATCTTGAATAAGGCCCACTACCATTGTATCATCCGCATACTTCACAATATGGTTGGTGGCACAGCACAGCAGTCGTGGGTCAACAGGGTGAACAGCAGCGGACTTAGGACGCAGCCCTGAGGAGAATCTGTGCTCAAGAAAATGGTGTTAGAAATACTTGTTCCAGCTCACACATACTGGGACCTGTTAGTAAGAAAATCAAGATTTACATTGGAATAAATAGACTCACCCAGTGACTTAGCCATTTCTGGCTGGTCTCAAAATGCTAGACAAATTCAGACATGGTCAGTAATTTGATTGAAAACATCAGAGCTTTTGGTTAAGACTTGGAACTTGGGGGGAGGTGGGGGGGGGAATCCAGAAAATAATAATGGCAACTCATAAGTGCCAAGGAAATTAACAAAGCTCCTATGCTTATTGAATCAGGTCAAATTCAACTCAAAGGAGACTCAGTCTTTAATTCCGTTGAACTGCAGTACTTTAGTCTGCAGAAGTTCCACATGTTAAGTACATTGAGCTATGAGAAACTAAACTAAAAGTGCAAACAATCTTACAAAGATGTGCTATTAAGTGGGTTTCTATTTATTTTATACTGAGATAGGTATGCTATCAAAAAACAAAAAATCCACCCTCCCCTTGGGTCTGTTCCCTGGATGCCTCTATGCTGCCTTATTTGACAGTTAATGCAACAGGAAAGGTCTGTTTCTTTAGGACAAAGAAACAAATAATGTCATCATTCCTACTATAAAAAAAAACCCAGGGGCTGTGCTACCTTGTATCATGCCATTACTCCACAGAGTATATTTTAAAATGTTTTAAAATACAAACATTTAAAGAAAGGCATTCTGAATTTTCAAATGAGGATTGCTTTTCTGGATTGAGTTAGCCTTCCTCAAGCAATGGCCTTCAGATATGTTGAGCTTCAATTCCTAATATTCATACCCAGCCCATGTGAAAAACAGCTCCGTTTCTTCATTTGACTTGTTAGTCCCTGCTTCTAATAAACTGTTGCAGGCAGGCAGAGAGTTTCCGTCATTTGGAAACCACATTTCCTTTGCTTATGGTTAAGTGAATGTCTTCCTTAATTAATATCAGTATGAAATAAGTAAACATGTTTCCCATTGTTTGGATGGAGTCATAGCAGCATAGGCCAACCCTGTAAACTTTGTTATATATGGCAACCACATAGATAAACGAGACAGGGATATTTTTGTTGGCGCTTGCAGCGGCGAATGAATATTTTCACCCTTCGTTGACGGAGAAAGTTGTAAGAATCAGAGAGAAAGAGAAAGCAGGAATATTTCACTCTCACTTTTTCCTTCAGTAAACAGAGCATCGGTTTCATAAATGGCGACTTAACAGAAAAATCATTATGAGTTCCACATTCAAGAGACTGGGATTATATTCGTTTGTTTGGATATCGTATCTGAGGGATGCAAACAAGCATAAACAACCAAACTGCTATAAACTGGAAGAAAAAAAACAAGCAGTAGTACTGCTTGCTAGAAAGCATTTTTATACTTTTTGTATAGGTGTTGGTTAAGACCTTTAAAGCTCTTTATGGCATGGGTCCACCTGAAGAACCATCTCACACCAATGGGATTGGTCTGCCTTACTCCATCTGGCAGAAGGGCCGTGCTATGGATCTCATCAGCCAAAGAATTGTGGCTGGAGGGTCCAGAAGAAGAGCCTTTTCTGCTGTGGTCCAGCCCTTTGGAACATCTTACACCACCACCACACCTTCCCCCTGAGATGAGATCCATTCCACTCACTTGGCCTTCTGAAAGGGCCTGGAAAAACTGTCTCTGCCAACTGGCTTGGAGCCCCAATTTGGATGCCCCACTCTGGAGGTGGCTACCGGTAGTAGATTAGGAGAAGATCCCACCTCCGTCCCATTTATGTATTGGTCCTTTTTTATCCTCTTTGTTATTGATTTTAATGCTTTTACTTTTAATCCGCAATGTTTAATGTTTTACTCTTCTAATTGTTTTGTACTGCTATTTATGACAGTATGTAGTGAGATCAGCAGCAGATACATTTAATAAATAACTGCAGTACTCTGTATCAAAACAACTCCAGACTTCTGTGATCCCATGACACCACCTAGATCTGGCAACTGAGAAGATTTATTTCCAGCTCAGCTGTAGCACAACCCAAGGGGAAAAATCAAAATAAAATATAAATCCCGATAAAGGTCTTCAGGGATTTTGCACAATTGATTGGCAGCTACTCTTGCCACAAGAGGACCTTCAGGGGAGCATTAGCAAGGATTAAATGAACAAAAGTTCAGAACTGTCCTTTTCTTTTCAGCAGTGGATGACTGAACATGCATGCAATGCTAGTTGTTTCGTGTTTCTATCTTGTTGTTTTCTCTTTTATGTGAAAAGGGGAAGAGAGGAGGAACTTTCAGATTATTTCAGTGGAGTGAAAAGAGTGGCAGCAAGGAAATGCTCTTACAATCAGTTGCTGCTCCTGTAGCCTGAAAAACAAGCATTTTGCTTGGAATAAATTGCCCGTCTTTCATTTCAGTTTAGCACTGGAAAAGGCATTTGGTGGAAAAACTGAGACTTTCCTGTCTCAGCAGGATTATTAATAAAGAAGTAACTGGGTAGCTGGACAGCTGTACCCCATTACGAGTGACCTCACAAGAGGGCACAAACCATATTGGAAGTGTCGACTGTGGAAAGGATGTGCCAGTGTTTTATGTTCAAAATTTATTTTTTTCAATTGAGTAGAGTTGAGACTATTTTTTAATAAATATTCCAGTATTTCAGTAGCTCAGGCAAGGCACTGACTTCTTTTTACTTGTTCCTCTTTGTCAACAGTAGGAAGAGCACCAATTCACTCACTTCCAATGTAGGCAGGAATAAGGATGATTGGGAGGTCAGCTCCAATCTTTAACTTTACAACTTAGAATAGAATAGAGTTGGAAGGGACCTTGGAGGTCTTCTAGTCCAGCCCCCTGCTCGAGCAGGAGTACCTATACCATTTCAGACAAGTGACTGTCCAGTCTCTTCTTAAAAATCTCCAGTGATGGAGCGCCCACAATTTCTGAAGGCAAGCTGTTCCACTGGTTAATTGTCCTCACTGTTAGGAAGTTTCTCCTTAATTCCAGGTTGCTTCTCTCTTTGGTCAGTTTCCAACCATTGTTTCTTATCTTGCCCTCTGGTGCTTTGGAGAATAGTTTGACACCCTCTTCTTTGTTCCAAGGCTGGTGTCAAGCTAGAAGTGCACACATGATATTGCTACCATTACTGCTTCTTGGCTTGCAAATGCACTGGGGGGAGGAGAGGGGGAAATGGAATGCAGGCTTTGGACAACAAGAAGTCAAGCCGTGGGAATCAAGGACGTTTCAACAGGTGGTTGTTAACCCACAGAGACATTTTCTCATAACAATATTTTGATACTTGATTGGGCAATGTGATCTGCACTAATAGCAGAAGGGAGGATTCTATATTTTAACTATAGTAGTTGCGCGGGAAATAACCAGAGCTGGTTTTGCTTTCATTCATGCCGAAATGATGTACTCAATAAAGTTTTGCATTAAGAGATTGGATCATCTCGCCGGTGCTTAATCAATCAGAACCTTGACAGCAGGCCCATATATAATGCATAGCAATAATCCAAACAGGAAGTTATTAAAGATTCCCTTGAATGAAGTTCAATTCTTAAAGACTTCTGTTGGTAAAATGTGAGAGGTCCAACCCTAGACCTCTATTTTGTTGGCCTTGACTCTCCATGCTCCAATTTAACATCCATATTAAGCAATGGCTGAAGTTACCCATCAGCATGGGTTTGAATCCATGATGATATTCAGTTATATATTTCTGTGCTGGGTTATCTAAGTGATACTACTGAAGTTCATGAAGTGCCTAAAGGTTACGTGGGTCTGGGTGAAGACAAACAGGCTTTGGTACAATGCTAACCAGACTGACTGGCTATGGGTTTTAGAGCCTCAGATTTTTGGAGATTTTCCATTATATTCAGTAAAGCAAAATTTCCGCGGGCAAAGTCGGCATGCAATCTGGGAGTGCTCCTAGATTTGTGGTTCCTCCTCAAAGAACATGTGTGGACTTATGGCCAGCAGGGTTATTTCATAAATCGTGGCAGTAATCCCATTCCTAAATCAGGAGGCACTTCTCATGCTGTCGGTCTGACCAGGTAGACCAGATGAGCCGATTCTGCTTTATTGTAAGGCTACTTTAACAGAATTTTGCAAGATTCTGTTAAAGTAGTCTTACAGTATTTTGTGATGCTCACACATTTCACCTATATTTTTGCAATTGGGAAGCCCACTGTTTTTCAGCCCAATCATGCTGGAATGTTTATTTTCTGACGACTTGTTCCTTGCCTCATTCATTGGCAATATTAGAGAGCTTCTGCACAATTGATCAGTCTTGCAGACAGAATGCTTTTCGAGTTTGATTTTAAACTGAGATGTCAGTATCTGGCACATCAAAATAAATGCACCGCAAACAGTGTGTTGTACTAAGCTGTAGACGTCAACGTGGAGAGGGCTGAGGCATGAAGGAACATCTCAGGAGCGTCTGCCACTCAAACTGTTCTTCAAATGTTCTTGCACTTTTGCAGGATTAGCAAATGGTGTTTCAGACTTTTCTTTCGTTTATTCAACTTAAGTAAAAGATTAACAAGAGACAAAACATGGGTTGTTTTCTACACTGTAGTGACATCACCTGTAGTGACATCCATAAAATTGCCACCACCATGTTAAAAGTCTGCTGTGATCTTGCCTAAGACTTAAAATTGTATATCATAGGCAGATAAACTTCCTATTGAGAAGAATAGACTCTTTTTATATATTCAGTTTAATGGCTGTAATTTGCTAATAATAAATAAGAAAAAAGAAGTCAGTTGTGTATAGACTTTTTTTCTGTTTGTTAATGCACATTATTAGATAAAAACTAATGCCAAAAGATCAGTGTAAGAATATCATTTTAAAATAACTCTAAGAAGAATGCAAGAAGCACCTGTTTTAAAATTAATGAGTTAGAACATTTCTAAATATTCTGGCATGTTATAATAAATGTCTTCCTAAGGCATAAATCAGTTACTTCTGTTAAGAGAAAATAGCAGAACAGCATTTTACAGAAAAGAGAGAGAGAGAGAGAGAGAGAGAGAGAGAGAGAGAGAGAGAGAGATGTGAATCAACTGGGAAATTTTCCTATTTATGCATTTTAATTTCAAAATTCATAAGAAATCTGAAGCTTGCTATATACAGCAGTGATATTTACTGGCACATTATTTAGTATAGTTATTGAGTATGCACAATAAAACTTTGTAGTAAAGCATGATGGTTATTAGTGCCTGGAACATTGAGAATTTTCTCATTCAGTCTTGCATGCTGGGGAATGCTGTGATAAGATTGTGACTCATGAACTGAATGTATGATCTGAGTATAAAACTTCTCAGCTGGAACCCTTGGCTTCCATCTCTAGAATAGGTCTCCTGTCTGCAGCCCTGGAAGATTATTGCCAGAAATCCTTAATCTTGTCCCTTTGAATTGCAGATTATAATTTTCGACATTGCCCATGCTACCTGGGGATGATGTGAGAGCTATAGTCCAATCCAATAAAACCTGAGGACTAGTAGTGAAGACCTAATGATAGGTAATGCTAAGTCTGATTCCACTGAAGGTATATTCTTGTAATAATGCAGGAAATAATACTAATACTAATACTAATAATACTACTAATAATAATAAAGTTGGAAGGGACCTTGGAGGTCATCTAGTCCAACCCACTGCTCAGGCAGGAAACCCTATACCATTTCAGACAAATGGCTGTCCAGTCTCTTCTTAAAAACTTCCAGTGTTGGAGCATTCACAGCTTCTGGAGTCAGGTTGTTCCACTGATTAATTGTTCTAACTGTCAGGAAATTTCTCCTTAGTTCCAGGTTGCTTCTCTCTTTGGTTAGTTTCCATCCATTGCTTCTCGTCTTGCCTTCAGGTGCTTTGGAGAATAGCTTGACTCCCTCTTCTTAGTGGCAACACCTGAGATATTGGAACACTGCTATCATGTCACCACTCGTCCTTCTCTTCATTAAACTAGACATACCCAATTCCAGCAACCGTTCCTTATATGTTTTAGCCTCCGATCCCCTGATCATCTTTGTTGCTCTTCTCTGTACTCTTTCTAGAGCAGACATGTCAAACTCGCAATGTCACGTGATGTCGCGCAACATATTGGGACAGTTTTGCCATTGCAATGGGGTGGGCGCGGCTTCTGCGTGACGCATCTGGCCCGCGGGCCGGCAGTTTGACACCCCTGTTATAGAGTCTCAACATCTTTTTTACATCGTGGTGACCAAAACTGGATGCAGTATTCCAAGTGTGGCCTTACCAAGGCATTGTAAAGTGGTATTAACACTTCGCGTGATCTTGATTCTATCCTTCTGTTAATGCACTGTGTTGGCTTTTTTGGCCAGTGTTGGACCCTATTTAAATTTTCAGTGAATGGATGGAGTAACTTTTTTTTATCCTTTTTTTTTAATTTCCAAGAAAATCTAAAATCAGCAGAACCAGTAAAAGCCAGAGCTAGACCTTTGCTCCTACAGTTCATAGTTTTCCATTTTCAAATACAAATGATATGAAGATAAATGGCATTTCTTATGTACAGGAGGATACTGACAATTCAGCCAAATGAATGTTCCACACAGTAGCCTCTTGTTCATTCAAGGGATGCTTTGGGTATTGTCCAGTAGGTGGCATGACTCTTGCACAAGCCTAATGCATAGAATAAACATGTGGCAAAATAAAACATCCTTATCGTTGAGAGTGAAAGGGATGGGGCAGTGTGGGGGTGTCTTTGGCTGCCCCAGAAGAAATGAGCTATACTATGCTAAGTACTCTCATCTATAACCATTATAGGCACAAGATCTGGTCTTAAAATGGACATTTCTATCGAATCTTTGAATCCATATATTTAACAGCACTAAAAGGCCATTGCTTCTTTTATATATGCAAATTGGTAGCTTTCAGAGGAGCCCGACTTTACACACACTGTCTCTATTTTGCTTTTGGTGGAAATTCAACTTTGGTACAGATGAGCAGGATCTGGTCAGACCTGAGTGTTTAAAGGCAAAGGCATTGTGATGGTGTCTCAATCACCAGCCACTTACCCAGATCCACTGAGTCAGGAGCCTTTATTCAACAGCACGGGGATCTTTATCTCCAAGATAAATGCTCCAGGAGGATCTCTCCCCTTTCATGCATGCGTGAAGTCTTCATAACTTCACACTAGCCTGTCAGTGCTGACAAGCTGGACTAAAAGTATCCCAGGGAAGGAGAAGCGAATGGCTCATCAAAGCCTCCCTTTTAAAGGCCTTTTCAAGAGAGGAATGAAGACTTGGAGAGATGCCCTGCTCCTGGAGGTATAAAGGGCTTTGCTTTTATTGCTGTGAGTGGGCTTCTTGGAACTGTCCAAATTACCACCTTGCCTATCACAGTTGACAAATCCTTTCCAAATATTCGAATGTATCAGGTGCTTGCATTTTTTGAGCAGATTTTGGCCAGGTCATCCCCTGCGCAAACTCGCTAAGTTAGAGAATCCCTGGGCACCCACCACCATTGGATTGCTTTGTTTTCAGATTCTTCCTTAGGCCACCTCAGAAGTCCAGAAAGAAGCTTCGTTGAGCCCCTTTGAGCTTTTGAGCTCCCTAGTCATAATTTGAACTTTGGAAAAAAAAATGAGAAAGTTAGACTAAACAAAATGTTTTTTTTAAAAAAGCAAAAGTTTAAAGTTATTGTCCCTTTTCAGCTTTCATCTAAATCATAACCCTGTCATTCCCATATCTCAACTGCCTGTGGAGATAATCAATATTGGTAAAGATGCTCATGCTACTCCATTGCTATAATTAACATAGCCACTTCCACTATAAGAACTGTATATTCCCTTAAGCATTCTTAAATGTTTGCAGAGAAAGTTTTTTTTATATCAATTAATGAATTTAAGAATATAACATCTCTTATGCTGGGAACTAAAACAGGAAAAGCTGTTACAGAAAAGAGGAACATTGCAAGCAAGCAGAATATGGCCAAAGGAACACTTAAATGGAGATTCTCCTTTGAAAATATGGTGGCATGTTGTACATCTAATTGTGTAAATACTTCTTTACATTTTTGTTACATAACAAGGCTCTTGACTTCTTCTACTTTGGAGAAAGGAAGCATAAGCTTACACGATAGCTTACACTATATAACACAGCAATGCTGACTCCTGTACCCATGGCCAGCTGGGCTGATGGATGATGTGGCATTGAATGTATGTTTACATATTTTTCCTACCAATATTAAAGAATATTTTTATTTTATTTTTTATAAGACTTTTATTTATTTTTTTCATACATTCAATAGTACTTGTTCAACAAACCTGTTGTCTGAGTTTTACATTCAATAATACAGATTTAATTCCTAATTCTTTATTCTTTCCTCTAGCCCACAGGTCGGCAACCTGTGGCTCCAGAGCCGCATGCGGCTCTTTCAGCCATCTCCTGCGGCTCCCAGCCATGTGCAGTGCCAAAAAAAAAAAAAAGTGGGACTAAAAAAGTTGAACCAATCAATTCAAACGTCTCACGAAAAAAAACTCGCGAAGTTTGAATTGATTGGTTCAACTTCTTTGGTTTGTGGGACACCGTCCGCCTATCAAGCCCCATGGGCTCTACATAGACGGGAGGGGGGAAAGACAGCTCTGGAGGGAGGCAGCCCCGCAGCCAGAAGCCGGCGGTCTGAGCAGAGCGGCACGGAAGACCTACCGGTCAGCATGGGAGGCTCCAGTGTTGCCGGTGAGCAAGGCCTGCAGTCCGCGGCCCAGTTCCGCACCCTGACGACCAGCTGGACCGTCTTTCACTGCTCCAGCCTGGGGACGCCAGCGGCATAGAAGACGGTTTGGCGGCGCTGCCGTGGGCGGGGCGTCCTTGCAGCGGACAACTCGGGCCCGGATATTTCCCGCGGCTCATGGCTCAGGACCAGAGATGCCGGTGGTGCACAGCCTGGACAGCGTTGCCGTGGGACCATCCCCTGTGGTTCCAGCTAATGCGGTGTGCTCCTGGCGACCCTTGAACCACACTGGCTTCCTCCGGCGGATCTCCCCCCCCGGCATGACCTATCAAAGGAAGCAGGAATGGCTGCAGCCAGGACACACTTACCTGACCAGAGTACTTTTGCCCGACCCGGGCAGGCCGCGGAGCAAATAGAAGCTTTTGCTGAAGCGGCAAGTGAGGGGCCTGTCTAGGGCACGGCGGCGCTGCTGGAGGCTGAGGCCCCCGAAGGCGCGGACCAGGCTATCTTCCATAGCGGCAGGATGGCGACCGCGGGAGCAACAGTCTGCTCGTCTCCGGCGGTGGCGGCGGCTGCAGAGCCATCCGGAGCAGAGTTGGGGCCACTGCCTATCTCAGTCACGTGGATGAAGGGCCGTGTAAACACCACCAGATGGCTCCGCTGCCACCGCCGCCGGAGATGAGCAGGCTGTTGCTCCCGCAGTCGCCATCCCGCCGCTATGGAAGAGGCCTCAGCCTCCCAGTTTTTTCTTTTGTAAGGGAAACGGGTCCAAATGGCTCTTTCAGTGTTTCAGGTTGCCGACCCCTGTCTAGCCATTGATAAAATAAGTCCCAAGTTTGATACTATTCTGTTTCTTCTTTTTCTTTCAACCTCAAAGTCAGTCTGTCCATCTCCACACATTCTAGTATTTTTTAAATTATTTCTTCATCTGATGGTATTCCTTCATTTTTCCAATATTGTGCGAATATAATTCTTGCTGCTGCTGTTACATGTAAAATCAAATATATGCTTTCTTTATCAGTCTTTTCTGGCATTATATCTAATAAAAAAAGTTCAGGTTTAAAATCTACATGTTTTCCCAACATCTTTTCTAGCCACATATGTAATTTTTTCCAATAACTCTTTGCTTTGGCACATGTCCACCAAACATGGTAATAAATACCTGACCTGTGTTTATATTTCCAACATCTATCTGACATGTTTTTAAACCTTTTTGCTAATCTTGCTGGTGGCAAGTGCCATCTATAAAACATTTTATATAAGTTTTCTTTATAAGAAGTTGATATTGTCAATTTATAATTTCTTTCCCACAAGTTTTGCCAATTTCTAATTCTATATTATATCCAAAAACTTTTGGCAATATTATCATTGTTTCTTTAACTTGTTTGCTTTCCATTTTTAAATTCAATAGAAAATTGTAAATTTTCTTAATTAATTTCTCATCAGAGGTTAATAATATCTTATCAAACAAGGTTTGCTCCTTATAAAATCTATACAGTTTAACATCTTTATTATATATAACTTGCATTTGTAAGTATGCCCACCATGATAGATTAATACCCTGATTTTCCATTTCTTGTTTAGATTTTAAGTTCCTTTCAGAATTTAGAATATCTTTGTATGTCTGAATTTTTTTCAAAATTAACTAAATTTGGATGTACAAATGCTTCTATTGTTGAAAGCCATCCTGGAATTTTCAAATATATTTTACATTTTATTTTTTCCCATGTTAACGATAATGCATTTCTTCTATAGTGGTTTTGAAAGTACTTATGGATTTTATTTTCCCCATACCATAAAAAAGCGTGCCAACCCAGTTGTAAATCATGTCCCTCCAAATATAACAACCTTTTGTTTCTAAGAGTTATCCATTCTTTTACTCATGTTAATACAGATGCTTGATAATATAAGACCCACTCTGGCAAACCAAAACCTCCATTTTCCTTGGCTTCTTGTAACATTTTCATCTTGATTCTAGCTTTCTTTCCTTGCCAAATGAATTTCAAAATTAATGAATTTAAATCTTCAAAGAATTTTTTCTCAAGTTTTATAGGTATTGTTTGGAATAGAAATAAAATTATTTCTATTTCTAAAGAATATTTTTACATGGTTCACTAAAGGACCATTAATATTTTGATCTAAATAACATGTGGAATGGGGAGAAATGGAGAGAGGCAAGAAGGCAGAGAAGATACTATTTCTGACTGCCAAGAACATTAGAGTTGTTGTTTTCCTCCAAGAGGGAAAGAAAAATAAAGTTTACTTTATGATAAAGAAGTCTTTTGGACTCTTGGCTAAAGCCAAAGAGCATAGAGGTTAAAGGGGGACAAATGTGGTGAGGTTGAAATATGATCTAAATTCTTTCCAGTGAAGCACAACAAATGTTCCAGTGAATGCATGACAAATGTTCAGTATTCTGAAGCTACGTTAAGTGACTCCATCTATTCTGATGAGAAATTGGTCAGTGATAACCAAAAGGCTTTTAAAGCAACAATAAATCAACCAGAGGAAGTATGGTTGAAATGCTGGAATGCTTTTTCTTTCATGAGTGCCAGGAAAACAGATTCTTCACTTAAGATCTACAGAAAGGCTTGAAAAGACAGGTGATTGTAGCCCTTGCTCCTGGTTTCAACTGTGGGATGTGCAAAGAGCTGGATTTAATTCCTCTAAGTTTCCATTTTAAACATCTGCTCTTTTGAATAAGGTTAGGGCAGAATGAAAATGGCTGTATTTTAACTGTCTCAGGGCTATGGAGTTAACACTGGGCAGCTCCACTAACTAAGCTATAAAACGAAACAAGTTCCTCCTTGAAGACTCTATTGGAGGAGGGCCACGTTAATTTATGGTGGCCAAAAATCAGAAAACCATTTTGTTTTAGAGCATATGCTTTAGTGAAAGAAGAGATCTATGCATGACGAAAAGACAGAGTAGCAACAAGAAAATATTTAAACTCTGGTACCTACACAGGAAGAGGGGAACCGCTCTGATGCTCAGAAAATTTCCTCAAACCCTAACATCCATCATCTGATATGGCCAATTTTCACTGCTGGATAGATAATACAATATATATAGGATACATTGAAGCAATTATTATCCAAGACCAAAATATTAAACTTTCAGTGTTGATTATCCCTCAATTAAAGTGGAGTATTGAGGGAAAATCTGCAAATTGTAAGTATTCCATGAGTAACAAAAAATACTGCACCCGAATTGCACCAAGTATGGTTCTTATTATCTTGGATAGAATGATCAGATATAACATATAACATTAAAATGCTCTTTGAGTACAGGTAATCCTCGACTTACAACCACAATTGAGCCCATTTCTGTTGCTAAGTGAAACATTTGTTAAGTGAGTTTTGCCCCATTTTATGACTTTTCTTGCCACAGTTGTTAACTGAATCAGGGCAGTTGTTAAGTTAGTAACACGATTGTTAAGTGAACCTGGCTTCCCCAGTGTCTTTGCTTGTCAGAAGGTCTCCAAAGTTGATCACATGGCCACAGGACACTGAAACTGTCATAAATATGAGTCAGTTGCCAAGCAACTGAATTTTGATCTCATGACCAATGGGGAAGCTGCTACAGTCATAAGTGTGAAAAACGGTCATAGCTCACTTTTTTCAATCCCGTTTTAACTTTGAATGGTTTCTGAATGAACTGTTGTAAATTGAGGATTACCTGTATTTCTAAGCAGATTATTGGGTTAAACTGGCAGGGATTCCTTTTGGAAGGGGTTGGAGACATTGGGAGCAATTTTCTTGGTCTGGATGTTTGAAAATCCTTGCAATCTGATTCTAGTGACAGCATAGCACTATGTTCCTAAGTCTGGTTGACCAGCAGAAGAAAAAATATTTAATAATAAATAAAGTATCCAAATAAAAATTGGAGCTAACATTCATATAGTTCTCTGCACTGGCTTTAGTGTGGACCTCATAAAACAGAAGAAAAACAACTGATACTGAACAATCTTCCTTCCTTCCTTCCTTCCTTCCTTCCTTCCTTCCTTCCTTCCTTCCTTCCTTCCTTCCTTCCTTCCTTCCTTCCTTCCTTCCTTCCTTGAGAAAAAAATCTCTGGAGTAATAGAACACAACCTCTGATCTCCTCCCATTTCGATAGGCAGGAAACATACAGAGGAAACAAAGGGTTTTTTAATAAATAACAGACATCAGCACTAGACCAAAAGAGAAATGACAGCTGGTGACCTTTAAATCATCATGGTTATTAATTTTGTGCCTCCAATATATCATCATTTCAGTTAGAACTGAAAGGCAGAAGGGAAATTCAGATAAATTGCTGTTACATCAGAAGTAAAACACTGCTACTATCATTTTACAGATTGCCTTCAGCTATTCTGTTTCCTACGATATAATTCATTTCCAAAAAGGGTCTAGGATTTGTATCAATCCCCTTTCTTGGCACTTGAACCCCAAATTCAATGTTTATCATATAAGCTGTAGTCACTTTCTCTTAAGACCTAGAGTGGCTCCACATTTTAAAGTAATGACACAACAGGGTATTTACATTTACATTTCCTAGAACAATCAGTTAAATTGCAAGTAATATATGTATGCTTCTCTTCATGCCTGGGAACCCTTATTAGGACAGACCTGGAGCACAATGTTTAAAGATTTAGGTATTTATTTATTTGTTATTTAAACAATTTATGGAGCCTTCCTGTTTCACAGGTTTATTATGGGAATAACTGTGTAATAGCAGGGTAGTTGCAATAGGTTTTAAATGAGCTTTCTGCTAACTAGGAAGTGATATTCTGATCCCAGACATCATGAGTCATTTTCCTGCATGCTGAAGGAAAGGAAGTACAGTAAAAGGAAGGGAACTTGAAGCCAAACTAGCATATATTTTTTCTAATTTCATAAACTCTTGTCAAAACAAAGGAAAACATTTATGGACAACTCTGAACAACTTCCTCCAAATAAATGAAATAGCAGAAAGAAGACTTAAAATTTGTAACAGTAAACCATACGCCCCATTTTAGAAATATTGTAGGTTACTCCGATGTTTATTCATATTTATTAGGAAGCAAATGTGGAACTACAGCCTGGCATATTATTTCAGTAGATAAGGTAGAACTACAGCCCATAACCACTGCTATGTCTAAACTTCTGCTCTTGCATCATAGCCAGACAGGAAGTGGACAGCAACCTTTTTTTTTCTTCTCCTCCCTATTGACTATATGTATGTATGTATGTATATGTGTACATGTGCATATATATGTGTGTATGTATATTTATATATACATGTGTGTGTGTTTTATATACACACATACACACACATACACATACTACACATATACACACAAACACACACACATATATACACACACATACACACATATACATATATACACACATACATATACATATATATATACACACATACATATACACATATATACATATATATATATATACATGCACATACATATATATATATACACACACATATACATATACATACATATATATACACACATATACATATACATAATATACATATATATGTACACACACATACATATACATACACACACACACATATACATATACATACATATATATACACACATATACATATACATAATATACATATATATGTACACACACATACATATACATACACACACACACACACACACACACATATATGCATGTTCGTATTTGCTGTCATCATCTGGTTATCTAGAATTTTACAGCTCAGATCTAGTAGCCCCAACAAAGAAGCTCCAGTACAACAATATTTTCTGCAGCCAACCATGATAGACATTACAAGTCGACTGCCAATAAGGAAAGGAGAAGTCTGATCATGTTTGCCAGTTTGAGTATATATGTGGAGAGAGAGAGAGAGAGAGAGAGAGAGAGAGAGAGAGAGAGAGAGAGAGAGAGAGAGAAAGGAAAAGGAAAAGGAAAAGGAAAAGGAAAAGGAAAAGGAAAAGGAAAAGAAAGAAAAAGAAAAAGAAAAAGAAAAAGAAAAAGAAAAAGAAAAAGAAAAAGAAAAAGAAAAAGAGAGGGAATATAAATATAATGAATAAATGTCTGAGTAAGCTTCTAGGGCAGAGTTTTGCAACCTTGGCATCTTCAAGATGTGTGAACTTCAACTCCCAGAATTCCCCAGCCAGCCATGATGAATACTATATTAGGGAGCATAGCTTGATTCTTTTATTTACTATTTTATATTCTTTTATTACTGGATATTATTTTATCCAATTTCATTTCATTTGTATGTCCAGGTCATCATTGAGGTGTATTAACTGAATGGAACATGTTTTCTACAACTGTTCCACACTGCTGGACCATCAAGTTGCAGTGTTTATTAAAGTGGGAATTTGAGTTGCTACTGAGAAAAGATTAATATCAAAAGAGATTCAGTTTCATTCATAGTCTGGGTTAGGAGTTTTAAAAAAAATACCTATAATGTAAATACAGAGACTAAAACACACTAGAAAAGGAAGAGAGAAACTGTTTTGAAGAGGAATGTTATTTCAAGTAAATTGTATTTATCAATATTTAGCTTCAAGAGAGCCTTTCCTAGTCAAAGTAGGAGTAGGTCTTTGCTGCCAGAGTTGTTGATGGTGAACTGAGTTTATACAAGGAGACACAAATGACACTCCAGGAGGCCTGGGATTCCTTGTAACAAAAAATGAATTGGACATTCTTTGGAATCATTTTTTTTTATAGACAAAGACATATGACTGACTGACTCATATTATTTGGCTTCATTATTTGCTTTATAATCCTTTCATGGGTGTGCTCTACTAGTTGGCTGAATATATTTTACTGAAATGTGCTGAGGAAGAGGGTGACCAAGAAATTACCATTTAGGGGCCTATCACAGATCATTAATATAGGATTAGTGGGAATCCAAAACTGTTTAAACTAAAAATAATCTAGCATAATCCCACAGCATTAAGCCAATGACTCTTAATAGTCTTTTAATGACTAGTAAATATATGCAAGGATACTGCCATGCATGCAACTTTCCCTATTGTTAATTTAATTTTTGAAAATGCTTTTAAATAGCTGGGAGACATCTTGTTCTTTAGAAGAATGTTAAGGATACAAGTGTGTCTTCCTAAAATAAGACTACATCTGAACTGTCAATCCTTGGAAGATCACAAGATGGCAGTAACAAAATACAGCTTTCTTACCTCATTGTTGTCATCTATGATTATCCAGATTTTGGCAGCCCCTATCTATTAGCTCTGCCTTATAGCCTGCTGTGTTGACTGTACATTGGAGAGCTAATATCATGAATTACTATATGCTCATTGAATATGCCACCAATGTCTTTATGAATTACATTTAGATGTAGCTGCACATTTTTTGGCCCAGAACTACAGGAAGACTGTCCAGGGAGCCAGGTGTGTCCTTTATGCCCCACACTCTCTGCTACCTACCACCTGCCTAACAGGTGGAAAGACTCAGAAGGGACTGTCCTCAACTAGCTGTAAAAGAGACAGTGGGAGGTTTGTGCTTTCAGATTTGCAAGGTTCTGTTAAAGTAATATTAGCACATCTGACTGTGTTTCCTCTGTGATCTATATTGTCAGCCTTATGAAGTAGTCTAGACATGAAGCACACCCAGGAGCACTACTCTAACTTTATTGTTAGTTTACATTAACAGAAACTTGTAAGTCTGAAAGTATATCTCTCCCTCCTCACACTTACAGCCAAAGAAACTAGGGAAGGTCTCTTCTGAGACATTTGCCACCCCACTATTCCTTATGCGGATTCAGCTGCCACTTGCCTGGCCATTGTCTAGTCTGCAGCATTTCTTCCTGTCTCCCAAGGTCATTCCCACACACCATCACATTAACTCTCTCTCTCTCTCTCTCTCTCTCTCTGTGTTATAGGAAGAATCATAAGACATACATCCAGTGGTGGGATTCAAATACCTGAACAACCGGTTCTCTGCATAGATACCACTTCCAGAAGTCCATTCTGAGTCTTGCGAAAAAGGGCTAGGGCATCAGCCAGTTCGCCAAAGTCAACAAAAAATTAACTATTGGCTGAATCCCACCACTGCACACACCCCTTTTTATTTCCATAACCCCAGACAAGGCAAAAAACAAAACAAAACACCATCCATAGAAGCTAAATCAATCCCTGCCTCCCAGCCAGAATAGCCTCAAGTAACCCCGGTTAGAAGACTGAGTCAGGCTGAACTGACAGGATTAAGGATTAAATCAGAAGACACAAAGCCACACAGAATTTACATTCCCCCCAAGGCTAGCCTTGACCCTGACCACCACCCAGGAAACCAAGTAGGGACAATTAGAATATAGAATCTAAACTAATCAAATAACCCTACCAGGCATTTCAATCTCAAAGATCCAAAAGGGTATACCAAGCTGTCAGCTGTCCCAGAACTGATTGCTAGGTCACTTTGCTTCTGATTCCTAAATAAATGGAGACCACCTTTCCTGTAACCAGCTTCCAAATTCATTGGCTCCTGCGTCTTTCTCCCAGCATGGAACCAGACCGGATTTTACTTCCTACAGTGTGTGTAAGACAAGAAAGAGTACGCATATGAATAAGCTACTCAGAGTAACTGAGAGTGAGTGGATGGCCAATATAAATTTTATAAATAAATAAATAAAAGGAAGGGGTAGGGGTTGGTCTTGTTTTCTTAAAATACTTCTTAATGAGTGTAACTTGGAAATAAAATTGAGGTGGGAACATATAGGAATTGCTAGAGGTATGTAAAAAGGAAATTTAACAACCAAATAATTAAATGAATGAAAAATACAAATAATACGATTGGGTCAATTAATTCTTTTTCTCACACATTTTTATAACTTGATATGATCTGCCTCCTTTTACAGTACAAAAAAAATTAGAAAAAGCCCAATAGACCTTTCCAGGCTAATCAACTTTATTAACATATTTATACTGACCATACATCCTTTGCTATAAAGCAGGGGTCCCCAACCCCTGGTCCGCAGGAACCAGGCCACAGAAGCGAGCAAACCCCCATCCATGCACGGGCGAGATGGACGCTCCCCCCCAGGTCCACGGAAAAACTGCCCTCCGTGGAACTAGTCCCTGGTGCCCAAAAGGTTGGGGGCCACTGCTATAAAAGACAAACCTTTATTTCAGAAAACCATCCTTTAGATTTATTTATCTTTCTTTAATTTATTTAATTTAATTATTTATTTTCTGGACCTAGCTCTTGAATTCTCCTTTGTAAAGCATACTATAAGCGTACTGTTTTATTAAACTCCTTTGACTTTCTGCCCTCTCCCCACCACTCAATATGACTCTCCTCCTATAGTGGTGGGATTTTTTATTACCATCAAATGTTTGGTATGGCCTGGAACCAAAAAAAATGTGTACACCTCTGTCTTGAAGAATTTAGGAAGGTAAAGATTTACATTCCCACACTGATAAATTGCCCTTTTATTTCTTATTTGTTTGATTTATCATATTTGGACTTTCTCTCTTCAAAGTCTTAATTAATTTATAGCAAATATTAAAACCTTAAATCATATGAAATCATTTGTTCTCCACCTACAAAACAAATAAAAATCCAATAAGAAAACAAACATTAAAAAGTCAATAGCCAAAAGCTATTTGGTTTGAAAAAATAAAACCAAAACTTGATTTATATGGTTAACTGCTTTCAACTAGCTTTTGTACTAACACTGAGAGGTGCTCAGATAATTCATTTCTCTGACTAGTCATTCTTTTGACATAAAAAAGTATTTGCTGATGAAGGTTTATTTATTTATCAAATTTACATGACTAAGATGATAATATCAGCAATCACCCATTTCTTGGGTTGATGCTATAATATATTAGCGCTCTCTGACTCATTTGGTTTTACTAGAGCTAGAAAACTTGGTGGTTTTTAGAGAAATTGTACAACAGTCCACATGCAGTAAACTCCCCAAAAAATATTCCTAGTACCTACCTAGGGCACTAGAAGTCATATAATTTGATACTGTGCAGAAATCTGCCGTCAGATTCCCAAGTTTTCCTTCCTTCTGCAATATACCTGGTTTTCCAACTCTGTTCCAGGATCCTTTTGAATTATTATTGTTGGTGCAGAGAGTTCTGTATCTTTTTTGTTGTTGTTCTCCATCATGCTGTATGCATGGGATAAGGTGTGGGGCTTTCTCAAACCAAACTAGATGACTGCAAAGCTGATGGAGAGACAACAGTTTCTCCTGGGATTTAAGGCAAGCCAGGAAAACTGGAACAAAATAGGATTGTTACTTTCCATCCCAAACACAGAATGCATATTATCAAAATCTAACTTTTCTTCTTCTGTGAATAAAACATTACAATAAAATAAATGATTTCCCCCATCAAATTGAATTTAAATGGTTAAAAAACAATTGCAGAGCAAGTTTTCGGCAGAGCAGTGATGGGTCCCATGAACTCCATCATAGTTCAAATTATGAGAGGAAAAATATAGAAAAGGTAAGCTTATTTATATCAAACCAGAGACAAATTTTAATTGGCTCTGTTTCAGGGCGCGGTTCCAATTAATAACCACAAGGAACGATTTCTGGGACAATCTGTCTGCTTTCTCCTTGCTACGCTATGTTATGGCAGCTCCACATCATTCATAAATACTAGCTGTGTAAATTAAAGCCATAACATTCTAGTCACCTCATGAATAGTTAAGTCCAACCCAGCTCCAGGATGCCATGAGCTTAGAAACAGAAAAGATGTGCTTCTATTCTCATTCTTCTGCCCACCTGCAGATCCTGTCCAAACAAAATAGTTTAATCTCTTTCTAATTTGGTAGTCGAAGCCATAAACATGAGGTAGCCAAAGCCATAAACATGAGGTAGCCAAAGCCATAAACATGATGCTTTTTGAAAATTGGTGTAGCGCCACCCCTGTAGGGACCACTTACGTCCGGGCCCTCCCAACCTCCCCTCCAAGTGGCCACCAGCCCAAAGAGGTCTCTCACGTTGACGCCTCTGTCTAACAGGGCACATAACACGGTGGTATTCAGTCACGATCAGCAGCCACGCACATGGGGTGGTGATGGTCATTCTCTCTCGATGGTGACTCACTTGGGATGATGGTGGTTGATCTCAGGCAATAAGAACTTACAGGGAAGATGGTAGTCAATCTCTAATGACAGCAACTTGCCCAGAACGATGTTAATCAGCCTCTGGTGATGGGAACTTGCCTAAAACGATGGCGGCCAGTCTCTGGTGACAACAACTTGCCCAGAACAATGGTGGTTAGTCTCTGGTGACAGCAACTTGCCTAAAACAATGGTAGCCAGTCTCTGATGGCAACAACTTGCCCAGGATGATGTTAATCCGTCTTTGATGACAACAACTTGGCTAGAATGATGGCAACCAATCTCTGCCACTGGCAGAGGCCTCCCTTGTCCGCTCTCCTCTCCCCTCTCTGACCTCACTCCATGTAATCCCTTTTTATCTCCTCCAGCTGATCCTATAAAGAAAAAAAACCTTACCTCCCACTAAAGACGTATGTCAAACTCTTCCCTAACTCTCCCTCTGCCTAACTTACTCCAACGAGGGAAATGAATTAAAACTCCCCAAACTACCCTCTCTCCCTCTCTTCGTCTGGCCTGCCCACAATGAAAGAGAAAGAAACAATAAAACTTCACCTTTCCCCCATTCCCCCCCCCTCTCTCTGCCTGGCCTGCATCAAACAAACAGCTCAAACCAGCCACTCTCACCCTCTCTCTCTCTCTCTCTTTGCCTGGCCTGCTTCAGGCAAACAGCTCTGGCAAGCAACTACCACTCTCTCTCTCTCTCTCTGCCTGGTCTGCTTCCAGCAAACGGCTCAAGCAACTACTCTCACCCTCTATCCCTCCCTGCCTGGCCTGCTTCAAGCACACAGCTCCAGCAACTACTCTCACTCTCTCTATCCCTCCTCCTTTCATCCAGCTTGCCTGTAACGAAGCAAAAAAACCAAACTGAGGTGTCAGAATTTCGCCTGGTGGTATCACTTCTTCTGTGCTCTGGCCTAGGGCATTGTATGTCAATCTTTTAATTGGATGTATCACCCGTCTTGGTCTCTGTACTTTGGGCTCGGTGATAATATGAGGGTCATCCTCCCATGACTTTCCACCTCCAGGGGTCTCTGGGGCTGGGGCCCCATGATCCAACTCTGGCAGTTGTGTAGCATGTGGAATAACTGGGCCTATCTCTGTAGACTCCTCTAGCCCTGGGGCCTCTGGAGCTAACAGCACTTCCTCCTGTCCCAACAGCTCCCCAGACTGCTCATCCGCCTCAGATTCTCTAAATGCTTCCCCCCATTTCCAAGCTTTAAGTATCGCCTCAGGAGCATCTGGTCTCAGTTGTTCAAGCCCCACCTCAACATCTAATGCAGGGAGGGTGGCTCCAATATCTTCCAATGACCACAACCAGCCCATACAACCCTCTTCCTCTTCAGAATCCTCCTCTTCTCCTTCCATGGGTGGATCGGGTTGTGCTCGAGTCTCTAGTCTCCTCCCTATTGAGCAAGGTTCAGTTGCTTTTGCAACAACTGGCTGGGGGACTCATGTTGCTTCATTTAAAGGCAATAAATGGTTTCAATGCCATGCTTTCAATGGCCCTGAGCTCCCCTCTGGTCAAATCCGATATACTGGCATTCCCTATAACTTCTCGCTGACAATGTACAGCTGAGAGCCCCATCGATCTGCCAGTTTATGCTTCCCAGGGAGGCCCAGATTCCTCAGTAATACCCGGTCACCAGGTTACAAATCCTGAACCCTCACCTCAGGTCATAGTCCCTCTTATTTCTCTGCTCCCAGACTCATGCAATGAATGAAGCCTTTTCATATGCCATCTTCAAGTTCCTCCTCAGCCTATCTACATAATTGTGGTGTGACCTAAATGAGATCTCATCCATTGAAATGCCAAATGCTATATCTACTGGCAGTCGAGCCTCCCTACCAAACATCAGTCTATATGGAGAGGACCTAGTGGCATCATTTTTTGTGCTGTTATATGCATGTACAACAATGGAAATATGCTGTGTCCAATATTGCTGTGTCCAATGTTGGGTCTCCTTGTGGATGATAGGGGATGGTGCGTGACCTCCGGATGCCCAATATGTCCAATAGTTGTTTAACAAGCCTGCTTTCAAAGTCTCTACCTTGGTCGGAATGTATGCGCTGAGGTAGCCCATAATGTACAAAAAACTTTTCTACAAGTACTTTGGCTACCATCGTGGCACGCTGGTCCTTTGTTGGGAAAGCTTGTGCATAACGAGTGAAATGATCAGTCACAACCAATACATTTCCTCACCCACTTGTATCCAGTTCCAGACAGAGAAAGTCGATACAAACTAGATCCAAGGGCCCATAACTTTGCAGATGGCCCATTGGTACAGCCCTGGAAGGTAAGGTCTTTCTTTGGATAGAACACAGGTAGGATCGACGCGAAAACCCCAGCTTCTTACTCTCTCTTCGATCAGCTGGCTCAGAACGGCAAACTCCACCAAGGCTTCTTTCTTCCTCCCTTCTATCGGCTTCCTCCTCCTTTTTCTTCCCTCCTCCGAGCCATGCCCCACCGCCAGACCCATGGCAGCTACCGGAGCTCCTCATCTTCCTGCCTAATCGGCAGGGCTCCTGCAAAGCCTCTCAGCTGGCCCCATTCTCACCCCAACTCTGCTACATTGGTCAAACTGATGATTAACAACTGTAATGAATTCTATTTCAAGACAATGTAAATGTGTGTGCTCAAACTTTGGAGGTGTTCCAGGGACATCATTTATCTTAAGGGCATCTCTTTTTGCTTCCTTTTGGGGCTTAGCCATTTTGCCTTGACTTTCAGGCTACAAAATATTGTTCTCTAGTGATCAAAGAAATGGCCTTTATATGCATATATGTGTGTGCATATATATACACATATATATATATTTATTTCCCTGCTTATTTTCTGTAATGCCCAGTGCTTCTTAAAATAGGCACACATGTGCTTGATTCATTTGCTGTTTCCTATGAATGCCCTTCTGACAATACCAAACAGATCCATCAGAGAAATCGCATTTTATATGGAACAACGTAATACAGACTTGTATGGCTAACCATGATGCAATAGTCAGTTTTGTAATATACGAAAGTAGTCTTCAAAAGAGCCCATAGTTATAAATCTATAGTTAGTAAACAGAGACTGTTCTGTTCCTGCAAAGAAGACATCGAGACGAGGCTGGTTCACAACAAAGATCTCTTTATTGAAACACAATCACAGAACAGAAGCAAGCACAACCATGGCCACTGGCCTTTTATATCCCCTTGCAAGGGGATGCACATCCAATCATTGCAGGCCGTTCTCCGGCGCGCAAGGCCGGAGAGAGCCTGTCTGGGTCCCGGGCAGACACGTGGTCTGTCCGGGTCTCTGCAGCCTTCCTGCAGCCTTCCTGAGCCTTGCTGAATCACTCAGCAAGGCCCAGGACATAACACCCCTTCCCCCTTGGATTAAATAATATGATATGCTTAGTTACTGTTTAACACTTTACACACAAACACATCATAGCAGGCCGGTTGGCAAATTATACATTCAACCTTTACTCTTGCAACCCATTACCTTCAGTTCCCTGCTATACACACGGACCTTTACCTTTTGACAATATTAACATTGTAGCACTACAAGTGTTTTCCTCAGATGGCAAGGACTAGTAAACCTCCTGCATAGTAAACAGGGACCTTACATAGTCCTTTAAATGCTTAGGAGGACCCTTAACCTACTCTGATCTCCGAGGAGCCAGATTACGTGCAGGTGTAGTTGTAGGTGTAGAGGTAGGTGTTGAATTAGGAATAGGTGCCTGGAGTGCCTGCTTCCGGGTTGCGCAAAACAAACCAGGACTTTGTCGCCCAGAAGACTCAGGGGTTCCCCCTGACTGCTGACTGGCTGGATCCACCAAACCCAAACCAGAGTTCCTTGGTGGGGTGGAGTTCCCCAAAATTCCATCGGACTCCTCTTGGGAACACTGTCCCTCGAGCCCAAGACCAGCAGCAGGAGTAGCCTGAGTAGCCGATTTACGGCCATTTGCCCCTAGCCAGGGACCTCTGCTAGAGTCAGGAGCTGCCTCCATGGCAAGACCCCCACCAGAAACATGTGGAGGAACATTTGGATAAGCACCCTTGTGGAGAGACTGTGGTCCACAATTGTAATTGGGGTCCCCCTCCCCCCCGACAGCAGAGGCAGGAGTGGACACATGGCCAGGAAGCCTCCAGCACAATTGGTCAATGTGGCGTCTAAGCACACGACCATCCTCCAAGGCCACTTCATAGGACAGTGGCCCAGAGACCTTGCATACCACAGCAGTTACCCAGAGATATCCATGCCCATAGTTTCTGGCCCATACCGGATCACCCACTTGGAGTCTCCTAGGTGCCCGCAGTTGTGACACCTGTGAAGCCACCCGGTCTGGGTGCAACCTGTCCAGCTTAGTGATGAGTCTGCGACCCCAGCGTAGTTCAGCTGGGCTCTTTCCTGTAGCTGTGCAAGGTGTGGTGCGGTGTGCAAGGAGAAAATTGGCTAACCTGTGATGCCAGGGTCCTTGAGTGATTCTCTTTAATGCCTCCTTGGTGGTACGCACCATGCATTCAGCCTGACCGTTGGTGGCAGGGTGAAATGGAGCAGACGTAGCATGCCAGATCATGTTGGCTTGAAGAAAAGCCTGAAACTCAGAAGAGGTAAATTGGGGACCATTGTCTGAGACAAGGACATCAGGAACACCATGGGAAGCGAAGATTCCTCTTAGCACCTGGATGGTCCTGGCAGTAGTAGTGGAGGATACAGGAACGACCTCTAGCCACTTGGAATGGCTATCCACGGGGAGAAGGAAGAATTGCCCCTGAAAGGGCCCAGCATAGTCAATGTGTACGCGTGACCATGGAGTGAGTGTTTCCTCCCACTTATGTACAGGGGCCTGGGGCATCTCAGGCCGTGACTGTTGGCAGACTTGGCACCCCTGAACCTGGGCCTCGATGTCCTTATCAAGTCCAGGCCACCAAAGATGGCTATGCACGAGCGCCTTCATCCTCACAATTCCCGGATGTCCCTCATGCAGAGAGAGCAAGACTCTAGTCCTCAATGAGGCCGGGATGACTACCCTGCTACCCCACAGGATACATCCTTTGAAAGTGGAAAACTCATGTTTCCTGTGCCAAAAACCTTGGAATTCTGTATCAGGACACGTGTCAGGCCATCCTGACAACACCCATGTCAGCACGCGTGTAAGCATGTGATCAGTGGCAGTTTCAGCAGCCACATCCCTAGCATTGAAGGGAGATTCAGGCAATTCCTGAATGGAGAGAATGTGTACAGCAGGAGCAGGGTCTGCCTCTATTTGCTTCAGAGGTAACCTACTAAGGCCATCAGCGTGGCCCATCTCTGTCCCTGGTTTGTGAACCAGGGTGTAGTCATAAGCTGACAAGAAAATTGACCATGTCAGCATTCTGGGGGAGATGATATGTGGGGTTTGTTTGTTTGTTTGTTTGTTGTAAACAAACCCAGCAAGGGCTTGTGGTCAGTGTAGACCGTGAAATGGCGGCCATACAAGAAATCATGAAATTTCTTGATGCCTGAGACTATTGCCAAGGCTTCCCTGTCAATCTGCGCATAATTACGCTCTGCAGATGAGAGAGTTCTGGAGTAATAGGCCACAGGGACCTGAGTCCCATCAGCCTTGAGATGACTCAACACTGCTCCTACCCCATAAGGGGATGCATCACATGCGATGCACACAGGCAATTGCTCATTGAAATGCGCCAGTACTGCATTTGAAGATAGCAAGGCCTTGACTTCTTTAAAAGCCCTTTCATGGACGTTCGTTCATTTCCATGGAGTCTGCTTGTCCAAGAGCCGGTGTAATGGCTCAGCTACTGCAGCCTTGTGGGGGAGAAATGAATGATAAAAATTTAGCAGGCCCAGAAAAGCCTGGAGTTCAGCTATTGACTGGGGGCTTGGGGCCAGTTGAATGGTCTGAAGTTTAGACTCTGCACGGTGGATGCCATCAGCATCAATACGAAAGCCTAGAAATTTGGTGGATGTTACACCAATCTTACATTTGTCTTGCTGTAACTTCAGCCCAGCTTGGCGGAAACGCAGCAAGACAGCTCTCAGCCTTTCAGCCAAGTTCCCAGATGACTCTCCTGCAATGAGGACATCATCGAAATAGGGGCAGACCCCAGGAATACCACAGAGCGTTCGCTCCATCACCCCTTGGAAAATGCCAGGGGCTACATTGACCCCAAACTGCAGCCTTTTTACCTTAAAAGCCCCTCTGTGAGTAACTATAGTTTGGGCCTCAGCTGTTGCCTCATCAACAGGTAACTGTTGGCAGGCCTGAGCTAAATCAAGCTTAGCAAATACTTTTTCCCCTGTCAGTGAGGCCAGAATGTGGCTCACCACAGGCACTGGATATGCATGCTGCTGCAAGGCTTTGTTTAGTGTGCATTTATAGTCCGCACAAATTCGGACTTCACCATTGGCTTTTAATGGTGTCACTATGGGGGTTTCCCATGGACTAGAATCCACAGGTTCTAGAATGCCTTGTTGGAGCAGTTTGTTCAACTCAGCATCTATTTTACTTTTGAGGGCAAAAGGCACCCTCCTTGGTTTAACCCTGATGGGTGTGATGGCTGGATCTAACTTTAAAGCAATAGGAGGCCCCTTGTATGAGCCAACCTCTGGGCTGAACACATCTGCAAACTCCTTGCAGACTCCTGCAAGGCTGGCAGTTTGTAGCTGGTTAAGCCCAGTCACTTGGATCCCAAGTGCCTTGAACCAATCGAGTCCGATAAGACTCGTGCGATCACCCCCAACTACCACCACTTCTAACAACCCATCAAATTCCTTACGCTGTACTCTAAGTGTGGCCTCCCCCTTCACACTGACTCGGGATTTCTGAAAGTCAGTGAGGATGAGATTGGAGGGCCTGAGTTTGACTCGTGAGCCACTCCTGGAACAAACCTTTTTAAAAGTGTCAGCAGAAATAATAGAAAGAGCGGACCCTGTGTCCAGCTCCATGGCCAGGGGAACTCCCTGCAACTTTACATCAATGCGAAATTTTTTCTTAAGGGGCCGGTGAACCCCAGTTTTGAATACCCCCCTGCGGGACGCGCAGAAGCCCACCCTGTGTTGTCTGGGGACCTTGGTACCTTTCAGAGGCAACTCTTTGGGGGACCTGTTTTTCTGGCGACCCAAGCAGGCTGATGCGATGTGGCCTTGCCTGCCACATGCCCGGCAAACAGCAGAACGAAAACGGCAGTCGGCCCTCCTGTGGCGACCCCCACAGCCAAAACACTGAAGGGATGCAGGCGTCTTTCCTCTGCGTTCTTGCAATCTTCTCTCCGCCGACTGTTGAAGTCTGTCCACCTCTTCTTCCTCGGATTCTTCTTCGGATGCCTCTTGCATGACTTCCTGATGGACGGGAACTGCTGCTGGAGGGTTCTTGGTCGACCGCAAGGCCTTCACCGCGCCGCTGGCTGCTTCTTCAGCTGCAACTTCTTTCAGGGCATCTTGGAAGGACACATTAGCTCTAGCAAATAACGTTTGTTGCATCTCACAGCTTCGCAATCCGCAAACGAGCCGGTCTCGGAGCCTCTCTTCCAAGTCTTGGAATGCACATGGCCTAGCAGCCTGCCTCAGAGCCACGACAAAGTCCACAGCTGATTCTCCTGGCCACTGATACCGCTGCTCGAATTGGTGCCTCCAAGCTATTATGGAAAGCTTGGACTCAAAATGCTCGCGCAGCATTTTCTTCAAATCTGGATAGGTGATTGACTCCAGTGGTGCTGGGGCTACAAGGTTCTCAGCAATGTCAAAAGTCTCTTGCCCGCAGACACACAGCAAGGTAGCAGCTTTCAATTCATCTTCTTGGATCTTGTTCACCCTGAAGTAATTCTCGACGCAGGCTGCGTAAGAGCTCCAACGTTCTGGGTGCGAAATATCGAACTAGACAAGATGGCCCAGCTTGGACATCGTTGTGACCGATAGCCTCTTCGACGTCTCTCGCCACAAGGAAGGAGAAGGGGTCCCACGAAGCCAAGCCCACCTCCAGCATCTTCGTACTGGTAGGCGGTTGCTTCTCCTGGACGCCACGCTTCTCTTTGCTTCAGGCCTTCAGGTGAGTTGGCCTAGCTTCTTTTCCTTTGGCTTCCTTTGCGGCGAATCCCACCTTCGTCGCCAATTAAGACATCGAGACGAGGCTGGTACACAACAAAGATCTCTTTATTGAAACACAATCACAGAACAGAAGCAAGCACAACAATGGCCACTGGCCTTTTATATCCCCTTGCAAGGGGATGCACATCCAATCATTGCAGGCCGTTCTCCCGCCTTGCGCATGCGCGCAAGGCCGGAGACAACCTGTCTGGGTCCCGGGCAGACACGTGGTCTGTCTGGGTCTCTGCAGCCTTCCTGCAGCCTTCCTGAGCCTTGCTGAATCACTCAGCAAGGCCCAGGACATAACAGAGACAGAGAAGGAAGAAGAGATCGTGTCTCTTCATTATTTATATACAAAGGCAATACTTCATTCCAATTTATTTGCTCTAGTTTTAAACTTTTTTTCCCCTCTCTTTGTGGGAAGGAGATTGAAGGAGATTACACAGATTGAGCTGTGTAATCTGCCACATCTTGTTGATATGTAGTTTTTGCAGTAGCCAGTGGCTGGGATCTGCCCAACAACCATTGCCCCCTTTTGGCTTCTATAAGCCTCTTCTCTTCTGGCTACTGGGATCCTCCCTCCATGGTCTTTTAGTTTTGGCAACAGGAGAGAAAGGGCACCTGGGTTCAATAGAGGCATCTGTCTATATATTATGCATAACCAGTATTTCACAAATCCCTGATCTCGACATTATGTAGGTTCCTTATCTATACTGATCTACTGGTTGTCAAAGCAAGAACATCCAATGGTCTTGGTTTAATTAGATTTCCTTTTCTTTTCCATTGTTGTCCATTACTTTTAGTAACAGAATAACAGAGTTGGAAAGGACCTTGGAGATCTTCCACTCCAACCCCTGCTCAAGCAGGAGACCCTATAGTATTTCAGACAAATGGTTTGTTGAAAGAAAAATCTTCATCACGGTCCAGTCCAAACTGGGAATAAACAAAATGGAGACTGCTTTAGAAAGAAAATTCTAGTTTATTGAAGAGCAGAACCACAACAGCATATGGCTCTGGAGCAGCTGACCGCATAGTGCTGGGCGTGATGGGTTTTTATACCTTCTTGGGTTTTTGTGTTTGGAGTTGTTCCTGTTCCTGTGGCGTGAACTTTGACCTGAGATTCAGTGTGCCCTTCTGGTATTCTAATGGTGATGGGTTAATCCTATTATGTCCTAAAGGTCATGTCCTGCTTCCCTGGGGCTGTGGCTGATGGCTATGTCCTATGTTGGATTTTTTTGGGTGAGGGGTTGTTGGTTCTAGGGATCTTTGTCTTTCTAATCCCATCAGCTCTAAGCTTCCTGGCTCCAGTCTTTCTGAACGGATTATCAAATCTGCATTTCTACAGACCTGGCCTGCTAAATTTCTGGCTGGAGGAGAGGGAGAGGTTTCTGCCTTTTAATAATCCCCAAAATATTTCTTTCTCTGGGGGGGGGGGTGTTGTCTTCCTACAGGTTGTCCAATCTCTTCTCAAAAATCTCCAGTGTTTAAGCATCCACAACTTCTGAAGGCAAGTCGTTCCACTGATTCATTTTTCTAACTGTCAGGAAATTTGTCCTTAGTTCTATATTGCTTCTCTCCTTGATTAGTTTCCATCCATTGCTTCTTGTCCTGCCTTCAGGTGCTTTGGAGAATAGGCTGAATCCCTTCTTTGTGGCAACTCCTTGAATATTGGAACACTGCTATCATGTCACCCCTAGTCCTTTTCATTAAACTGCTATAATTATTATTGTTTTGTTGTTGTTGTTATTATTATTATCATTATCATCATCATCATCATCATCATCATTATTATTATTATTATTATTATCATCACAGTGCAAAATCACACCTACCAGTTCTTTAGCTGGTGTTGGCACCCCCAAGAGCTCAGGATGTTGTAATATATTGGCATAGCATATGTGCAGATCCAAGCATTGTGGCCTTTTGTAATTGACAGATGGAAAGTGTGTCAATGCACAGATTTTATAAGTGCCATCCAAGAGTTTTTGGTATGACACCGAATGTTCTGATAACTACTGGCAACTACCTGCTCATTTTCAACTACCTTTTCAGCTCTATGTTCCCACCAATTTTTCATTACTAGTAAACGATAATTTTTACAACTGTTCCACTGAATCATTTTGGTTACTCTTTTATACTGTTGATTATAATTGGTTTGTGTGATCTTCTTGTATGACCTGATTATATGATCCACTGTCTCTTCTGCTTTGCACAATCTGCACAATTTTTTTAAAAAAATTCTGGCTTTGATTGCATTTGTTCAAATAATTTGCTCTTGCACAGCCAAAATCAACCCATGAGCTTCTTTTTTAATGAGTTCCACTTCCCCCCTGCAAAGATCTTTTGCAGAAATTAACCATTTAATGTTTTTCTTTGCTAGCATTCTGTTTGTGTTTTCATTACTTTATTTCGATATGCAAGTTTTGTTTCCAGTAAGTTCCAGTGTTTAACTTGCAGCAATGTTTGTTCATGGCTGTCTTTTACATAATCAGCCAATGCATGATGTTCTTTCTCAACAGTTTGTTTAACTTGAAATAAATCTCTGCCTCTTTTTATGCGGGGCAGGTATAATCTATCAATATCACTATGGGGTTATAATACACATAATTAATTTCCTTGTTTTTCAGTCCAAACTGTCCAGTTCAGTTTGTGTTTGGAGAATAATGCCGGTACTGTATCACATCAAAAGTATGGCCCAAGTATTGATGGGTGTGTTTATTTTTTTGCAATTTTCTCACTCTCTGAATATATTTTTTACTAATCACATTTTCAACTTGTCCATGCTAGATGTTATCCCATTGTAAAATGTCTAGATATTTGTAGGTTTCATCAGATTTGGCCATTCGGCATTTCAGTTCCAATCCTGTTTGTGATTTTACCCAATGTATTGCTATTAATATTATTTTTCATTATTTTAACTCACTACTACTTGTTCTTTTTCTATGCCTTGCTTTTTCCACAAGGAAATAGCACAATGGGTATGAGTACAGGGAATGATATGAACATTTTCATCAGAGTTTTCCTCCTCTATACTTCTGTGTATGCTCTCCTGCCATCGGAAGAGTATTCTTCAAATGTTACATGAAGCAGATCCTAGCTCGCAAAAGCCAAGTTTTTCTTGTTGTTACTTAAGGATGTCATATGGCACCTTGTTATTATCAAGAAAGAAATCCTCATTTAATAAATGCTGTCTTTGTGACAAGTCTTAAAGCCATTCCTCATGCTTGGGAGAATTAGATTCTTAAAGACAATTTTGTCTGAGTCCAGGAAATTCACTAATCAGCCAATAAATAAAATAACAGAATGTTTGCTGCCAAAGTGATTACAGTAAGTCTCAATCAACCAATCTAATTAAAAATACGTTTTGCTGAATTTACTTCTGAAGAAACCAAAGTTTGCAGTATCTTACAGAGCTTGGCTTTCAGTTTTTCCTATTTTTTTAACTTAATGGGAAAAATGACTTCATGATCACACCCAAATTTCTTGCCTGATGGAACAAATTGTGTGAAGTTTGGTCGCTAAGCTGAAAGGAAAGGAAAGGAAGGAGGAAGAAACATAGGGGATCTAAATGTTGTGTTTGCTGCAGGCCTTAGAGCTGGCAGATCACAGCAAAAGCTTCTCAGAGCATATATCACACACAATGAACACTAAATTCAACATTCCCATTACCACACAAGACTTTCCAGGAAAAGTATTAGCCACGTCATGTTGATGTATTCATAACCACACCTATGAAATAATAGAATAGGCTGACATGGCAGCCTGTGGTTATGAGTTATGATCTTAATCCCTTTCCTTTTGTCCTGGAGACGGAGAGTTCTTTCAAATGGAAAACAAAATGCTCAATGAATAATGTAGCCATACAGCTAATTGCTAACCACAGTGCTTATGAAACAATGTGCATTGTGGGAACAAGGAGCAAAAATACATGAGCCATTTGCACCAAGTTCAACGAATGCCAGGGTCATGCTCTCTTATGCTGCAAAAAAAACTTCACGCTAATGCAGGATTGGAGTAACTCAGCTGCTCTAGTCAAGTGGCTGTTTAGTTCCTCCCCCCCACCCGACTGTGGTGACCCAGTTAGGGTTGATGCCAGAAGTAGAGTTGGTGGGATACAACCTCCCACCACTTCCTGTCCCTGTTATGTCCTTCTTGTAGGGCTGGTAGAGGTCGGTGAAATGTAACATGGACAAGCATTACAAACTTCCAACAAAAGCCCTGTTTTTGTAGGGTCTTGCTTTTTTGCCTCTATTCCTGCAGTTGAATGGTAGGATTGAGCTGGGTACTGATTGCAAGTGAGGAGGTGGTTTGGTCTTTTTATTTCCTTTTTGGGTTTTTGGTTGTTTCTTTTGAATGGGATGTAAATGTTGTTTATGTCTGTGTGCTTGTTGATGGCCAATTTTCTGAGTTGTCTTAATCTCACTAGCAATGAACACCCAGCTGAGCAGAGATTAACACCAAGATTAACATTAGACTAACAATCCAGCAGCAAACAACAGCCCAATCAAGGAACCACCAAGACCACTCCCACCAACACTGACAGGGCAAGTATATAAAATGAGAGCAAACTCCAGTTCCTTCTAGCACT
This sequence comes from Azemiops feae, assembly GCA_023970755.1. Lineage (NCBI taxonomy): Eukaryota > Metazoa > Chordata > Lepidosauria > Squamata > Viperidae > Azemiops > Azemiops feae. Next base: position 1,720,877 of record JALGBA010001447.1, read on the forward strand.
GATGCTGTTACCTAGTTTGGTAATGAAAAGTCTGCAAGAAAACAGACAAACTCAGAGAGTATCAATGACCACAGAGCCATAGTGATGCAATGGTTAGAATGCAGTATTGCAGGCTAACTCAGCCCACAGCCAGGATTTCGATCCTGACCGGCTCAAGATTGATTCAGCCTTCCATCCTTCCGCGATCGGTAAAATGAGGACACAGATTGTTGGGGCCAATATGCTGGCTCTTTAAACCACTCGAAGAGTCCAGTAAAGCACTATAGTGCTATTGCTATTGACACCACAGTTCAACCTAAACTACAAATATTCTCTTCTGTTGTAGAATGGATATAATATGGAAATAGGAAAGCACACCCCTGCTTTCTTTCTTTCTTTCTTTCTTTCTTTCTTTCTTTCTTTCTTTCTTTCTTTCTTTCTTTCTTTCTTTCTTTCTTTCTTTCTTTCTTTCTTTCTTTCTTTCTTTCTTTCTTTCTTTCTTTCTTTCTTTCTTTCTTTCTTTCTTTCTTTCTTTCTTTCTTTCTTTCTTTCTTTCTTTCTTTCTTTCTTTCTTTCTTTCTTTCTTTCTTTCGGGGTGGGGGAATATGGTGCTTATTCCAGGACAAAAGTCCAAACTCATGCTGAACTCTATATCTCTTGCTCTAAGCAAGCATACATAGAAATCAAAATCACTTTGAAAAATTGCAAATCAATTTAAAAAAAGGCCCACGTATAGTCATCCTCTCTCTCATTTTGCATTGGTTTGGTGCAACTTGGGTTTCTGACTCTCACCTTAAAGCCCTCCTGACCAGGTATGCTATGGTCCCATTCTTTGTGCAGTGTAATCCATCTTGCACAAGAGCTCATTGTCCAGGTAATTTAAATCAAGTTCCCAGAAACCAAATCCTTCCTGTTGCACATCAGTGACATTTGTGGGTCTTGAAAGTGACAAAAGCCCTTTCCTTCTGTAGCAAGACAAGAAAATAATTGCTAATAGTTTCCTTTGCTTCTCCCTCAGCCATTGTCCACGGTAAACAGAACACAACCCCCTTGGAATCTATTAGTGAATATCTGGATGCTAACATTGTAAAAGAAAGTCATTCAGAATCCAGCTCAGTGGGAGTGAGCTGGCAGGCAATCAGTCCAATCAGCCTCTGATTATTTACACCATGAACTTAAGCCCTCTGTAAGTTGATGCTTGAATGGTGGCAGAAGAGGTGGCCAAGAAAATATGATTGAAATACTGTAGGAATGGTTTTATGTTACTAAGGACAAATGTGCAGCAGAGAAAGATGGGGGAGGGAAAAGAGTACACAGTTTCTGACTGTATACTTGATCATAGGTTATCTGGACAATGGAATGTTTATTTGTTTATTTTTCACGTTTCTGGAATATTTTGATGTACAATAAAATGATCAACCCAGAACTCTCACTCGAGGCACAGGTGATCAAGTGCAAGTTATCCTGCTTCGAACACATTATGTGAAGACCAAGCTCTCTGAAAGAGGCTCTAATGCTGAGAAAGATGGAAGGGAAGAGAAGAGGACAACTAGCAGCAAGGCGGATAGACTCAGTTACAGTGCAGTGGTGAGTCGTGCACTGATCTGAAAAAACAAGTTAGAGGTAGATTGACATGGAGAAATTCTATCGATGTGATTTCTAGGCAAGTTGATGACAAATAATCAATCAACAATAAAATGATTATGCTGAACAGCCCTTAAATGGTGCTTTTGTCAGCTGAGAAGTTTCTTCAAAATATATTTCAACAGTGTTTCAGTGTCATGATTCTACTTTGTTTGAAATCCATTTGATAAATTAGTTACTAGTTGCATTCTGTCCAAGGTCATTCTTACACCCCTTAGTTGGATTCTGGCTGGGCTTTGAAGAATAGTCAGTGACAAAATCTGATTCTTCTTTCATTGTAAAGGTGGGGTATAAATGAAATAAATTAACACACCAGCAAATATATTATGTTAGGCTTATCTTGTCCTGTGGATCATTTCTCCTCTAAATACTGTTTATCAGCATAGCAGAGCCAATACTCATAGACTCATAGAGTGGGTAGGTCTTAGAAGTCTTCTAATCCAAATTCCTGCTCAATGGGGGATCTGCTGTAGCATCATTAACAGATGACTACTCTGCTTGAAAACCTCCAGTGAAGAAATAATGTAGCAGCCTGTTCCACAGGCTGACAGCTCATAGAGCCAGGAAGTTCTTCCAGTTCTTGCCTGAAGCTTCTTCCTTGTAATTTTAATGTTTGTTCTGTTCCCTCTGTGACAATAGAGTGCAAATCTACTTCCTCTTTAATGTGACAGCAAATATTTTAAGACTGTTACGATATCTTCCTTGTTTCATATCCAATTTTTTTAACCATTCCTCATAGTGCTTAGTTTCAAGGTCATGGTGCTTGGTTTTTAATCCTTATATCTGATAGAGCTATGGGAGTGGGGAGGGGAAGGATTATAGATAGTCCTCAGATTACAACCACTCAGTCAGCAACCGTTCAAAGTTTATGATGGGGCTGAACAAGACCCAGATTATGCCATCATAATCCAAGAACTGCCTCTATATGGAGCAGTCCACTTACAAAGCTGCTTTTAAAAGGCCAGTGCAAATGATACTCACTAAGAATCCAGCTGGTTTTTATATTGTGACATATCGTGTCAAAAAAACAATGTAGGAAACTGAATTAGAACAGCACATTATTTTCTGTTCATTTATTTGTGAACCAGTAAAAAACGTAATGATATTAATGCAAAGGACATTTTCTGCTTCATCCTAAATGAATTTATTTTTGCAATGTTCTTGAATCTAAGCGCATGCAGGTGCACGGGGGGGGGGGAGGGCGGGAGTATTGCATCAGTCTGTGTTTTTTTTTTAATGTGAAGTCTCATTTCATTTTGTGCAGAATAGCTTGAGAATCAGTGTGTGATGCCGCTAAACTTAATTACAAGATCAAGTGTAACATACAGATATGTGTGTCGAGTCACTAGCTTTTTGGAGGTGAGGGAATCACTGCTATATGCATAGAGATCCCTTCTTATTTGCCAGTAGTTATCTTCCTAATAAAAAATAAAGGAGTTTAGCTGAAACACATTATTGGTGTCATTTCTTAAAGTATGAACTATAAAATTCTTTGTCAGCATTTTAGTTTTGGTATATCATTAGCAGGTTCTGTTTTCCACCCATCCATTATATTATTAACTAGGAAAACAACCTACAAATGTCCTGCATGGAGTAGGAGTGGGGATCTCATCATCTCTTGCAACCTTTAATTACTGGTTTTTCCCTTCTATCAGTTCTTTCTCTTCTTGCCATTTCCAGAACACAGGCATCTGCAGTCTGCAGAAATGGATCCAGAGTCATATTAAAACGCAGGTAATGTCAGCCCATAATGTTACCTAAAACTGAATAAAATGTAGATGTAACATTCATGAGTGGGGGGTGCAGATTCTGGCATATACAAGTAGTTCTCGACTTACTGCCACAATTGAGCCCAAAATTTCTGTTGTTAAGTGAGACATTTGCTAAGTGAGTTTTGCTCCATTGTACGACCTTTCTTGCCACAGTTGTTAAGTGAATCACTGCAGTCGATTAGTTAGTAACCTGGTTAAGTGAATCTGTCTTCCCCGTTGACTTTGCTTGTCAGAAGTTCGGAAAAGGTGAATATGGACCAGTTGCCAGGCATCTGAATTTTGATCACATAATCATGGGGATGCTGCAAAGGTCGTAACTGTGAAAAATGGTCATAAGTCACTTTTTTCAGTGCCATTGTAACTTTGAACGGTCACTAAACAAACTCTTTAAGTCAAGTATATTTTATTAAGGTGCTAAGGGAATCTGTCAGTTCGTTGTCTTTATCCAGTCCATTATCCATTTTCAGTGATCTGCAACCCCTTAACTCCCTTCAGTTAAGTCCCAAAGAAAGTGATCACAATGGAATTCCTCAAATAGGGCTTTTTATAGCATGAAGTACAGGCACCTGGAGAGGTGTTCGACTGAAAAACAAAACTTTTGGATTGAGCAACAATAAAGAAAGCTTAGAACAAGGTAGGGGGAAAAAACAGGAACTTTTTTTGTAGTAAACCTTGGGGAAAACAGAGGCCTTATTACCACAGAGTATTATAAATCAAGGTGAAGGCCATGTCATTCTGGGCCTTCAGGCTGCACAGCTCCCGCTTTAGGACAGCAGGCACATAAACAGGACTGAAAGGTATTGTTGGCTTGTGAGGCAAGACTAGTGGTTGATTATTAAAGTGAAATGGATTTTTGTTTACCTCAATTTAATTTAGTTCTCCAACTGTTTAAAAGGCCAGATGAGAAGCTGGAAAGGTTATGCTAACAGGTCACCGGCTGTTGGGACAGTCAACCTTAGAACAGTAAGTCATCTGATCATTTTGCTATCTCATTCTGTCTCTCTGGCAGGCCCTTACCTGTCTGTCAGGCCTTTAGAAAGTCTTCTGTTCCTTTTGATAACATGCTCCAATGACATGGTTTCCAGTTGCTGCGAGTAGGAGGGAATACATGCAGACTCTGTTCATTTTACATTGTGTGAAGAAGCATTTACCATTCTATCTTTTTTTTCCAGCCACAATGCATTTATTACGTGTCGATGGCTGGTTATGCTGCACTCAGACAAGCAGTTCTGTGCTGTCCTCTTTCATTTCTTCAGCCAGATAGCCTCTTTACACAATCTGGTTTATTTCTAAAATATATATAATTTGGCTCTGCTGGAGAATCTTGGATCCTTGGTGGGGTGAACAGAAATCATGCTTCAAAGGCATTTAGCACACAGCTTTTGGGTATTTCCTTTGGTGTCTGCTGTGGCATAAATTAATTTGCAGTTGCCCACAAACAATTTCATGCAGCCTTCAGCAAACCTCATTATCAGCTGTGGTTGAATCCTAGGCTATCTCTTCAGCCATGATCAACATCTGTATTGTTCTGTTTCAGCCGAAGAGACATTGAGGCGAGGCAGGAGTAACAAACACAAGTCTTTATTGAGATCACGAACAGAACAGAAGACAAAATGGCGCCATGGCCTTTTATAGCCCCTTGCAAGGGACAGCATCAACCAATCAATGCAAGGCTAGTCTCCCGCCTTGCGCATGTGCACAAGGCTGGAGACAGCCTGTCTGGTCCCGGGCAACCACGTGGATTGCCCGGGCCTTCTGTAGCCTCCTGAGCCTGCTGAGTCATTCAGCAGTCCCAGGACATAACACCCCTCCCCCCTTGGATAAAACAATAAGTGAATACTTATAGTTTTAAAGCAACCTATATATACATGTTTTTTTTTGTTCAATTATCATGTTATTAATTCTAACACAATTATGCCTGCACACAGGCAGACCCTTATACCTCATATTGTTTCTGGTTATCAATAGAAACCCTTCTGTGAGTGTCCAGAGTTCTAGAGAACTAGTAAGCCTCCCTAATACTTGACAGGAACCTCACATAGTCCTTTAGATGCTTGGGTGGACCTTTGGCCCTCTCTGACCTTCTTGGAGCCAGCGTTGGTGCCTGGCGTGCCACCTCGCCTGTTGGGCTAGGCAAGCCAGGACTTTGATGCCCCCAAGACCCAGGCAACCCTCCAGACTGCTGACTGGCTGGATCCGCTAAACCCAAACCAGAGTTCCTTGGTGGGGTGGAATTCCCCAAATCCACAATGGACCCCTCTTGGGAACACTGCCCTTCGAGCCCAAGACCAGCAGATGGAGTGGCCTGAGGAACTGATTGACTGCCATGTCCCAACGACCCGGTGCCTGTGCCAGACTCAGGAGCCACCTCCATGGCAAAACCCCCTTCAGGAACATGTGCAGGAACATTTGAAAGTCCACCTTGGCGGAGAGACTGTGGTCCACAATCGTAATTGTGGTCCTCCTCCCCCCCCACAGAGCAGAGCCAGGGGCGGAAGAGTGGCTGGACAACCTCCAGTGCAGTTGGTCAATGTGACATCTGATCACATGACCATCATCCAAGGCCACTTCGTATGATAGTGGCCCAGAGATCTTGCATACTACTGCTGTCACCCGGAGATGTCCAGGTCCATAGTTCCTTGCCCAGACCGGATCGCCCACCTGTAGTCTCTTAGGTGCCCGCGGTTGTGACACCTGTGAAGCCACCCGGTCAGGGTGCAACCTGTCCAGCTTAGTGATGAGTCTGCGACCCCAGCGGAGTTCAGCTGGGCTTTTCCCAGTGGCAGTGCAAGGTGTAGTGCGGTGACAAAGAAGAAAGTCAGCTAACCTGTGATGCCAGTTTCCATGAGTGATTCTCTTTAAAGCATCTTTGGTAGTACACACCATACGCTCAGCTTGACCATTGGAAGCTGGATGAAACGGTGCAGATGTGGCATGCCGGATCATGTTCGCTTGAAGGAAACCCTGAAACTCAGAAGATGTGAATTGGGGTCCGTTGTCTGAGACAAGGACATCTGGAAGACCATGTGAGGCGAAGATGCCTCTCAGCACCTGGATGGTCCTGGCAGTAGTAGTAGAGGATACAGGAACAACCTCTAGCCACTTGGAATGGCTGTCCACGAGGAGAAGGAAGAATTGCCTGTGAAAGGGCCCAGTGTAGTCGATGTGTACCCTCGACCATAGTGTGTGTGTCTCCTCCCACCGATGTACAGGGGCCTGGGGCATTTCTGGCCTTGACTATTGGCAGACTTGGCACCCATGCACCTGGGCCTCGATCTCTTTATCGAGCCCAGGCCACCAGAGGTGGGTACGTGCTAGCGCCTTCATCCGGACTATTCCCGGATGTCCCACATGCAGAGAGAGCAAGACTCTAGTCTTACTTCCTACAGTGTGTGTAAGACAAGAAAGAGTACGCATGTGAATAAGCTATCCAGAGTAACTGAGAGTGAGTGGATGGCCAATATAAATTTTATAAATAAATAAATAAAAGGAAGGGGGGGATTGGTCTTGTTTTCTTAAAATACTTCTTAATGAATGTAACTTGGAAATAAAATTGAGGTGGAAACATATAGGAATTGCTAGAGGTATGTAAAAAGGAAATTTAACAACCAAATAATTAAATGAATGAAAAATACAAATAATACGATTGGGTCAATTAATTCTTTTTCTCACACATTTTTATAACTTGATATGATCTGCCTCCTTTTACAGTACAAAAAAAATAGAAAAAGCCCAATAGACCTTTCCAGGCTAATCAACTTTATTAACATATTTATACTGACCATACATCCTTTGCTATAAAGCAGGGGTCCCCAACCCCTGGTCCGCAGGAACCAGGCCACAGAAGCGAGCAAACCCCCATCCATGCACGGGCGAGATGGACGCTCCCCCCCAGGTCCACGGAAAAACTGCCCTCCGTGGAACTAGTCCCTGGTGCCCAAAAGGTTGGGGGCCACTGCTATAAAGGACAAACCTTTATTTCAGAAAACCATCCTTTAGATTTATTTATCTTTCTTTAATTTATTTAATTTAATTATTTATTTTCTGGACCTAGCTCTTGAATTCTCCTTTGTAAAGCATACTATAAGCGTACTGTTTTATTAAACTCCTTTGACTTTCTGCCCTCTCCCCACCACTCAATATGACTCTCCTCCTACAGTGGTGGGATTTTTTATTACCATCAAATGTTTGGTATGGCCTGGAACCAAAAAGAATATGTACACCTCTGTCTTGAAGAAATTAGGAAGGTAAAGATTTACATTCCCACACTGATAAATTGCCCTTTTATTTCTTATTTGTTTGATTTATCATATTTGGACTTTCTCTCTTCAAAGTCTTAATTAATTTATAGCAAATATTAAAACCTTAAATCATATGAAATCATTTGTTCTCCACCTACAAAACAAATAAAAATCCAATAAGAAAAAAAACATTAAAAAGTCAATAGCCAAAAGCTATTTGGTTTGAAAAAATAAAACCAAAACTTGATTTATATGGTTAACTGCTTTCAACTAGCTTTTGTACTAACACTGAGAGGTGCTCAGATAATTCATTTCTCTGACTAGTCATTCTTTTGACATAAAAAAGTATTTGCTGATGAAGGTTTATTTATTTATCAAATTTACATGACTAAGATGATAATATCAGCAATCACCCATTTCTTGGGTTGATGCTATAATATATTAGCGCTCTCTGACTCATTTGGTTTTACTAGAGCTAGAAAACTTGGTGGTTTTTAGAGAAATTGTACAACAGTCCACATGCAGTAAACTCCCCAAAAAATATTCCTAGTACCTACCTAGGGCACTAGAAGTCATATAATTTGATACTGTGCAGAAATCTGCCGTCAGATTCCCAAGTTTTCCTTCCTTCTGCAATATACCTGGTTTTCCAACTCTGTTCCAGGATCCTTTTGAATTATTATTGTTGGTGCAGAGAGTTCTGTATCTTTTCAGAAAAGGCAGGCACAGCCACACTTCTCTGTGCATTAATGATTCTCCTGTGGAGATGGTTACCAGCATCAAATTCCTGGGTGTGCAGCTAACGAGTAGGCTGACTTGGTCGCTAAACAGTGAGAAACTGGTGAAGCGGGCACAGCAGCGCCTGCATTTTCTGCGCCGCATGAGAAAAGCACATCTTCCTTCCCCTGTCCTGACCACTTTCTACAGGGGGACAATCGAGAGCATCCTGTCATACAGCATCACAGTCTGGTTTGGAGGCATCACTGCTTCAGACAGGAAGGCAGTGCAGAGAGTGGTGAGGATGGCCGAAAAGATCATTGGCAGTTCCCTCCCTACCATCCAGGACATAGCACAGAAGCGTTGCTTGAGCAGGGCCCGCAAGATTTTCTGGGACACTACACATCCTCTCCACAACCTGTTTTCCCTGTTACCTTCTGGGAGGAGGCTTCGTGGTATCCGTAGCAGAACATCCAGATTCAGCCATAGTTTCATTCCATACAGCATTAACCTTGCGAACTCTCAAACTTCCTCCCTGCGTTATATATTCAAGATGGACAGTATTTAATATTTATTTGCTATGTATATGTAGGGATGTGGGTCTATATATATGTTGTACATAGTATGTTTAGGTGTGTGTCATGTATATGTTTCACTTTGAGAGCGGGCAACTAAATTTCATTATTTTATGTGTGCCATTGTGCCCACAATATAAAAAATGACAATAAAGGTTATTTATTTTTATTTATTTATTTTGTTGTTGTTCTCCATCATGCTGTATGCATGGGATAAGGTGTGGGGCTTTCTCAAACCAAACTAGATGACTGCAAAGCTGATGGAGAGACAACAGTTTCTCCTGGGATTTAAGGCAAGCCAGGAAAACTGGAACAAAATAGGATTGTTACTTTCCTTCCCAAACACAGAATGCATATTATCAAAATCTAACTTTTCTTCTTCTGTGAATAAAACATTACAATAAAATAAATGATTTCCCCCATCAAATTGAATTTAAATGGTTAAAAAACAATTGCAGAGCAAGTTTTCGGCAGAGCAGTGATGGGTCCCATGAACTCCATCATAGTTCAAATTATGAGAGGAAAAATATAGAAAAGGTAAGCTTATTTATATCAAACCAGAGACAAATTTTAATGTGCTTCTATTCTCATTCTTCTGCCCATCTGCAGATCCTGTCCAAACAAAATAGTTTAATCTCTTTCTAATTTGGTAGCCAAAGCCATAAACATGAGGTAGCCAAAGCCATAAACATGATGCTTTTTGAAAATTGGTGTAGCGCCACCCCTGTAGGGACCACTTAAGTCCGGGCCCTCCCAACCTCCCCTCCAAGTGGCCACCAGCCGAAAGAGGTCTCTCACGTTGACGCCTCTGTCTAATAGGGCACATAACACGGTGGTATTCAGTCACAATCGGCAGCCACGCACATGGGGTGGTGATGGTCGCTCTCGATGGTGACTCACTTGGGATGATGGTGGTTGATCTCAGGCAATAAGAACTTACAGGGAAGATGGTAGTCAATCTCTAATGACAACAACATGCCCAGAACGATGTTAATCAGCCTCTGGTGATGGGAACTTGCCTAAAACGATGGTGGTCAGTCTCTGGTGACAGCAACTTGCCTAAAGCAATGGTAGCCAGTCTCTGGTGACAACAACTTGCCCAGAACAATGGTGGTTAGTCTCTGGTGACAGCAACTTGCCTAAAACAATAGTAGCCAGTCTCTGATGGCAACAACTTGCCCAGGACGATGTTAATCCGTCTTTGATGACAACAACTTGGCTAGAATGATGGCAACCAATCTCTGCCACTGGCAGAAGCCTCCCTTGTCCGCTCTCCTCTCCCCTCTCTGACCTCACTCCATGTAATCCCTTTTTATCTCCTCCAGCTGATCCTATAAAGAAAAAAAAACCTTACCTCCCACTAAAGATGTATGTCAAACTCTTCCCTAACTTACTCCAACGAGGGAAAGGAATTAAAACTCCCCAAACTACCCTCTCTCCCTCTCTTCGTCTGGCCTACCCACAACAAAAGAGAAAGAAACAATAAAACTTCACCTTTCCCCATCCCCCCCCTCTCTCTGCCTGGCCTGCATCAAACAAACAGCTCAAACCAGCCACTCTCACCCTCTCTCTCTCTCTCTCTTTGCCTGGCCTGCTTCAGGCAAACAGCTCTGGCAAGCAACTACCACTCTCTCTCTCTCTCTGCCTGGCCTGCTTCCAGCAAACGGCTCAAGCAACTACTCTCACCCTCTATCCCTCCCTGCCTGGCCTGCTTCAAGCACACAGCTCTAGCAACTACTCTCACTCTCTCTATCCCTCCTCCTTTCATCCGGCTGGCCTGTAACGAAGCAAAAAAACCAAACTGAGGTGTCAGAATTTTGCCTGGTGGTATCACTTCTTCTGTGCTCTGGCCTAGGGCATCGTATGTCAATCTTTTAATTGGATGTATCACCCGTCTTGGTCTCTGTACTTTGGGCTCGGCGATAATATGAGGGTCATCCTCCCATGACTTTCCACCTCCAAGGGTCTCTGGGGCTGGGGGCCCATGATCTAACTCTGGCAGTTGTGTAGCATGTGGAATAACTGGGCCTATCTCTGTAGACTCCTCTAGCCCTAGGGCCTCTGGAGCTAACAGCACTTCCTCCTGTCCCGACAGCTCCCCAGACTGCTCATCCACCTCAGATTCTCTAAAGGCTTCCCCCCATTTCCAAGCTTTAAGTATCGCCTCAGGAACATCTGGTCTCAGTTGTTCAGGCCCCACCTCAACATCTAATGCAGGGAGGGTGGCTCCAATATCTTCCGATGACCACAACCAGCCCATACAACCCTCTTCCTCTTCAGAATCCTCCTCTTCTCCTTCCATGGGTGGATCGGGTTGTGCTCGAGTCTCTAGTCTCCTCCCTATTGAGCAAGGTTCAGTTGCTTTTGCAACAACTGGCTGGGGGACTCATGTTGCTTCATTTAAAGGCAATAAATGGTTTCAATGCCATGCTTTCAATGGCCTGAGCTCCCCTCTGGTCGAATCCGATATACTGGCATTCCCTATAAGTTCTCGCTGACAATGTACAGCTGAGAGCCCCATCGATCTGCCAGTTTATGCTTCCCAGGGAGGCCCAGATTCCTCAGTAATACCCGGTCACCAGGTTGCAAATCCTGAACCCTCACCTCAGGTTATAGTTCCTCTTATTTCTCTCTCCCAGACTCATGCAATGAGTGAAGCCTTTTCATCTGCCATCTTCAAGTTCCTCCTCAGCCTATCTACATAATTGCAGTGTGACCTAAATGAGATCTCATCCATTGAAATGCCAAATGCTATATCTACTGGCAGTCAAGCCTCCCTACCAAACATCAGTCTATATGGAGAGTACCTAGTGGCATCATTTTTCGTGCTGTTATATGCATGTACAACAGTGGAAATATGCTGTGTCCAATGTTGCTTCTGTTCTGCAGTCAGCGTCCCCAGCATGTCAAGAAGGGTACGATTAAAGGTTGTGGGTCTCCTTGTGGATGATAGGAGATGGTGCGTGACTTCCGGATGCCCAATATGTCCAATAGTTGTTTAACAAGCCTGCTTTCAAAGTCTACCTTGGTCAGAATGTATGCGCTGAGGTAGCCCATAATGTACAAAAAACTTTTCTACAAGTACTTTGGCTACCATTGTGGCACGCTGGTCCTTTGTTGGGAAAGCTTGTGCATAACGAGTGAAATGATCAGTCACAACCAATACATTTCCTCGCCCACTTGTATCCGGTTCCAGACAGAGAAAGTCGATACAAACTAGATCCAAGGGCCCATAACTTTGCAGATGGCCCATTGGTACAGCCCTGGAAGGTAAGGTCTTTCTTTGGATAGAACGTAGGTAGGATCGACGCGAAAACCCCAGCTTCTTACTCTCTCTTCGATCAGCTGGCTCAGAACGGCAAACTCCACCAAGTCTTCTCTCTTCCTCCCTTCTATCGGCTTCCTCCTCCTTTTTCTTCCCTCCTCCGAGCCATGCCTCACCGGCAGACCCATGGCAGCTACCAGAGCTCCTCATCTTCCTGCCTAACCGGCAGGGCTCCTGCAAAGCCTCTCAGCTGGCCCCATTCTTACCCCAACTCTGCTACATTGGTCAAACCGATGATTAACAACTGTAATGAATTCTATTTCAAGACAATGTAAATGTGTGTGCTCAAACTTTGGAGGTGTTCCAGGGACATCATTTATCTTAAGGGCATCTCTTTTTGCTTCCTTTTGGGGCTTAAGCATTTTGCCTTGACTTTCAGGCTACAAAATATTCTTCTCTAGTGATCAAAGAAACGGCCTTTATACACATATATGTGTGTACATATATATACATATATAATACAGACTTGTATGGCTAATCATGATGCAATAGTCAATTTTGTAATATATGAAAGTAGTCTTCAAAAGAGCCCATAGTTATAAATCTATAGTTAGTAAACAGAGACTGTTCTGTTCTTGCAAAGAAGACATCGAGACGAGGCTGGTTCACAACAAAGCACAACAATGGCCACTGGCGTTTTATATCCCCTTGCAAGGGGATACACATCCAATCATTGCAGGCCGTTCTCCCGCCTTGCGCATGCGCGCAAGGCTGGAGACAGCCTGTCTGGGTCCCGGGCAGACACGTGGTCTGTCTGGGTCTCTGCAGCCTTCCTGCAGCCTTCCTGAGCCTTGCTGAATCACTCAGCAAGGCCCAGGACATAACACCCCTCCCCCATTGGATTAAACAATATGATATGCTTAGTTATTGTTTAACACTTTACACACAAACACATCATAGCAGGCCGGTTGGCAAATTATACATTCAACCTTTACTCTTGCAACCCATTACCTTCAGTTCCCTGCTATACACACGGACCTTTACCTTTTGACAATATTAACATTGTAGCACTACAAGTGTTTTCCTCAGATGGCAAGGACTAGTAAACCTCCTGTATAGTAAACAGGGACCTTACATAGTCCTTTAAATGCTTAGGAGGACCCTTAACCTGCTCTGATCTCCGAGGAGCCAGATTAGGTGCAGGTGTAGTTGTAGATGTAGAGGTAGGTGTTGAATTAGGAATAGGTGCCTGGAGTGCCTGCTTCCAGGTTGCGCAAAACAAACCAGGACTTTGTCGCCCAGAAGACTCAGGGGTTCCCCCTGACTGCTGACTGGCTGGATCCACCAAACCCAAACCAGAGTTCCTTGGTGGGGTTGAGTTCCCTGAGTCCATTGGTGGGGTGGAGTTCCCCAAAATTCCATCGGACTCCTCTTGGGAACACTGTCCCTCGAGCCCAAGACCAGCAGCAGGAGTAGCCTGAGTAGCCGATTTACGGCCATTTGCCCCTAGCCAGGGACCTCTGCCAGAGTCAGGAGCCACCTCCATGGCAAGACCCCCACCAGAAACATGTGGAGGAACATTTGGATAAGCGCCCTCGTGGAGAGACTGTGGTCCACAATCGTAATTGGGGTCCCCCTCCCCCCCGACAGCAGAGCCAGGAGCGGACACATGGCCAGGAAGCCTCCAGCGCAATTGGTCAATGTGGTGTCTAAGCACACGACATCCTCCAAGGCCACTTCGTAGGACAGTGGCCCAGAGACCTTGCATACCACAGCAGTTACCCAGAGATGTCCATGCCCATAGTTTCTGGCCGATACCGGATCACCCATTTGGAGTCTCCTAGGTGCCCGCAGTTGTGACACCTGTGAAGCCACCCAGTCTGGGTGCAACCTGTCCAGCTTAGTGATGAGTCTGCGACCCCAGCGTAGTTCAGCTGTGCTCTTTCTTGTAGCTGTGCAAGGTGTGGTGCGGTGTGCAAGGAGAAAATCGGCTAACCTGACACATGGCCAGGAAGCCTCCAGTGCAATTGGTCTATGTGGCGTCTAAGCACACGACCATCCTCCAAGGCCACTTCATAGGACAGTGGCCCAGAGACCTTGCATACCACAGCAGTTACCCAGAGATGTCCATGCCCATAGTTTCTCTTTAATGCCTCCTTGGTGGTACGCACCATGCGTTCAGCCTGACCGTTGCTGGCAGGGTGAAACAGAGCAGACATAGCATGTCGGATCATGTTCGCTTGAAGAAAAGCCTGAAACTCAGAAGAGGTAAATTGGGGACCATTGTCTGAGACAAGGACATCAGGAAGACCATGGGAAGCGATGATTCCTCTTAGCACCTGGATGGTCCTGGCAGTAGTAGTGGAGGATACAGGAATGACCTCTAGCCACTTGGAATGGCTATCCACGAGGAGAAGGAAGAATTGCCCCTGAAAGGGCCCAGCGTAGTCGATGTGTACCCTCGACCATGTGTATGTGTCTCCTCCCACCGATGTACAGGGGCCTGGGGCATTTCTGGCCTTGACTGTTGGCAGACTTGACACCCATGCACCTGGGTCTCGATCTCTTTATCGAGCCCAGGCCACCAGAGGGACAGCATCAACCAATCAATGCAAGGCTAGTCTCCCGCCTTGCGCATGCGCACAAGGCTGGAGACAGCCTGTCTGTTCCCAGGCAACCACGTGGACTGCTCGGGCCTTCTGCAGCCTCCTAAGCCTGCTGAGTCATTCAGCAGTCCCAGGACATAACATGTATTATGTCACTTTATCCTTGTCCTAGGGGTGGCTACTATCAAGCAGGGTGGTAACAAGAAGAATAAGGGGAAAGTCTTACTAGTCATAGAATTATAATGTATAGTTCAAAAAACATCACATAAGGTGCAATGTGCATTCCTTAACTGGTAGATCCCAATGTAAACTTAGTATGTTCCATGTCTATGGAATTTTGAGTGACAGAATGGGAGGCAAAACATATATTATGTACATTAATTATATACATTAAATATACATTAAACTTATATTAGAATTATACACCGCCCAGAGTAATTGATTGAGATGGGTGGCTATAGAAATTGAATGAATGAATGAATGAATGAATGAATGAATGAATGAATGAATGAACAGATACATAAATAAATACACAGGTGTGTGATGGGGAAAGGAAATGGAACAGTCCCCAGCATGCATTCTGTGCATTAGTTATACCGTTTGATGCAATAGATCTCATATAGTTTTGAAAGAACTGTAGCTGTTGTCAGCGGTCTTAATGTTTTCAAAAATAATAGTTGGGTTTGAATTTGGGTGTGTTGTTTTTTACCTGAACATAGCAGTTTGGAAGGATGGTGAAATGGGGCCACTCTTCTCAAATGAGATGAATGATCTACTGCAAAATAGAACTTCTATCTCTTATGTATTTGGCACATTGAAGGTATTAAAAAAAATGCTCAAAAACAATATGCAAATTGATACTGCTTTCACTTTTTAAAGATTTTATTGAATATTACTGTTCAAAAAAATAGAAATTAATACAAACTACCAGAAATAGAAAAAGAAATTGAAAATGTAGAAAAGAAAAAAGAGATAGAAAAATAGAAGAAAAAGAAAAGAAGAAAAATATAAAGAAGTAATTTTCCCCTTCATTTTTACAAATGAAAAACATTTTGATAGTTTAACATGGTTGCTTTTCCCATACCTCTTCTCTTGACTGTAAACAGAAACATAAAACCTCATAATTTGTTCCTAGTCAGCAAAAGTCTAGTAAAGTCTATCAGAAATAACTATATATCCATTTTAATCTTCATAAAATAAGCCAATGCTATATTCCTTCCCTATACTTTAACAATCTTGGCTTTTAATCCCTTCAAATAATATTCTCAAATTTGATTTTTTTTAAAATCTTCTCTTTGTCTCTTTTAAGCAAACCCTACAAAATTTTAACAGATCTCTTTTGTAAATCCAGTAAAAGAGAGTTGTGAAAATCATTACTCTGATTTGATATTTCTATGTTCTTTTCAGATATCAGAACAACTGGTTTCAGTTGTATATCCAGTATATCATCTTTTTCCACATCATTATAATTTGTAGGGAAGTGCAATGAAGAATTAAAGCATCCAATAACATGTGAGCATAGCCATAGAAAAGAGCATTGTATTCTGATTAGAGAAATCAGTGTTTTTATATCATTAAAAGATTTATTCCTGATGTTTGTTTTCAAATAAAAAAGGGGAGGGTGGAGAGATTTCAGGGCATTAGTGGAACTTAGCCAGGTATATTGAATTATTAAGATAAAATTTCTATGTTTTTATAGCACTGAAAACATACAAAGGATGGAACTTTCTCCTTGATAACAAGTGATATAACTAGTGACAATTTGTTCATTGTATTCAGCATTAATATCTCAAAAAAAACCAAAAACCAACAATCTCAGGTTGCAAAAACACTTAGATCAACCTTATCAGTGATCTGGAGCACCAGTTTCAGCTTCCTCGTTATATAGCCAGAGGATACTTAATTCATACTGAGTAGGAAAGCTAATCTGATAATATTAATTCACTGTATAATCTTGTCCAAGTTGTATATTAGCAAGCTAGTACTCAAGGCTTATCTCTGTCTCTGTCAACACATCACTAGCAAGGCACCTTCATACACTTCACAAAAGATTTAAAATTTATAAAGCTTTCAGTTCATCTCATGACCTGATTTTCCCATTGTACTAGGCCGTGAACAATTTTTAAATGGCTGGGTTTGTATAATAAGTTATAAACCCTGGGTTACAAACCACAATCACAACATTTTAAACCAAAAAAAAGAAAAGAAAACTTGATTATAGTTTAGAATGTAATCTGATAAAAAATCTCGATCTTTCTTAACATGCCCATGCCATTGTGGAGCTTCTGGCCTATTGCTTTGGATTTTGCTGCCAATTTAATTTTCGTTAACTCCTGAACTTTGGATAATCAGTCCCGGTTCATCCATAAGGCATGACTGCAACCTCTCTAATTCTAGATTCTTCTATCTCAAATGTATTTGCAGTTATGTGGAAATTGTGATCCAGTAGTATAAAAATAGAAACAGTGTTGGGATGATTTGATCTAAACCTGATTTACTCACTAAGTAAATTCTCACAATGTACTGAACCAGATAGATCTCAATGTACTGAACCAGATAGACTTGAACACTGGACCAGTGGTGGGTTTCAAATATGTGAACAACTGGTTCTCTGTGTGGATGTCGCTTCCGGAAGTCCATTCTGGGCCTGGGCAACAAAACATTAGCTACTGGTTCTGCCGAACTGGTGCGAACTGGCTGAATCCCACCACTGCACTGGACCCTATCTAACAAAATGAAATTAAATGTAGAAAATGTAGAAAACACCTGAGCAAGAAAAACCAAATGTACAGGTACAGACTAGGTGAAACTTGGCTCAACAGCAGTAATTGTGAGAGGGATCTTGGAGTCTTAGTCGACAATCACTTAAATATGAGCCAACAATGTGCTGCAGCTACCAAAAAATCCAATGCAATCCTAGGCTGCATTAATGGAGGGACAGTATCAAGATCACAAGAAATGATACTACCGCTTTATAATGACCACACTTGGAATACTGCATTCAAGTTTGGTCACCACAGTGTAAAAAGAAGACAGTGCCATAAAAAAGAAGGGATCAACCTATTTTCCAAACCATCAGAAGGCAAAACAAGAAACTAATCAAGAAGAGAAGCAACCTAGAAGTAAGGAAAAAGTTCCTGACAGTAAGAACAATCAACCAGTGGGACAACTTGCCTTCAGAAGTTGTGGGTGCTCCAACACTGGAGGCTTTCAAGAAGAGACTGTACAGCCACTTGTCAGAAATGGTATAGGCCATAGGGTCTCCTGTTTGAGCAGGGGGTTGAACTAGAAGGCCTCCAAGGTCTCTTCCAACTCTGTTATTTTGTTATTACCTAATCACACCGGCTGGGTTTGGACAACATGTTGGGATAGAACATGGTGGCTAGTCTGTGCTTAGTGTCTCATGCAAACATAGCCATTTACACACATGAAGAAAATATCACTGAAATTACAGGAAATTCCTATAGTCCTATATTAAGGCCTATTCTTTCACAATATTTAATTATGGTAAAGTTGATCAGGCTAGCAGAACTGCCCACTACAAGTAGGTGTCTCTGCATATTAAAGGCAATACATAGGGACAGAGTTAATTACCTCCCACTCATTTGCTCTGCCTGCAAGTAGACGCTTGCTGTTTTCAGCATGCCTGGAGCGTTCATCAGCCTGTCATTTTTGCTACAATTTATGGTTGCTAAGAGAGACCAATTTTTTTCTGTGGTTTCAGATAAATGGAAGGATTCAGAGAAGGGCAAAGAACATGAACAGGAGTTCAACAAAGAGAAAGTGAACAGAGAATGTTTAGCTTTGAGAATAAAAATCAAGGGGAATAGGATACTAGTCCCCAACTACTTGAAACAATGCTATAAACAATGCTACAAAACGTATTTTGAATCCTCTCAGAGGGCAGAATAATGGATTTAAATTATAGGAATGTCTGGGAAACAATCCCACAGAGCAAAATTCTATGAACTCTTCCAGTTCTATGATTCTACGATTTTAGTTAATTCAAAGCTAACTAAATTTTTAGTGTTTTTTTTAGTTGTATTAAATGTTGTGTCAGTGACAATGGCAGATAGGGAGTGCAATAATAAAGTTTGAAAAGTGATACATTTTCTTCTAAAACCTTCCCAGACCAGAACATTGTATAAATATATGCATGGACATAATCAAAATTCTTATTTTAAGTTCAAGAAAAGTAATCCTGGAAATAAAAAATAATTAAGAAAGATGACATGAAAAAAATCAATCTTCCAGCCAAGCTTGGTCTTTTTCATCACTGAAACACAGAAAAGTCCTTGGCACGCAGATTGGTTTATTAGAATATATCTACAGTAAATAAATCCATCCACTTACAAGTATTACCTGAAAATATTTAAATGACTACAGAGAACATGTTCTTCACCCCTGAGGGTCTTCCATCAAGAAATGTAAATGTTTTCCTGATCAGTGATAAGCTTTATGAAAGCTTCAAGAACAAATTATTCCTTTCTATGAGTACAATCATATTTTAATCTTATTAAGTCCTGCCAATTTTGGGGGAGGCGGGGCAGGGGGAAGTAGATCAGGTTTATCAAGTAGGGAATTTGGGAAAGAAGAGTATTCATTTCATTGGCTTCTGCTTAATAGAACAATTCACTTAATTGTTGCAAAAATAACAGCTTTTGATTTCTTTTCATTTTTTTTCTTCATCTCTTCCCAAAATACCCTTCAAAGCTTTGAGATATCTCTTTTGTAAATCCACAATAAGAAAGCTATCCCAGTCACTCTTCTGGCTTATTCATATATTCCTTTTAATTTTTAAAAAAATCAGCCAATTTCGTTTATATATCTAATGTATCTTATTTATCTACATTATTCTTGTAACCTGTCATTTTTAAATTCACATTTAGATCAGCCTCAGTCTTCTCCAGTAAAATGTGTTTCTCTTCTATAACTTCTTTTATATCCAGTTTTATGAAAGCAAACAATCGTAAGAGTAATATCTGAGTGCATTGTTCCCATATATCCTTAAATCCTTTCAAAATTATATTGTGGCTTATTCTGTAGTAGTGGGTCTCTTTTCCTTTACTTGTAATCTTTATTTCTGACTGTTTCCACTAGTGTACAACCTTCAAAGTCCCATCTCATCAGGTTTTTGTTTTCCTAAGCAACAGCATTTTCTCACAGGAAAGTTCTTACACAATTTCAAAATCTTTATTTTTTCAATAGAATTCTAAACTGTCACTTTTCCACACGAAGGATTATTTTAATTAATTTTAAAATCTTATTTCAAATTCATTTGGCCCTGCCGTTTGTTTATAACTTTCCAAAATCAGCACTCTAATCACCCTTTTTTTCCGTTTATTCCAAACTAAGATTTTTTTTAAGTCCGTGAACTTGCATAAAACTTCTTTCACTAAGAAAGAGACTCACAGAGTGTAATGAAGCTTGCCATTCTGAAAGTTCCTAATATCCAAAAACCAGTTAGCAAGCAATTTCCAGAAGTGATTAAAAAAGGAAGCATGTGAATCCTGTATCCATAAAAGCACCACAGATAGGGCTTGGGGCAAGATGGTCATCCCTCAGCTCCCAGACCCTTAAATCACTATCTTGCAGTATTTTCACAGGGAGCTACTGCATGGAATACATGTGGGCCATCCTGAATCTCTCTTGTCCAGAGAAGAATTCCCAGAAGTCGGTTCCATTCACTGGCTCTTCATTCCACAGTGGTCATCAGCTCTGCTCTCAGTGGTATCGTCTTCAGTTCACCATTGTTTCCCTGGAAATCTCCACTGCATTTTTGTTTTTCAGGAGTTGTTCTATTGTCACTGTTAAGTCCTGTTCATGAGAAACAGATAAATACTTTTTCTTCTAATCTATTGGATAAATGTGAAAAATTATGTACTCAAAACTGAGAAAGTAATAAATTAAATTATATCCTTCTCTCCATCATAATGTTTATTAAGATAATTTATTCCATACTGATAAAAGCAGAACAGAGGTAGGGATATTAAGCAAGATCACAAGGAGGGATGGAGGTTAAACCTTCATCCCAAGCTTTGGGTGTATGTGACAAACAGGTGTTTGTTTTACTCCTGCATCTATGAATAGCATGATAAATCATCCTGGCCTATTTTTGTGTTCCTCCAAAGGTTTCCATTAGGCCCAGTGAGCCAATGTCTCCAAGAGATTGTTAGATCTGACAAAATGTCACTCAGAAATAGGTCAAAACCTGTTCTCTTTCATTCCAGAGAGCAGGACAGAGAACAATAGTTTTAAGATACAAGAAGGCACATTCTATTTGAATTTTAGAGTTAAAAAAAACACCAAATAAGACGGTGAGCATTTCTTGTAATTTGGATTCCTGAGAGGTTGGACTCAATGATCTCTTCCAATTCTATGATTCCTTAATTTTATAACGGAAAAAAGATCTGTGGTGGTCCTGATCACTAGACTGTAAGACGAGCATCTTTCTGAGCACTTTAATTACAGTTAAATTACAACGATAAGTTTGAATTGGCTAGAACTCACAGTGTTGTCCTGGACTATTGTGGAATTTGATAGGAAATCTATTAGTCATGCGTAAAGGATTTGTAAGGATCGCTTTTTGTGAAATATGCCTCTTGAAATGGCAATTTAGATGTAAATGCTATGACTTGATCTAGTTCTTGTTTTGTTTATTAGAATTATTTCCTGCCTCAAAGCAACAAATATAGCATTCCTGCACCAAATTTCTTTATAACAACAATCCTGAGAGGTAGGTTGGGATGAAAAGAATAGCCCAAAGTCATCAACTGAACTTCCACGCTGAAGGAGACTTTTACCCAGGTTTCCTCCGAACAGCTCCGATATCTATTACATCTGCTTTTCTCTAAACAAAGTCCCCTCCTTCCCCAAACTTAATCTTTTTTAGACATTTTGGACTACAGTTCCTATTGCTGCAGCCAAGCCTCGTTAGGGAATACAGGACACAGATGGTGTATCTAAATACATACCTGATTTTTAATAAAAGAAGCATGAGAATAAATATATTACTCGTGGAACTCTGTACAATTCTCCTCAATAACCGTTCCACTGAGTTCAATGGTGCATATTCAGGTGACAACATTTGTCCCCTCAGACTTTGAGGAATGCTGAAGCCAGAAACCACATGGTTAATATCAAAAGGGCCAGCCCTCGTCCCTGCTGCTTTATGATTGGCTACCAGTACTTAGCTTCATCCTTTTCATACTAGCTGTTGAGCTGCAAGGTGGTAATGTGTTGACACAGAGAGAAAGAGAGAGAAACACAAAGAGCATCTACAGCAAGCAGCAACACAGATTTTTGTGGAAGCGAGGCCAGGCAGGGGTGCAGGAGCCCTGTCCCTCTTGCTCTCCAACCATGAAGGGCAGACTGAAAGGAGCCTGGATCCTCTCCTTGCTCTTGGCTGGTTTATTTCAGCCCAACCTGGGACAGGAACAACAGGAGGTAAGACATTGTAGCACTGTTTCAAGGAGGGGGGTGCCTGAACTGTGGGGAAGAAGGCTGTCATCAGACCAGACAGGTGATGCTTTCTGATTCTACATCAGACAGTGTTTGCCTGCAGACCCAGAGGCCTTAGAGTATTTGTGATAGAGTAATGATGCAGACATCTTAGGAATCTATAGCTACTAGCAGTCAATCCGAACTGATTAAATGAGGGCCAAATCCACTCCTCCAGAGTCACACTAATAGAAAGAGAATGATTGAAATGAATCCCAATTTAGTTTAGTCAACTGGCATTATTTTATTTGAGCATTGTTATTGTCTGTAATAGTGGCGAATATCTATAGCTGGGATGTAGGATGAGGGTGAAGGTCCGTTCTCCGAGCTTGTGGGTTGGTTTCTGAACATTTCGTTACCAGGCTAGGTAACATCTTCAGCAGAGTTTATTGGTATTGTATTGTATATGTAACAAAGTGTATTGGGGGTTGGCATTTATTTATTACAATAACACCCATGCTTGAACCTCTACTGTCAGACTACATCAAAGGATAAAGAAAGTATTTTTCCCAGCATAAACCAGCAGCTCCCCAATAACCAGTGAAAGGTAATGAGGGTGTTTGCCTAGTGATAGTTTAGTGTACAGTCCTTTCACCCCTGAGATTTTATCTGTTGGCTACAATAAAAGCAATTTGCGACCTCAGCAAGCTTGATTCAACAAGAAGGGAGATATGTGTACATTTTCCAGCCTGATTAAATAAATGCAATCTTGTAAATTTCATCTAGGATTAGGGCTCTGCTGATGCTGCTGGGCAGGGCACCAGGTAAACCTGGGTTGCAAATACACTTTTGTGTGATATGAAAGGCTAGCTCTCTACCCTGAAGAGTGGTTGAGAAATAAATGAAGTTATTTTTCTTTCAAAAGTACAATTCAACATGATATTAAGGATGATGGCTTTGCCCTTACCTGTCTAAGTAGAGAAAAGGAAACCCTGAAAATAAGAAAGGAACTCAGAATTACAGAGCTGAGGCAGATATTAACGCAAAGAGGAGAAAGAAAACTGTTCCAGGAGCATGCTGCAATTAGTAAAACAAATATGGTGGAACAACTCTTCTACGTGGCCACCTGTATTTAGCACAGTGGACAAGATCATCCTTAAGGGATTTGTTTACACCAAGAACTGTGTATTTGCGCAGGCAAACTCTGGCAAACATTGCTACTGTGCTGAGGTCAGAAGAGCAGTGAAAACTGCCAATGCTGACACAGGAAGTTTAATAGCCAATCTATCATTTAAACTAGTGTTTCTCAAACTCAGTAACTTTAATATGTGCAGACTTCAACTCCCAGAATTCCTCAGCCAGCCTTCTGGGAGGTGAAATATTATATTCTCAGAGTATATAAGCTGGCAGGTAAAATATTGCATTTTCAGAATACATAAACATGTATTTAATCATAGTGGAAACCATTCTTTAATAAGATCCTGGCTCCACTTTTAAGTAGTAAAATTTATGTGAGAACTGAATTAACATCTCAAAAGTTGTGTGGCACCTTCAAGGATGACATGTTTGTTACAGCATACTTTTTCTGAATAACCTGGAATTTTTTCAGTTGCTTCAGGTACTTAGGATTGGGCTGAAAACATGATTACTACTTCTCTGGAATATAAATGGAAACCTTTCCAAATCTATCACACACCCTTACACATACAGATAGTCCTTGACTTACGACCACAATTTCTGTTGCTAAGCTAAACATTTTACGACCTTTCCCGCCACAGTTGCTAAGTGAAACACTACACTTGTTAGGTTAATAACATGGTTGTTAAGTGAATCTGGCTTCCCCATTGACTTAGCTTGTAAGAAGGTGGCAAAGGTGCACATGACCCTGGGACATTGCAACTGTCATAAATATGAGTCAATTGTCAAATGTCCGAATTCTGATCATGTGACCATGAGGATGCTGCAACAGTTGTAAGCATGAAAAATGGTCATATGTCACTTTTTTCAATGCCACTGTAACTTTGAAAGGTCACTAAATGAGCTGTTGTAAGTCAAGGGCTACCTGTATAACATGGTTTCCTTCTTCTGATAATTTGAGCCTGTATCGTTATACTTGTTTTCCTTTTTTGTCACTTGTTTTTTTTTTTAAAAAAATCAAGGTACCATTTCATAAAGAAGAGTGAGAAGAAGAATTGTGGGGCTAATTGCAATTTTCCGGGTATTGGCACTATACTTTCCCAAATTTCTACCAATCTGCCTCTCTGGGTGGCACCAAAGTTGGGTGGATATGATATACATTAATGACATTACCCCTGAGTGTACAAAGATGACTGTGCAAGTTATGCTAGAGTTCCACCTATGCTCAGCTGGGAGTAAATACTGAGAGTCTCAATTGAATTTAGTTTCATAATCTGTTGATCATAAATTTCAATTTCTTACAGCCATTAGTCAGAAAAAAATGAGTAAACATGTATAGAATTGTGAGGGTATGGACTTTAGAGATAATATAAGTAATATACACCTTCTCACACACAGGAAATGTTAATCCATTATAATTGCTCTTGATATGTACATGATTTGCTACAAAATTTCCTTATTACTTTGGTTCTGAATCAGATTTTGACAGGACTTCAGTTATCTCATCAACATGATGAAGCAAGATCCTGCTTGCATGCTCAACCGATCCCAGATCGAGCCAAGGTAGGATCTTCTAGTGTTTACTGATTCCTTAAATGTTTT
This sequence comes from Azemiops feae, assembly GCA_023970755.1. Classification (NCBI taxonomy): domain Eukaryota; kingdom Metazoa; phylum Chordata; class Lepidosauria; order Squamata; family Viperidae; genus Azemiops; species Azemiops feae. The sequence goes on from JALGBA010001447.1 coordinate 1,745,855, forward strand.
AGGAACAATCTACTTTAGCCTACTTGTGTATTCTGGAGTACTGGGTGCTCTATTTAAAGAAGAATGTGGTTACCAATTCTATTTTTAACATCTTGAGCACCATATATAGGAAAGTAGGCTGTGGCTTTGTAATAGGCTCACTGTTCATACTGAGGAAAACTATGCTGGTCATAATTAAGATTTCCCAGGTTTGCAAATAAACACTCAAAGACAAAATAGAAACCAGAAACTCAAAGGAAAATAATTATGATGTCTATACAAAAATGTGATTGGGGTTGGGGATGGTTGCATTTTTTAAAGACTTTTTTATACTTAGGTTAACTAACATTTTTAAAATTATTTTTTTCTGAGTCTGATTTGCAAATTTCCATTGATCTGCAGAGGGAAGGAAAGGGTTCACATAGAATCCTGGGAATTTACCACTCCAGACTTTTTCCTACATGTTTTATTTTAGCCCAATCAAAGCAAAATCCGTATTGCCTTACATCAGGGGTGTCAAACTCAATTTCATTGAGGGCCGCATCAGCATTGCGGTTGCCCTCAGGGGGCCGGGTAGGTGTGGCCAGGGTGGACACGGCCTATTGGGTGGGCGTGGCTGGAGTGGGTGTGGCCTACTGCGTGGGCATGGCCAGCTCTACATCGTTCGCGTCAAGGGTGCCTGTGGGGGCCTGAGCAGGAGTGGGACAGATCTGGGGGTCTCTGGCAGAAGGGGATGGGACCAGGGCAAGTGCCAAGGCATGGGCCACTGGAAGAGCCTGCTGAAATCCCTCCCCCGGAGCCCATCAAGCCGGATATGTGAAGTAGGCGAGGGCCATTTACTGGCCACTTCCAGGCGATGGTGCATTTCTTCATTCCTCACAAAGGGTGACACGTCCCCAGCGCGTGCCCAGGGGGCGGGGGCCGGTCCCTTGCTGTTTCCAGATGGCCTTGTGGAGCTAAGACTGAATGCGTTTCAGCATAGATGGCCATCACAAAATTGTACATTGGCTCCCGGGCGGCCTGGGCCGGGGCCAAGGCAGCGGGGGCCATTCCCTCACTGTTTTCAGGATGGCTTCGCGGGCCACATGAAACCACGTCGCGGGCCGCATCCGGCCCCCGGGCCTTGTGTTTGACATGTCTGCCTTACATTGTTTGAAGAGAAAGAAAGGGAGGGAGGGAGGGAAGGAGGGAGAAAGAGAGAGAGAGAGAGAATAGTGTCACTGTGGGAATGAAATTCTATCTTCCATCAAGGATTCTTTTTGGCATCTTTGCTAGAGTAAAATAGGAAACCTTACTTCTTGATACTATCTCACCTGTGCCTTTTCTTTCTCTAAAAACAATTAGGTCAAGGTATGAAATTGAAACTTTGAAATGTGGCAACTTACAGTAGTTCAGTTTGCTAGTCGGTGACAGATGCCAAAGTCTCCCTCCCAAATGGAAAAGTTTGCTAAACTAAATAAAACTGAAATAAAATATTCTGAACAAGAGACTTGAAGCAGTGTAGATTTATAATTTCTTAATCTGTGTGATTTATCGACTGGTGCATTGGTTGTTAAGCTACGAAGGCTGAGTAAAGAGACAGTGAATGTTGTCAAGTTATTCTTTAACTGAAGCTTGCTATTTGCAGTGACATTGGCCCCCAAATGGATACCATTTTAGAAGTGTAGAAACCAGACTCTGTAATCTAGTTTTTTAATAGGTCACAAAGTCTAGTTCTGGACATGCCAGATGCATCAATGTTAGGCCTAGATGACATGGAATATTGCATACATTGGTCCAAGCATTGTACACAATAAGGGACTACAGATTAAATTAATATTCCAGCTTAGCATGAAGTTGAACATGTAGTCCCCGTAGAAGTCTCCCAGAGGCTTTAATATCTTCCCAACAGCCAAAACTTCAAAATGTACAGTATGCCACCTTTTACCTTTTCAAGCAGCTTTTTACAACGTTGAAAAATATAAGAGCGTATCAGTTCCAGCTTTTTTGGTATCTCAATTTGCAAATTAGTCATTCATTTTGGACCATTTTTACACAATTTGCCAATTTGGTAAAAGGAAAACAAAAAAGTGTGAGAAACCGAACAAGGATTTGTGTGCATGGTTGCTGTACACTTTGTCAAAGGAAACATTTTAATGGGAACAAAATGCCACTATTTTTGGTGAAGAGAAAGGAAGCAAGACCAAAAAAAAATAAAATACAGTTGTGCTCCTATTATTTCTACTGGCCTTCCAAACCTATAGTTACATTTAGCTCTAATTACATGAAGCAGGCAGGTCGAGTTGTATTAAAGACAGAACAGCTTGCTCTCAGTTTGACACACTGTGAATACATTGGACCTCAGCTCCCATAATGACAGTGGTTTCTAGGAATTATGGTTGCGAGTTATGATTTAACACTTTCCTCTAGTAGAGGAATGCTGGTGTAAGATTTTCTTTTCTTTTCTTCTTTTCTTCTTTTCTTCTTTTCTTCTTTTCTTCTTTTCTTCTTTTCTTCTTTTCTTTCCATGGATCCTACATATATAGCTGGGGGGATAAATATGATCTTGTTTAAGTAACTCCTGTTACTTAATTTCTGTTGTTCAGGAACGATTCATGCAAACAAAAAGGATCAAAAAATTTGTCTGATGTAGCTATTTTTGATGTCAGTAGGTTAAACATGACATTATGAATGCTCCAACATTGGAAATTTTTAAGGAGAGATTGGACAACCATTTGTCTGAAGTGGTATAAGGTTTCCTGCCTGAGTAAGAGGTTGGACTAGAAGACCTCCAAGGTTCCTTCCAACTCTGTTATTCTGTTATTCTAAACCTCTGACTTAGTACAGGAGAGATTTCTGCCAGCCTCCAAACTTCTTGAAGTAGTTCCATGGAAGAGAGACCTTCAGAAGGTGTAGCCTCTTTCTTCATCCTTTAAGTTGAAATGTTCCTTCTATCCACTAATTTGCTTCTAGGTTGTGCTTCTTGCCCTTTACACATTCACTGTGTTGCAAGGAAAAGATCTTAGCAAGTGTTATTGTAAACATATATTGAGGTGTTACTTCAATACATTTCATGCTTTTCCTACTGATGAAAGCTTCTGAGGAAATTGAACAGCCAATTCCATTTTAGTGGCTGGAGCTTGGGTTATAGACAAGATACTAAATTAAACTGGAGTTGGTGTGGGAATCTGGAGCACATATTAGAGCTCATGGAAGTAGGACTATTATGTCTTGTTCTGTCTTCCAGGTGGATTGCTATGACTCAGTTCAAGGATCAGCCCATGATTACGGGGCTCTCTCTTTAGCTGGTGAATACATCCCCTTCCGGAATTATGCGGGGAAGTATATCCTCTTTGTAAATGTAGCCACTTACTGAGGACTCACAGGACAATATCTTGGTAAGACCCTGAGCTAGGAAGAGAAGCACACTCTAACACAATCTGTTGCTAAAGTAAGTAGGTGTTGGACTTCTAAGCAAAACTCCAGCAACTTTGTATCTGCACCCAGATGGAAATGGAAATGCTCAAAAGTATTTAATAATCCCATCCCATAATCCAGATTTGATCAGTCATTGAAGACTGAGAATTAGATTAAAGGCTTCCTCAAGTTGAATTTGACTTCTGGTAACTACTTTGGTATATCCACGTACTTTTACTGGCAGCACTAAATTGTGATACATAGTAAGATAAACGATGGCTCTTTTCAAGATCTCCACAAAATTACATTTCATGGAGTACTGTGAAGGAAAAATATGGCAATGAAGCTCTACTGTATTAAGCTATTTTAAGGTTTAGGAGCATATCTTATATATTAAAAGTCATGACTTGTCCCAGTTTATGCCGTGCCACAAGGGCAGTTGTCCTGATCTCAGATTAGTGGTGTCCCCTGTCATTCCTTCAATTCAAGGCTTGGGAACAAAGTCAGTCGTCTCCTGGTTCAGGTTTTGCTCCAAAGAAAAGGCTACAAAGATATTTTCATCATGGTGTTTTCTCTGGAGCAGCAGATATGTAATTTCTCAGCAAGAGGAACTCCTATCTCATCACCCTTCTTGGTGTTGTGGATTTCCTCCATAGTACAGTCATTGGCCCACTGTGGTGCAGAACCAGCCCATTCCCCCGACCTCTAACAGGAGGTTTTGTTGCTTGTTCCTTAAGATGGTCAGATAACCGTTTTTAAAGTTTTCTTCCTTGAGAAAGAACAAGAAAGGGACGGATCATCTCTTTACTGCCATTTTTAGCCCTCCCCTTTGCAGCCACCATGAAGATTTGTCAGGTCAAGGAGGAAAAAAAAGAGCTGCTAGGCCTTGTGCTGCGATTAAAAAAAAAAAGCTGTTTCAAATTAAGAAGGCAAAGATTGTGGCTATGTGGAATGCCTTACAGAATGTTCAGCAATGTTTAATAAAATGTCCATTGCCTGATAGGATATTCAAAGTTCAGTCCTATTGATGAAGTATCCTATTGTCTTATCTAACAGAACTGAATGCACTACAAACTTCACTGGGAATTAACCGACTGGTCATCCTAGGCTTCCCATGCAATCAATTTGGAAAACAAGAACCTGGACAAAATTCTGAAATCCTTCAAGGAATAAAGTGAGTATATGCAAGAAATGCCTTCCTGGCTATACTACTCATATAAGATTATGTTAGCTTTGCCAGACTTCCCAACAGCTAGATGGATGTCTCCTTCTGCAGCTTTATCATTCATTCTTTAATGTGTGAGTTGTTGTGACATGAAAGGATGGGCACTGCGTGTGTCTTACCCAAGACACTTTGAACTTTTCTCCAAGCCATGGTTTTTAAAAAGTCATATTATTAATAGCTGCACAGCCAGATACAAGGGCCCTTGGCGGCAAAGGCACTAAATGATCAGGTCTAATATAGAAGTGAGAAATTGTCCTCAGAACAGAGCAGGCTGTTTCTTGCTGCATTCTCTCCAAAAGGTTCTATTAAAGTTCTCCTTTTGTTCCAGACATGTCAGACCAGGAGGAGGCTTTGTCCCCAATTTCCAACTCTTTCAAAAAGGTGATGTAAATGGGGAGAATGAACAGAGAATTTACACCTTTCTGAAGGTTTGTATTGGTTGCACTGTTTCACAGATGATGGGAAATAAGATTTGGAGGATATTAGGGACAAACATCTAATGCCTCAATCTTAAAATTTCACCTACTTATGCAATGTTCCTGCAGGCACGTGAGGGGGGGGGTGTCAGAATTTTCCCAATATTTTTATTTGTTTCTTCTGAAAATTTTCCTTTGGAGCGATGGGAAATCTTCTGAGTGTTGTGGTACTGGAGAGCTGCAGAAAATCAGCAAAAATTACCTTTCTCCCTTGTGTTAATTGGAAGCCTCGGTGCAGCAGAAAATGTTATTCATGACAGAGCAAGGTAGAATCCAAAATATACATGTTATTTATGCAAACCAAAACCAAGATAGAATTGCTTAGAAAGTGAGGGATAACTGGATTTTAAGGATCATTCTACAACACTACAGCAAATCAGCTTGGAATAGAATATATAACTTCATCATAAGGGGTCGTTGGTGCTCTCTGAGCTTGGTTGTTTTCTTGCAGACGTTTCATTACCCAAACTAGGTAACATCTCTGATGATGTTGCCTTGTTTAGGTAATGAAATGTCTGCAAGAAAGCAACCATGCTCAGAGAGCATCAAGGACTCCTCATTTCAACCCTGAGCTACAATTATTCTCCTGTATTGGTAACTTCATAATAGACATTGACTATAAGCCTCTTTGTTGTTGTTGTTAGTTGCGAAGTCATGTCCAACCCATCACAACCCCATGGTCAACGTTCCTCCAGGCCTTCCTGTCCTCTACCATCTTTTGGAGTCCATTTAAGCTCACTGCTACTGCTTCAGTGACTCCATCCAGCCACCTCATTCTCTGTCGTCCCCTTCTTCTATTGCCCTCAATCTTTCCCAGCATTAGGCTCTTCTCCAGTGAGTCCTTCCTTCTCATTAGGTGGCCAAAGTATTAGAAGATTCAAATGTCATTGGAATAAAGTATGCTTTCTTATAGATTGTGTTCCCAGTTTCCTAAATTTCTCTCTCTCCATGCTACCCATCCCACGGCCATTAGATTAAAGATGAAAAAAAGTTACCATTCTAATTCTAGAAACACTAACAAAATATAAACTTTTTTTTTTCTGGTAGAACTCCTGTCCACCGGTTGTGGACAGTTTTGGTGACCCTGAGAAGCTCTTCTGGTCACCTATGAAGATCCATGACATTAAATGGAACTTTGAGAAATTTTTGGTGAATCCTCATGGAAAGCCCGTGATGAGGTGGTTTCAACGGACAAATGTTTCCAGTGTAAAGAATGATATTATAAGATACATGAGGAAAAACGGATAGACTCCGTACAAACAAAAATGGATTTAGGGAGGGGAGGCAGGCTGCAGACATATCCAGACATATTCATTTTCTTCTGTCAAACAACCAAACATCCAAATTTCCTTTATTCAAAGGTAAAATGAGGTTAAGATAGAATTCACCTTACAGGGTGCCAATTTACATACTAACATTGCCAAAGATCAATATCAAAATTCTTAATCTTAACTAACATATTTTCAAGCATAACTTTATAAAAGCATGTCGATCTCAGTTTACTCGGTAGCTTTAATTTCCATAGGGTGGAACCAGCATGTATTGAAAAACCATTTTAGTAACTTCTGATACTGCTTCAAACATGTTACTTGAGCATGAGTAAAAAAGACCAAGATAATCTTTGGGTTTTGCATCTCTAGCATATTATGGTACTAAAGAAAAGTGAAGACTATTCTTCACTTTCATTGTTAACATATTGATGCAGAATATACTGTACAAATTTTAAAAGCAACAAAACTAAGAATTTTTTTTAAAAGTACAAGCTATACATTGGCCCATTGTGGGTCACAGTATTAAAGTCAATCTAGTTTATTTCTAGCAATTTAAACTCATTTCTAACATTGGATGAACATTAAGTACTACGTTCATTAAGGGTTTCCAACTTAATTTTGTTGTTTTAAATTGCTATGTTATTTTGATTTTAGCAAAAAAATTATTATTCAGAACTCAGGCACATAACCAAGAGTCTCCTCTGGCACCTTAAAGGCTGCAGATTTGTTGTAAGTCTTTGTCTGTTAAGAGACAGAAATTGCATCCACAGTGCACCCTTTGAGCCCTTTCTAGGATCCTTACTAACCATCTGGGTTACACGCAGTTCTACTGAAAATAAGCTGAGCCCTCTAATGTAGATGGAATTAATACTTTTGGCATCTCTGGATAAAGTACAGTTTACCTCCCCTTCCTCAAAATGTAGACTAGAGACCCTCATCTAGAGAATTTATGGACTGGAATTTCTCAAACGACTCTCTTTCTGAGAGTGGAGGAAAGATGGGACAAAGGATTTTGGGGCAAGGAAAATGCATCCGAATGACGGTTAGGTCTGAAAACTCCTTACGAGTGGGACCTGGCCTAAGACTGCAAGACAGTGGAGTAGTTCTTTAGTGCATTCAGCTACTTCACTACAATCTTTGCAGAGATGTATTTCTTCCTTTTAGTCCCAAGATCCCAGCCTCTCTAATCTCCACCACACCTTCTAAGAACACTGTCTAATAAAAACGGCAAATTCTCAATGCACTTCTGTTGTGAGAGACTCTCTTTCAATACAGACCAAAACTCCATTTGATTACTTTCATCATGCAACCACTTTCGTATTATGAAAGAACCAAGATTTTAAGTTTGAACATATCAGATATATCACATTGCTTCTTGGAAAGGCCATGTGCACAGTTACGCACCAACTTTCACACAGATATATAAGATATATAGGCGGCTGTTAATTCCATATTCAATGGCAGAAGCTGAAAAACACTGCTATACATGGGCTGCAGGACTCTGGAGGGCCACTAAATGACGTCAAAAATGTAATTGTCAGCTGCATTTTTTTTCCTGCCTTCCACAGGTTTTTTTTGTGGATCCTGATAGCTCAGATCTGTTAGCACTCATGTTTGCAGGGTTGCATAGAGCAGGGCTTTTCAACCAGTGGTACGGGTACCACCTGTGGTACATTGGCACCTGGCAGGTGGTACGCGACCATCCTAGAAAAGTGGTAGTGGGGGAGGGGAATGAGCTGAACCGGTGGCAGCACTGCACAAGCCTGAGTGAGAGATGGCTGGAGCTGCAGGGCTGTCAGGGCTCAGCGGAAGCGTCAGGATCAGTGCCACTTTCCAGCTGATCGGCGCTTCTTCGGGGCTCTCAGGGCTCAGTGGAAGTGCCAGGATCAGCGCCAGGCTCCAGCTGGAGCTCGGCGCTGATCCTGGTGCTTCTGCTGAGCCCTGAAGAAGCACCAATCAGCTGAAAGCAGCACTGATCCTGGCACTTCTGCTGAGCCCAGAAGAAGCACCGATCAGCTGGAATGTTGCAGCATCTCCAGGGTCTTGTGATTTACATTCAGATGCTTGGCAACTGATTCATATTTATGACGGTCACCGTGTCCCAGGGTCATGTGAAGTGACCAAAACCTGCTGCAACCACCCAGCAGACGGGGGGAATAAAAATCAAACACCCCCCCCACCCCACCCCGCTGCCAATCCTCAACAGAAATGCTCACAACAATGAAAACCTCCGACAGAAGGAAGAGCGCCACCAGGTGGGCAGGCAGGTGTCTTGCTTGGCTGTAGCTTGGGGGGCACCTTTTTCAATGCCATTGTAACTTTGAACAATCACTAAGCGAACTGTTGTAAGTGGAGGACTACCTGTACTTTATCACTTTTTTCCTTTTTTTTCTGTTTTGGTCATCAAGATTTTGACACTTTGCTAGGCGACTGGTGGTACTCGGATATTGCCATATCCTAAAAGTGGTACAATGGGTGAAAAGGTTGAAAAGCCCTGGCATAGAGGATTTCTAGGTTTATAGCTCACAATGTTGGAGCCAGGATGCCATGCACCAAAAGCACATACGTGATAGACACACCATAATATGCTAAATATATTCTCCATGATTTCAAGCATGAACTCGCAAGGGTAGGAAGGGCAGCAGTGCTTTTCCCTGGGATTTATTCTCATAATATCCAGATTCAAAGAGAAGAAAAGATCCAGCCCTGTGTGAACACTTTTTTCCGCCTATACCAACATTGCAGGGAACTGTTTGGGGACATACCACATACCTGTGTTTCCTTTTGTAGCAATCTGAAAGGCAGGCAATAAAAACAAGCACATTACAAAGATGTATTTCGTAAGAGAGCAAAACTCAGATACAGAACTCCAGGCGCAGCCCAGGAAAACTTGTATTTTATTAAACTGAACATAGTTAAGATAATTTTGCACAATTTTTCAAAAAGCATTTTTGAAACCAGAATATAGCTAGTAAAATATTGGCCTGCATAAATACAGTGGCAGCTTATACTTAGAACTTCTCAAAATGTTTCGTAAAGAGGTCTCCATTTAGAGACTGTAGATGGACCAAACATCCTATTATATCACTTCTTTCACATCTTCCTACAAGTTATTCTATAATAATTGAAAGATCTATGACAGACAGTAAACTCAGTGAAAATGGGTTTTTTTTTTTTTTTTTAAAAAGAGGTTTTGCAGGTTCTTCAAACACTGCCTTTTTCTTTGCGCTGTGAACGTTCTGAAATTATTTTTCCCTTTCCTTTATTTGATAAAGAAAAAGAAAACACTGTTATTTCTCAATTATGTGCTTACTGGTGAACGTGAATCCGATTTTCAAATGAGCATATACATTCCATGTTTTAGAGGAGCACGTAACAAGCAATTTAGGTCACTTCCAGCGCTACACACTTTGAAAAATGCTTGGCTGGTTCAGCATTTTATAACATTGCTCCAAAGGATCAGTAATCTGTTTGAAGAAAAAAAAAAAGACAATTTTTCATATCTGTCATGGGAAGGCCAAAGATATCCTTTCGCCAACGAAAGGAAATCAGGACTGAATTGTTATATCAGGAAACAAATCTATCCAATCCACCAGTTAGGTTCAATAGTAACTAGGAATGGGATGAAACAGAACCAGGAAAGTGAAATCTGAAGTCTTTTTTCACTGAGCAGTTTAAATAAACAGATATAACTCTATTAAGCAACATGCACGCGGTGATCAACTGGTATATTATTCCAACTAAAAGGGAGCAAAAAAGGCTGCCATATTTTAGGGGGTAAGGTAGAGGGGTAATTAAAACAGTATTAAACAGTTTTCAACTCAAATTGACATTCACTGGGGTTAAAACATTTATTGACAACTACAAGTTTTAATGTGCATGTGAATATATATATATATATATATATTTCAGTGTAGGAAAAGTATCATTTTTATTCCTATACATTATTTAGACAAAAACGGGAAGATTTTTTTTCTTTGTCCTTGGGCAACTACTGAATCCTGAACTTATACAGGCATTAATTACTAGTAAAGGACCGCTGTCCTGCCCAAAGCCTGCTTCCACTACCAGTAAATGCAAAATTGCCACATCCTAGATATACAGCTGCCGACTGTAAGAGAATCAGCTAAATGTAGGTCCTGTTAATCCAGAATTCCTAGTCTTCGTTGCTGGGGCTTGACAGTTGTTCTCTTGCAGCTGAATCCTTGAATGTAGCAGAAGAAAATGTTGTGGATCAAATGCTGAGAGAAAACAAGACCTGGAGATTTCAAAAGGAGAGATTTTCCAAAAGCTCTAGGTCACGGTTGCTTCTTGGCAGCATCTGTCATTTCAGTGTCGGAAAATCCTGCTTATTATCTGAAGCATCCAAGTGGCTTAGATCTTTTTTATACACAAATAAATGTGACCAATGTCCCAGAAGTAAAGGAGTTGAGCTGGATTAACACACGAAGGCTGTTTTGCTTCTGCAGTTTACACATATCACCACAAAGTTAAGCGGGTCTTTGAGCTTTAGGTAACCCGAGACCTGTAGGGTCTGAAAAGCAAACATATGTATTAAAATAGTTTCCAAATCTTGTACAGGTAGTCCTCGACTTACGACAATTCATTTAGTGACCCTTCAAGGTTACAATGGCACTGAATAAAGTGACTTATGACCATTTTTCACAATTATGGCCTTGGCATCCTCCCCATGATCGCGTGATCAAAATTCAGATGCTTGGCAACTGCTTCATTTATGACGGTCGCAGTGTCCCGGGGTCATGTGATCACTTTTGCGATCTTCTGATGAGCAAAGTCAATGGGGAAACCAGATTCGCTTAACAACAGTGATTCACTTGACAACTGTGGCAAGAAATGTTGTAAAATGGGGCAAAAGTCATTTAACAAATGTCTCACTTAACAACAGAAATTTTGGGCTCAACTGTGGCCAAGGACTATCTGTTGAGGACTAGCTATATTAGCAAGACCCTAATTCTCCTAGCCAAGACTTGCTAACTTGCACAGCATTCCAGGTGAAATGGATCCTCACCAGTATTAAGCACTCTCATTTCCAAAGCCAGCTTTGGAATTCAAATGTCCTGACTGATATACAATAATTGACATGCAGAAAATTTTGAAGGCCTTTGTGTGTATGTGAAAGCAAACATGAAAGAATTCACTGTCACTGTCACAGAAGAGCAGAAAAGGATATACTCAGAATTGCAAGCTATGACTCTCCTCTCTCCAGATTTAAACACCCAACCAAACTAGAATGCATTAGGAGCACCCTGAGATCAAATCAAGGAAATATCTGAAAGACAAGACTGATAATGATCTCATTTAACAGAGTCATGAAGACTCTCCAAATGATTCACAAATCATGGTCATGCCAAAATTTCCTGTGAATCAATTAACAAGCAAATTGATCCTAAAAATGAGAGCTAGGAACAGCAGTACTGAAAAAGATATTCTAGTTATGTCCTGAAAGAAATAGAAAGCTCTTACCAGATTCCTTGGGAAACTGTTTCACTCCATCCCCTCCTTGTGTGTTCTGATTGTGTGCTATAACACATGGTGGATACCAGGTATAATCTGGCTATAAGAAACAAAGAAAAATAAAAAGATACAATACAATACTATACTATAGACTAGGTGTGTGTACAGGTAGTCCTCACTTAATGACTAGCAACCCTTCAAAGTTACAACAGAACTTCACAGAGCTACTTATGATCCATTTTTGAAGTTCTGATAGTCCCAACCCCCTTCCCTTCCCCATGGTTATATGATTACATTTTTGGCACTTAGCAACTGGCTCAAGTTTACAGTTCTTTGCAGCATCCCACAGTCATGACCATAATTTTCATAGGGTTTTGCTGGTTTCTGATGTTTACTTTACTGGTTTCTAGTGTTTATTTTACCGGTTTCTGGTGTTTACTTTGCTGGTTTCTGGCGTTTACTTTCTGTTGCTTCCAGGAAAAAAGCGCCAATTGTTTAAAATGGATTCGCTTTATGACCACAACATTTTCTCAATGACTGCTATAAAAATGGCCAGTTATAAAGTCATAAAATCAGGTACAGTCATGTGGTGACCCATTTAATGACTGTCATGACTTACAACTCTACTTCCAGGCTCATTTATGGCCATAGGTGGACAACTAGCTGTAATACGTTTCAATTTGAATTTTTCAAGTTCAACCCCCCCACTACACAACATCCCACTGCCCTTTTGGGCATGATTTCAAGCATGAAAAACATTCATTTCACATGTGAAATTGGCTGTCTATGGAGATTCTGAGTCATCCAGTCATGGTTGTCCCAAAGGTGCTTTTCAGAGGCAACTGGACTTTCTTGTTTTTGAAGATGTTTCACTTCTCATCCAAGAAGCTTCTTCAGCTCTGACTGGATGGTGGGAAATGGAAGGATTTATATTCCTTGCAGACAGCTGGTCATTTGCATTCTTTTAGAGAGTCGTTGAATCTCCATAGTCATTTAGCTATGAGCTTTGGGATGAACACCCTTCAAATGGTGCAGGAGTATGGATGGATTTCCAGAAAAATTGCAGACTACAGGAACCATTTGAGCTTCAGTTTGAGATGCAAATAACACAGACTCATCTCCAACAGCTTGCGCCTGTGTTCAACAGTGAAGAGACCCTGGGCAGAAAACATCCTGCAGCCACACACATTTGCACTACTCAGGTGACCCTGAGGACACAGAAAAACCTCCAAGTGGCCTCAATGACTCTCTAAAAGAATGCAAATGGCCAGTTGTCTGCAAGAAATATAAATCCTTCCATTGCCCACCATACAATCAGAGCTGAAGAAGCTTCTTGGATGAGAAGCGAAACATTTTCAAAGAAAAATAAGAAAGTCCAGTTGCCTCTTGAAAAAAGCACCTTTGTGAAATTGGCTGTTCTGTGCTTGCTGGAAGGACTGAATATCACTCAGCAAAAATGGACAAATACAGTAGTAGCCAAAATTGTGGAAACCTTTTGGGAAAATGTACAGTAGAAATGCCAGCTTTGGTTAAGTTTCCACCAATTTTTCTCCTAATTTCTTTATAACTGTAGCCTTGCTCACTTAATAATACTATTTTACATCGCTTTCTGGGCAACCAGTCAATTCTTTGCACCATTACTTTAATTTTATTACGTTTTACAAGCTCACTAAATGAAAGGAGAAAAAAACCTAACCAACTTGATAGCGATCACATAACACACTGACATATGTCCTCCTCTCAGCTTCAATACATGACATCAATAACTGAATCCTACTGTGATCTGATTGGCTCATTGCCAAAACAAGAAGACACCTGATTGGCTCTCTAAACACTCATGCTCATTGGCTACAATCAGATGAAGGAAAGCTACCTGATATCAACCTAAGCAAGTTGTGCTTCCTTTTTCTGGTTATTTGGCTATAACTGTTCATAGAATACAGTACAGATAATTGAACAAACCATGTTGCATTACATTCTTGATTAAATTATCTTTCCATTGATATATAATTTTATGGTACTGCTCCAAAAAAAAGTGGTGTTATTAGCCATCAAACCTCAAAAATACACTTTTCCTAAAAGGTTTCCACAATTTTGGCCACTACTGTATGTACCTCAGACAATTGCTCGATGCTTAAAGATGGGGCATTTTAAACCAGAAAAGGAGCATTTCAATCTCATAACAATTTGAACTGGAACATCCCAGCTGTATATTTTCTGCTAGAAACTTCACAATTCTTCATAAGGAATAGCAGCAAATAGAAGAAAGCATCAGTTGTTGAATAAGCAAGTTTACATTCTTGTGTTTCCTCTACACAAATTTTGGCAGAGAACCTGAGAATTCCAATTCTATATTTTCGGATAGAAGAAAATGGCTGGCAATTGCATGCTGTTCTTATTGCTTCTAGTTCTTTACTCTGATATTTCACATTTTATTAACTCACAGGTGGGAAACGATGATAATTCTGAATTGGAGGATGCTCACTTGCCACCGCTGGGGGTGGGTAGCGGATCTGCTGCCAGTCCTCAAAACCATGATAAGCATGTGGTTGGACTGGTGGAGGGCACTGAAACTGGTACATGGGGCAGACTGGGGTGATTTGTCCTGGCTGTGGTTCCGGATGCAGTCTGTCACCCGAATGCTGCAAGAGAGAAAGCAGAAAGTTGAAAATGAAGGACCTTTGTGGAAATCCTAGTTTATAAAGGTTAATGATTTATCAACCTAATCAACCTAATTGTTTTGGCTTGGCCTGTGGCTTTTTATCCCTTTTTAAAAGCAACTAAAGAAACATTATTTCCCCTTGTGCAATCTATTCCTAGGATAAGGAAGACAAAATAAAATAGGCAGCATATAAATGTGCACACCCTTCTATCGACAGATGATAAGACAGACAGACAGACAGACATTGAGAGGTGTGGGGGAAGAGTTCTTTCACAGTGCCATAGGACAAAGACAAGACAAGAAAAACAAATTAGACCTGATCTTGGCTGTAATTTAAATTGCACAACCTTAGTATATAAAACAAAATTTCAAGAACTTTTTAAATCAGGACACTCTCCAAATGTGTGGACTTCAATTCCTAGAATTTTAGCAATGGCCAGAGAAACTGGACAATTCTGAAAATTGAGGTTCACATTTCTGTGGACAAGTTAGGGAAGGTGTCTTTAGATCAGCCTAGACTGACTTCAGATATGATTTTACTAAAATGCAGTATGCAGAACTGACAGACCATTCCTAACATGAATTGGCTATAAGGAAGTTATCAAAATGTACAAAAACAAATTAAATCTGAGCCACATGAAGTTAGTCTCCCAATCTTCTTTCTAGTGCCAAAAATTAAGCAACTATGCCATATATTCAGTATTGGGAAGCCATAATAGTAAGCCAGCTGGAATTTGCATTTCCATAGTACGGTATTCCATACCTGCTTGTGCTGTTTAAGCAGTTTCTTAAACTTATCCTTTTCTTCCTTCTCTTTGCGGTAGTCTTCTTTAACGATTCGCAGCTGTTGTGAAAAAGAGCACAAACGGAAAAAAGAGTATAGACTTCCATATGCATTACATTCTAGTACTGAGAACAAGCAGACCAATAGACATATTCTGCTCAAATCTACAGTTTAGCCAAACTAGATTCTGGATGCCCATTGTGGATCATTAACTCAGTGACAGAGTTATTTTTATTCTATACCTTTTGGAAGATAGGGAGAATATTTGCATAGGGAGCAAGTGAAGTAACCCAAGAGACAAGACCAGTATAAGAACACATGAAACTGTACTGAGCACTGACAAGAAGAATCATTCAGTGACTACAAAGTCTTACGGATTCAAGTGCTTTACAACTTAAATATTTAAACACCTTTATCTCTACTCACTGACCTGCCTTCTTTAATTCCATTAAAATCTCTTTTGAAAAAGCTACCTAAGCATGCATGGGTTTTTTTGGTAATTTTTTAGGAATAAAACAAGTGGCAGAAGGGAACTATATAATCAAACAATAACTTGTGTGATGCATTTGTCTATGAGGGGGCAGCTATTACACAGGAAAAGGATATTGGGAGAGGATGTAGATAGGCAAGCCTATCCATAAACTTCCAAAAATTGTTGCTAGGATTAGGAGGGGAATGGGGAACAAGTGAAAATATAAAGAGGGAAGGGCAGAATGCCTGAAAGGATCAAGAAATGGGGGAAAAGACCAAAAACAACTGGTAATTGGTCTTGGTTACCTGGAGATTTTGGTAAGCATATCACAATAACAAAAACACAAGGCATTTAGTTCAGACTACCCAATACTCGGTGGTATTTTGCATGAACCAGGGCCAATGGTCTAGAATGATTTCATCTCTTCCTTAAAATCCACCTTCAAGGAATTCCATGGAAGAGATTAAATGTAGATCACCAGAGCTTCCAAACTCAGAATGATTCTTTTGGTTTCCTACCTGGTTATTAGTGAGGGTCAGCTGCTTCTGAAGTTTTTCTAGCTGCTTCTTCAGTTCCTCTTTTTCTTCATTCATCCTTTCCCTGTCACTCCGTTCCCGCTGGAAATCCTCCTCAAAAATCTTCACCTGACAGAAAAAGAGGGACTTAAATCCTAAGATCAGACACTTACGCCCCCAAATTTATGTTCTACATGTTTCAGCACTGATGTCAGGAAAACACAACACACAGAAACCTAAATTCAAAACCAGTGCCATAAGTTTTATAAAGCATGGGGTCATCTGACAAAGGAAATTCCTTCCTAAATTTATACAACACTTTCTATTCTGGTTTAATCCATTTTTAGTTTGTTTTCCTAAGATGATAAGATAAGATAAGATAAGATAAGATAAGATAAGATAAGATAAGATAAGATAAGATAAGATAAGATAAGATAAGATAAGATAAGATAAGATAAGATAAGGTAAGGTAAGGTAAGGTAAGGTAAGGTAAGGTAAGGTAAGGTAAGGTAAGGTAAGGTAAGGTGGGTAGGATAGGATAGGATAGGATAGGATAGGATAGGATAGGATAGGATAGGATAGGATAGGATAGGATAGGAGTGCTGTGAATACAACAATAACTGCCTGTCATTAATTCTAAAAAAAAAACTTTAAAGATAAAATGTTTTCAACATGCTTTCCAACTGACACAACACACACAACTTTTCGAAATGGCACTTAAAGAATTAACAATATTATTTCTGATACTAATAATCAATTAATGAGATCCACCAGTGAAACTAGTACAATATTAATACATAAGAGTCCTTGACTTATAACCACAACTGGAACCAGAATTTCCATTGCCAAGCAGGACACTTGTTAAATGAGCCGCATCCGATTTTATGACCTTTTTTTTTTGCCACGGTTCTTAAGGGAATCATAAACTTTGGATGCCTACTTGCTGTTTCAGAAGCTCGTTCTGGGTCATCACTTCCTGGTGCCGGAGACTTGGGCTAGGATCGCTTTTGAAGGCTGAGGGGGAATGAGGAGGTGCTTGGAAGTTCAGAGCCTCTTCTAGGGCCTGAGGGAAGACAAAGGGATTGTAAGAAACCTTTCCTGGCATAACATGTGTTCTTTGCAGCAATGGCAATAGATATAGAACAGTGATGGCGAACCTTTTAGAGACCGAGTGCCCAAACTGCAACCCCAAACCCACTTATGCATCGTCGAGTGCCGGGTGGGTGTGGCCCATTGGGTGGGCGTGGCTGTGGTGGTAACTGCAGACTGAGTGGGACTAAAAAGTTCAATCAATCAATTCCAACTTTGCAAGATCTTTTTTTTCCCCATGAGAAGTTGAAATTGACTGATTGAACCTTTTTTTTTTTTTTTGCACACGGCGGCGGAGGCCTAAAGTGAAAAGGTTTTATAAAACCCAGCTGAAGGCCTAGGACTGGGGCGACGGCACGCGTGCCCACAGAGAGGGCTCTGAGTGCCGCCTCTGGCACCTGTGCCATAGGTTCGCCACCACTGATATAGAATGACTCTACTGCCTAGGAAAGACCATCATCTGGGGAAAAAGATTCACACAGCTAAAAAAAAAAAAAGCAGAAGTGGAACCAGGCACAAATTCTCTCAATTCTTTAATAAGGTATACCCACCTTATTTAGTCGGAGAATCTCCTTCTCCTGGTACTCTCTTTGCCTTGTGACTGGCACCAATTGATCCTGAAGAAACTTCACCTTGTGCTTGAGGTCCTTCACCTCCCCGCTGAGTCTCTGTTTTTCTGCCTTGGGGGGGGGAAAAAAGAATAAAGTGGAAGGGAGGGAGAGGAAGATGTGTAAAAGGAGAAACACCCCATTTCCATCAGGTGTGGAACAATGAATCCCCTTTCCTGCCTGAAAACCACCTCAGAAGAAATGAGAGGGAATAAGAGGCCATGGACAGGGTCTACCTTCAAGAGCATGTCAGTTTATACAAAAAAGCCCATGAAGTTTTGATGCCCATCAAATGCAACTGGCTGTCGTAACGGTCATTCTCAAATATCTCCCTCCCATAGAAAAACTCCTAACTGCTAAAAAAAGGTATTCTGTCTCATTTGTTCTGTGGTGTCCAGAACACCACAGATGGAAAGAAAGAGAGAAGATTCTCAACAGAGCAAAGCACCTTCCAGAGAACGTGAACATGAGAACATTCAGAAATCAAATTCAAAAGTAAAAGAGCTCACGTGGATTTTTTGTAGTTACACCACCATAGAATTTAAGCTGCTTAAACCCCCTTTCATCCACTAGAGGGCTGGCCTTTCCCAATTCTTTCTGTGTTGCTCCTGCTTACAAGGCCTAATGAACTGAGGTCTGTCAATACAGGTAGTCCTCGACTTAGAGCACAGAGCCCAAACTTTTGTCAAGTGAGTTTTGCTCCATTTTACGACCTTTCTTGCCACAGATGGTAAGTAAATCACCGCAGTTGTTAAGTTAGTAACTTAAATGCATCTGGCTTCTCCACTGACTTTGCTTGTCAGAAGGTCGCAAAATGTGATCACATGACCCCAGGACACTGCAACTGTCATAAGTACATGCCAGTTGCCAAGTGTCCGAATTTTGATCACGTGGCCACAGGGATGCTGCAACGGTCTTAAGTGTGAAAAACAATCATAGGACACTGTTTTCGGTGCTGTTGTAACTTCAGGCACTTAATAGTCACTAAGCAAAGGGTTGTAAGTCAAGGCCTACCTGTAGAAGACATGGAAATGACTGGTTCTGTCACCACTTTCTACCAATAATATTTTGTTAATGTCAACTTTGTTAATTTGCATCTTGACATTTTTAAAGATTGAAGACTCATTCTCACAGCAAGTTACTACAGAAGAACCAAAAGCAGGAATAAAAGAAAAATGCTGTCAATGCTACCTGTCTGTCAATCCATTTAGATTTATATCTGATGTAAACACTATTGTTTTAGGCAAAAAATGCAAATAAATTCCAAGTGGGATTTTGGACTATACCTCTTCTTCTTCAATTTTGGATTTTGCCAAGAGAAGTTTGCGGTCAAAATCCCTCTGTTTCTGCTCCCGCTCTGTCTCCAACTCTGCTAGGGCCTTTTGGGAGTCAGCAAATTTCTGCCGTAGATCTGTTATCTGCCAGGAGGAAATGTTTTTTTTAAAAAAATGCAAAACGCCCTCATGCAATTTTAAATATCCCATACGAAAAAAACCAGTACCTTACAATATATAATTTTATTTAGCATCAGTCTCTTACTATATGGCATTCCTGCATCAAATATTCAATTTGGGGAATAAACGCATAAAATTTCATTCTGGCAATTTTGGCAGAGATCCTATTATTATCTTACGATGGTATCTGGTATTGTTAGCATTATTGTTTATTGTAAAAATAAAGATACTGAACTTTTAAAAAGCAGAAAATTGCATGCTGGTCTTATTGGATTGATATTTTCTATGTCTATAGTTAGCAGCTGTGATAAGTGTAATTTTATTTTTTTATTTTTTTAAATTCTCAGAAGTGTTTATATTTTCTCAAGCCAATAAAAGAAAATGTCTTAAAACAGATTTCAAACAAGATAGTGCTGTTGAGACCTTATGACTCAGCTAACTTTCCTGTATTCTTTCATTTGGATAAGAACAAGGCCGCATTCATCTTGTGTTGTACTATCACAACCATCTGAGATAGAGCTGTCCCGGAGCTTTGTCATTACCTTCTGCTCATACTGCTGCTTCATGGACCGGAAATGGTGGTCCCACTGTTTATTCACCTCCAATAGCTAGAGAGAGAGAAAAAATGCATCAAGTTATTTTGGACACATTGCCTTACAGCCTTCCTCCTCTGACACAAGAAGCCACAAGGCTGAAATGTAACTTTGTTTTTTTTACTAAATCAATAGCCCTATATTCCGCATAGGCTCATTCAGGCATCACCCCTGTTGCTAAACCTGCTGGTTATCACACTTAAGTCTATTCTTAAGATTTTCCTGGACAGGAAGAGGGATTACATACATACATACATGCAGAGGGCATACTTTAGAGCAGGGCTTTTCAACCTGTGGTACGCCTACCACTTGTGGTACATTAACGAGTGGCAGGTGGTACGCAGCCCTGCCTAGCCAAGTGTAGTGGGGGAGGGAAAGAGCCAGCGCAGGCAAGGACTTACAATGAGAGAGTCCTCTGGAGCTGCAGTGGCTGGGGCGAGGCAAAGGCCCCAGGCTCACTTCTGGGTCACCCTCCCCCATGAGAAAGAGGGAGGGAGATGGAGAGTGGAAGGATTCTTATGTGCTTTTGTGACTTTGACGTTCTGGGATTTGTGCAATGTGGGCTTTGTGTTCTTAAGGAGTGTTCGGCAATTTCTATTTGGCTGATGGCTGATGTCTCGTGTTAGCTTCTATTGCTCTGCTATTGTTAGCTGTAAGTTTTGCTGCAAGGGATTTTGAAGTATTTTTCTCCTGAATGGATTTTGCCTGTAGATTCTTTTACTTATGAATGGAGCCATTTGGGGAGGCTGCCTTAGCCGGCAGCCAATACTTACTACATTTTTTTTTCTTCCTTACTTCCTTCTAGCCAGTAGCTAATTTTAAAGGAAATGTGCCTTTTAAGCTAGTTCACTCAGCAGCTTGTTCTTTTCTGTTTCTGGAGGCTTTTCCTTGTTGATGAATATACGGAAGAGAAAAATATGGTGGGGGGGTTCAAATTCTTCCTTCAGAAGGAGGTGGGCAGGATGGAAAGAGGGAAGGAGGGAGGGAAGCCTGCCTAGCACTGGCCACCAGCAGCCTGCCATTGACTTACATTGTCAAAGGTTGCAGAAGGGGATCACATGACCCTGGGACACTGGACCATCATAAATATGAATCAGTTGCCAGCATCCAAATATAAATCACATGACCCTGGGCATGCTGCAATGGTCATAAGTGTGAAAATGGTCATAAGTCATTTCAGTGCAATTGCAACTTTGAACAGGTTTTTTTTTTTGGTCATCAGGTTTTTGACACCTTGCTAGGTGGTACTCGAATATTGCCATATCCTAAAAGTGGTACAATCGGTGAAAAGGTTGAAAAGCCCTGCTTTAGAGGACACATTCAGGAGGAGCTCAGGTGAGGGTTAGATTAGGAATAGAATAAATAAACAAAAACAGCAGGTACACATGAACAATTTGGGATTCTGGAGAACCATCCAGAGGATAGTTCTGGACTAGAAGGTAAATAACCTGTATTGTTTATTTAGTAGCAGCCATCGCCTGATACAAACTCTTTCTGATTCCAAGAAAAATTCTTTTGTTTGGCTTACCTCATTGCGC
Source organism: Azemiops feae (assembly GCA_023970755.1). NCBI lineage: Eukaryota > Metazoa > Chordata > Lepidosauria > Squamata > Viperidae > Azemiops > Azemiops feae. The sequence goes on from JALGBA010001447.1 coordinate 1,767,392, forward strand.
TGATGTTCGAGTATCTTCACTTTCTTCTCACTTGCCCCCAACATGCTCTTCCCTGCTGCTTGCTCCTCTGTGGCTCCCTTCTAAAAGGCAGATTCATATCAGACCTTGAGCAATCATTCAAAACAGTAGCTCAATATTCAGAAGTTGGATCTATGCCTCGCTTTCCCCCCCCCCGAAATCTACAATCTAAGATACTGCACATCTCAGTTCCATCTTTCCCCCAACATTCTGCACACGACAGAACTGAGATGATGAAAAATACCAGTGACCTCTTAAGAGAAGTTGCTATTCGACTGGTTCTCTCATAAATACCCTTAAATCTTCTATTTCTGAAAGCAGGAATTACTGAGCATAAAGATTTCCTTATACTGGGAGATTCACTCCAGGGAATGATGGGATGAGACTGGTAGCCTGGTTTTAGCTTTTTTTATATATATAATTGAAGATATTATTCTTTGATTTTGATTTTTGTCATCTGTTATTTATTGCAAACCCCTGGGAGCTGATCCTGAATCTGTCTGCATATACATTTAGTAAATACATGTTATGCATTTTTTCTTAAAATTACAGAAGTTACGTTCCAGATACATTCTATATTTAAATCACACACCCGTGCGCCATTGTGTCAAAAGATGAAAAATATATGATAATTTGATGTTTAAGCTAAGATTATGTTCATCCTTCAGTTTTCAATACATGTTGCTTTTGATTTTTTTAATCTATCCCTTTTACCATAAAGCTTACTTTCAGATATAGCTAGGCTCACATTACTGAGAGATGCCTTCCAAGCAGTTTGAGGCTAAATGTTATCAGCATATGGCACAGGATAGCGATCCAATCTAGGCTAAAAAAAGTCTTACCTGTTGCTGGCCAGCATATTCTGTATTTTCTGCTTTCACACTTTCCTTACTTCCCATCATCACCATCTTTCTGAGTTCCAGATTCTCACACCTACATTAGAAAGTCATCATCATCATCATCATTTTAGGTTTGCAGAAAAATATGTAAAGGCAACTATCACAGTAGCCATCATTCAGAATAAGATTTACTTTAAAGCTCATGGACCAAAAAAATCTAATAACTAAATTAGATCATTTCACTGAGGATAAAGATAACTATACTGAGTGTCTGCTAACAATCACAGGCAACCTGCCTCCAAATACAATCCAGTGTAAATGAGTAGAAGAATATATTCTTTACTTCCTGCTGATGAGTTTTGACATGGAATATTTAGAGGACACAGGATGCTGGAGGAGACAATCCTTTGGTCTGATCTAGCCCTATCTTCTTACATTCTTGATATATGCTTATTTTTCCCCCTATATTGGAACATCTCCCCAAAATAGCACCATACTATTTGTTACGATTTCTATTCTGCATGGCCAAAAACATGCTCAAAATATCTATAATGAGTCAGAGGGAAAAAAAACCATAATTATCTTTCAGAAACTATTTTTAAATGGAATGTTGTGATTTGGCTCCTCCCTCAGCAATTAAATGGTAGTAATAGGGACAGTGGTGGGATTCAAATATGTGAACAACCAGTTCTGTGTGTGGATGCCGCTTCCGGAAGTCCATTCTGGGCCTGGGCAACAAAAATTTAGCTACCGGTTCTGCCGAACTGGTGCGACCTGGCTGAATCCCACCACTGAATAGGGATCAACTTTATTAATCAGGAGCAATCCAACTTTTGAAAGAAAGACACTTATGGAGGATATGAGATTTGCTACTAAATTAACAAAAGGATTAGCATATATAACATCTATGTATGTGCACAAATACAATCAACCAGTATTTACGATACTAGAGTTGCACTTTAACAGAGCTCAGCAGGAGATATTAAAGGTGTCAATTTTTTATTTTTTAAAATATATCTTTTTTCTGACCTTTGCTTATTTTTATTTTTGAGATGTTATCTAATTCTTCTCTCCATCTGTATGTCCATGCATCCCTATAGATACAGTAGGTCAAGTAGGGAACTGCTCTTGAGTTATTTTTCTCAGTGGGCTGAACAACCAAATATCTTTCTTTTCAACTGTAGGGAAATTACTAGTCTAAATTAATACAGAATTAGTGGGGTTGTTCTTCACTATGAATTCTCCATTTGTTTTTGTCCTTGCTTGATTCTATGTAACTTGAAGAACAATTCTTACTGCATTAATCTATAACAGTGGTGGCGAACCTATGGCACGGGTGCCAGAGGCGGCACTCGGAGCCCTCTCTGTGGGCACACGTGGCGTTGCCCCAGCCTTGCCTCCCCCCATGACCCCCTCCTCTCTAGCAGCCCCCCTGAAGGAGAGTCGCCCCCGAGCATGGCCCACACGGAGCAGCGCAGCCAAGGACATGGCAGCCAGGCAGCGTAGACAAGACTCTGCCCTCACACCCCATCATGCAGTTGATGCTGCAGGGCGCGGGCAGAGGGTGTGGCTGCCATAGCGCTGCTGGGCTGCCTGGGCGATCTGCGGAGGGCCCTGGAGGTGGTGAGTGGTCCTGTGGGCAGGCGGGGTGGGTGATGGGGGGGGGCAGAGCGGGGGCGGGGCAGGGGGTGGAGTGGGGGCGGGCCCAGTTTTTGGGCACTCGGTCTCTAAAAGGTTCGCCATCACTGATCTATAACAACTCTATTATCGCCTAAAGAATAAAACAACACCCTCTCAGTTTTTATTACAAAAAAACAACCCCAGAAACATTGTTATGATTCTATATGTTATTTTAAACTACTGCTGGAAAGGCAGGATATAAATCTAAGAAAGAAAGAAAAACAAAAATGAAATAAGATATATAATTCAACATATATGCATACCATACTGTGAATTTAAGGCTACGTTTACTGGTTTGAAACAGAGTTTGATTTTGATTTAGAAACTGAGCTAGAACAAGTTGTCCATTCTTGTCCAAGCAGCTAATGGACTGCATTATAACATGAACAGAATCTATGGCAGAGCAAAATAGTTCTCTTATCCCCTGCTTGAGAGCTAACTCAATCCTAGAACATAGGTTGCTTAGGGAGTGTAGAATTCATATTAGAACTAGGTATCAAGGGCACCATCTAGTGGAGAATTAAACACATGGCTTTTTACAAAGCAGATCCAATTATCACCCCACAATTCTAGCTAAAAGATAAGGTTTGGACTGGATGATGATGATGATGATGATGATGATGATGATGATGATGATGATGATTGTTGTTGTTGTTGTTGTTGTTGTTGTTGTTGTTGTTATTATTATTATTATTACTCCAGTCCAAACCTTATCTTTTAGCTAGAATTGTGGGGTGATAATTGGAATAATCATGATATTGAGGATAGAGTATCCAGAAAAGCTTCACTTTTACTAGCTGAAGCCGGCAGGATGCAAATGATATCTGTGGAACTAAAAACAAAGGACAACAATATAATCTCCATCAAAAGTAAGGAAGGCTCCTGATGCTCTGGATCAAGCTGTTTTAGTAATTCTCAAGCACATTCACAACTGAGTGTGAAAATAAACCTTGTGCCTCTGTTTCCAATTAGAATTTTTTAAAGAACCGCAAATCAAAAATCCATTTTGTTCTGAAAGATCTCACAGATCCTAATCAATCTTATGAAAGGAAAGCCATTTCTTTTTGGTAAGGGAGAACACGTGAGCCAGTACCTAGCTTCACTGAGAAGGAAGAAAAATATTTCTCCATGAGCTATTCTGATCTTTCACAAAAAGTTCTGGGTTAGGAAAGATTTTCTTAATCAAGTGAGATGCCCAATCCAAACAGGCCACTGCTAGTGCTAGGCTCTTTTTCTTTGGGACTTGTGGGCCTAGTTTTATGCTACCCTATGCAAGCTAAGTAAACTAGCATTCAAGAGGAAGGTCCTCACAATTGTCTTCTAAACTTTACTTGTTTTTCTGGCCTTTCCCTCATTAAGTACGTAAATGGTTTGGACCAATGTTTAGACTCATTCTGCACCATGGAATATATGGAAATTCCCTTTATCACTCTCTGGGGCTTCCCACCATTGTAACTTTTTCTATAGAGTACTGGCCACATTGCTGCTCCTTCCTATCAGGTAGATTAAAGTAGATTAAAGAATGAAGTTGATACTAGAATCAACATGTGTAGTAGCACTAATGTATCTACTCCAAGATAGGGGACTTTTCCCTTTTCCCCAGTTGTATGCTTGCTCACCAACATATTCCTTTCCCCTCCTGATGTTCACTCACCTTAGTTTCTCTGATATCTCGTTCCTTTGCTCTAGTTCCCTCTCCAACTTTGTCCTCAGCTCCTCATTTTCATTCCGTAATTGTTCACACAATGTCTGTTTGAAGGAAAAAGAGAAATTGAGAGAGAGATACAGCAAAGAAAGAAAGAAAGAAAGAAAGAAAGAAAGAAAGAAAGAAAGAAAGAAAGAAAGAAAGAAAGAAAGAAAGAAAGAAAGAAAGAAAGAAAGAAAGAAAGACCTATGCATTGTACCATATTTCTCAAGAGTCATTTGAATATTTGCTGAACCATATAGCAATAGCAATAGCACTTAGACTTATACAGCACTTCATAGTTCTTTACAGAACTCCCTAAGTGATTTACAGAATCAGCATATTGCCCCCAACAATCTGGGTCCTCATTTTACCAACCTCGGAAGGATGGAAGGACCCTTTGAGTCTGAGAGCTGAATGCAACAAAATTTCATTTTAATGTATGCCAATTAGTGTACATTCAAAGTGACAATAAAGTTATTATTCTATTCTATTCTATTCTATTCTATTCTATTCTATTCTATTCTATTCTATTCTATTCTATTCTATTCTATTCTATTCAAGGCTGAGTCAACCTTGAGCCAATCAGGATCAAACTGCTGCCAGTTGACAGAATTAGCCTGCAATACTGCATTCTAACCACTGCGCCCCCACATATATATTTCATCTATGGTTTTTATTTCATAAATAAAAACACTGCTCAAACAAAATGGCCTTTTTCAATCTACATCTATAATTTAATTTAAAACAGCAGTATAACACACATAACAAAAACATAGATGGAATAAGCACTTTAAATAATCAGAAAAATTACTAGATTGCAAAGATATGGTTAGTTAAAAACATCTCTGTGACACAATAAAGCATCCAAAGGCTGGAGAGAACAAAACTATCGAATGGTCTTACAATGAAATAGCCTCTTTGGAAAGAGGCTCATTTCACAGAGGCACCACAGAGGTCATGTATTGCACTGTAACATCAGAGCATAGAGGACAGATCTTCTAAAGTAGTATGGGGTAGGAGTGTGCAGAGATATGGATTTGTTTAGGTCTGATGAAAACATTGTATGGTTTAAAATATTTTCAAAAAGCTTCCAGCAAGAGGCCACCTGTCTATCTTTTAGTCTGAATTAAGCACAAATCTCACCACCTCTTTTTTCAGATGTTGATACAAGCATCCAACTGGATTCTTTCAGTTCACACCTCACCCCTAAGAAGCTCAAAATGGAACTGAGAAATAGTGAAGAGTCAAATTTCATTTACAGTAACTGATAGGAATTGGATCTTCTCAGTCCTAACTGGATACCATCACTAAATATTAAGGTTGTGCATGCTTCAAAAATCCTAAAGTGCTTCAGATCTCATGAAAGCATGACATGTCTCTGTTACTCATGAAAGCAGCCAAACTTCTATATGAGGTTAATCTACTTTAAAGCAGGGGTCCACAACTCCCGGTCCGTGGACCAGTACCGGGCCGCGGCATGCCAGCAACCGGTCCATACAAACAAGCAAAGCCCCATCCGCAAGATGCAGGCAACACCCAAAATCACACACCCTCCGGTCCGTGAAAAAAACTCTCTCCACGGAACCGTGGTTGGGGACCTCTGCTTTAAAGAATAGCATAGAAGTCTTGCATGTATGTATGTTTATTTTTTTATCAAATGTTAAAATTTGAGAATATAAAATCCCAAGCAGTTCTTACAAATAATTATTGAAAGATACACTTTATACTGAACTTGATCTTAATTAATCTTAAAGGGAATGTACTGAACTGTGAAAGTACGTATAGTCAAGGCCATGATTTTCCCAGTTGCAATGTATGGCTGTGAAAGTTGGACCATAAGAAAGGCTGAGTGCCAAAGAATTGAGGCCTTTGAACTATGGTGCTGGAGAAGACTCCTGCGAGTCCCTTGGACTGTAAGGCGTTCAAACCGGTCAGTCTTAGAAGAGATCAACCCCGACTGCTCTTTAGAAGGCCAGATCCTGAAGTTGAAACTCAAGTACCTTGGCCACCTAATGAGAAGGAAGGACTCACTGGAGAAGAGCCTAATGCTGGGAAAGATTGAGGGCAATAGAAGAAGGGGACAACAGAGAATGAGGTGGCTGGATGGAGTCACTGAAGTAGGCATGAGCTTAAATGGACTCCAGAACATGGTAGAGGACAGGAAGGCCTGGAGGAACGTTGTCCATGGGGTCGCGATGGGTCGGACACGACTTCGCAACTAACAACAACGACTGAAGTGTTATGGACTGTTGTGATTGCAAATAAATGTATATACAACTGTATACACTTTATGCTATATTGGTTGCCTCTAATATTATGAAAACCTTGGATAGGAAGAAAGAACAGGGTTCAATCCATCTCTGATAAGAGAAACTTTCTGTATTTGCCAGGATCCCAAATGGAATTCTACCCCTCCTGAATACACATAACTGTTTTTATAGTAAGAGAAAAAATTTCATTAACTTCAAAGGGATACGGTTTCTTCTGCCCTACCCTGGCCTAGCTTGCCCATTTCACCCCTATGGGCTAGTTATTGCTAAAGTAAGTGATATGAGCAAAACCATGACAGAGAGAATTTCTCAGAAAAAAGGATAACCATCGTTTCCAGAGGTGGCACAATTGCTCCTGCACATTTTACTAATAGAAAGTGTATGTCACTGCCAAGAAAATATTCTTTCTCTTTTCATCCAGAGGTTTTACTGATCAGTTTGTACCTGGGGGGGAAAAGTTTTCCTGATGCTTTAAAGATCTGCCTGACAAAGGCCACATCTTATATCCTTTGAAAGTTTGGCATCCTTGTTGGAAACTGACACTTAAGAAAAGAATGAACAAAGGAATACCTTTATGTTTCCTAATTGGGGTCAGGGAGTCTTTAAATGACGGGTGATTATTTATGGTAGGAACTGCTTTAGGACAATGGAATGCCACCATGCATGACAAAGTGATTTTGAGTACTCACAGAGTTTGCAATAAAGCCTCTACCCAGCATGAGCTCATAAAAGGGGCATAGGCAAATGGAAATCTAAGCTTAATATAGGAGCGATAAAACTGGACCAAAAGAGTTTTACTCATTTGCCCAAAAGATGAACGGGAGAGAGCAGTATTAAGGATGTCACAGAAATAAAAGAATGAGAAAAAAAAGTAAAGGGCCATAACATGCACGATGAAACCAGTTGACCTGGGATGGTATAGTATGGTTGGGTGCATAGGAAATATTTTTACGAGATGACCTGTATTCCATCTGTTATGGCCACTCAGTGGGATTGGGGGGAAAAGGAAAAAAAAAAACTACAAAGATGAGAACTCGGGAATACAGAGAAGCAAATGAATTGTGCGCATCTACCAGCAGCCCTCAGACCTGAAGAATGGATGTCCTCTGCTCGTTCTTGTGCACTTTGGAGGCCAGGCGGTTAAACTCCAGAGCCATGCGCCCCAGATGGGCAAAAAGCTGGGTTTTGTCAGACTCCTCAGCGAAAAGACTGAGCGTGTTCTCGAAGCGCTGAAGGTGGAGCATAAGGTTGGTGTCCTCGTTCAGAAGCGGCTCTACGTCCTGCAGAAAATGATCCAGAGTAGAAAATGGTATCAGAAAAGCATTTGCTCATTTTTTTTACTTCAACGTAGACCTGGAAAATTCCTCAGATATGATTGCCTGATGAGACTCCATTCTGCACTTTCAAAAAAGCCATTTCTGTTTGTTTGTGGTGGGAAGGCACCTGAAAAAGATTTATGCTACACAGGGAGATGGAAGAACAGATCTTCTGCCTCTTCCAGCTTTTGTATGAGAAATCTTCTCGACCACTCTCAGAGAGAGCTGCTTTTTGCCCCTTAAGGTCCTGTTCGCTTAAGTGGAGATAAGAAAACTGTCCCATTTGGAGACATTTGGAGAATACCCAGTGTTTTATAAAGTAATTCATTTTTTTCTATACTAGGGATAAATCTATCCAATCTATTGTACCCCTTTCCAAATTGTCTCTTTCCCCATGAAATAGAATCCCCATCACATAGAACATACTCCAGATCCTTCTGACTCCTCCTTTCCCCTATCTTTGACCTTTACAATAATTCAGTTTAAGAGATGGTGTGTGTGTGTGGGGGGGGTCTCTTAAAAAAAAAGACAGATTTTTCTCTTAAGACTGGACTACAAATCCAAGGCTAGCATTTATTTCCCTCTTCAATGAAGACGTGTAACTGGGTTGATGTTGTGATTCGGTGGGATAGTACTTACTCTTGTCAGTAATATTCTGTGTTTCCAAAATGACTCATTACAGAATTTTTAACTCTTTTACTCCTTTATGATTTCCCTGTTCCTGCTTTCCCAGATAATTTCCCATGCATATAAGTTAGTATTTACTTTCCGGCCCTCTCAATTCCTGGCAAATAGATGGTGAAGAAATGGAGGTAGTGACAGATTTTATCTTCCTGGGCTCCAAGATCACCGCAGATGGGGACTGCAGCCAAGAAATTAAAAGACGCTTGCTCCTGGGGAGGAAAGCTATGGCAAATCTAGATAGCATACTAAAAAACAGAGACATCACCCTGCCAACAAAAGTGCATATAGTCAAGGCCATGGTTTTCCCAGTTGTAATGTATGGCTGTGAAAGTTGGACCATAAGAAAGGCTGAGGCCTTTGAACTATGGTGCTGGAGAAGACTCCTGCGAGTCCCTTGGACTGCAAGGCGTTCAAACCGGTCAGTCCTAGAAGAGATCAACCCTGACTGCTCTTTAGAAGGCCAGATCCTGAAGTTGAAACTCACGTACTTTGGCCATCTAATGAGAAGGAAGGACTCACTGGAGAAGAGCCTAATGCTGGGTAAGATTAAGGGCAATAGAAGAAGGGGACAACAGAGAATGAGGTGGCTGGATGGAGTCACTGAAGCAGTAGGCGTGAGCTTAAATGGACTCCAGAAGATGGTAGAGGACAGGAAGGCCTGGAGGAACGTTGTCCATGGGGTCGCGATGGGTTTGACACGACTTCGCAACTAACAACAACAATACAATTTTTTAAAACTCAAGAAGCTGGCAGACATACCGCTATTGAACGTTGCAAGGTTTTTCTTGTTCCATAAAGAACATTCAGTTTACAGATTCCCAATCAACCAATCTAGGTTAAGTTTCTACAGTCACTATAGGTGCCAAAACCTCTCAGTTCAGGATTGAGTAGAAGTTGAACTGGACATTTAAGGGTTATTGTTCCTTGGAATTCCCACTGTTCTGCGGGGTGTCGTTAGGACATATTTTGGTTGTCATTTGTGACTGAGCTATCCAGAGCTTGGTTTCAAAACTGGTTTGCAAGACCAATGCCAAAAAACTTTTTCCCCTTCTCATTGAGCAACTATAATCCATTCCCCATTTAGGATGGTGGAAAATGTTTTTTTATGGACAGACTGTATTGTGATGTGAATCACAGATTGCTTATTCTAAAATTAAGCATGCTGTGTACTCCTAGAAAGCTTAACTCTGACTGCACACTACTGGAATGCTACACTTTGCGTCAGCAAATCTTCTAAAGAGCCACAGGGAAAGTAACAATAAAACAGCCTAAAATGACCTCTGCTCCAAATTACATTTCCAGATAAGATTCCCTGCAACCTCAGACCTGATCAAAGGAATTCAGCAAGCTCACACAAAGCTAAAAGTGGGAAAGGAGATAATTGCTCACTCCTTACTTGTAACTCCCTACTCCTCACCTCCCAAGTTCCCATGTCGAAGTGGGAGGGCAAAGGCACGATGCTAATTGCATTTGCTTGAATGGAGACAAAAGCCACTGCATAACCAACCAGAGGTTCATTTTTAAGAGCAACCCCATTCTGATAAAAATGTCCACATCTATTCGAGGAGATATAGATGCTTCCTTCAGATTTTCCCCATCCAAATGAAGGATATGGAAGATTTGGAACGAGATTTCCCGCTAAAGTTACCACTTTCCAACAGAGATAAAAGCACGAAGCAAAACATACAAAACCATTTTAAAAAATCCTTAACTTGCGGTTCCCTAAAGGTCTTATTACTAACATGTCAACATAGCCACAACCATGACAGCATCCCATTAATATCCTGGTCCCAGATCCTAGAGAAGAGCTGGGTCTTTCCAGCCTTCCTGAAAGCTGAAGGGGTTGCCATATCGGTGTGTGTTGGGGGGGGGGCTGTTGCATTAAATCAGGTGGCATGACAGAAAAGACCCACTTGCTAGAAACCCCCAAGTGACATTGCTTCACCGATGGGATTGGAGCATGCCCACTCTGCTGAAATGGGTAGAAACCATCAGGGATCTAAAGGCAGCCACCACTGCTTTGAACTGCATCCAGAAGCTTACTTCACCACTATTTCCACTCTAATGGATGAACCTTCCACATCCGGGCCAACGTTTCTTCTTTCCCATCTTAAGAATGCCTTTTCCTACCTTCTGCTCTCCAGTTCCAGAATCTCATTTTGCAGTTGCATTAGCAACTGAAATTTTCATTCCAATATTGCAAGCAGTCTGTTCCTCAGACATATCCTAAACTTACCTCCTTAATTTCAGGAAACCGGCCAAGCCTTTGCTACTGGAGGCTACAGTTCACTCTTCAGAGTTTTGAGCACATAGAGCAGACCCTTGGCTCAACAGCAAGCACAGTCAGTCAGCTTGGATTGCCACCTCACAGGCAGCCCATGCGAAAGGGATCTTTGAAAGTGAAAGGCTACTTTTTGCTCAGCACCTATAGCTGACTCACAATCTCCTCCCATTCCAGAGGCAGCCCCAATGAACTTGGTTCAGGGAAAACAAAATCCAGTCTTGCAAGAGACTTTACCCATTTCTCTTGCAAATGATTCACGAGGAAAAGATCTCAAGAAGGAACCATAACCTGTACATCTATCTTCAGTCTAAGAGGTCTTTATTGCCTTGTAAGTCAGAATATAAGGGACTTTCAAGGAACTTAACTACACTCAAAGTAGATTCTCATTAGATTTTATCTACTTCTCCCTGGGCAGCTTTTGCCAAACTCTTGCCCTCAAGATGTGGCAGACTATCACTTCTGTAATCTGCCAATATGGCAAATAACCAACTATTATATGTAAGAAACAAAGATGTTAACTTAGGGGTTTTTTTTTAGGATGAGGTGAGGGAAATTACAGATGTAACTGTAAATTTTTAAATGTAAGCCCCAATGGGTCTTTTTCTCCCAAATATCATAGCTATGCCATACAGCAACAAAAAGAGTATTTAGGCACTCTGTTGCTAGGGAAATGGAAGTCTTTACCATTTTTATATCATTGCCTAGCACTTGGTAAGCATTTTATTACAGATGCTTTTTATGGTTTTAGCCTGTGGGTTTCCAGAAATACCAAGCTAAAATCCCAGGGTTTTCTCCACTTTACATTTAATTATGGAACCAACATGCTTTTCTATGGAGACCCCAGGCCATTGGGGTCTTCAGCTCATCTCCAGTACATGAGTGAAAGAGGCTCAAATCATTTTTAGCTGTACCAGTGTTAAAGTAAACTTTCCCCTATTATTCCAACAATGCCAATGACACCCTCAAGCTATATATAAAACCTATCACGTTTTGTCATCTAGTAACACAAAGAGTAATTATTGAAGGGAGGTGCAGGTCAGCAACATGTATCCCAATATTATTTGTGCTGATTTTAAAAACAGAGACAAGATCCTACGGTCTGGGAAGATGCTTAGACTGATATGCTGATATATTAATATAAAGGAATTGGGTACGTCTAGTCTAGTGAAACAAAGGACTAGGGGTGACATGATAACAATGTTCCAATATTTGAGGGGCTGCCACAAAGAAGAGGGGTTCAACCTATTTTCCAAAGCACCAGAAGGCAAGATAAGAAACAATGGATGGAAACTAATCAAAGAGAGAAGCAACCTGGAACTAAGGAGAAATCTACTGACAGTGGAACGGCTTGCCTTCAGAGATTGTGGGTGCTCCATCACTGGAGGTTTTTAAAAAGAGACTAGACAGCCCCTTGTCTGAAATGGTATAGGGTCTCCTGCTTAAGTAGGGGGTTGGACTAAAATACCTTCAAGGTCCCTTCCAACTCTGTTATATTCAGATGAGAATTTCCTAGGATGTGTATGCACAATTAATTTCAACCAAGTTTGTTGAGTGCTGTCCCAAGTCACCCTTGTGAGATGGGCAGTTATATAAATTTGATTAATAAATAAATAAACAAAGCTCCAGCCCCCTTCAACAACATACTTCTCCTTTAGGTACTTATTATAGTGATCCTTTGCATTTGCCAATGCCCTAGAAAATCTTACTGCAACAAAAAGGTTTTTTAAAAAAATAATTTTTGAAAGAATCTAAAAGAATTTTTTTTTTCACCTCTTCTAAAGCTCCTGTATTTCCACTTGAACTATTCACGTACATTTCCAAACATATTATCATTAAACATCTAATGCACTTTTTAAAAGTTGCATTGGTATCTAATCTTACTTCCTGTTCCAGAATCCAGGAGTTCCTTTTCTAAAATGTCAGAATGGTGAAATATTTACTCATGAGAACTCGACTGTGATTTAAAATACATGTTGTGGATGTGTGTGTGTGCGTGCGTGTGTGTGTGTGTGTGTGTGTGTGGCCTCACGTATACACTATGTAGCTATGCATAAACAATCTCTGCTTGCTTTATGGAATTATGTAACATAAGGGTGGATCATAACATTCCTGGGCCACTATTAAGGTTGTTGTTAGAGTAATTAATCATCATTGTTTGTCATAATTAATAAAGCTATGTGTTTGCCTGGCATTTATTACATGTTTACCTCTGGATCAGGAGCTGTGCAGTCATTGCCAAATGTCCAGCTAAGGGCCAGTGTGCTTAACATAGCTAAGAAGTATCTGATAAAAGTTGCTTTGTCCATTTCTACCCCAACCAACAGTTTATGCAGACAAAGACAACATCAGCATGTTTGGAAATGCAATCTCCCAATTAGGTCTGACAGGTCTATGATAGCTATTTACCCCACTTAGTAACTCCAGAGTTGATGTCTTGCCTGTTCCACACCACTCCAGATTTTGAAAAAGTGGGTATAAATATGTTTTATTTTAATATTAATATAGTTGCTTCTTTAAACCTTCTGCTTGACTAGCCTCGCCCATGCTGGTTGGTAGCAACGCATGAAGAGACTTGCTCTGTCTCAGCTTTAAAAAAAAAAAAACTGGGCTAGGAGTTCCCCCTTCCTCTGCGTAGGAGCCCTTGAAAGCACACAAACAATACCAAGTTCTCACCTTTGAGAACAAAAATGAGGCTTCTGGCAGGATGAAGAACTAGTTGCTGTTAAGAGCTTTCTTTTCCACGGAAGGCCCAGTTTTAAACTGGAGCAATATAGCTGATAAAAGGGAAACTAAACCCCCTAAACAAGATGCATTTATTTTAGCATGTAAACATCAGATGATTTGTTAGGATTTGGGGGGGTGGGGGTGGAGTGGGGTTTTTGCTTGTATCCTAATTACTGCTTGGGGGGAGAAAAGCCCTTCTGTTTATGCACAGGACTGAGATCCAGCAGAGGGCTGTGCTGCTGAAATCTTGCTGGTAGCTTCCTCCTCTGATAATCTGTTCCTCGACTGTTCCAGAGGAACCCTGTGCCTTCCCACGTGCAGGAGGAGGCTATGATCATGCTGAGGATTATAAGCATGTATTCCATCATATGTTTTTGAGGAAGGAACATGTGGGCCATTTCCAAATTATTATTTAAGATGCTAACCTCCCATCCCAGCCTAAAAATATTGCTAATAGAAAATTGGATGTCCAAATCAATGGCTCTGGCCTTCATCCCCTACAACTCACTGTCAACAATCATTATAAGCCATCCTGGTTGCTCTTATCCTTTAGCTTTATCGTATCCCATTTCAGCACATTGCTATTCAGTGGGACAGCATTTGCAGATCAGGGCACTGTAGTATGGATGGTGCCATGCTTCAGATCTGAACCGGTAATTTGGAACAAGTGTGGTTAAGCATGCTGCACCTCTCAGGGCCTCCATCAGGAAGCTATACATTTTCCTGGCCTTGCAAAACAGCAGGGCAATTCCTGGAAAAAATACTTATTTGAATTAAGGAGGCACTCATATTTACTACAAACACGCATCAATTGCATATTTATCTTCTCAGTTTCTCTATCTGATTGAAAATGATAGACAGAGCTAAGGAAGTTGAATAGAATAGAGCTGAAAGGGACCATGGAGGTCTTCTAGTCCAGCCCCCCGCTCACATGTTTCTGTCAGAAACAAAATGTTTGGACAAATCATGGTTCCAGGAAACTTGCTGAGTAAGGTAATTTGGGGGGAAGCCACTAGATGGAATGAACTGAGCTATCTTAGAAAAGAGGGCAGCTTTCACCCAAGTAGTATCCACATTCTACTGTCTGGACAAATACTTGAAGTTTTCAAGGAAAGATTTTCAGAAGTAGTTTGCCATGGCTTTCTTCCTAAGTCTGAGAAAGAGGCCCAAAGTCTGCCAGGATTAGAACAGTCTCTAGCCTGGTGCCTTAACCACAACATCAAACATGTACTTGGCACATGTAAATCTGATATATAGTCCAAGGAAACTTTTCCCCCAGCTCCCTGTGTGGAGGGGAGGGGATGCAACAATCTAGCTGGCTTGTTCACAAAAAGCTTGCCAGAATAAGTGCAGCAAAGAACATATGCCTTGACATATGCCTGTGTATTTCAGTGTCAGAATCCCATTTAAAGGGAATCTCCTTGGTAAATTTAGTTAGTGGTGTGATTAGTATAGCAAAATTAAAATCAAATTTATATTTAAAACTGATGAAGCTGATGAAATGATGTATATTCGGAATACTGCTGCAGAGTGGGGCTCCCAAAACAGAATACATCTTAATCTAACATATTTCTATTTACATTATTGTTGAGGAAATATAATAATCTAACACAGGGATATAAAAACACAGCTTAGTGTAGAGGCTAAATTACAAAGATGTTCCGTGTTGGAAGCAGGATCTTCCAGCAGCAGAAAAAAATTAATAGTTCAAATATAGAATTTCTAAAAAATCATTAAAAATATAATTTCTGTCAAAGTTCTCAGTCAATTGTACTTGCTGTTCTGTAGAGTCCTCTGTCTTAATATTAGTTTCTTCCTCTTCTATTGTTTTTTGGATTGTAGGTTCATCAGTTGAAATCAGGGCTTCATTTTGTAGATTTAGACTGGCACCTTTGTCTGGAATTCATTAGCTCAGTAGTTTCAAGGATTTTTTGAAGTATAAGCTTATAGTTAAGTTGTGGGTAGTATTCCTCCAATTCTAAGGTGTTTACAGATAGTTCTTAGTGGAGGCTATTTTAATAAGAGTCAGAGAATGTCCACCTCCACTATTCCTAGAAGTTGTTTTCACAGCTGTTTCAGGTTCTTATCTTTTTTGATAGTGCCAAGGACAAATCTTAAGCTGTAACCAGGTCTCACAGTGAAAGAAAAATTTCCTTGCTATACCAGAGTTCGCCACAAGATGTCCTCGATAACATATAAAATCTTTTTCCAGACTACAACTAGGCTTTTATCCAGTTCAAATTTTTCCCCTTTTTTTTCTCCTTTTTTCCTTTTTTTTCTGGCTTAACAAATAGACAGGGTAATAGGTCCCCGTAGAAGTAAGAAGTTTTTGGGACCCCAAATATCCAAAAGGTGCAAGTCCAATTGTTTAGTTATTTAGTTTAGTTATACTTTTCTTTTCTTTTCAAAGCTTTAACTCCCCAGGTAGGCAAACGCCGCCATTCGAAAGGGGGGGAACAAATTTTCAAAACGCTCCCACAGGAAGGTAGTTGGGGAAATAAGAAAGGTAAAGTCTCACCCAAATCCTCTGCGTTGCTTTCGTTGTGCTTGGTAGTAATTTTGGCTTTTGGCTGGAAACGGCTTAGTGATCGGCCATGTTGATGGCGGATCTTTTCTTCGTCGGTCCAAAGGAGCTGCTCCGGATCAAACGGAGGGGCTACCGCCCCTCCGCAATCAGTCGGAGGGCTTCCTCATGGTCGTCGCCCCTCCAGGGCGACTTTCGACCCTTTTCAAGGTCTCCCAATGGAGAAAAACCAGACGGTGAAGAGAGAGCTCTCCCCGAACGTCCGCCAGCACCGCGAGCGCAGACTAACTATAAAATCTACAACTCAAAAAGCAACACAAGCTGAAGAAAGCAATACTAAGATAGAGGGTCCTAAAGACTTACAAATACAGCATACTGAGAATTTAGACAACCAAACAACAATTACAACACTGGACATGACCTTTTACCCAAGTCAGATGAAACCGGAAGAAGAAGAAGACCAAATTGAACTGACGACAAATATACTGAACCAAACATGGAGATTTGAACTATTTGAGCAACATTTCAATGATCACAAAGGGGCCAGTTCCTTTGAAAAATTGTCAACTGGATGGTCTCCCTTGACTCAAATAATATGTGTAGGAATGAAGGAAGATCCACTTGAGTATTTAAAGGCACTGGTATGGAAGCCTGCTTGGCACAAAAAGAAAGCCAGAGTTAGACTTAAAAAATGGCTCTTCTTTGATTTACAATGGAAGAGCCTAAAACTTTACTTAATGGGCTAAGGGAAGACTTTAAAAGATATTAATTGATTTAATATTTAGGATTTAGATCTATTAGAATATAGTTTTGAATTATAATATGGAAGTTGGATTGAGACATAAAGGATATTATGTGTTAGTAAGTGATGAGGTACTAGGATGAGAAATAGAATATATTTGTGAAATATATTTCTGAAATAAGATAAGAATGTATTTAACTAAGCAATATGTGCATTTTAGATACGATAACTACTATGTAATGAAATAGGGGAAATTTGGGTTACCCAAAAGCTAAATATTATGGATCTTAAAGGCTAAATTGGAGCACTGTAATTGAAATTAGGTAAAATTCAAAAACAGGACATGATAAGTATAAGTAAAAATATATTGATAAATGTCTTAATTGATCGTGTTATAATTAGAAACGTGTTAATTTGATTGTGATATAGTAATTAAGGGAAATAGAGAGGGAAATTTCGATGATGTAACCCGAGATGTGTACAAAAGATTTTGTTATTGGACTTTTCGCTACCCAACCACCACGTTGCTTCCTAATTATCTGGATGTAAAACTGGAAAATTAATAAAACTTGTTTAAAATATATATATATAATTTCTAAATGCCAAAGATGCAGTGACCGATCTCACCCACATTTTAATTTACATTAATTCTTGCAACAAGCAGGAAAAGTAGTTAAATATTTATACCCTTTCACACAAATCCAGATATACCCCCCAAAACCCAATGTAATACAAAATTATGTTCCAAGAGTGTAAAAATAGGGAGAAGCACACAGCAATCCCTAATGGTTACAGAATTTAGGAGTGCCAGCCTTTTTCTTAATAAAAAGAAAACACTGGTGGAAATGAAGAGGGGAAGCTATTGTCAGTTCTCATCAATAAACTCTTTCAGGCAAACTAATTTTGTCCCTGACGCTGGGTACTTGTGTTTTTCAGGAAACAAAGTTCTAGGAAAGCAATCGACAGTAGCCAGAAAATTGGAGAAGGGGTCAGAGTCTGTACTTCTTCCTTTCAAAACATATGAGACTAGGCCCTATTTTTGGCAGGAGAGATAGGAGAAGTTCCATGTGTGGAGTAGTGAATGGTGAGGATTTTAGGTCCTTCAAGCCATGAGTTTTGCATGCTGAATAATCAAAAGTTCTGATGTCCTGCACTGTGGGTCTCAAGCCAGTCCAATTTCCCAAGATTACAGGAAATGGGGATGCTACATAAAGTTGCAGGAAGTTCCAGTCTCTGCTGATGGTGAGGAGGTTCAATGCACTCTGCGATAAGCCTTGAGCAGAAGAGTCAGCTGGCAAGAGTCTAGCTCTACAGGTCTTGAGCACTTGGCTTGTAAAAGGCCATTTCCTCCCATAAGTACAAAGCTGATGCTTCAGGCATAAGAAAGATCATTAGACCAAATACAAATCTGACTTGAAATCAGCCCAAAGGAAAATCCTCGAGTCTTTAGAATAGAGCTGGAAGGGACCTTGGAGGTCTTCTAGTCCAGCCCCCTGCTCAAGCAGGAGAACCTATACCATCTCAGACAATTGATTGTCTAGTCTTTTCTTAAAAATCTCTGATGGAGCGCCCAGGATTTCTGGAGGCAAGCTGTTCCACTGGTTGATTGTCCTCACTGTCAGGAAATTTTTCTTTAATTCCAGGTTGCTCCTCTCTTTGATCGGTTTCCAACCATTGTTTCTCGTCCTTCCCTCTGCTCTGGTGAACAATATGACCCCCTCTTCCTTGTGGCAGCCCCTCAGATACTGGAATACTGCTATCATGTCTCCCCTATTTCTTCTTTTCTTTAGACTAGCCAAACCCAAGCCCCGCAGCTGTACTTCGTATGTTTTAGTCTCCAGGCCTTTGATCATCTTAGTTGCTCTTCTCTGATTTTTTTCCAAACTCTCAACATCTTTTTTGTGATATGGTGACCAAAATTGGCTGCAGTATTCCAGGTGTGGTCTTACTAGGGTTTTATAACACGGTACTAATACTTCGCGTGATCTTGATTCTATGCCTCTGTTTACATAACCCAGGATTGTATTAGCTTTTTTGGTTGCTGCTCCACAATGCTGGCTCATAGTCAAGTGATTGTCCACTAGGACTCCAAGGTCCCTCTCATAGTTACTGTTTTTAAGCCATGTATCGCCCAATCAGTACTTGTACCTTTGATTTTTTCCTGCCTAAATGTAAAACTTTGCTTTTCTCCACATTGAAACTCATTTTGTTGGATAGGGCCCGTGGTTCAAGTTTGTCAAAATCTTTTTGGATCCTGAGTTTGTCTTCTGGGGTGTTGGCTACTCCTGCCAGTTTGGTGTCATCTGCAAATTTGATAAGTTCCCCTTCAATTCCCTCATCTAAGTCAGTTATGAAGATATTGAAGAGTACTGGATCTAAGATGGAACCTTGTGGTACCCCACTGCTTACTTCTTTCCATGTGGATGTAGTGCCATTGAGGACTACTCGTTGAGTACGGTTTGTCACCCAGCTACAGATCCATCTGGTGGTTATGTTGTCTGTTCCACCTTTTTCTAGCTTACCAAGGAATATGTTGTGGTCTACTTTATCAAATGCCTTACTAAAAATCTAAGTATACTACCTCCACAGTATTTCGCTGGTCTACTAGTTTAGTCACTTTATCGAAGAATTGGAAATATATGTGTTCAAAAAAAGGGACCATAGGGATGATGGTCACAGAAATTAGGATGAGAAAATGGGTATAGGTTGCAGGTATCTAATTCTTATTTTAATATAGAGGGGGGGAATTAAGGATACGATTTGTATAACAGTGGAATAGTCTACCTAGGGAAGTTGTGAGTTCTCATCTCTGGAGGTTTTTAAGAAGAGTTGGAGCAGTCACTTCTCAAGACTGGATTAACTGGCTTCCCTGCATACTGCAGAGGGATGGATTGGAGGGTCTTTGAGATCAATTCCAACCCTGCAGATCTACTACTCTGTGTGTAATTCACATTGGGAAAGGAAGGGAGTAAATCTGCCAGGATTTTTCAGAGTCAGGGGAAGTGGTTGTTGATATTTCTGCCATTGCAGCAGCAGCAACAACAGTTAACAGATATTAGCCTGGAATTGGTACAGAAACTATCCCACTGTCTAATGCATCATCTGAGCTAACTGGTCCAGTTGGGCTGCAACTTGAGTTCTGATACTGGAGCAAAGAACTGGTTTGCTGATTCATGTTTATAGAGTTACAAGAGGATTGTTCAATCTCGAGTGTTGAAGCAGAAGTTTTCCTCCCATAGTGTTGGGAAGAGGAGGCGGCACACCATGCTGTCAGACTTCACTCCAGGTATGACAGCGCATCGCAACTCTCCAGAGACTCAGTTCCTCAGTCAGGAACTTGCTTACAATACAAGCATCATGGATATGGTAGAGGCTTATGGGGAATGCAGAAATAAAGCCCTATACTTATGGCTCCAGAGTTTAAATTCTTGATCTGGTCTTCCTGCCTTTTCAACAAAAATTTTTTGGCAGTTTTTCCAGCGACAGGAATGAGCTTGATCTGCTTATTGTTGACATAATCTTACTCAAGCAACACTGGTTCTTGCCCCACCTTTCTCAAGAAAGGCTTTATGCTCTATGCCTCTGATATTGTCTGCCATTCTGCTTGCTGATTGCCTAAGCTTGTAAATATACATTGCTACCAAAGACAAGGAAATAGCTGACCTGCTAATAGCTTTGCATATATAAGTAAGAAAGGAGGAAAAACCCCTCTTGACAATATCACCTTTAGATTATTTTTCTTACACTGTGTTCTAACAGTTTCTATCAATCAGTTCTGGGAAATGGACAAGCGAAGAAATCCTTTGGCATATAACAATAGCAATAGCAATAGTACTTAGACTTATATAGCACTTCATAGTGTTTTATAGCCCTCGCTAAGTGGTTTACAGAGTCAGCATACTGCCCCAACAATCTGGGTCCTCATTTATTTGACCTCAGAAGGATGGAAGACTGAGTCAATCTTGAGCCAGTCAGGATTGAACTCCAGGCTGTGGGCAGAGTTTGCCTGCAATGCTGCTTTCTAACCACTGCGCCACCAGGGCTCCCTATGCATGATTTGTACAGTTGTGTGCTTTTGGGGGCAAGAAAATGTCAGTAGCAGTTATGAGCAGCTGGTGGTTCTAGACAGAAAAAGCCAGCTCCTTCGAGACAGAGCATGCAAGGCAACCACAGAAACTAAACCAGCAATGAGTGGAGCAATCTAACACAGAATGTAGGAATGCACTACACCTCCCACTTCTACAATTTGTAGGATCGATCTCCTTCTCCCTTAAAGTGAAGAATCTTCTCCTTTATCCTTTGTCCACCATGAAGAAAAAAAGAATGGGAACATAGGTATCTTTTCCCCTAATGATCAAAAAATACCTGGGAAGTATTTTGAATCTTAAGAATGACCTACAGAGAAACATTTTCTCTTTTTCATACAAATACACACATAGATTCATTGGCTCTAGATAGGATGCTTGACACTGTTAAATGTTAGACTATTAAGCTCATTAAGAATGACCGTAACCTTTTTCTACAAGATGCTACATGGTGCAGTATAATTAAGTATTCAGTTATAATTATTTTTTTAAAAAGTAATCAATCAGTCAAATCCAGGTAGTTATCAAAGTTAGCCAATTTTCTGTGAACTGCTCCATAACTAACTATCCCTATTTTCATTTCTAAAATTGCACAAGGAAGTTTTGAGAAATGTTTCATTACTTACAGATTTCCTACTACTCTCTTGAGAGGACCTCTTATCTTCATTGGCAACAATTTCAAATTCAGAGGAGGATCCCTTGAAAGAAAGAGGGGGGGGGGGGAGAGAAAGCACATTTAAATGCTTTGTTTTGCTTTCAATTATGTAAACTGATGGTCAGATAGCCTTCGAACAGTAACAAAAACTGCAACCTACCACAAAATGTTGTAGTATAGCTTTATCTGTTAACT
Organism: Azemiops feae; assembly: GCA_023970755.1. Lineage (NCBI taxonomy): Eukaryota > Metazoa > Chordata > Lepidosauria > Squamata > Viperidae > Azemiops > Azemiops feae. Next base: position 1,789,095 of record JALGBA010001447.1, read on the forward strand.
AGAATGTTTCTTTTAAAGGGGTCCAGTCAGGTAGTCACACACTGTCACCAGGATACAGGAAAAGCTTAGTTACCCAATCTCCCCACCCTGTGCTGTTTCAAATAACTATCAAAAACTCTTGAAAGCTGAGATTTTGGGGTAGGAGAGTTACATATTTTTATATATTTCTGTAAGCCTCATGGCTCTGCAATTTTAGCACTGCTCTGGCCACTCAGGGTTAATTTCAAGTCATAACATAAGTCATGTGGCATCTAATTCAAAGTGAAATAAATCCTACCAGCTACAGACACTGAACTATTATGGACACTATACTATTAACTGCTATATGCTCATTGCATCCTAGCAGACAAATTCAGTGCATACATTTCATCCCCCAAATAAATTGAGACATCAACTACTATGTATGCCTAACTGCTTGGTTCATTTGTTTATTTGCGGTCATAGCTATACAAAATACTCAAGACTGATTTCTTACACTGGAAGATGGCTTCTGGGCTGCTTTTTCTAGCTTCTTCTCACCCTCAACCGGAATATCGGAGGACGAGCAAAGTTCTGGAATCCCACCTATAAAAAAAGCAAATTAGTGAGCCTTAGAGTCCTGACTCTGTGGGCAGAAATAAGCACAATGAGAAGAAAAAGAAAGAGGGAGGGAAGAAGAGGAGACTAAATAGATATTTGGACAGAATGAAAAAGCCATGCCCTGCAGTTACAGGAAATAGATTCTGAGGTTTTATAGAAAACACAAGCATTATTTGCACTTAACCAATTCCTTGTTTAAGAAAACCCCAATCAGATATGTCAACAAGTCTAAAGTCCTCTTTGCCTTCTTCTTCTTCTTAAGAGGTTCTAATAAGCCTGAAAGACTAACAAAAATCCACATGTCAAATTATCTTTCCATATGGTATAAGTGGCTGGTCTCTGGGGCAACGTTTGTGTGTGATGCAAATGTATATAAATGACATTTGATCAAAGTCAGCTGGAATTTCCCCCCTTTCCTCCTGGGCTTAGCACACTGTAATATTGAAAGATCAAAATTATTCCTCAGCTTTTCCATTTGCTGTTAATTTACCTTTTTAAAAGAAGATAATTATCGAAGTTTAAAAACCTTTTACATATTTTAAATGTTACTTAAAATACAAATATGTACACTCTATTGAAATAAATTGTACACTATTACATTTTCTAAGATTAACAGAGGCTTCCCTGTGAGCCTTTCCATTTGGATTTATCATTTTAGTCATGCATTTTAGCCTTTAAGCAATACTTTCTTCAAATCTCTATCACACTATGTGTCTTTCTAGAGATCTGGTTTCAGTTTTTTTGATGCCCAAGGCAGCAAATTGTAAATTACATCTCCAATAGTTATTAAAAGTGCTCAATTAAACCATGTAAGATATGTTTCCTTTAATCCCATGATAAAACCATGTGGACATTTGACTGGTTTTGTTTTTTCAAGAAAATATAGGCTTGGGTTTATAGCATTAGGACCACTCCCTCAACTATAAAATGTTTTAACTACTGTAAGCAAAAAAAAACACAGTGTACGTTACATAAAAAAACCTCTGTAGCTTTGTTCCTATAACACACACACTGACATCACCATATGAACAGTTTACATGCTGAACGAAAAGATACTTATTATGGGATGAGGGCTTACATAAGGATTTGATTTTCTACCAGAAGCCAGAGATTACTTCAGTTCATACATTTAGTTATGTTTCCTAATACATAAGGAATCTTTCCCAACCACTTGATCTTTCAACTGTTGTTTCCTCAGATGAGATTTTCCTAACCTTTAGTCAGTCTCTCACAATAAGGATAATTTATGTATAGCAATCTTCCATTAGCTTTATTTCCTCCTGCTACTGCTAGCTCCTTAAATAAAGGCTTCAAATATTTCAAATACTGCTTGAAATTTCCTTTGGCCAGATCTCTCTGCTTCAAGAGTGGCTTCATATTCTGTTCAGCCTCTAGCTCCAAACTTCAGGTATCTCCCAAGAGGTTTCTCCTAAATTCAGAAGGCTGCTCTCACCTCCATTCTGAACTCTATTCCTTCCATCTTTCAACTTTGTTCCTCCAGTAGGCTGTCATCAGCTGACTTTTCCCTGTTCGTGCCTGGGTTTGACACCTGAGCACTGCACAATAAGATGAGCTAGCATTACTTAACTAATCAAGAAGAGAAGCAACCTAGAACCAAGGAGAAATTTCCTAACAATGAGAACGATTAATCAGTGGAATGGCTTGCCTTCAGAAGTTCTGGGTGCTCCATCGATGGAGGCTTTTAAGAAGAGACTGGACAGCCATTTGTCTGGAATGGTATAGGGCAGGGGTAGGCAACCTTGGCTCTTTTATGACTCGTGTACTTCAACTCCCTGGCTCAGGAATTCTGGGAGTTGAAGTCCACGAGTCATAAAAGAGCCAAGGTTGCCTACCCCTGGTATAGGGTCTCCTGCTTGAGCAGGGGGTTGGACTAGAAGACCTCTAAGGTCCTTTCCAACTCTATTATTCTGTTATTTGCCCCAGCTCCTGTCCACCTAGCAATTCAAAAACATGCAAATGTGAATAAATAGGTACCACTTCGGTGGGGAGGTAACAGAGTTCCGTGCGCCTCGGCGTATAGTCATGCTACCACATGACCACGTAAATATCTTCAGACAATGCTGACTTCCTCAGCTAAGAAACAGAGATGAGCACCACCTCCTAGTGTCAGGAATGATGGGACAGGGGAAAACTTTATCTTTATAAACCTGGGGTTGTTGTTTTTTGCCTTAGTTATGGTTTCTACAGGAATTACAGTGACTCAAGCCTAATATGTAGCAAAAGAGGCTTCAACTCTTAAAAGAAAAATATTACAATACATAAACCAGTAATATCTTAGTAATATAATTCCCTACTAAATTTCAGAATTTCCAAAAGAGGGGTCAAACAAGCCATCTACATTCAGACTGGACAGCGCTCTCTTCACCAAGGGGAAGGGATACGACACCATCTATCTCCTGTTTACAACACAGTCCTTTCAGCAGTTCCAAGAAGGTTCTACACCCATTTACACTATTCAGGTGACTCTGAGGGCACAGATGAACCTCCAAGTGGCCTCAACAACTCTCAGAATGAGTGCTAACAACCAGATGATTGCAAGGAATATAAATCCTTCCATACTCCACTATTCAATCAGAACTGAAGAAGCTTCTTGGATGAGAAGTGAAACGTCTTCAAGAAAAAAAACAGTCTAGTTGCCTTTTGAAAAAGCACCTTTGGGACAACTATGACCTGGATGACTGAGAATCTCCATAGACATTCAGAATTTCCAAATTAAAAAAAAGGAACATCGATTTTTATATATGGGGTGGGAGAAAAACAAAATGCAGTAGAAGGGGGTGGGGCGAAATCACATTTTGAATAGTAATTAGTCTGGACTGATTGTAATGTTTAACATAAATTCCCAGCCTGTTCTTTCAGCCTTTTCGAGTTCAGATTTTTTTTTTTTATGGTTCTGAGAGTCAGTGGTAACTTTAATGTAAAAGTTGAAGAGAAACTATATGCAATACAGTGGGAAGATTCAGAATAGGAACCTGCAGTGATGCAGAACAGTGACTAATAGACTTCCATGCAGAAAATAGGACTATGTCCCTTAAGACATTATTTTGCAACAACAAAAGACATCTCATAACCTGGACATCTCCAAATGGGCAACACATTGTAATCAACAGAATATATCTTATGTAACAGCAGATGGAAAATATCTATACTGAATTGCAGAACATTGTTGGGTGCTGACTGTGAATTAGATCATCTGCTACTAGTCACAGAAATACACCAGGCTGAAAAAGACGAGAGAAGACCTTGTTTTCAGTGGGATACATACTACAAACCCATTGCAGAAGAATATAAGATTGAGGTGAGAAACAGATTCAAAGGGCTGCACCTAGTTGACAGAAAGCTCAAGGATTTGTTGGAGTTAGTTAAAATGATCGTAAAAGAGAAAGCTAAAAAGTAATATTAAAAGCTAGAAGAAAACAAATAACACACTGGCTATCAAACAAGGCCATAGAAATAACTAAAGAAAAAAGGCAAACGCCAAAGCAGATCTAGAGAAAACAGAGAACTTAATACAAACTTCCAGGGACAGATGAGAAGAAATAATGATGTATACACAAATTCAGAATATAGACAAATAGAATAAAATAATAGAATAGGAAGATTTAAAAAAATCAGAAAAACATGAGAATGGTCCAGACTTGCATCAAAGTCATAAGGAACATAAATGAATTAATGACGGAACATAATATGAAAAAGCTGGAAGGAATACCCAGAAAACCTGTACAAAGAGTTCAATTAAGATGACACTGTATTAGAAAAAGAAGAACATGAGGAGGAACCAATGATGCTTGAAGAGGAAATGAGATGGAATAGGAAACAACTGACAAACAGGAGCGCCTCAAGGATGGATCCCCATAGAGCTCTTGAAGAAGGCTGGTGTGGAAACATTAATGACCACAGCAAATCTTTGCCAACAAATACGGAGAAAAGCACCATGGACCAAAAACTGGAAAAGATTCAAATCCTTAAAAAGGGAGTTTTATCTCCTAATTCAGGGGTAGGCAATCTTGGCTCTTTTATGACTTGTGGACTTCAACTCCTAGAATTCCTGAGTCAGCATGGCTGGTTCAGGAATTCTGGGTATTGAAGTCCACAAGTCATAAAAGAGCCAAGGTTGCCTACCCCTGTCCTAATTAAAGCATATAGATAGAGGACCATTTTATATATAATTAATAATTATTAACTATGTTCTAATTAAAGGACAGCTTTAACAATACATGGCAGTAAGATTCTGCTGGAAATTCTGCAAAAGAGATCAAATTCCGCAAAATCCTGTATTGAGAGAAAAGTGGCAATTGGACAAGCAGGTTTCAGAAAAAACAAAACAGGGGAACATGAAACCTTATAATAATATTGAATGGATGATGGCAACAGTAAGAGAATATCAAAAGGAGCTCTATTTCTGTTTTACTTCAAAGCTTTTGATACTGTTAATCATTCAAGACTTTGGCAATCCTTCAAAGCAAATGGGAATACCTCAGTATCTTCTCCGGATAAGAAATCTCTACAATAACTAGGAAGCCACCATGAGAACAAAGTCAAACAGGATTGCATTCGATCACCATACTTGTTCCATTTATATACTGAATACAACAAGTCTGGAAGTACTACAAGTCTGGAAGTACTAGGTTGGAGTCAAAATCCTTGCTGGAATTAATGTCAGTAATCTGAGATACGCCAACATTACCTTGGTTGCAGAAACTGAAAAAAAAGACTTAAGAAGGATCATTCTAAAAGCAAAACAGAAATGCAAACAGGCAAGGCTTTCCCTCAACATCAAGAAAGCAGATTATGTCACCTGGAAAGCAAGAAGAATTAAAGATCAACAACAGATAGAAGTAGTTGACAATTTTCAAGGCTCCAGCATCGATAAAGAGGGCAGCATGCAAAGGTTTTGGAGAAGAAGAACAAGGGCAAAAAGATATTGAGGAGCCTAAACAAGCTCATGAAAGACTAGACATTTCAATTAAGATAAACATTAAACTGGACAACTCAATGGTATTCCCTGCTCATAGGCAGTTCACTCCAAATTCTGGTTATTGGGTCTATTGGGTCACAGTGTTTCATTATGCAAACTAATATTGCATTGCAGGATGAATTCACCAGTACAGCACATACTGAAGAGAACAATCAGTAATGTCAGGTTACAGATTGTCAGGAAGACGTCTCAACTATTACTGACCTGGAACAATTCTCTCCCATCAGGGTCCCACCCCAGATTAATTTGACCCCAACTCTGACAGCATTTTATAAATCCTGGAAGATCTGGATATACCCCAGGTTATGGGTCCTATAGGTTGGGCAAGTTGGTCATTCTGTTTTTTTCTGACATGGGTTTACGTGGTTTGAGTTTGATTGTCTTTGGGTGCCACTGTGCTATTTTTGTGTTTCTGTTGCTGGTTATTATTTATACTTGTTCTACTGGGTTTTCTATTAATTCTCTGCCCAGAGGCTTGATTGGAAGATGGACAGCTATATCAATCAATCAATCCATCCATCAATCAATCAAATAAATAATTTGGTTTACTACAGAAACTCAGTTGAATTCTCAGCAACTCTAGAACTCTTCAGAACATGGCATAGTGGCATAGGATGAAGAACACTTGTAGAATTCATCTATCGGATTGATTTGCATTTTCCAATTTAAGTATGGGAATTAGAATGAAGTACATAATTACAATGAATGATATAGAGCAGCAGTCCCCAACCGTTCCGGTTTTGCGGACTGGCCGGGGGGGGGGGAGAGTATGGTTCCACACGAGCGGCAAGTGAGCATGCACGCGCAGCTCCATTTGCACAAGTAGCGGACATGCAAACCAGTTGCTCACACACATGGAGCTTTGTGCACGTGCTTGCCCACTGCTCATGCAAGTGGGGCTGCACACACGCGCACACTCGCCCATCGCTTCAAGAAGCGGCCCAGGGGTTGGGAACCTGATATAGAGTACGCATCACAGTACATTCATAGAGATGCATCTTTTAAGGAAAATGCACGCTTATCTTTGGTTTAAAATGGATGTTTTACCTAATATGTAAGTGTGGAATTTTCATGTACTTAAAAAAATGAAATCTGTACAGATGCAGAAACAGGAAAGACCGAATTTCTGAAAATAGATAAAACTGATCGATTCACTTCTACCTTGGACAGGCGGAACCTGTTCTAGGCAATGTCAGCTTCTTTCTTTTTCTTAAGAATTGAAGCGAGAGCTTTGTGGCTTCAGCAATGCAGGAGAAAGTGCATCATTTTGAAGTTTCAGCACACAGCATTTCTTTATAAAGTCTCAAAGCAATTAAAGTAAAGCAACCTGCCACTTATTGACATTTGAGTTATCCAGAATTGAGTTATTATAACTTGCTCTACATGAGGGCGCCCAGCTGATCTCAAATAGAGCAGCCAATGTGCCTATCAGGAAATCTCAGCACTGTTAAACAACTGCTGCATTGGGTACCAAGATGTTTTCAAGTGCAATTCATGGTGCTGGTTACAACAACACTCTATATGCTAGGTGTATAACAGACCACCTTTCCCAGGCAGCTTCTGCCTGCCCTTCCCAGTAGTCCAGGGAAAAGCTGCTATCCCCATCCCCATTATGAAGTCTAGCCTGAAGAAGTTGGTGATGGCTGCATTGGAGGAGAAAGACTGGGGACACCAGACTTTTGCTTTTTTGTGTTTATTGTATTTATTTATTGGGATTGGGTTTGTTGTTGGTCACTGGATTTTTATTTTTTATTTTTGCTTTTTATTGCCATTGTGCGCCACGCAAAGGAGTTGTTGGTTTTTTTTTTTTCAAATGGAAGGCCATAGAAATCTTTTAACTAAATCAAGCTAAGTAAACTATTCATTAATTTAGCCCAACTCGGTCGCTCCTGTTGGCATTAACTCTTCAGCCTAAAGGTTTTCCCGTCTCTTATTTTTTGAGATTACTTTTTCCCCCACTGGATAAAAGCTAGGACAGTTTCCACGGCTCTGTGATACAGCTATAATTCAGTTCCGCTGTATTCAGAAAGGTGAAAACGAGGAACTGTTAGAAGAGCTGAGTTCATTTTATGCAAGCGCTCCGGTTCTTGTGAATGCTTTTCATATGTCACAATGTAGATTGAAGCGTATTTTACTATACCCGATTCATCTGCCAGAACGGGCAAAAGCACAACTGCAGATTTATTTTTTCCTGCCCCCACTCAAAATCGCTCTTTTTTCCAAATCTATCTAATTTCATTCCCTCTTCCTCCCGCACATTAATGCACAAAGGTAGGTTTGGCAGATGGACATTCACATATTTGTTTTAATATTCTCATACCTGCTATTTCTTCAAATTTTTCAAAAGAGGAGGTTGATCTTAGCATTTCGTTGTCCTTCACGAGGTCTTCCACTTTTTGACGTAATCTGGAGGCTTCTAACTGAGACTCTTCTAATAACTCTCCTGGCAAAACAGAAAGGGTGTAATTCGGTGCTTCCTGATCCTTGCTCAAATCTTTTTTCTAGCAATACATCATACCTATAGCCCAGCTTACAATGCTTGCCCTATTGTATTGCATTATAATCTAATGATTATTGGATAGGTTATCCTTTTCTACATGGAGATCATCCTCACTTACCAGCAGAGCAGTCAAATGTTTGAACAGCTATACTGACAAGGTAGTTAAGCAAGTATCTCTATGTAGGGAAAAGATAATCATTTCACTTTACACAAGTACCCCATTCATGTACATCCACAATTCAGCTTTAATGCTTTAGACTGAGATGAGATTATTTATTTATTTATTTGATTTCTATCCTGCCTTTATTACCTTGTAAGTAACTCAAGGTGGCAAACATGCATAATATAGTACTCCTCTTATTTTCCCCACTACAACAACCCTGTGAGCTGGATTGGGCTGAGAGAGTGACTGGTCCAAAGTCACCCAGATCCCTTTCAGGACTAAGGTGGGACTAAAATTCATAGTCTCCTGGTTTCTGGCTCAGCATCTTAACCACTACATCAAACTGGCTCTCTGAAAGTACATGTCACTCTATAGGTAGGTAAGAGGGCAGCAATGTCAACACAAATAGAAGCCTATGAGGATGCTTTTGAGTCTTTTCATTCAGAAGTGTTAATGACAATGAAAGCATTAAACATGTAGGTCATGTATGTCTGAACCCAGATAATTTATCATGCCCAGTTTATATGCAACATCTGGAAGCTATCATACAACTCTTCAATTTGTATTATAAAGTGCAAACAATGTTATTTTGTATTGGTATGAAAGAGAAAAGTCATCAACAATAATAACAAGGAGTCAATTGCACTTCCATTTCATGCTCACCGTTACCTAGAGATTTAATTCCCTGCATCTTCTCCTTAAGTTTTACATTTTCTTCCACTAGCCGTTCGAAGGCAGCAGATGCTTCTTTCTCTGTCCCCCCACCAGGGTCATAGATTCGATAGGGCCCCTTGCCTTCCATGACTGCAGATTAATTACTGAATTTCCAGGTATTTCTGCCTGAAATGAAAAAAACAATAAAAAGTTAGCATTCCCGAAGAGAATCATCTAAGAAGGTTGAAATACTTACAGCAAGGGACAGTTTCAGTTGGTGTACCAATAAGTTGCCAATGACATCCTGCCTTATAGACTAGGCCTTTAATAGAAACAAATAATCTGAATTTAAATTGCATTTTTTCGAGATATCAATTTCTTGGTTAGAGACAACCATTTAGATCAGGGGTAGGCAACCTTGGCTCTTTTATGACTCGTGGACTTCAACTCCCAGAATTCCTGAGCCAGCATGGCTCAGCATGGAAACCTCTCCCTTTCCCCTCAGCATGGCTGGCTCAGGAATTCTGGGAGTTGAAGTCCACGAGTCATAAAAGAGCCAAGGTTGCCTACCCCTGATTTAGATCAATGAGGTATGGACATAATATGGTTAAGAAACCTCTATAATAACCAAAGGTTTCCTTGGGGATTCTTTTCTTGAAAATTTGTCTGCCTTTCTCCATATAGAATCTGCTATATTTTTATCCATAGGGGTTAACAGGAAATTTAGAGAACATTAATTGACAATCGATACAAAAGCTACGAGTGGCAAAAAAGAGCCATGGAAAGACATGCTTGGTTTTACAAGACAAGATACAAAGACCTGCACATGGATTATTAGAGAACAAATGAAAGTATATGAAATCATCAGGAGAATAAAAGAACAGAAATGGAAATGGGCTGGTCACACAGCAAGAGGAACTGATGGCAGGTGGGCCAAGGCAGTCATAGAATGGATCCCACTTGATAAAAAGCATCTATGAAAAAGACCTAAGACAAGATGGATCAACGACACACACACACACACCCACACCCACATATAATATGATCTTTGTAGTTCTCTTCTATAATTCTGGAATTTTAACATATGTGTGTTATCAGATCTGAACAAATCAATCATCAATACAGACAACAAAAAAAGTAAGTGAATCACAAATAGATAATTGGCTTCTAGAAACAGGAAAAAAAATATTGTTTCTAAGTTTCTAAGAAATATATAAGGCCGATATTTAGACACCATTAGTCCACTCCAGTATTTGTGATATGCAACCCTGATCTAAATTGTATTGCTGAAGTAATTTTGGAAAGTCCAAAGAGTTTTGTGGCCAAATGTGCTACAGTCCCATGCACCTCCCCCGATTCAATTTTTCTGACATTGGTCACCTCCCGATTCCAGTCATTCTAGCCTCTTAGAGAGAATGACAATTCTCAAGAAACAACTGCAATTGAGGAGATCCAAGCCTTTAATTCCTGATGTTTCACCAATACCCTCCTACTCACTTCTTGAGAACTCTAGAGGTTTTTCCCCCTGCATACATTTTCTTACACAGTTCACATGAGTTACATCGTTCACATTCGTGCTATCATATGTTGCTCAATGTTTCAGATTACATACTTTTTCCATTCTGATTTATTTACAAAAAAATAATTTGCATTCTGCATTTATATTTCTGATTTGCACATTCTCCATGTAGGCTATTATTCTCAGGGCAGGAAACCGTGACACAGAAACAGTAACCAGCATTAAATTATCAAATAACTTCTGACTCAAAAATCACTATTAAGCAGTATACCTGTAACATTTTCGGATATGTGGGGAAATGCTAAACAGAGATGTAGGAATGTCTTCTAAAACACATTTACAAATTAACAGTCATGGCACTGAACCTCAAAAATAATGCTCTAAGAAATCTGAACTCTTTTTCAATCGAATCTGCCTTGAATTATGGCAGGGGGGCAGGCATGTGTTAAAAAACTTTAGTTGGAGTAGAACACTTCATGTAATGATAAAATC